>CM055888.1:31824407-32536907 GCA_029582165.1 Portulaca oleracea | reverse complement strand
TCTAAATTAGCTCCACAGAATAATAAAAGGTCATCCGCAAAACATAGATGGGCCAACTTTATCTGTTTGTAGAGAGTGATATTTAAAGGCAGGATCTTCACCAATGTAGTGGGATATAGATCTGCTCAAGTAATCCATAACCAGAACAAAGAGTAGCGGGGAAATGGGATCCCCTTGCCTTAAGCCTCGACCACTGGTGAAGTAACCATATCTGTTCCCCCCAAGAGATACTGTGAATTTCGCTAAAGTAATACAAACCATAATTCGGTCAATAAAAGATTCAGGGAATCCAAGACCCACCAACAGGAGCTTGAGAAATTTCCAGCTAACTGTGTCATATGCCTTTCTCAAATCAATCTTCATCAAACATCTCGGAGTCACATTCTTCCTGTTATAAAGATGGACAAGATCTTCTGCAATCAAAATATTGTCCATTATTGATCGTCCTTCAATAAAAGCCCCTTGATTAACATCAACAATCTCCTTCAACATAGGTTTCAACCTGGAACAGAGAAGTTTTGAAATAGCTTTATATACCACATTGCAATAAGCTATTGCACGTAAGTCCCCAACAGATGTAGGATTGGAGACTTTAGGAACCATGGTAAGGATTGTTGCATTCATTTCTCCTACCATTTTTCCAGTTAGAAAAAAGTCATTCACAACCCGAACAACATCATGTTCAATAATTTGCCAGGAAGCTTTAAAAATTTGCTGTTATAACCATCTGGGCCAGGGCTTTTTGAATCATCAATGCTAAAGAAAGCCTTCCGGATTTCCATAAAAGAAAATGGTCGAAGGAGATCCAGTTGTTGTTGAGGAGAAACCAACTTCCCTTGCTGTAAAACAGACCAGGAAGGTCTACCAGAGGAAGGACTAGCAGCAAAAAACTCCTGAAAGTGTTCTGCCAAATATATACCAATTTCTTCTTGTGAGTTTAGCTCCTTCCCTTGTGCATCTTGCAAAACAAAATTTTTTTGTTGATGCCTTCGCTGTTTGGTAACAGAATAATAAAAAGCCGTATTAGCATCTCCTTTCCGAATCCAATTAATTTTTTATTTCTGTGATAACAGGCTATGTACGCAAGAGAGCCAGTGCAAGTACTCCTTTTTTGCATTCAACTCTACTTCATTCCAAGAATCACTAAGGGGGTTCAAATGAATTTTCTCCTGAATCTCACACAGATTTTGATAGGACTGTTGAACTTTGTTGTGGACTCCACCATCTCTCAGTTCTGTTAGAGCTTTGAGAGGTTTCTTCAATAGTTTCAATTTTTGGACCAGGACAAAGCTTGATGTGCCTATACAAGGTTCTTGCCAAACTTCCTGAACAATCTCTTTAAAAGCTGGTAAATCAGCCCAGAAATTTATGAACTTAAAGCTACGACCTCTGGACACATGACTAGGAGAAGTGCATAAGATAAGTGGGCAGTGGTCAGATATACCTTCAGGGAGCACCTTATAGTGAATGTCATCATAATTTGCCATAGCCATGCCATTTGCAAGAATCCTATCAATCTTGGAAAATATATGTCGATTACTCCAAGTAAAGAAATTACCCATATATCTCACCTCAGCAAGCGCGTTTCCTGTCACACAGTCCTAGAAGTCAACCACATCAGCTGCTACAACAGTATCACCTCCAATCCGTTCCTCCTCATGAAGAATGCTATTGAAATCTCCTCCAATAACCCAAGGAATCGTGGCATTAGCTGCAATGATATCCAATCCCCTCCATAAGGATTTCCTATTATTGTCATCAGAGTCTCCATAAACCACAGTCACTAAAACCTCATGGTTCCCTTGAGACACTAGACAATGAATGTACTGCTCTTGCATTACTAGTACCTGAATATTAATGGAAGAGTCTCTCCAAATCACCCAAATTCTGCTACGACCTGATTGAGAAGAGTTGAAAACCGCAGACCATTGTTGGCCGAAATAGGCCTTTATTTCACTACATTTTTCCAGCTTCACTTTAGTTTCTACTAAACCCAAAAAACACAATTATTTGCTTGAGCCACAGATTTAACTGCAGCTTGTTTATTTGGGTGTGTTAGCCCACGAAGATTCCAAAATAGCAGATTATCCATTACCATCAACATGGGAAAAAACCTGTTTCCTCGCAGCCCCAACATTTGAAGTTGAATCTCTTACAATTGGTGGTCCTCTAGTGTGAATGTGAAGAGCATCATTTGAAGGTAGCCGTGCCAATATAGGGTTCTCCTCTGTCTGAATATCTTGCTCATCTCCTTGAACAACATTAGTCCTAGATTGTCCATGTGGTCCAATTGTTGATTTCTCTCTCCATTCCTTCCTAACCACAAGATGTTTACAATTCCGTATAGTATGCCCATACATATCACATTTAGTGCAAAAAAGTGGTTTCCATTCAAATTCCACTGATTGCTCAACCAGAGGATCATGCTCATCCACAAAATGTATTGATGATGGAAAATAGGCTTCCAAATCCATCTCAATAAGCACCCGAGTAAAATTCAAAGCAACTTTTTTCGATGTAGCAAAATCAGCTTCTATTGGTTTCCCCAGTAAGCTTACTAACTTGCTCAAACCATCTATACTCCAATATTTCCAATCCAGGCTTGGAAAGCGTACCCAAATAGGTATATACTTCATTGTTTGTTTCTCAATTGAATCTCCCAACTGCCATCCCTTCAAAATCATTGGTTTTCGATCAAAGTAGACCACCTTCTGCTCAAGAATTGCATCCCTCTCAGCCAAAGATTTGAACCGAAATAGAAAAACTCCAGAAGCATGTCGATAGACCCGATCCAGTCCCTTAGAACTCCAAATCTTTCTAATAAAACTCTCAACTGCAGGAAGTGGGGGATTTGCACCCAAGACATAAGCCATAACTGTTGGTTCCCAGAATTCAATCTCAGATTGTAGGTCAGATTTCTCTAGAATTTGAGTAGTAACCCCATCCTTCACTAGAGGTTCAACAAACGTTAAAGCCATACCTCTTTTAATCAAAATCTCAGGTTCATTGGGTTTCTTCTGCACAGATGTAGCTTTCTCACGAAGAACTTCTGCCCAGGATCTAATCTCTGATAATATTGCATCGTTTGTGGTGCAATTTCCTCCCTTACAGTAGCAGAACTTTGCTCAGCCACTTGTTCATCCGAATGAGGAGTTACAGCTTTCTGAATACCAGACTCAGGAGTTTCGAATTATAAAGATCTAAAACAATCAGCAGCTGATCGAATTGATCTTCCTGAAGTATCATTACCGATTGATTGATTTGGGGCAACAACCCTAGCCTGCTGCTTCTTCTTCTTCCCCATTCCTAGAGAGAGAGGCTCTAGTTTAGAGAGAGAAAAAGCTATATATATATATATATATATGTACGAAAATATATATATATATATACTGTGGCGGATATATGTGTAAGGGAGGGGTGTCCACGGACGCCGTTAGCCAAAGAAAAATTTGTGATTTTCTAATATTATTTGGAAGAAATTTTGTTAATTGGAGCAACTGGACACCAGAAAAAAATTCCCAAAAAAAATATAGGGTGTCCAATTTAGCAACAACCCAAAAACTCTAAAATATATTCCTTCCGTGTCAAATAAATTGTCTAAGTTTGACTAATTAGGTCAAAAATTTTACCTGAATACAATATTATTAGTGTTACTAAGATAAAATGTGAAAAATTAGCGGTCAAAGTGTTGCATCGAAGTGAAAAAGTAAACTGGACAAATTAATTTGGACGGGGGAGTGCCAAATTATTTTTTTATAAATAAAAGTGTAAGTCAATGAATTGGATATCAGTATAAGTTTAATATATAAATATATAGTTTATGTGAAATTTCAATTTATTGGTCGTGTTCTTTTATGCGGTATTTTGCGGAATGGTGTGGTGAGGTGTGGTGGAATTGTGGTAGATTATTGATATGTGGGGTAGGTGAGGAGAGAGAATGTAAAAATTAGAGGAGAAAAGTGAGGAGAGAGAAAAGTAATGATTTGCGCAGAATCATGGTGATTTGCATAAATTGCTTACAACCGCAGAAATGAACAGGGCCGGTGGGCATATTTATATGATGATGTGAAATTTTGTTAATCTTGAGAATATGTCATTTAATATTTAATATTTAATATTTATTGTTATTTATTTAAATTATACTATTTTATTTTTAAAAACGTTTATTTAATAACAAATATATCAGACACCCCTGAATTGAATGTCCAGATCCGCCACTGTATATATATATATGTGTGTGTGTGTGTGTATGTGTGTGTGTGTATGTGTGTGTATATATATATATATATATATATATATATATATATATGTGTGTGTGTGTGTGTATGTGTGTGTGTGTGTGTGTTTATACACACACACACACACACACACACATATATATATATATATATATATATATATATATATATATATACACATATATATGATGGGAATTGATCACATGAGCATGTTTGCTGATTTTTTTTAAAGTACAAAAAAGTAAGCGCGCGCGCCCACACACACACACACACACACACACACACACACACACACACACACACACACACACACACACACACACACACACACACACACACACACACACACACACACACACATATATCTAATCTTTGACTTTTGTCACCAAATCCACTTTGTTAATTTTGAAGGGACATATGTCATATAGTTTTGACTTGTCCCCAGTCATATGGTGGGAGCAGCCACTATCCAAATACAACATGCTGCTTTAGGTCTTGAGGTACATCTGTAAAAACAAAACAACATCAAACCCTCCTTGCTCTTATGGTAAGATTAATAGTAGTTATGTTGAGAGAGGGAGAACTGATTATTGATCTCTTTGGAAACCATATCTCTCTATGATTCATTTGGTCCGACTTTTGAGTTTTGGTTGTTTGACTTGCCACATTGGTATGTGAGAGTTTGTAGATTGGTAGAAGTAGGTGGATGGTTTATGAATCCTTTTGGAGGAATTGTTGAAGATGAGGGCTAATGAGTTTTCTCCGTTACGACTTCTGAGAGCAAGACTTTTGGAGTACGTTTTGGGAGGTTTTCCCATGAACGATCCTCGGTCTTAGGTTTTGAGCGTGACTGGGGCAGTAATTGGTGTTCTTTGGTTTTTCTTTTTGTTGAATAACGTAATGTAGTTGTTGTTCTTTGGAAGACATCCAATCTCTTCGTGGTTAAAGGAGACCTGCTGTGATCCAAGGAGTTTGTCTTAGTTTTCTTGACCTTTGGTCAATTTGATGAGAGACGAGTAACAATCTTGGTATTGGTCATTAAGATCTGACTTTTGTAGTTCAAAGAGGGTGATCTTTGTTGACAGTTCTTTATGGGATTCTTGCAAGTGATTTTTATCTTTTTCCAAGGTAGAGATGTGATCTTGAAGATTCTCAATTTTAAGAATGTATTTAGATTCAATTTTTAGAAGTTTAAGAATACTTTTTATAAGTCGTTACTGGGAGAGTGCAAGGACTTTTTCGAATGTGACCTCTTCTATGTCATCATTGTCATCAAGTTGTTCAGAGCATGATTCAGAGATGTTGTCTCTAGCCATAAGGCAGAGATTGGCGATTCCATCTTGATCTCCTTTGTTGTCACTATTATCACTATCACTCCATATTACAATCATGGATCTTCTATTGGGTCTTTTTGCATTATTATATCTCTTTTCCTTGTTTCTATTGGGATTAAACATAATTAATCAATCACTATAAACCCAGAATCCAATATGCCTTATCAATAGAACATGAACATAAATAGGAATACCTGAATCCATTGTAGTTGTTAATCCTCTTCAAGCGACGTGATTAGGTCTTCCAGATCAACACCCACTCAGAAGAGAACTCACAGAGAAAACTCTCTCTCACTGACAATGGGATATCAGGGAGAAATAAACGTGTATGTGACCTGGGGATCATAACCATATATATAATAGTAAACCCCTTAGGGTTTTGACCGATTATTATTCCGCCCATCATGGAACAATAATAAGTCACCGATGTCAACACATTAGAGCCCACATCTTGCTTGATACATTAAAGCCCAATATTTATACTTATTGGATCACTTTTAGCCGGGCCATAAACAATGACAGTTATTGTGATGTATATTCTTTTACATATAAGCTCATCATTGGATTATGATCCAACAATCTTCCACTTGAGCTATATGTGAAACCTTATGAATATACTTACACAGTAAACCAAAGTATTGAGCTCAACTTTACTGTCAACATTACAATGCATCTAAACAAGGGAAATGGGATTCTAATAATACGAACTTTGGGCCATATAAGACTTAATAATACGAACTTTCGATTTGGTTCTTAATGATATGAACTTTGACCCCCTGTTGCCCACAGTAACACGCCACCGAGTCAGTTTTATTTTGATTCGTCGGTAAAATGACATGGCGGTAGCGGCATGTGCTCCTTACTGTTTGACATTGCCAATTCAGCATTTGACTTAAAAAAAAAACCCACGTCAGCCTATGTTTTCCCTCCAGACCATTCCGACTTCAACTGTACGTTATAATTTTTTTTTATTTTTTGTTTAGAAAAAAGTCCCCTCAACTCCTAATGTAACATTAATCCATCATCTTCATCTTCTATTCTCTCTCTATCAACTGCGACGAAGTAATCTGGGTTTGGGAAAGGGTTTTGTGAAAAATTGCTTGCAAATCTGCATCAATCGGTTACAGGTGACGCCGTGGGTGGTCATCTTCATTTCGATCGACACTATGCAACGGACTAAAAGCAGAGGTAGAGGTTAGTGTTTTTTTCCTTGCAACGATGACAATGTCGACAAAACCCTAGCTTCGATAGGGTAAAAGATTCTCTTTTTTTTTGTAGAAAAATTATGTTTTTTAAAGTTTAGGGTTTCCGTGGAGAGAATCTAAATGGGAATTTTATCCTTTAAAGTTAGGGTTCCTTCACAATGCGATTTTGGGGGTTTAAAATTGAACAAAATGGGAACAATTATTCTTGTTTTTTGTCTTATGCAGAACAATGTCTTTTGATTTCGTGGATTTGACAATTTACTATGGGGGTAAGTTTGTGGAGGACCCATAATATAGATATGAGGGTGACATGGTGAGATATGAGGCTTTATGATGTGGATAAACTCTGTTATTTGAATATAGTAGGGCTTGTTAAGGATGAAGGGTACACTAATGTAGAGAATGTGTCCTATTCCATACCTGGTTTGGACCTGAAGTCGTCATTGAGAAGGTGTTTCACACATTTTGAGAGCATTGATATGTTAAACTGTGCAATGACATATGGGGAGATAACTGTGTATGTTGTGCACACAATGGATGAGGCCATATTAGATGATATAATAGCTGGGTATTTGGGACCCCCTTATCACACCTTTTGGAAAATTAGGGAAGAGGTTTAAAAGAGGGTCATCAAAGACTCCCAAAAAAACACCCTTGCCTCACAGCCCAAGCCTTTGCCGGGGAAAGAGAGTGAAATCTATGATTCCCAAACCCCCATTTAAGAGGGTGAAGTCCAAAAACAACACAGCCAAAATGGATGATTCTTTTGTTGAGCAACCCACAACACAGGCATCTTCTCAAGTAGATGACACTGAGATGCAACCTAGCACCCAGCCATCTTCCCAAGTAGATGATCCTTTCAATGAACCAACCACCCAACAATCTCAAGTGGATGAGCCTTTCAATGAACCAACCACCCAACAATCCCAAGTGGATGACCCTTTCACTAAACCATCCAACCAGCCTATTGAGGACCCAATCATTCCACCCTCCAACCAGCCTGACCACATTGTTGAGGACCCTATCATTCAACTATCCTTCCAACATTCTGAAGTTGATGAGCCAGTCATTGAACCCTCTACCCATGCTGATGGCAATGCTGATGACCATGATTTGGGAAAGAATGTTGAGGAGCTTGTGAATGACATTCCAGTTGGTAGAAGGGCTTCACAGAAGGTTGATAAAGGCAAGGAGAAGGTTGATAAAGGCAAGGAGAAGGTTGTCTTCTATGATGATTCCAGTAGTGATCCTGATGATGAGTCTTGGGTGCCGCAAAGAAAGGATCTTGATGAATCAGATGATGATGACGTGTCTGTGAATGACATTAAATCAGGTGGTAGGAAGGCAAGAAGGAGATTGGATATGGATGGTGAGGATGGATGTGAGTATAATGATGATGAATCAAGTGATGATGATGTTGAGGGTGAAAACTCAGTAAATGAAGAAGTCGATACCTGAGACGATGAATACAAGACTGCCAAGGAGAAGGAGGCTGAGTTTAAGAAGAAAAAGAGTGAGGAGTTGTTGAAAGATGATGGAAGTGTAGGTATAGACACAATAGAACATCCTCATGACTGTGTAAGTGACTATGATGACTCTGAGGCTGAGATGGAGACAGATGGAGAAAGTGGAGAGGATATTCCAAGGATGCTGAGGAAAAGGACCAAGAGATGCAATTTTGATGAGCAAACTGAATTCAAGGATTTTAAGTGGCAAGTTGGTATGACTTTTGGGACAGCAAAAAAATTCAAAGAAGCAGTAGCAAGGTATCGTTTGTATAGAGGTTATAGTGTCAAAATTGGTGTGTCAGACAGCAAGGTTGGGAAATATGGGGCTGTGTGCCAACCAAGCTGCAAGTTCAAGGTATATGCTTCATGGGATAAAAGGGTGAGGACTTTTGTTGTCAGATCAGCTAACAACCATCATGCTTGCAGTAGGAGCATGACAAAGAACTGTTAGTTGAAATCCCCGTGGATAGCACAACACTATCTTGCAAGGTATAAGGAAAGGCCTTATTGGCCTTCAAAAGAACTGAAAGCCCAAGTGATGCAGGACTTTGGGTTGGACACAGCAAGGTGGTTCTGTTATGATGTGAAAAAAAGAGCTCACAAGATGCTGCATGGTTCAATGAAGTCCCACTACTGCAAGATTGGGATTTATTTGGAAGCACTCAAGGCTGCTGCACCTAACAACACATTCAACTTATGTACCAATCCAGATGGTGATAGTGATGTTCCTGAGTTCCACAGGCTGTTCTTGTATTTTTATGGGATGAAGGAAGGGTTTTTGAAGGGATGCAGACCTGTTATTTGCATCGATGGTGCTTTCCTGAAAACATTCCTTGGTGGGTGTCTGTTGGCTGCCATAGGAATGGATGGAAATAATCAAATGTTTCCTATAGCGTGGGCTATAACAAAAGGGGAGAACAATGACAGTTGGGAATGGTTCCTGTTGAACTTGCAAGCTAGCCTAGGGGGATCTGATGGCTCTGGTTGGGTTGTCATTTCTGATGAGCACAGGGTAAGTTTCAGTCATTTCCACCTTTAATTATATGTTTGTTTTGTCGTTATGAATAATATGAAGTTTGTTTTATGTCAGTATGAGTAATATGAACTTTATTGTTTGTCAGTAGTTCAGAAAAATACAAACTTTTACGTATGCCAGTTTCAATAATATGAACTTTTCCATACGTCAGTTTTAATAATATGAACTTAATTTTATGTCAGTATGAATAATATGTACTTCATTTCAAGCTACTAACTGACTGAATAAATGTCATTATTTGCAGTCCATATTGTATGCAGTTCCAAAGGTGTTCCCCAATGTTGAGCATAGGCGTTGTGCTTGGCACAAGTATGCCAACTGGAAGAAAAATCATAGGGGTGAAGAATTGAAGTTACTGTTTTGGAACTGTGTGAAGGCATACAATGAAGCAGATTTCAAGTATGCCGTTGATGCTCTTAAGGAAGAGGACCAGCATGCAACTGAAGATTTCCTTGCTGAGAATCCAAGCCAATTTTGTAGGGCTTTTTTCAGGATAGATAGCAAGTGTGATGTTGTATGCAACAACATGGCTGAAACTTTCAACGCTTACATTGTCCAAGCTAGGGCTAAACACTACATCTACATGCTGGAGGAGATCAGAGCATCACTTATGGAGAGGGTTGTAACTAAGAAAAAAATCATGGAGGAATCTGAATATGATCTCTGCCCCAGGATTAGAACTAGATTAGAGAAATCTAAGCTTAGAGCAAGGAGTGCGTATGTTCACCCAACATTGAACAACCAATTTGAAGTGAACTTGCATATGGACAAGTGTAAGGTTGACATGAACAAAAGAAGTTGCACTTGCAGAGAATGGGATCTGATTGGCATACCTTGCTATCATGCCATAGCATATACTATGTGGTTGAAGCACAATCCTGATGATTATGTGGACCCTTATTACAAGAAGGCCAAGTATCTGGATGCTTATCATATTGGAATCCCATCTGTTGAGGGTGAGAGACACTGGCCAGAAGTGCAGCTACCTCTAGATCCACCACCAGTGCAAATTGGACCAGGTAGGCCAAAGAGGAACAGAAGAAGAGGCCCAGCTGAAGAACCTAAGAGACCAGGGAAGCTCACAAGGCATGGAAGGGTGATGATTTGTTCAATTTGCAATGCTCAAGGTCACAATAAAAGGAAGTTCCTAATAAAGATGACCCCCGATACACCCAAGATCCAAACATCCCACCTCCATAAAAGAGAGGAAGGGGAAGGCCAAGGAGGAATCCATTGTAGCCTCAGCAAGGCCCCACAGCAGAAGTAGCTCAATAACCATCAACTGCCAGAGGTGATGGGACACAAACCACTGGGAGGGGAGTTACACAAGGAAGGGGAAGAGGTAGAGGCAGGGGCAGAGGTAGAGGGCAACAACATGTGATTGTAGTTGGGAGGATGTTTCAAACAGAAGATGACACAGGGTATGTTCCAAGAAGGGGGTCTTATAGGGGTTCTGGATCTGGTGGGAGAGGGGTTTCTTCTAGTGGCAGATCTGGATCTGAAACTGGTAGGGGAGGGGTTCAAGGCAGAGGAGGGGCTGAAGGCAGTGGTAGAGGAAGAGGAATGATGGGGAACATTTCATATTGGTTCTATTGTAGCAGTGGGAGAGGGGTAAGTTTTTATTGCTACTCAACACACTTATGTATTTAATTTTTTTTAAAAAATGTTTTCTTTAGGGTTTATAAATTAAACATGTTTCCCCACTTTTCCATTGGTTAGGTGGTTGGTGATGTTGCTGGTGGAGGATCACAAAGTGAAGGGAATGGTCAACAAAGTGGGGCATCACAATCCTAAATATTCTCCATGCCACCACCCACTTTTTTTGCTGGAAGAAGCTTCTGTTTTCAATGCTGAAAAGATGCTTCCATTTTGATGTTTTTGTAGCAGCAAACCCTAAAACTCTATATTGTTATAATTAAGTTGATCATGTTGTATCTTTGGCACTGATTGATGCCATTTTGTGATTGAAACACATGGAATCTTTTGCTGTAATTTGGGTGATGAAATTCAGTAAATCTAATAAGATGTTTCTTAATTACTGTCATATGTTTTTGTCTACATCTTAATTGAATTTTAAATACACCAGTTCCAATAATATGAAGTTTAAATAATACAAGTCTCAATAACATGGACTTCCACATTTGAAACCACTAATAATATGAAGTTATAGTATTCAATGTCTGAATAATATAAACTTTCAATTTGTCAGTTTCAGTAATATGAACTATTGTCTATATCTGTCTGAATAACATGAATTTTTCCATTTGATGTGATGTACACACTGTTTTATTTCATAAATTGTCAACTACAGCAACTCATGTACTGACAACAAATGTATCCAACTCAATGGTGCAACATACATATCACAATTAATGCAACTGATCCATTCATTCAATTTGTAATTCATTGTTCACCAAATTACAACACCTACCCACCCAAAATGCTTACATCCACAGCATCCACATGCTTACATCCACAAAAATCAACACTACCCACCCTAAACTACCCCATAAAGTTCAGATGCAGAACCTGATTTTGTACCCACCCAAGTCTTACATCCACTTTGAAACTAGAACAACCAGTAACATACCTCCATGGCAGACCTGTTAAAGGCCTTCTTCTTCAGCATGACAATTTCTTCCTCTACCTTCATTCTCTTTTCTTTCTCCTTTATAAGTTTCTTCTTCAAGCCCAAACTCACCTCCTTCAAGTGTGCAACAGTTCCTATTTCAGAAATCAATTGGTCAATCCTCTCCTTCAGCATCTTGTTCTGCTCCACCAAATCTTTGACTGTTCCAATTTCAACTTCCCCGACCAAATCCTTTTCCCATTTGAAGAATCCACAGTCAAGGTGCTTCGACTGAAACCAGAACCAACAGTTAGTTCATGTTCTGGAAAAACTAACCCCCCCAAACCCAAAGTCGAAAAAAAACCCTAATTTAGACCTCCATCCCTCATATATGAAAATCACTAGCAAAAACCTCAAATTTTAGGGTTTACCTTCCACATTGGACATCCATAGAAGCGTAACCCAGCATCTTCTCCCCGTCGACAAATCTTACGCACAGCAGGGATCCCATGTTCACACTTTTTCCGTCCATGGTTCCCAGTCCACCCAGAGGACGCCCTACTCGAACCTCCTTCGAACTTCATCAGTTCGAAATTCGAAATTAGAGGAGAGAGCTTTGCAGAAGATGAGCAAAAAAATTTCAAACCCAGATCTGGGCTGTGAAGAGTAACGATGAAGATGAAGGAGGGAGATAGAGGAAAAGTGACGGGAGTTAATTTTATGAAAAAATGGTTGTTAATGAAATAATATGAGAATGAGAGAGAAACACAGGGAACGAGGGAAGATTTATGCTGACATGGGGTTTTAAAGTCAAGGACTGACCTGGCAATGTCTGAGAGCAAAGAGCACGTGCCGCCACCGCCATGTCATTTTACCGACGAGTCAAAATAAAGCTAACTCGGTGGCGTGTTACTGTGGGCAACATGGTGTCAAAGTTTATATTATTAAGAACCAAATCGAAAGTTCGTATTATTAAGTCTTATATGGCCCAAAGTTCGTATTATTAGAATCCAATTTCCCTCTAAACAATCCTGTCCATCAATAATGTTAACATAGGATCAAAGAGGTCTTCATTACAATTACCGTAATTCGACCCATCAATAATCACATACATTAACACCAAGGAATGATATGGATCAAGATGTGGATGTGCATCATGGAAATATCATGCAGTGTGATCTTAACATAACTATTTCCAATTGGTCCACCTTAAACTTTATTGAGATCATACTATATCAAAAATATACAAAGTGTAAAAGGAGACTTCAACATAACTTTATTTCTGCAGAAAACGTCATCACAACTGTGAAGAACCAAAATCTAATGTCAAAACAAGCATCCAAATTACAAACTCTCACTAAAACTGAACATCTTCAAAAGATGATGTAACACCCATATGAGCAACATGCTCATGGAACTAGACGGGTGGCAACCCCTTAGTAAGCGGATCCGCAACCATAGAGTTTGTACCAATATGTTCAATCAATAATTCCCCACTCTGAACTCTTTCCTTAACAACTAAGAATTTGAGGGCCACAAATTTTGACATTCTCGAACTCTTGTTATTGTTGGAATACAAGACTGCAGACTTATTATCACAAAAAACCTCAGTGGTCTCTGAATAATGTCCACTACACGCAGTCCAGTGACAAAATTATGCGGCCATATCCCATGATTGGATGCCTCATAGCAAGCGATAAACTTTGCTGCCATAGTAGAAGACGCCGTAATGGGTTGTTTGGCACTCTTCCAAGAGACACCTCCTCTAGCCAACAGATAAATATATCCGGAGGTTGACTTCATGCTATCTTTATATCCAGCAAAGTCGGAGTTAGTGTACCAAATGACCTTAAGTTAATCTGACCTCCGATATGTGAGCATGTACTCCTTTGTTCTCTGTAGGTACCGCAACATCCTTTTGGCTGCTTTCCAGTGCTCCAGTCCTGGATTACTTAAGTACCGCCCCAACATTCCTGTGACGTATGCAATGTCTAGACGAGTGCAGACTTGTGCATACATTAGGCTTCCTACCGCTGATGGATAGAGAATCTTTTCCATTTCCCTTTTCTCAAAATCATTCTTAGGGCACTGTGTGAGACTAAACTTGTCTCCCTTAGCTACAGGGGTGTCTCCTGGTT
Source organism: Portulaca oleracea (assembly GCA_029582165.1). Lineage (NCBI taxonomy): Eukaryota > Viridiplantae > Streptophyta > Magnoliopsida > Caryophyllales > Portulacaceae > Portulaca > Portulaca oleracea. Next base: position 32,522,879 of record CM055888.1, on the reverse strand, counting down.
TGCAATTTTGCATGCCAAATCTTTCAAGTACCTTTTCGATATAACTCTTTTGTGACAATCCAAGGATACCTCGAGAGCGATCTCGATGTACCTTGATACCCAATACAAAAGAGGCGTCCCCAACATCTTTCATCTCAAAATGCTTTGATAGAAATCTCTTGGTTTCGTGCAATAAGCCTATATCATTGCTGGCAAGCAATATGTCATCGACATACAAAACCAGAAAAATATACTTACTCCCACTGAACCTATGGTATACACATTCATCAAGCAAATTCATCTCAATACCAAACGAGAAAATTACTTGGTGGAACTTGAAATACCATTGGCGAGACGCTTGTTTGAGCCCATTGATGGATTTCTTAAGCTTGCAAACCATATTCTTTGGGTCTCCAACCACAAAGTTTTCTGGTTGCTTCATGTACATTGTTTCATCAATGTTGCCATTGAGAAACGTTGTTTTCACATCCATCTGATGTAACTCAAGATCAAAATGTGCGACTAGTGTCATTATTATCTTTAAAGAGTCTTTCGAAGAAACCGGAGAGAAAGTCTCTTTGTAATCGATGCCTTCCTATTGCGTAAATCCTTGCACAACAAGACGAGCCTTATATCTCTCCACATTACCATTTGAATCCCTTTTGGTTTTAAATATCTGTTTATTACTAATGGGTTTCACACCGTCCGGTAATGGGACGAGATCCCATACGTCATTGTCCTTCATGGATCGCATTTCCTCATTCATGGCTTCTAACCATTTCTTAGAATTTGCACTTTCAATGGCCTGACGGAAGTTGACTGTGTCATCTTCCTCCATCAATGGCTTAATCTCGTTGTTCATGACATGTATCCACTCTTGAGAATTAGAACTTTCATTGCTTCGAATTTCCATCGAATTAATGTTTACCTCATGTTCATGGAAAAATACAATGTAGTCATCAGACAATGCACTTCTCCTCACTCTAGTGGATCTTCTTAATGGCACAGGTTCTTGAGGAGTAAGAGTTTGTTCTTCAGGAACAACCTCAAGGCCAGGAGGTTCCTCAGTATTGTCTTGAGGCGTGTCAGAAGCAAAATCAGGTATAAAACTCTGATCAATGCTAATAACACCTGTAGGAATGTTCACACATTCTTCTTCAAAGACAATGTTCCTAATTGAATCCCCCCCTCCCCCCACAAACTCGATATCCTCAAAGAACTGAGAATTAATCGTCTCAAAAAAGGACTTAGCCTTGGGATCATAAAACTTAAACCCCCTAGACCTTTCAGCGTAGCCAACAAAGTAACAACTAACTGTCCTTGAGTCTAGTTTCCTTTCATTCGGCCTATAAGGCCATGCCTCAGCTAGACAACCCCAAACATGAAAATGATTAAGACTCGGCTTCTTTCTAATCCAATGTTCATAAGGGGTTTTAGTAGTTGCCTTTGTTGGAACTCTATTAAGGATATAAGCTGCAGTCTTTAGTGCATCTCCCCAGAGTGACTTAGGTAAGGTAGAATGATTAATCATACTCCTCACCATGTCCTTAAGAGTCCTGATTCGCCTTTCAGCATCACCATTCATAGTGGGTGAACCTGGCATGGTGTACTGAGGGACGATACCACACTCCTCTAGGAATTTTGCAAAGGGTCCTGGACGTTGTTCACCTGAACCGTCATATCTACCATAGTATTCACCACCACGGTCAGATCTGACACTTTTCATCCTTTTGCCAAGTTGGTTTTCAACTTCAGCCTTGTAGTTTTTTAACACGTCCAGAGACTGTGATTTTTTATGAATGAGATATATGTAGCCATATATAGAATAATCATCTATGAATGTTATAAAGTATTGTTGGCCATTCCAAGAAGGATTTGGAAAAGGCCCACAAATATCTGTATGTATAAGTTCTAAGACGTTGTAGTTCTATTGGCTTCAAATCTCCTTTGGTTGGTTTGTTTTCCCTTTATACAATCAACACACACATCCATGTTTGTGAAAGTTAAGGGTTCAAGAATTCAATCAGATACGAGTCTCTTTATTCTCCTCTTGGAGATATGACCCAATCTTTTATGCCATAAGGCACTAGAATTCTCATTAGATAATTTCCTCTTTATGCCTCGACTACTTACATGCAGGATTTCATTATAAGAAACAACTATGTCAAGTTTGTATAGACTATCGTTATCAGATAAAGAACTAGTTCCAACTAATTTTGAATAATGAAACAACTTAAACAATCTTTTTCCAAATGAACAAACGTAACCATATGTTTTGTCCAATGAGCAAACAGAAACCAAATTCCGCCTAAACGACGGCACAACAAATATTTCATCAAGATCCAAATAAAAACTAGTCTTTAACAATAATCTAATCTTGCCAATTGCCTCTACTTGAACTGACTTTTCATCCCCACATAGATGTATCTTTTAACATCACTTGGTTTTCGCCAGCTCAGGCAACCTTGCATAGATACACTTATGTGAATTGTTGCACCAGAATCAACCCACCAAGTGTGTGTAGGAATCGAAGCTAATTAACCTCAGAACAAACCAAACCAAGAAACATACCTTTCTTAGCACGCTAGGCGTGATATTTGGTGCATTCCTTCTTCTTATGGTCCGCACCACCGCAAAAGAAGCAACCCTTATTTTCAGCACTAGTCGATTTCTACTTTTGCTGCTTCTTTTGAGGTGCCTTATCTAGAGCTTCTTACCCTTTACCCTTTTCCTCTTGGAATTAGAGGTCAAGGTAAGGTGAGCACTTTCAGTCTTATCTAGTTTCAACCTTTTCTCTTCCTCACACAGTGTGAGATGAGCTGATTCAGAGACCAAGTCCCTTGCTGACAGTTGTAGCTCACCTTAAACTGGTTAAAAAATGATGGAAGAGATATCAAAATCAAATGCACTAACAAGTCCTCAGAGAGGTCAAGTTTAAGTGCCTTTAGTTTAGAAACTAGATGAGACATTTCCATAATGTACTTGTTAGAATTAGCAAAGCTTGTATTGGTTTCTTTGTTTCTTTGTTTTATTTCTTGGTTTGTTAGGATAGGAAATTGGCTATATAAAGCCTTCCTTCCCTTCATTTGTAATTGAGTTGAGATTCATCAATAATATCATTTCTCAAATCTCTCTCCCTCTTCTTTCTTTTAGTTTCACCAAATTGGATGAAATTTAACATGGTATCAGAGCGGGTTTAATTCCCCTAATTCACTTCTTCTTCCTCCAGAAAATCGACACCATCAAGAAACTCCTCACTATTTCTTCTGTTTTTTCTTGAAATTCAAACACACCCACTGAAAACTCCTCTTGTTTTTTGAAAAATCCACTCAAAGTCAACCTCTCTGAAACTCAGATTTGAAGTTTGAATCAAGCAGCAGCCATGTGTATGCAAAACCCATATCGCAAATCGAAGAACATCGTGATAAGGGAAGTCTGGGCGGCAAATTTAGACTCCGAATTCGAGTTTATCGAGAACTTGATCGACGATTTCCCGATTATTTCAATGGATACGAAGTTTCCCGGCGTGATCCACCGTCCGACGAACTTCAACTACCGCCGGTCGTCGGATCTGTACCACTACCTGAAATCTGACATCGACGATCTCAACCTCACCTTCTTCGATGGCCGCGGCAACCTTCCTGTCCACCCTGGTGGCCGCCAGCAATTTCACCAACTGGACCACATCCTCCCCCAACACCGTCGCCGCCCCGTTCGACTATACCGCCTTGGACTCCTCCTCAGGCTGCTCTTGCACGGGAGCCGGTTCTTCTGGCTTCGGGGTGGTTTCTTCCACCACCTCGACATCTCTGGTGGTGACACTGGCAGTTTGCTCTTCTTGTGTGGCGGGTTTTTCCTTCTCGACGATCTTGGGTTCTTCGATTGAGGGGCTTCTTCAACCACAGTTTCCTCTACAGCAACAGCAGTTGGTGCTTCTTCTTCTTGTTTTGGAGGCTCTTCAACAGGAGTTTCTTCTTGAGTTGTTGGTGGGTATGATTGTTTTTTGGTGCCGATTGAGATCGATTTTTTTTTTGGGTGGTTTTGATGATTTTCTTGAGGTTCGGATCATCATCTCGGGTATTCGATTTTGTTTTTTTTTTTTTTGTTAATCTTTAAGTGATGTTCAAGAAGGAGGGATTCAAGGAGGGATCCAAGTAGGAAAAATCATTGTTGGATGGTTCTTGTTGTTGATCTTGTTGGAAAGGTATGGTTATGATGTAGTAGTTTGTTGATATCTTGGTCGTTGTAACTGATGTTACTGCGATGTGAAGTTACTCTGTTGATTTGAGGATGATCCGTGTGATCGTCTCTTCGTTCTCTTGTCCGATCAACCAGGAAAGTCTCTATTAGGCCATAGTATTCGCCGGAGACAATTTCAATACCTGGAAAAGTTCGGCAACAATCAATCTTTCTTTCTCTCATCATTCGACTCCACGAAGTTCTTCCGTATCTACGTCCATTTCACCCACTATTAGGAGTTGTGGTGATGGCAAGGAAGCTGTTGGAGTTCGAGTTCAAGATTTCAAGGTTGCACTGCCCTTCGTTGATTCCATTGGCAGTGATAGCAACCTTGTCGTTCAGCTTTGCTAGAAATTGTTGGCAAATTGGGGTTTTGCCACCCTCCAATTTGAGGAGGGGGGGGGGTGTTAGAATTAGCAAAGCTTGTATTGGTTTCTTTGTTTCTTTGTTTTCTTTCTTGGTTTGTTAGGATAGGAAATTGGCTATATAAAGCCTTCCTTCCCTTCATTTGTAATTGAGTTGAGATTCATCAATAATATCATTTCTCAAATCTCTCTCCCTCTTCTTTCTTTTAGTTTCACCAAATTGGGTGAAATTTAACAGTACTCCCTTATGTTTCCATTGCCTTTATACCTCATTGAAACTAGTTTTGCCAAGATTACTCTGATTTCAGCCTTTTCGTTCTTGGAAAACCTCGTTTCAATCTCATTAAGGAAATCCTTAGTCGTAGTTATCTTTTCAGATACAATGCCCATGAATGCTTCTGGAATAGCTTTCTTCAAGATCATCAAACTCATGCAATCTAACCTTTGCCACCTCTCAAGCTCCCGCCTTTGATGAGAGGAACTCTCATCAGTTACAGGAGCAGGACAATCAATCCTTAAGGCAATTAAGGTCAAGATCCATGACACTGAGAACAATCAAGAGATTTTCTTTCCATGACTTGAAGTTTGAGCCATTCACCATAGGAATAGAGTTATTGTTGGCGGTGATGTTAGCAGGATTAGAGGTAGTTGAATCAGAGAATAGGTAAACAGTTCAGTACATGCTTACCTAAAACCATAATCTTGATGATAACAGTAAGTTCAAATAACGTCGCATCCCATCCCAAAATATCAGGTTTCCATTAATATTCCATCTTTGGACGACAATATTAACTTCTTATTGATATCTTGGTGTAGTCATCAAACACTGATAATAAAAACATGTTGAATAATGAATCCTCCTTTGGGTTGATTCAATAATCACACATAAACCAAAAAATTATCATATGTTTATAACCACAATCATTCATCCAATATATCAACATTGATCTTCCTTTGGGCCGAAACAACATTAATAGTCTTGTGTGAACACTCATTTTATATTCAATATAAATTAATTTCAACAAGAGAGGTCACTTGGGCAACATGTTGTTTTAATTAATTCATCGTAAATATAAAATAACCTTCGATCGCATTATTCAAACTTAAAATTATTCTAAAGTGATGCATTTGACAACATAAATGCATACATTATCGTCATATTGCCATGTATCCTAATATCACAACCTTTAATGTGAAAACCATCGAAATTACATAGCAATTAGTATAAACGATAAATAAAAAAAACCATCAACTATGATAAATAAACTTCATGAAAAAATGAAGAAAAAAATTTATCAAGTAACCTCATATTCATGAACAACCATAAATCTCTTCTAAAAGAGTATAAGAGAGCCGAAAATTAAACTACCTGAACGACAAAATTCAACCTGAATTTCGCTGGGTAGAAAAAATTCATGAAAATCCAAATTAATTATGCACAATCAACACAGATTTTCATGAACTTAGCATAATCAACACAGATTAATGGTTAATTAGCAAAATTGAACCCGAAAAAAAACGTCAAAAGGGTGTCTTCAAGAATGCCCAGAAAAAATTAAAGCATGAAACTCCGAATTTGAAGGCACATAAACATAATTAACCATGTGGGAATCAAAAGCCCTAACATAATTTCAACATACAAGCAACGAAAATAGTCCAATTTTGCATAATTAGAATCGAAAAAGTTAGGGTTCATACCAAAATAATGCAATCCCGAAATTAATCAATGAATAGCTAAATTGAATGCATATAAACATGATTAACATGATTCTAACAACACCCATACATCACTTTGGAACAAAGCAACCAAAAAACAGCCCAAATCGAACACAAAGTGCCGAAAACTAGGGTTTATGCGCCTAGAACACATACCCACGAAAATCACATGAATTGATACCAAAAAAAAAACAGCAAAAATCATGTAAAATCAATAAATCATGAGTCTATCAAAAGCCCTCAATCAATTTAGGAGAACAAACATCCGAACATGCCCAATTCAAAACGTGTAATTCGAGACATACCAAACCCTAATCTGCGAATTTCTCCCAAAATATGCAATAAAAATTCAATTAACTTTACATATATATACTTTAGGATACAAAGAACAAAAGCCCTAAAGAAATTTCTGCAAAAGAGATCAAATTGAACTGAACATGAAGCTTGCAGTAATGGCGGTAGCTAAAGAACGAAAAAAAAGAATTGGGCAAAACAATTAACATCATATTAACCTTAATAATTCTAAAGATTCAACATAGAGAAGGCTCTAATACCACTTGTTGGGATTAAACATAATTAATCAATCACTATAAATCCAGAATCCAATATGCCGAATCAATAGAACATAAACATAAAGAGGAATACCTGAATCCATCGTAGTTGTTAATCCTCTTCAAACGACGTGGTTAGGTCTTCCAGATCAACACCCACTCAGAAGAGAACTCACAGAGAAAACTCTCTCTCACTGACAATGGAATATCAAGGAGAAATAACCGTGTGTATGACCTAGGGACCATAACCGTATATATAATAGTAAACCCCTTAGGGTTTTGATCTATTATTATTCCGCCCATCATGGAATAATAATAAGTCACCAGTATCCACACATTAGAGTCCACATCTTGCCTAATACATTAAAGCCTAATATTTATACTTATTGGATCACTTTTAGTCAGGCCATAAACAATGACAGTTATTGTGATGTATATTCTTTTACATATGCTCATCGTTGGATTATGATCCAACATTTTCTTCTAGCATGGGGGCAGTCCTTGATAAGGTGTTCTGTGGAGCTAGAACCACAATAAGAGAAATCTTTAGTATCATTTCATTGAATAACCTTACCTCTTGGGTTGTTCCTTGATGAAGATTCCATTCTGAATCCTTTGAAGTTGGGTTTTTCTTGAGATGTCATCTAAATCCTTTGGCAATCATTGGTAAGGTTTCTTCTTCCTCAATGTCACTTTCATCTCTTCAGATCTTAAGGGTTTTCCCCTTTCGATCTTGCAATTTGTCTTCTTCCAAGGTGTATCGCATGGGTGAGCAGTTTCCTAACAAGGTCTTTAATCACTATTGTGTTTCAGTTTTGGGTCTCTTTAATGGTTGTGACTTTGGGACCCTATTTCTTCTTGGGAAGACACCTCAATTTTTTTTTCTCACTTTTTCTTTGTTGGTGTAGATCTCTCCCAATCATTGTTATTAAAATCCTGATCCGGATCAATGATTCTATGAGTTTACGATCTAACAACTGTCCATCGATCAAACTCTTATTAGGATCTTAAAGTTATTAGGATCTTACGATCCTGATTTACCCTGAATATTATGTGTTAGAATCGAAATACAATTCTACGATCTAATGATTCGATCCACAATCCGATGTGAATTTGACAATTTTTGCGCACATTATCATCTTTAAAATTTTGTAATAAAGTTATCCACTGATACATAATTAAACATATTGTTTCAATAGTGAATATTTATTAAGATTTAACTATTATAGTTTTTTTTTTGATATTTTCCTATTGTATTAGAATCTTACGATCCTCAATCCGATTCTATGATTCCGATCCTAACGATGCTCATCAATCCTAACTACAATCCCGATTCTAACAACCTTGCTCCCAATGATCTGTGATTCTTGTTATGTTGGTGAAGCACTTGTACATGTCATTAATGGATTCGTTTTCCTCCTTTTTGAATCAGTCATAAAGTTGAACCACTATGTCAATATTGGTTTCTATGACTTGGCTTGTCCCTTCATAGGTAATCACCAAGGTGTCCCATACCTGCTTAGCTATTTCACAAGCAGAAACTGTTTCAAATTCATTAACATCTAAATTACAAAACAGAATATTAAGAGCTCTAGTGTTTTTCTTGAGTCGATCGATTTCAAGTGGCGTATATTTAGCCTTGTCTCAGGTACTTACTTATTCTCTTCATTCGTCGTCATTTGTGTGGGAAATTTCCCTTTTCAGTGATTCTCCAAATATCCTCATCTTGGTCTTTGAGAAAGATTTGGATCAATCGCTTTCAATGTCCGAAGTTGGAGCCTTTTAATTAGGGAGGTATGATGAATGGTTGACCTTGTGAGATATCCGAGCTTCAAATCTCAGCCATGCTTTTCTCCATTGAGTGGTTAGTCTCTTTAAGTTGGTGGACCAGGCTCTAATAGCAATTGAAATAATCCTAGAAAGGTTGGGGAGGGGAGAGGGGAGGTGAATAGGGTAATTATATTTTTCTGCCAATGACACACCAGTCTCACAAGTAAATCAGTATAACAGCCATTGCACTAAGATGAAAATATACTAACTGAAATAATTCGAATTTTATTCAAAGCAAATAAATAGCTAACAAATTGAATGAGTATAGCTCCATCAGTTAGATTGATCTACAAGTTCACATGCCGATTTGCCAATCTCCTTGATTCAGTCACGACCCTTGCCTTCTCACTTCAAGGACGGATTGCAAATGACTTTTAGCTAAGACTTTCCACTAAGCTAATGCTTTCATAAGCTCCATGGATTGTCCCAACCAGGTACAACATAGACTCTCACGAAGCTTACTTGCTTGACTACTTATCTAATGACTCCCCGGTTCAATCTAAACTCAGGTACTCTCACTAGGATCCAAAGTTGTTAGAATTAGGATCCTAGTTAGTATCGATGGAGTTATTAGAATCAAAATCGCAGGATCGAATCGAAGATCGTAAGATTCTAATACATTAAGGAAATAGTTAAAAATGTTTTATAAGAGTTAAAATTTTAAAAATATTCATGAAAAAAGAAGCAATACATTAAATTATATTTCAATGGAAAACTTTAATGCAAAACTTATATTGTTACCATGAAATTAGGGATGGCAATGGGCAGGGTCTGGAGCGGGTCCAGCTGGACCCGAACCCGGACCCGCCAATTTTTTTAGGACCCAAACCTGCCCCGAGACCCGGTGGGTCCCAAAAACTTGGACCCGGACCCAGGCTCGCCGGGTCCACGGGTCCACGGGTCTACATCGGGTCCTTATTGGGTCCAACACTCTTATGTATTTTTTTTACTAGATTTATTAATTTTTCAGGTTAATTTTATACGTACGCAATTGTATAATAATGACTATTCTATTTAAATACAATAATTTTCATGAACACAATAAAAACATTTAGTTCATTGTACAAGGCTATGAGCAAAATTCAACATAGAAACATTACAAAAATCATCCACACATCAACTCTAATTAAGAATGCGACTATACAACTTAGAATGCACAAAAAAAAAATAAAAAAATCACGAAGTTCATGGTTATCTCAAAGAATACAAATACACTAGGGTTTTCATTATATATATATATATATATGTATATATATATATATATATATATATATATATATATATATATATATATATATATACAACTCAAAGAATACAAATACACTAGGGTTTTCATTATATATATATATATATGTATATATAATTTGACGGGTCCATGGGTCTGTGCCTAGACCCAGACCCGGACCCGACAATTTTTTATTGGACCCGGACCTAATGGGTCCAAATTTTTTTTGGGACCCAGACCGGCCTAAATGGGGCGGGTCCGAGCGGGTCTGGGGCGGGTCCAGGACCAATTGCCATCCCTACATGAAATGTTAAAGCTAATAATTTGCAAAAAAAATACCAAATTCATGTAGGATCGTAGATCATATCGTAGGATCGTAGAATCATATTGCGATCCTAACACATAATATTCAAACTAAGCTAGGATCTTAAGATCCTTAGCTGCTTTAAGATTCTAATAAGAGTTGGATTTATGGAGGATTTTTTGATCGTAAAGTCGTAGGATCGTAGATCCGGATCGGGATTTTAATAACTACGCAAGAATCTCCACCTAGTTATAGTCTCAGCTCACTAAGCTCTTAGTCTTAGCTACAAGAGAATGATATCAAACGAATTACAAGATTTGAGAGAATGATTCTTGTATCGCTTAGTATATTGAAATGAGACTTGATAACTCCTTGTTCTTCTGTCTTTGTTTTTTATTAATTAATAGCAAAGAAAGAATGTGAACGTTAGAGATCCCTGATGTATTACCGGATCAAGAAAGAACCTTAATCCAATAATACATGAAATCACGTGTAACCAAACAACAGAAGGGAGGTGGTTCACGAGATTAGGAAGAGAGAAGGGGAAGGTTCTCGTGAAATAGGATTCTTTGTGGATGATGTTTTGCCGTGAGGGCTTTTGTGGTTTCAAGATTCAAGAAAAATTGAATCTTGAACGGGGAAGAGAGAAAAGATGAATGAATCTTGGATGGGAGTATGGAGGGGTTGATGTGATTAGGGGGGAGAAAGAGAGGATTAACGTGAGGTTGAGAGGAAGGAGAGCGAAATGTAGTTTGCTGGATGAGAGAGAGAGTTTGTTGGAGGAGAGAGAAGGTTGTTATGGAGGGAGAGAGAGAGGAAGGGTGACGTTTGAGAGAGGGGGAAGGGTGGCGATTTTGTGGAGGTTTAAGGAGGTGGAAGTGGCGTTGGGATGAGGGGGTAGGATAGAGGGTTGAATGTGACTTAACTGTATTGTGAAGCTCACAATGTAATTACCTTAACTATATTGATAGAAAGGTAAGAACGGATAGAACTAGGTTTCTAACTTGAATCCACAAGATAGACAACCTAGGGCTAACTTGATCTAGACCGCAACCTAGGATCAAGCTCTTCCTAACCACTTGGGTGCCATGCCAAGATAGAATAGAAGAAAGGGGAGAGGGTTTATCCAAACACTCTAGAGAAAGCTAAAAGCTTAATTGATTTTATAATTCAAAGTTGTGTTGCCTTGAGAGGCTTACAATCCTATTTATACTAGGAGAGTCCTTAAGGGACTAGAACTCCTACTTGGCGTGCAAGCCAAGCTTCGAATCCTTAGGAGACTCTTACTTGGCATGTAATCCAAGTAGAACTCCATAACCTAGACGCCATCTAATACTACTCTCCCTTGGATTAGAATCCTTATCCTAGGGTGAGTTTGTTACAACTAACCTTATCCTAGTTTGTTATTGGCTTCCTAATCCAATTTGGATTAGTTACAAAATAGCCAATTCTATCTTGGAATCAAGAAGAATGACGCCTAACTAACTAAACCATACGTAACATTTAATCCTAGGATGATCAAGTTTATATTTCACTTGTCATCTTACATTATTCTAAAATTTAAAAACACACCAAAACTATTAAAAGCTATAATTAAATAAATTACATCCGAAAATCAAGATCATAAAATTGAACTTGGAACTCTTGATTTGGACGTGTAAAACTCTTGGACTTGGCGTGTGATTCTTGGCCTAGTTAGGATGTTTGAACATCTTCTTGAAACAAGAAGCACACCATGTGAATGGGCTTTTGTAATTCAACTTTGTATCTTTCTTCTTGGGCCCACTTGGTGTAAATGAACCCAATCTTCCTTATTGGTCCTATTTGAGATGAAGTCCTTTGATGAAGGACCCTATCTGTAGCTTGGATCTTCAATTGGGCCTTCTTGATTGAGCCTAGGGGAATAAGCGTGGGCTGCTTTCCATCATTCCTCCCTTGTTGAGAAGAGTTTGTCCTCAAACTAGGGAGGTCTTCGTTTTCATCATAGTAGGGTTTCAGATCAGCAATGTTGAAAGTAGCACTTCCTTCATAGTCTTTATTCAGTGCTAGCTTGTATGCATTATCTCCAACTCTTTCCATAACTTCAAAAGGACCATCAGCTCTAGGAACTAACTTTCCTTTCCTCTTGGAGGAGAACCTCTCTTTCTTCAAGTGAACCCATACTATATCTCCTGGTTGAAAAATAACTCTTTTTCTTTTTTTTGTTAGCCAAGTCTGAGACAGATTGAGTATACTTAGCTATTTTCTCTTTGACCTCCTCATGGAGCTTCTAAATCTCTTGGGCTCGTTTTTGGGCTTCATGACTGAACCTTATGGAGCTGTTGATTGGCGTGAGGTCCATAGGTGTGATTGGGTTCCTTCCATAAACGACTTGGAAGGGTGAATGACCTGTTGCCTTGCTTGGAGCCCTGTTGAATGCAAATTCAGCATGTGGGAGAAGAGTATCCCACCCTTTCTTGTTCTTGTTCACCAAGGACCTCAATAGTGAGCCAAGGGTCCGGTTGGTGACCTCAGTTTGACCGTCAGTCTGTGGGTGACAGGCGGTGCTAAATTTGAGCTTGGTTCCCATCTTCTTTCAAAGAGTAACCCAAAAGTGGCTAAGGAACTTTGCATCTCGATCCAAGACCATAGTTCTAGGTATTCCATGGAGCCGAATGACTTCTTGGAAATATAAATCTGCCACTCTAACTGCATCATAGGTGGTGTGGCATGGGATAAAGTGAGTCATCTTTGAAAATCGATCAACAACCACCATGATTGAATCCTTCCAACGTTGAGTCTTAGGGAGTCCCACAATGAAATCAAGACTAATATCTTCCCAAGGACCTTCAGGGATGGGCAAGGGCGTGTATAACCCTTGGGGAAGCACGTGACTCTTCGATAAGTTTTAAGTAGAACACCTTTTAACCATATGCTCGACGTCCTTGACCATGTGTGGCCAAAAATAGTGTTCTTTCAGCATCAGATAAGTCTTCTCAATACCGAAGTGTCCTGCTCGACTTCCTCCATGAACTTCTAAGATAAGAAGCTCTCTAAGACTGCTTCTAGGAATACACAGCTGGTTCCCATGAAATAAGAAGCCATGCTCCACGTGATACTGGTCGTTGGGGTGCTTCTTGCAGTCTCCATAGATCTCCTTGAAATCTACATCTTCCTCATAGAGATATTTGATGTGTTCAAGCCCTATCATACGTGAATCAAGGACTTGAAGGAGCAAATAACGTCGAGAAAGTGCATCTGCTCCTTTATTCAGATGGCCGACTTTGTGCTGAATGACGAAGTGATAAGCTTGCATAAATTCAACCCACTTGGCATGTCGCGGGTTTAACTTATGTTGGCCCTGAATATACTTCAATGCCTCATGGTTGCTATGCAGAATAAACTCGTGGCCAATAAGATAATGTCGCCAATGTTCTAGGGCACAAATAATAGCATAGAACTCCTTATTGTTCGTGCTGTATTTCTTCCAGGCATCACTGAGCTTTTCGCTGTAGTATGCCAAGGGGCGGCCTTCTTGTGATAATACTGCTCCAATTCCAACTCCAGAAGCATCGCACTCCACTTCAAACTTTTTGTCAAATCTTGGTAGGGCAAGAACAGGGGCGGTGCAGAGTTGAATTTTAATAGAATCGAACGCCTGTTGTGCTGATGACGTCCAACTGAACTCCTTGCTCTTCAGTAATTTTGTCATGGGCGCCATAATTGAACTGAAGTTCTTAACAAACCTTCTGTAGAAAGAAGCTAGGCCGTGAAAACTCCTGATGTCGTGGATACTAGCTGGTGTAGGCCACTCTTTGATTGCTTTGATTTTCTCTTCATCAACCTGTATCCCATCGGCCGAGAGTACATAGCCAAGGAAGACTAGTTTGTTGGTGAAGAAGTGGCACTTGGTGAGATTCCCATAGAGCTTTTCGTGAGCTAGCAGATCAAGTACTAAAGTGAGCTGTTGAATGTGTTCCTCCTCACTCTTGCTGTATACAAGTATATCGTCGAAGTAGACAACAACACACTTGTCGATAAGGGGCTTCAGAACCTGATTCATTAGTCTCATAAAAGTAGAAGGAGCATTAGTTAGTCCAAAAGGCATGACTAACCATTCATAGAGACCTCCTTTAGTTTTGAATGCAGTTTTCCACTCGTCTCCGGCTTGAATTCGAATTAGATAGTACCCGCTTCTGAGATCAATTTTCGAAAATACTTGGGCTTCATATAGCTCGTCCAGTAGATCTTCAAGTCTAGGAATAGGGAACCTGTATTTGATAGTGATCTTGTTGATGGCCCTACAGTCGATACACATACGTTGACTTCCATCCTTCTTTGGGACCAATAACGCTGGCACGACGCACGGACTGAGACTTCCCGTATCATACCCTTTGCTAGAAGATCGTCAACATGCCTTTGGATCTCCTGTGTGTCGCTAGGGTTCATTCTGTATGCAGGTTTGTTAGGTAAGACTGATCCCGGGATTTGATCAATCTTATGCTAAATGTCTCGTTCAGATGGTAAACCTGGAGGCATCTCTTCAGGGAACACATGAGTGTATTGTTCCAGAAGAGGAGGGACAAGGGGATGGACGTCTGCTTCGTGAATTGGGACGTCAGTTTGGGAAATTTTGTAGCTGGAATCTGTGTTTAGGTCTAAGAGAATGATTTCTTTATCTTCACTGAACTCATGATGTTCAACAGACATAGCAGGGATTGGGTTTGGGTCAATCTCTTTGGGTTGGGACAGAAGGGTTATTTTAAGTGGAGCTAGGGTGATTTTTTTGTGGTTGAACCTGAAAGTGTAGGTGTTGGCTCTTCCATCATGCATCACACTCCTGTCAAATAACCACGGTTTTCCCAGCAGAATATGACAAGCATCCATAGGCAATACACCACACCAAATAGAATCTTGATAATTCTTGCCAATGGAAAAGCTTACCAAGCATCGTTGAGTAACTTGTAATCCTTCACCCTGATGAAGCCATTGAATGGTGTAGGGTTTGGGATGTGGACTGGTTTCCAGTTGAAGTTTGTCCACTATAGTTGTTGAAGCCACGTTGGTGCAACTTCCTCCATTAACGATTAAAGAGCAGACTTTCCCTTTGATGGTGTAGCGAGACTGAAAGATAACCTCTCGTTGTTGTTGCTCTTCAGGAAAAATAGAACTGCTGAGTATCCTCCTCATGAAAAGTAATTCATGAGCCATGGCAGGGTTGGAACATCCAGACTGACGTTGGGTAAGGAGGGGTAATGTGTTTAGGCTGTTTGTGGAGTTTAGGGTTGCAGGTTGGTACTGAAGGTTTGAAGGTTATGTGTTTGGGCTTGCAGGTTTAAGCTTTGGACTTGCAGGTCAGGATTCTAGACTTGCAGGTTAAGCTTTAGACTTGCAGGTTAGGCTATTGGAATCAAAGGTTACGTGTACACTCAACCTTAACCTAGAGCTCTGATACCACTTTTGATGTATTACCGGATCAAGAAAGAACCTTAATCCAATAATACATGAAATCACGTGTAACCAAACAACAGAAGGGGGGGTGGTTCATGAGATTAGGAAGAGAGAAGGGGAAGGTTCTCGTGAAATAGGATTCTTTGTGGATGATGTTTTGCCGTGAGGGCTTTTGTGGTTTCAAGATTCAAGAAAAATTGAATCTTGAACGGGGAAGAGAAAAAAGATGAACGTATCTTGGATGGGAGTATGGAGGGGTTGACGTGATTAGGGGGGAGAGAGAGAGGATTTAACGTGAGGTTGAGAGGGAGGAGAGGGGAATGTAGTTTGTTGGATGAGAGAGAGAGTTTGTTGGATGAGAGAGAGAGCTTGTTGGAGGAGAGAGAAGGTTATTATGGAGGGAGAGAGAGAGGAAGGGTGACGTTTGAGAGAGGGGGAAGGGTGGCGATTTTGTGGAGGTTTAAGGAGGTGGAAGTGGCGTTGGGATGATGGGGTAGGATAGAGGGTTGAATGTGACTTAACTGTATTAACAGAAAGCTCACAATGTAATTACCTTAACTATATTGATAGAAAGGTAAGAACGGATAGAACTAGGTTTCTAACTTGAATCCACAAGATAGACAACCTAGGGCTAACGTGATCTAGACCGCAACCTAGGATCAAGCTCTTCCTAACCACTTGGGTGCCATGCCAAGATACAATAGAAGAAAGGGGAGAGGGTTTATCCAAACACTCTAGAGAAAGCTAAAAGCTTAATTGATTTTATAATTCAAAGTTGTGTTGCCTTGAGAGGCTTACAATCCTATTTATACTAGGAGAGTCCTTAAGGGACTAGAATTCCTACTTGGCGTGCAAGCCAAGCTTCCAATCCTTAGGAGACTCTTACTTGGCGTGTAATCCAAGTAGAACTCCATAACCTAGACGCCATCTAATACTGCTCTCCCTTGGATTAGAATCCTTATCCTAGGGTGAGTTTGTTACAACTAACCTTATCCTAGTTTGTTATTGGCTTCCTAATCCAATTTGGATTAGTTACAAAATAGCCAATTCTATCTAGGAATCAAGAAGAATGATGCCTAACTAACTAAACCACACGTAACATTTAATCCTAGGATGATCAAGTTTATATTTCACTTGTCATCTTACATTATTCTAAAAATTAAAAACACACCAAAACTATTAAAAGCTGTAATTAAATAAATTACATCCAAAAATCAAGATTATAAAATTGAACTTGGAACTCTTGATTTGGATGTGTAAAACTCTTGGACTTGGCGTGTGATTCTTGGCCTAGTTAGGATGTTTGAACATCTTCTTGAAATAAGAAGCACACCATGTGAATGGGCCTTTGTAATTCAACTTTGTATCTTTCTTCTTGGGCCCACTTGGTGTAAATGAACCCAATCTTCCTTATTGGTCCTATATGAGATGAATTCCTTTGATGAAGGACCCTATCTGTAGCTTGGATCTTCAATTGGGCCTTCTTGATTGGGCCTAGGGGAATAAGCGTGGGCTGATTTCCATCAATCCATCATCCTGGAATGGAGTGCCTAGACGAGAATGGAAATAAGAATAAATTCCTTAGCTCCTTCCATATTTGGCGCTTTATTAGATGGAAATTAACTTTCAAGGGAAATATTTCTTCGCAGCTTTGTATGAAAGTCACGATCTACCCCAGCAACACTTCCATTTATTTCTGAAAATATTTATATTCAATCTGCACATATAAGGTAAGAATCAATTAGTCACCTGTTTAATTAATCATCTAAGAACTTACCGTATTATATTCGTCTGAGGCATTGGTGCGCAACTCTTCAATATCCTGCCAATGTCACTGGAATTTGGCTTTCATATTTCAAAACTCATGACCTATCAAGGGAATTGATATAAGATTAGAAGAGGCTTCAACAAGGCTGCTATACCTTAACGTTCCTATTCTGGATAGTTGAAAAAGATTAATTTTCAACTAATTAGATTGTAATGGACTAAAGCTAAAATGTTTTATTATATCTCATTTGATTCTTTTCCATGAATAATAGTAGGTAGCGAATGATTTCAAAATCTTGGGTCAATTGGAACCAATCTATCTAAATTGAAAAATTTTAGGGTAGCACTGTTATGCCTAATCATTCATACATTGCCTACATGGGATTTCAAAGCAGTGGTTTGAATTTGGTTTTTTGGTTATTAGATCTTAAGTAGCTCGTTGGTGCTTTTGAAAGTGTCCAAATTTGATAGATTGCAACTAGCGTGCTACAATCCGTGCAATGTATGAAAAAAATATTAGTTATTAAGTTAAATTATAATCGAGAAATATGTCTGACAAAATTATTTAAATTGAATTATTAATTAAAAACATTAAAAGAATATATTCAAAAAAATTGGTTAAATTGTTCATTTTAAGAATTACAGACATACTTGAAATTCTTTCATTCCTTGAATTAATCCATATCCACAATACAATAAAAACACCATAAATTTACATATTAAACATTGTAATTTATATTTAACTTTTGGATTTTCTTCTTTGTAAAATGATAAACACTGATGATTACAATAAATTATATAGGCTTTGAATCTGCTTTGGAGAAATCAAATTCATCTAAATTCATCACTTAACTTTATATTCTCCATATGAAGTTGGGTTTGAGTATTATAGATAGATGTTCCACGTCATTTATGACTTTAATTGAATTTTGTCTGAAACTTGGTGTAGTCGGTAGTGGAGAAATAGATGGTTAGTTCACCTCCAGCGGTTATATTCTGATTCTCTTTGTAATAAACCAGTGGTAATTGAATGTGAATACATACAAACACCTAGCGAGCAATGGATATATTCCTTCCCTTTCTCTACACTACGCCAAGTGTACGATGTAACAAATTTGGTTACATAGTGAATATCATATGATTTGTTTAAAAAGATATGTTTAAAAGATTGTCTTCTAAACTACATCTAAATATTTGTTAGCTTATTTAATCAAATTTGGTTACATAGTGAATATCATATGATCTATTATCATTATTATCATTTTATTATTATTATTATTATTAATTATTATTATTATTAGTATTATTATTATTATTAAATATATTAAAATAAGACAAAATAAAGAAGAAGCTGCAGTGCCACATATGAAAAAATCCAAATTTCATTAAAAAAAAATTCACCTATTATACACCATTGTTGTTTTACAATTATAGTGTCCACAAGTTTTTTTCTTTTTCACATGAACAATAATAGAAAAGACATCCCAAAGCTACTCTCATACAAAATATTAAGATGTAACGGAGAAGCTTAATATTTTGTATGAGTTAAATATATTTAATATCTCATAAATACCTTATAGAATACAAATACCAACAACAGTCCAAATTTACATTAAAATTTATAAGCTTAATATTTTGTATGACTTAAATATATATTTATAAATTATATATCCATCTAGAAAATTTGGAGATATATTCTTATCTAAAAAGTAAGATATCACTGAAAAGGAAAGAGATTTCTTTTTTGAATTAGAAAAGAAAAGAAAAGAAAAAAAAGACATATTCTCCTTATCTTCATGCCGAGTGCATGAACACCATCTTTAGAGCATCTGCAATGGTGAGTTTTAATTCGACTCACTACTGACGTGGCATGAAACGAGAACGAAGTGAGGTCGTGTAAGACATTTTAGTGGTGAGAATGAAACTCGTCTCGCGAGAATCTCGCTTTCTGTCTCGCGAGACGAGTTTGAAAGTGAGTTTGAAATAGTAATATTTTAATCATATTTTTTTCTCTCTCCTCCTCCATCTCATTTTTATCAACATAACCAAATTAATTATATTCTTAAGTGGGACCCATTTACTTTTTTTAATTAATATGAGTCAAACTCATTCTCGCCATTGGAAAGCTAACTAAATAAAAAGTTAAATTTTGACTCTCTTGATAGGGGTCCACAGATCCCACGTCATATAATTAGTCAAACTCAAACTCACCATTGCGGGTGCTCCTATGGCCCTATAGTGTGACAATATAAATACCACATCTTGCGTATTGATTTCCTCCACCAAATCCAAACAAATCACTCCACACAAAGTAAAACAAACATTTGTGTGAAGAGTTTTAAACATGGGTCGCTCACGTTCTAACTCACCACATCGGCATGGACATCATCGTTCACGATCCAACTCACCATCCCACCATGGACATCATCGCTCACCATCTCACTCACCACCCCACTATGGACATCATCACTCATCATCCCATCATGGATCATCACCATGGGCCCTTGGGGATCTTTATGGGGGTCACCATGGCAGCAATCACCATGGTGGTTATGATCATCATGGTCATCACAACAGTCACATGAATGAGTATAGCCACAACAATTATGATCAATCATTGTATGGCAGCAACCTTGGCTATGATGGCCATGGTCATAACAACTATGGGCATCATGGGGGTTATGATCAGGGATATTATGGTGGTGGATATGATCACCATGGACATCACAAGCCTGGCCACTGGTAAAGAAATTGAACATTCATCGATCATGCCCTAACTAAAGCTAAGGTTGCACGTAATGTTATCATGACACATCTCAAACATGTGCCTCCTTGGTCGTAAGAGTTGTATTATTTGTCACTAGTTAATATGTACCCTAACTACTATTAAAATAAAGGTCAGACTCATTTGAGAATCTTGACCATATATGTATCTATGTTAGCTTGAAGTTTCTCTTGCCATGAATCATGATATACCACGCGTTGTTATATATAAGTACTTTTTTGGTACACCTTTTTCATTTGCAAAGAGCCTAGCTTACTCACTGTTCAATATCAATATATTCTCGTAATAGTATTCATATAATTGTTAAAATTATCATGAAAATTTACTCTAGATATGAGTGAAATATTAAACTAATTAATAAACCTTGTACTGATTATGCCAACTGAAAACGCAAGAACCAAACCATTCAAGCGTGATGAGTTTCTCACACCATCTGATATCATAATTATTACTTTAAATCATTCATTTCTTTTGAATTAATTAAAAGGATTGTATTAGTTAAAACTTTTGCACTACTGTACAAACAAATTTCAAGTCATAAATTAAATAAAATCAAAATAAATGAGAATACTAATGGAGAGAGAAAGAGAAAAGGAGATGGGGTTGGGAGCAGAATGGAACTACTTCATTTTTTGTGGGTAGCTTGCCTAAACATATTAATAGGCATGGTTTGAAAGGAATCTTTGAGAAAGTGGGTAAGGTCAAGGCAACATTCATACCATGGAGAAAAGATTCATACTTCCGCTTTGGTTTTGTCCATTTTTGAAGGCCTGAAGACGCTGAGGTTAGCATCTGTGAAATAATGGACTTAAGCCCAATTCAACCTCAAAAGCTAGCTTAGGAGGTTGAGGCATACAAGTCATTATAAACACCACAATATGAGTGTCAAAGGCCGACGTGAGACAACTCAATACGCCCTCCCTCACCACGAGGCGCAGACAACTACGGGCGCGGCCCCAACATCAATGACCCTGGCTCTGATACCATGTGAAATAATGGACTTGAGCCCAATTCAACCCCAAAAGAAGAGTATAAAACCATTCCTGGGGCTTCAACCATCAGCTTAAGCTTTTGGTTGAGATGGTTCCACATGGTATCAGAGCCAGACCAATAAACAAGAGGTCTTAGGTTCGAATCTCAGCACCCCCATATTCACTTGCGCAAGGTAAAAAGGGCCTTTGTAGCATCCACACTTCAACCCCAAAGGGCATTCGCTTGAGGGGGCGTGTTAGAGTATAAAACCATTCCTGGGGCTTCAACCATCAGCTTAAGCTTTTGGTTGAGATGGTTCCACAACATCAAATGAATCAACCAAAGAGTCATTAGAGGGCAGACTCCTATAACATGCATGGATTTCATCGGCAGTAAGACAAAGGAGATTTGAGAGGGTTAAGGAGCGAATCAAATGGCCTTTAATTCACTTGATTTATAAGAGAATAATGCTAGGCGCATAAAAGGAAATGTAAACGCAAATGTAATGGATTGGCTCTCAAGGAGCATATAATAGCGTGCATAGCTAAGCAGGCCATGAGCTTACAAGAAATAACAGACTTGAATCTCCTGGAGAAGAAGATTCAAAAGATCACATCTATGAGTAATGTTAATTAAGTTGTTAATGACACTAGAAATGATCGAATTGAAGATCTACAAGGGTTAGCCAAGGAACTGTATGAAATTCATGAACTTTTTGAGGAAGTGAGAGGTTGGAGCACTTATAAGACAAGAGATCGTAGAAGAGTTTGGTTGGATGTTTATGGGGTTCCACCCCATGGAATGGAAGATAACCATCTCCAGCCTCACCTCTACCAATGTCTCCTACCCTTCTTCTTCCTCCACCCACCACACCCACCTCCTTCTTCATACCCCCTATAAGTAGGAAAGAGGGTGAGCTGTTTTGAGAGATAAGGGAGGAGCTGGTTGCGAGGTGTTGTGGTTACCGTCATAGTTGGCGACACAGGTCGTGTCATGAAAGTGGTGGCCGCAATGGGTAATGGTGGTGGACAATGGTTATTGGTGGTTGGGGTTTAGAGTGACAATTGAGGGATAAGAGGAGATAGGTGAGTTGTGGTGGGAATGAGTGAATCCCTTCCATGGCGGTCGTCGGGGCTATTAGTGTCGCCGAAGGTCCGCTGATGTTGCGGCTGGAGAGTGGTGGTGCAATGATGGTTGAAGTGGGTGGTTAGGAAGAAGATGGAGTTGAGTGAGTGGGGCAACAAGGAAGAGAAATAGGAGTTGGGCGACGGCTGATGCTGCCCGGATGTGGGGCTGGTGGAGCGTGGTGGTGGGGTTAGGGTTGTTAGAGAATGAGAGGAGTTAGGGGTTGGGTTAGTTAAATGATTTATTTCTTTTTCATTTTTAGGGGTTTTAACTTACATTAACCTATAAATTAGCATGTCAAAGTGGCATATTTGACATTTTTTACATGTTCAATGGCGTTTTGGAACAACAACAAAAATATTGGCAATTTTGACTTTTTTGACAGGTTCAGTGACAGCTAAATCCAAGCACTCCCGCAAAATACTAAAGAGCACACCATACGGAATAAGGGACAAAATAACGGTGTTCAACAGTTGGAGGAGTGGAATGATCCGAACATTACTATAAGTAGGAAAGAATTTAGTGCAAAGGTCTGGAAAATAATAGCTTCAAAGGATGGTGTATTTCCAAATGCGATTAGAATGATAATGTCGACTAGCCAAAGAAAAACTTTCAAGTTTTTTTCCAAACAAGCCTGTACATCGGTTTGCAGGCCGGTGTAAATTGTCGAACTCAGGGAGCCTGTGGCCTAAATTCTCGTATTTTGTTACGGTTTTAGCCTTGAATCGAGAAATAAATTACGGAGCACAGATCACTTTGATTAAGACAAAATTAAAACTAGAAAGATGATTAACTAGGTGATAATTAGACAAAGAGAGGTTCGGGGGTTTTAGACACTTAACGGAATCTTTGATCAAGGAGTTTTCATGACTAAAGCGCATAAAGTTGGATTTATCCATGGAACAACGTGGGAAAGGGGCCACAATGAATCTCCTCCCTCGAGGAAGATTCAAAATAACTACCCTATGTCCACCATGGACTATCGGGGTTGAGAATTGCGTTAATTCCTAGTTAAGCCTACACTTACCCTCGTAAGCGTAGACCTAACTATCCCACTCTAGGCTTCCCATTGAGTGTATAACGATTCAAAGAGCTCTCGGACCTTGAACTGCCACCCCCAATGAGAAGACTCCAAGTGGAAATAGACTCCTCCAACTAAAACACACTTTAATCAATAAACACCTTAGCCAAAACTCATTAAGGCCTTAATCACCCCCTCACCTCAAGGAAGATTAGCCTCTAGACATGTTGGAGAAATTAGCAACACACAACCAATAAAACCCTAGCATGATTCTACTCAAAGGATGGATATTAAAACTAACCACTATGATTAACAACATAAAACTACACTAAACACAAGCAACAAAACATTTAGAAACATTAAAATGAGGAGAAAAGAGATTTTACGTAAATGGATGAGCAATAAATTGGCAATAAATGAAGAGCAATAATACCCAAATGATGAAGAGCAATTGGCCTTGATTGAAGAAAGTAATTAATCAACAAAGTAGAAGTTAATCCCCAAAAAGCTAATCCTAAAACTCTTGAAAGATAGAAGATGTAGAGAGAGAGAAAATAAAGCTCTCCAAAAACTCTAGAAAAACTCCAGAAAAAAAAACTTGTCTTCAAAATGACAAGACGGGCTAATTAAACAAAGGGGAAGAAGGGCCAAAACACAATCGTTTTGGCCGAAAATTATGCAGGAAATAAGGACGTCGCGAACGCTACGGACATCGTAGCGTTCGCTACGACCCAAAGCAGGCGAACATTTCAGCTCCAAGGCGTCCGCTATGCCCAGCGTCGCGACCCAGTCAATCATCCGTAGCGAACGCTACGGAGGGTGTAGCGAACGCTACGACCGTCAGCAGGAAAACTTGGAAAATCAGGGCTTCATCGTAGCGGGCGCTATGAATGGGGTATCGACCGCTACGGCCTTGGGCAGAACCTTCTGCCTGGGCTCGTAACGATTGCTACAATAGACGTAGCGACCGCTGCGCTCTTCAAGTGATCTCCATCTAAGTATGGAGGCGTAGCGATCGCTACAGCTGTTGTAGCGAACGCTACGAGCTTGGATGCCCCCATACTTAGCCTTTTGGCCCCAAATCCCTCTCCATTACGCACGACTGGTCTCCCTTGCTTCCCGGATCTTCACCACGGCATCAAATCGGCTCCAAAGGTCTCGGGATGACCGAGTTATCGCCTTTTTCCGCAACTTCGCCCCCTTTTATTATTCTCCGAACTTAAAGCCTAAAAATTACAAAACACGTAATAAATAACCATCTTATTAGGGGACGACAATAGACTTGGGCGAAAACGAGTGGTATTTAGCCCCTAAAATGGGACTAAACACCCCCCCACACTTAGACTTTTGCTCGTCCCGAGCAAAACTAACCGAAAGAAACCTAAGAAATTAAAAAACATAAACACCTAACTCACTTTCGCAGGAATCGCGGATGCATTTAGCATATGCATCAAGCCCTTTAAACCCCCCGGTAGCCCGGGTGGACGAGGTGGACGAGTGAGGGTATGTAGCGGCTGTGCCCACAAAAGCCAAAGAAAAAGGAAAAAGGGGAAAGAAAGAGAAGTGAAAATCGAAAAACAAAGCCAAACAAAAACAAAGAAAATACTCCCGTCCCCAATCATGCACCTAGTTCCCCAACCCGCCTCAACAATCAATTGGAAGAAACAAGTACAAACAAATTAAGACACGAAGGTTGGAAAACTGCCAATCTTTGAGATTTTGAACCACAACACTTCCTGCTGAGCAAGACACCTCGTGAATATGTGCAAGTGGGCTCTAGTCGGTCTTTCCTATCCTAAACCAGACAATCAGAGTTGTTCTCATGCTTAAGCTCGGAATTATCTATCTTACTTCACTCTTGGTTTTTCTTTCAACCTCTTTTTTTTTCATTCTTTTTCTTACACCACTTTTTTTTTTGTTTTTTTTCTTGCTCTTTCTTACGATTCTTTTGTTCAACTCTTTTTTTCTTTTTCTTGCTTCGCTCTTTTCTTTCATTGCAAAAACTACACTCTTTTCTTTCCACTCAATCCGCTTTGTGTCTTTTAGAGTGTTTGCGTCGGGTTTTGCGGGATTTAAGCACCGGCCTTCGCAAAGGGCTACCCTCCCTGCTGGGTTTCTCTATACGCGAGTCATTGCACTTAAGGGGCATAGGGTGCCGATCCACCCAAACCAACCCATGACGGTAGGCCCGACAGTTATTTGATTAATGTATTAATTAAGAGCTTAAGCAATTGAACAACTAAACCGTCTAACTTAGGTAAGAAGACACAGTCAAAGCGTGTAAGATTTGAGGATTGCGCTTTCCCATTCCATGTAGAGGTCTAAAAGAGATAAGTCATGGCAAAAATCCTTCCTAAGAGCTCTATTTATTCATACCGCCGCCTAAACCAATCGACAAATTAGACAACTATCTACAAAACTGTGAATGGAAACATCTTCAAAAAAAAAGAAAAGAAAGAAACTTTTGGGTTTTTCACAACATTTCTCCCCTTTTTACTCTTTCGCACAAAAAACTTTTCGATTTTTTTTTCTTTTCATCTTTTAGCACTTTTTGACTTTTTCTTTTTCGAACTTTTCTAAGAAAGAAAAAGAAACAAAAAGGACTCAAAAAGACTAGGTGCTCTACCCAAAACATAATGATCTCCCCCCCCCCCCACACTTAAAATCCACAATGTCCTCATTGTGGGAAGGGTGTCTCATGAAGGGTAGAAAAACTAGGAAAAACCAACATATGTACAAACACCTAAAGGAAAACAAGCAAACATATATACGAACATCTAAAACATAAAAAGGGGTGGCGCCCCGAGCCCACACGGCTCCAACAACAAGAAAACCCAACACAGAGCATACTAGGGGTGCGCCACCAAAAAGAAAAAAAACAAGCATGCAAAAAGAAAACAAACTATACAAACAAAAACACAGAAATATGTACAAAAATAGAAAAGGGTGGAATGAATGTACCTTGTATGTTTCCAATGTGTAACCAAAGTTCGGACCACGATCACAAAAGAAAGGCTAAAACTAACAAGGTTAGAAGAAAAATGCAACGTATCGAAATGCAATCGAATCTGCATGCAAAAGAAATATACAAAGATGTCAAAATGGACAAAGGAAAATGCAAGAAACAAATCTATATGCAAGAACAAAGCTATATACATTGCCTGGGTAACCTCAACCTCATTCTCAATCAATTTGAGGCGACTTGTTGAGGGTGAAACATCACCTTGCACTTGATGGAGCTAAGTGCAAGTGATTAACCAAAACCAAACTAATCACGATGGACGATGGATGAAGGTAGGGATGGACGGTGATCACAGATAGGACAAAAAAATCTTCGATAAAGCCGACAAGGACGGGAACACAAGACCGTCCCACCCACCCACTAGATGCACACCTCCCCACAAACAATCAAATGATAAATCAAATAAAAAGAGAGAGAGTGGGGAGGGAATAAAGCTTACAATCATGGGTGTGGATCTCCTTCAGGAGGAGGAGGTGGTGGGTAGTACGGGTTGACCCATCCCGGATCATGCGGCGGATGACCCATGGCAACGTAGTGGTAGTAGGCCCAGTCATCCGCGATGTTCTCCAAGCGACCCACCCGATTGTTTAATTGCGTCAAGGAGTCATAGGTTCGTGTTTGGGCAATCATCATTTGATTCATGGAACCGGCAAGGTCCCTCACGTCGTTTCTCAACCCATCAAAATCCTCTTGACCCAAAACCCAACCGTCTTGTCCTCCCGATCCTTATCCTTGCTCCACAACATTCTCTTCTTGGGCCGCCCTCTCTGCACCTCGCCTCGGTGCCCCGCGTTGATTTTCAGCCGCCTCCCGCAGCTGCTCCAACTCCCTCTCGAAGGGGGGGCATCATGAACCCCCTATCCCCACCAACAAGCCTAGGAGTTTGCTCCTGCCCGCAAGACCAATTGTTTTGATCCCGCACATCGTTAAACGAGGGGCTTGTTGGTTCCGGAGAGTAGTCACAGCTTTGGGGACGGACCCATGGTGGTAGAGGAGTACTGGAGGTGATTGATTCATGGAGAAAAAACGGAAGTGGCGGAGGCGGTCGCCGTCCATAGGTTCTGGAATGTGGTGCATATCGCAACGGCCAAGGTATGGGGTTATCGGGCCCCCATACTGGTTAGGAAGTGGGTAATAATGTGACCCAACGCTATACAAGTTCCGGCACCATCGGTAGACATTTGCTTAAGTTGATGCAAAATACACGATCCCGTGTTGACTCGGCGACCATGTAAAGCATGGTACAAAATAGCTAGGTCGTCTTTCCGCACCTTCTCCCTACCGTCATCCCTTGCGAAAACTGAATTTGTAATTAACCTATGGAAAACCCTAACGGCGGGATTACAAAAATCTCGGGATTTGGAACCCCGAACATCATAATACAATACCTCCCCATTTGGGGCCCTACTAAAGTTCTCCGCCAACATGTTATTTCCCGCATAGCTTCCCCCTCATTGAAGACCGAGGCTTGGCCATACGTTAAGCCTCCGTTCGGCAAACCCAACAAGTTATTAAACTTCACAAAATAACACTCAATGGGCTTGTTGCCCACCCACGCAGTAAAACATGCATCAGTTGTCCCATCATTCAACAACTCAAAAGATGAAAGGAACTCATAAATTGCTTGATCCCTCTGGGGTGCACGAATTTGAACGAATTGCTCCCACCCCATTATCCCAATTAAATGGTCCATGCTAGGCCCCAAGTAGTGTTCATTACACGTTTCAACATCATAAATATAAGGAAAACATATGTTCCTAGTTTTGAACCGTGTTAATCTTCGAGCATGCCTATCATTTTGAACAGTAACTCTATGCCTAGCATGCGAACTTAAGCGTAAAGGCTAAGCTTTTTGGGTAGGAAAATCGGGGAAGTCATTACCTTCATCTCCTTGATCAATAATGGGTGATGCCCTTGAGGATGAAGCTCCATCCCGCACCCTCTTGCTAGGTCGTGGAGGCATTTTTTTCTCTTTTTCTTCCTTTTTTTTGAATGAATGCTTGAGAGAATGCTTGGAAGATTCAAGCTTTGCTTCCTCTAAAACCCAACTCAATAAAGAGTTCAAATGCTAGAGGAAGAAAGTGAAAAGGGGTATGTTGAGTTGCAAAAGGTGAGAAGAGAAGAGTGGAAATGGAGTTTATGGAGGAAGATTGATGGTCTTTTTGGTGGAGAATGAGTAGAGAAGGATGAAGATGGTGGTTTTGGGGGTTAGGGTTGTGGAATGTTGGAGAGGAAATAAGAGGGTGAGGCGATTTGGGAGTGAAAAGTGAAGGGAAAAGCAGAGGGGGTCGGATTTCCCCTTTTACAGTCTGCGTAAAAATTGGGCGTCGCATTCGCTACGCGGGAGCGTCGCGTTCGCTACGCTACGTGCCGAAATCGAATCGATCAGAACGAGCGCCACGCTGCGCACCGAACGCTACGCTCTAAAAAGTGGCCAAACAGAAAGACAAGGAGGGCTCCGTAGCGGCGCGCACGCGTGCGAATGCTACGCCTAAACAAATGGCCAAACAGAAAGACAAGGAGGGCTGCGTAGCGAGCGCTACGCATGGTGTAGCGAACGCTACGCTCCCAGACTTAAAAAAATTCAATTGTTCCTCGTCCCTCTTCTCCTTAGCTTCTCCTTCAACATATCTCCTCTAAAACCAATATGCTTCAAATCTTACACACAGCCTCCAAAGCTCCCTCGTTTTTTTTTTCTTTCTTTCTTTTTCTTCTCCTCCCACTCATGATTTCCACTTTTTTTTTAATTTCTTTTTTTTTCTCTTGTTTTTTTTTTCTTTTCTTTTTTTTTTCTAGAACTAATTCCTCATTACAAGCATGGGTTGCCTCCCATGAAGCGCTTGCTTAAGATCCTTAGCTTGACCATTGACCGGATCTTAACATTAGGTATCAGGGAGGAAAGTCACCATAGTCCCTGCATACTCTTCGCTCATGACATATGGTTTGACCTTGGAAGAGTTCACTTTAAAAGTTTCCCCCTTCTTGTTCTCCAACTCCACCCGGGTGGAGCTTGACAATGACAAAGGGTCCCGACCATTTGGTCTTTAATTTGCCCGGGAAGAGTTGGAGGCGAGAATTGTACAATAATACTTGATCACCCACCTTGAAGTTCCGGTAATTGAGGTGCTTGTCATGCCAAGCCTTTGTCCTCTCCTTGTAGATCCGATTGTTCTCATAAGCTTGCTGGCGGATCTCCTCCAATTCTTCCAATTGGAACAACCGTTTCTCCCCCGCAGCCTTTGCATCAAAATTCACTTTCCTTACCGCCCAAAATGTTTTGTATTCGAGTTCCACCGGGAAGTGGCATGCCTTACCCTAGACCAACCGATAAGGGGTGGTGCCTATGGGAGTCTTGAATGCCGTCCTATACGCCCATAGAGCATCATCAAGTTTGTCCGCCCAATCTTTTCTTGAAGACGAAACGGTCTTTTGAAGGATTTCCTTAATAGCCCGGTTTGTGATCTCCACTTGCCCTTGAGTTTGGGGGTGGTAGGGCAATCCTCTCTTGTGATTCACCCCATACTTCTTGAGCAATGCCTCAAATTTCTTCTCAATAAAGTGAGGCCCATTATCACTAATGACCACTCTTGGGATGCCGAACCTAGGGAAGATTACCCTCTTGAAGAACTTGGAGACCGTATTGGCATCACATCTTTGGCTTGCAATTGCCTCGGCCCATTTGGAGACGTAATCTACCGCCACCAAAATGTATTCATTCCCCCTTGACGAAGGAAATGGGCCCATGAAATCAATACCCCACACATCAAAAATCTCACATTCAAGTATATAGGTCAAGGGTGCTTCATTTCTCCTAGAAAGACTCCCAACTCTTTGGCATTCATCGCAAGCTTTGACATGAACTTCTACATCTTTGAAAAGCGTCGGCCACCAGTATCCGCATTGAAGAACCTTGGCTGCGGTTTTATCCTTTCCCCCATGTCCTTCACATGGCTTGTTGTGGCAATGATTTAAGATCTCCGGAACCTCGCTCTGAGCTATGCATCTTTTATATATGCCATCATTGCATATGCGGAACAAATAAGGCTCGTGCCAAATATAGTGCTTGACGTCACAAAAGAATTTCTTCCTTTGGTTTGAATGGAGCTCGGGCGGGACCACATCCGAAGCAAGGTAGTTCACAATATCGGCGAACCAAGGGGTCTCCTCTTGGATAGCAAGCAACTTCTCATCCGGAAAAGAATCATTGATAGGCCGGGACTCCAATTCAACAAGGATTCGTGAAAGGTGGTCGGCCACCACGTTTTTGGAACCGGCTTTGTCCTGGATTGTGATGTTGAATTCTTGCATTAGTAGCAACCAACGAATAAGTCTCGGCTTGGCCTCCTTCTTGCCTAGTAGATACTTCAAAGCCGAGTGATCGATGTACACCACTACTTTGGAAATCAAAAGGTATTGGCGAAACTTGACCAATGCAAAAACAATAGCCAACAACTCCTTCTCCGTAGTAGTATAATTGCGTTGGGCGGCGTCTAAGGCATGACTTGCATAATAAATGACCCTTGGTTGCTTATCCCTGGTTTGTGCTAGGCATGCCCCCACGGCATAGTCGCTAGCATCGCACATAACATCGAATGGTAAGCTCCAGTCCGGTGGTTGAACTACCGGTGCGGTGATCAAGGCCTCCTTCAATTTCTGAAACGCTTCAAGACACTCATTAGTAAAGACAAAAGGGGCATCCTTGCATAGAAGCTCAGTGAGAGGTCGAGCAATTTTCGAAAAGTTTTTGACAAATCGCCGGTAAAACCCGGCGTGTCCAAGAAAACTACGCACCCCCTTGACAGTGGTGGGGGGTGGTAGGCGCTCAATGACCTCCACTTTAGCTCTATCCACCTCTATGCCCTGCTTTGAAATCACATGGCCGAGGACAACACCCTCCTCAACCATAAAATGGCATTTTTCCCAGTTAAGAACTAGATTGACATCTTTACAACGAATCAACACTTTTTCCAAATTTGCAAGGCAATCGTCAAAGGTATACCCATACACACTGAAATCATCCATAAAAATCTCCATAAGACTCCCCACATGGTTCGAGAAAATAGCCGACATGCACCTTTAAAAGGTGCCGGGCGCGTTACATAACCCAAAGGGCATCCTCCGGTATGCGAAGGTGCCAAAAGGGCAAGTAAATGTGGTTTTGTCTTGGTCTCTTGGGTGAATGGGTATTTGAAAGAATCCCGAATAGCCATCAAGAAAGCAAAAATGGGATTTACCGGCGAGTCTCTCTAGCATTTGATCAATAAAGGGCAAAGGGTAATGGTCTTTGAGGGTCGCCTTGTTTAATTGTCTATAGTCAATGCACATGCGCCACCCATTCACAACTCTAGTGCTAATCAATTCTTGATGCTCATTTTCAATAACAGTCATGCCACCTTTCTTGGGTACACAATGCACGGGGCTCACCCATTCGCTATTAGCGATAGGGTAAATGATCCCGGCGGAAAGCAATTTAACGATCTCTTTTTTAACCACTTCTTGCATATTCGGGTTTAATCGACGTTGTGGTTGTCTACATGGTTTAGCATCTTGCATAAGATCGATAGCATGCATGCAAATAGAAGGGGATAGACCCTTGAGATCCTCAATAGCATAACCCAAGACACTTCTATGTTTTCTAAGAACACAAAGAAGTTTTGAAGTTTGAGTGCCATCAAGGTTAGCATTAATGATCACAGGGAATGTTTCCTCCTCACCCAAAAACTCATACCTCAAAGTGGATGGCAAAGGCTTGAGCTCAACTTGTGGTAATTTCTTTGACTTGATTGGTCTCTCGGTGACGACCTCTTCAATCTCCATGCATTGCACAAATGTTTCATCCGGGGAAAACTCCTCAACAATGGGAGTAGCATCCAAAAGGTCGGTGAAGAACTTCACATCGTCCCCCTCCATTGTTGAAGAACGAGTGCCCATCAAGCTTGCTTCAAGTGGATCATCAAAAGCACCTTGGAGGAATAGAGACTCCCATAAAGAATCATCGACCGCATCCTCAACTACATCAATTGCATAGCATGAGTCATCAAATGTCGGGTGCTTCTTTCCCTCCTCGAGATTGAACACTACTTGCTCTCCCCCCACATTGAGAGATAGTCTCCCATTTTACACATCAATCATAGCCCCAGCCGTGGCCAAGAATAGCCTCCCAAGAATAATAGGGGTATGTAGGTCCTCATCCATCTCCAATATCACAAAATCACAAGGGATGAGGAATTTGCCAACTTGGACCGGAATGTCCTCCAAGATACCCATTGGCCTCCTAATCGACCGGTTCGTAAGTTGCAAATTAATGGTGGTTGGAGTGAGCTCATCGAGGCGGAGCTTTTGACATATTGACCATGGCATGACACTCACACTAGCCCCAAGGTCACAAAGGGAGTTTCCTATCTTCATCTCCCAAATTGAGCAAGGTATAGAAAACTTCCGGGATCGGCCAACTTGGTAGGAGTTTTGTTGGAGATGATGGCACTACAATCGGCTGTAAGAAAAATGGTGTTCTCATGCCGGATCTTCCTTTTGTTGGTCAAGAGATCCTTGAGATACTTCTTGAAAACCGGGACCTCCGAAATCGCATCTAGGAAAGGGATATTCACGTGAAGCTTTTTGAGCATATCAATGAATTTGGAGAACTTAGCTTCATCCCTTGTCTTGACAAGTCTCTCGGGGTATGGAACCGGTGGCTTATATGGTTTGAGTGGTTGGGTGATCGGCTCATGTTCAACCCCCTTCTCAACACTCTTCAGTTTAGGCTCCTTCCTCTCAATTTCGCTGGAATCAATGCCTTCACTTCCCTCTTTCCCATCAACAATGTTATCCTCACCTCCCTCCTCATGAGTGATGTCAACAACATCTCCACTCCTCTCTCCCAACGGTTCCTCCTCTACCATAGAAGGGCCCTCATAAGTAGTTCCACTCCTCAAGTGGATTGCGTTGACTTGCTTCTCCTGTCCTTTCCCATTGTTAGGGTTTGGCATGGTTTGACTTGGTATAGGTTGGGGAGGTCGGACGGATTGTTGGGCCATTTAAGCCACATGGAGCTCAAGTTGGTTGATCCGGTTTTCTTGGTTGGTTAAAATCTTTTGAAGCATTGCTTTCAATTCCGGATCTTGAGTAGCAGAGGATGGTTGTGGGTTGGTGTGGTTATAGTAAGGTTGTTGTGGAGGAGGGTTTTGAAAGTAATGGGGTTGGTGGTATGTAGGGTTTTGAAATGTGTTTTGGCTGTGAGAGCGAACAAAAGGTTGAGGTTGGTTAGAAAACCCGGGAGGGAAACTTCGGTTTCGAGCATTGTATGCCGGGTTTCCTTGTGGTCTAATGGGATGGTTATTGGAATAGGAGAGGTTGTTGTTGGGGTAGATGGCATTGGCTTGCTCCATGTCGTGGTACCCTAGGCATTGACCATTAGGGTGGTACCCATTGCAAACGTTGCATTCAACCATGTTACTATCGGGCATGGATGAAGGGCCTTGCATCTCTTGAACGGCATTGACTTGCCTCGAGTATCCATGAGGGAAAACTTTTGACTCAACTCCGAGATTTGATCGGCAAGGTGTTTCAACATGGCATCACTAGACGAAGATCCTTCCCCTCTTCGCGAACGGTCCGAACCCCAATTCGGAGAGTTTTGTGCTAGCTCATGAAGGAAAACATTCGCCTCCTCAGCGGTCTTGCCAAGAAAAGTTCTTCCCGAGGCATTATCAATCAACTCTCTCAAATGTCCATTGAGCCCTTGATAGAAAGTATTAAGGAGCAACCAATCATCCAAGTTGTGATGAGGAACTCTGC
Source organism: Portulaca oleracea (assembly GCA_029582165.1). Lineage (NCBI taxonomy): Eukaryota > Viridiplantae > Streptophyta > Magnoliopsida > Caryophyllales > Portulacaceae > Portulaca > Portulaca oleracea. Next base: position 32,488,751 of record CM055888.1, on the reverse strand, counting down.
GTTGAAGATTCTTGTACCGTCCCCAAGCATCAAAAAGTCACTCTCCTTGCTCTTGTTTAAAATTGAAGATATCTTGCCGTCGAAGATGGGTCTCATCGGTGGTGTAGAACCTCTTGAGGAAATCTCCGCTCAACTTCTCCCAAGTGTCATAAGTTCCAGGAGGACAAGTATTGAGCCAAAGCTTGGCTTTCCCCGCTAAAGTCAATGGAAAGAACTTAAGCTTCATGTAGCTTGGCGGGACTCCTGGTATTTGGACATAACCAATCCTCTCTTCGAACTTGTCGATATGGTCAATGGGACTCTCCCTGTCAAAACCATTGAACGGGTTTTGCTCAAATATGTTCACGAAGTTGGCCTTGAAATCGTACAAGGCATTATTGGGTAGAGCAGGTAGAACGATGGGGTTGCCTCCCGTCCCTGGAGTGGGTGTATTGTACCAAGCTAAGGGACGGGGTGGGTTTGGTGATGGATCAACTCCTTAGCCCTGGCCTCCTTGGCCGTCCATGGCGGCTTGTTGTTGTCGTTGCTCCCGACGACGTCGACGAGTACTACCGTGGGCTCTCCGAGCCGAAGCTTCAATCTCGGGGTCGAGGGGGACGAGTGGGGCTTGATCTCTATGGGACCTTGTCTGCATACAACACCAACAACAAGGACGCGTAAAATTATCCTAGCACCTAGACTCACAAAACCTCAAGCAGGTAGAAGGATTCAAAACAAAAACCTAGAAACAAAACAACGAGGAGCTAGGGGCACTAGCTCCCCGGCAACGGCGCCATTTTGTGTACAGCGGTTTGCAGGCCAGTGTAAATTGTCGAACTCAGGGAGCCTGTGGCCTAAATTCTCGTATTTTGTTTCGGTTTTAGCCTTGAATCGAGAAATAAATTACGGAGCACAGATCACTTTGATTAAGACAAAATTAAAACTAGAAAGATGATTAACTAGGTGATAATTAGACAAAGAGAGGTTCGGGGGTTTTAGACGCTTAACGGAATCTTTGATCAAGGAGTTTTCATGACTAAAGCGCATAAAGTTGGATTTATCCATGGAACAACGCGGGAAAGGGGCCACAATGAATCTCCTCCCTCGAGGAAGATTCAAAATAACTACCCTATGTCCACCATGGACCATCGGGGTTGAGAATTGCGTTAATTCCTAGTTAAGCCTACACTTACCCTCGTCAGCGTAGACCTAACTATCCCACTCTAGGCTTCCCATTGAGTGTATAACGATTCAAAGAGCTCTCGGACCTTGAACCGCCACCTCCAATGAGAAGACACCAAGTGGAAATAGACTCCTCCAACTAAAACACACTTTAATCAATAAACACCTTAGCCAAAACCCATTAAGGCCTTAATCACGCCCTCACCTCAAGGAAGATTAGCCTCTAGACATGTTGGAGAAATTAGCAACACACAACCAATAAAACCCTAGCATGATTCTACTCAAAGGATGGATATTAAAACTAACCACTATGATTAACAACATAAAACTACACTAAACACAAGCAACAAAACATTTAGAAACATTAAAATGAGGAGAAAAGAGATTTTACCTAAATGGATGAGCAATAAATTGGCAATAAATGAAGAGCAATAATACCCAAATGATGAAGAGCAATTGGCCTTGATTGAAGAAAGTAATTAATCAACAAAGTAGAAGTTAATCCCCAAAAAGCTAATCCTAAAACTCTTGAAAGATAGAAGATGTAGAGAAAGAGAAAATAAAGCTCTCCAAAAACTCTAGAAAAACTCCAGAAAAAAAACTTGTCTTCAAAATGACAAGACGGGCTAATTAAACAAAGGGGAAGAAGGGCCAAAACACAATCGTTTTGGCCGAAAATTATGCAGGAAATAAGGACATCGCGAACGCTACGGACATCGTAGCGTTCGCTACGACCCAAAGCAGGCGAACATTTCAGCTCCAAGGCGTCCGCTATGCCCAGCGTCGCGACCCAGTCAATCATCCGTAGCGAACGCTACGGAGGGTGTAGCGAACGCTACGACCGTCAGCAGGAAAACTTGGAAAATCAGGGCTTCATCGTAGCGGGCGCTATGAATGGGGTAGCGACCGCTACGGCCTTGGGCAGAACCTTCTGCCTGGGCTCGTAACGATCGCTACAATAGGCGTAGCGACCGCTACGCTCTTCAAGTGATCTCCATCTAAGTATGGGGGCGTAGCGATCGCTACAGCTGTTGTAGCGAACGCTACGATCCTGGATGCCCTCATACTTAGCCTTTTGGCCCGAAATCCCTCTCCTTTACGCACGGCTGGTCTCCCTTGCTTCCCGGGTCTTCACCACGGCATCAAATTGGATTCAAAGGTCTCGGGATGACCGAGTTATCGCCTTTTTTCGCAACTTCGCCCCCTTTTATTATTCTCCGAACTTAAAGCCTAAAAATTACAAAACACGTAATAAATAACCATCTTATTAGGGGACGACAATAGACTTGGGCGAAAACGAGTGGTATTTAGCCCCTAAAATGGGACTAAACAAAGCCCCAAAAAGGAAGCAAAAAAAAAAGGGTAAGACGAAGAAGAGTAACAAGAGAAGTCTTGAGCAAACCTCCTTAAATCAGGTCCAAGAACTTTAGGTTCCTTCAAGAAGGTTAGAAGTGGAGAAACTGGTAGCTAACATATGGTGAAATCTTTGTGGAATTTTATCAAATACTTGATGGGCATCCAAGAAAGCATGTGCAACAAAATACAAATGCAATAGCTTACTTGTTTAAAGCCTTAAATAAGTAATTTTACCTTGGGAATTTGATGGTCGTTTGAAGAAAAGGAATAACAAGAAAGCAGGGGTGAGCAATATCGGGAACCTGCTAAAAATTCAAGGATCTAGTCCCGGATCCATTTTGAAATGGATCCTAAAATCAGGATCCAGTCCTGGATCTATTTCGAAATGGATCCTTAAATCAGGATCCAGTCCCAGATCCACCAGTTCCGGATCTGGATCTGGGTACCTAGTTTGAAAACGCATGATGACTGTCCAAGATTTTTATAATTGCACCGGCAACTGTAATATGAAAAGTGTTTCACTTAGTCACTGGCTCCAACAATCCAACTAGTTCAAAACTCTCAAACAACAAGAATAAAACACAATGTCTCAACCAACATGAATAAACACAAAGTCTCAACATTACAAGTTTACAATAGCAATTCAAAATACAAATAGAACAACCAACAATAATGGTATGAATATGTGATTGATCTTAAGTCTTCCACTTATGTCCTTCTTCAAGTCTTCAATGAACCATCATTTCATCAATCTTTTCTAAGAGTCTGAGAGGAACGATTGAGAGGGACAAAGCCACAGATGGATGATTGAGAGTTTAAGAGTAGAGCGGGGGAGTGAGGAACGATGGAGAAACTGAGATTGTGTGGGAGATTGGGTGACTGAATGAGTAATTAGGGTTTTTGATTGAGAGGGATTAGTAACAGTATAGTGGACGATTGGGACAGTTGAGAGAATCTGAGTGAGAAGGGTAAGAGGCAAAGGCCGAGTGAGTGGAGTACAATGAGACAGTGAGATAAGTGGTGAGACTTAAGTATTAACGAAATTACGGTTTCTCAATGAGCTGTAGTGGGTTGTGGGCGGAGTATTAGCTAATTGAAGACCTAAAATAATTTTTATATTAAATAATCAGATGAATCCTGGATCTCGGGTCCGGATCCCAATCCTACAAGTCAGGATCTAGTCCCAAATCCATTTACAAATGGATCCTAACTTTAGGATCCAGTCCCGGATCCATATGACTATAAGATCTGTATCTAGATCCATTGGATCCAACCGATTTCGGGTCTACATCCGGGTACCCAATTTTTATGCTCATCCCTACAAGAAGGTACCTGGTTTTGGATTATCAAAGATGACATAGTTTTGCACTTTTAGGACCATGGCCTTATTTTGGGCCTCAAGTCAATTCTGTATAAGGGGTCAATGTAGAGGTTTGAGTGTTACCCAGATGAAGTTGAAAATCGAAATTTGGAAAAAAAAAGGACATCAAAGAAGTCGAGTTTTACAAAGACGTATATAGGTGTAGACACCGGATTTTGTACCGGTATTAATTTTAGTCATCTGTAAAAATAAGCTAGCCGAGTAATTTAGTAGCATGCAAACCCATTTCTTTTCTAGCCCGAAAGCAAGAAAAATAGCCCAGCACTACGGTCCAACCCGGCTGAGTTCGGTGGGCCAAAGCCTGGTTCAGCTTGGCGTAAACCCGTCTGCAGTTTCTTTGGGCAGCCGTGGCTAAACCTAAACCCTAATCGCCCTACCTAACCTACATTCCACTATAAATTAAACCCTAACCTCTCTCATTTCAAGTACGGCGGATTATGCTAGAGTATTGACACTAGTATACTCTCTTTACCTCTTCTCTCCCTTTGCATGCTACTTCATTAAAGGTTAGAATAATTATCACATTGATGTAAACCATGTAATGCAACCTAACGAATTCATGTAATTCTTGTGTTTTCAATTCATAATTTGCATGACATTATTGTTAAACTTGTGAAATTTATATCAAATTCCTCCCTTTTCAATTTATTTGTTTTGATTTAATTCTAGTAGAGTCTATTCGCTTGAATAAGTGGATTTGACAGTTTTAATTGTCAAATTCGTAACCTTACCCCCGAATCCGTCTTTGGATTCGTAGACCGGAGTTTGTATTAAAATGGTTTGTTGTTTTTCTCCTAAAAATTCAACTGGCGACTCTATGTTCACTCCCTTTTCATTCTTTTCTTCTGTGGATGGCGCAAAAGGTATCCCGGTTTGGTTCAATCAATGAACCCAGACGGGTTTACCACCTCCCTTTTTCATTCTTTTCTTCTGTGGATGGCGCAAAAGGTAACCCAGACGGTTCAATTAATGAACCCAGACGGGTTTCCGTCACTAAAAACCCAGACGGGTTTTTTCCTGAAAACCCAGACGGGTTTTATTCCCTGAAAACCAGTGAGTTTTCCAAAACCAGACGGGTTTTGTCCTTGAAAACCAGCACGGGTTTCGTCCCCGAAACTGATGTTACGCTCAGCGTAAACCAGCAGGTTTGGTTCATATAAACCTAGAGGGGTTGACCATTTTATCGAGTCTAAAATCATTCTTAAAAGTTAAACCTTATTTAAGGTTAAGCAATCCTAGTCGGCTCCCAATCACTTTTAAGTAGCGCCGCGAAAAAGGTCATCAATTTTTCGGGGTCTAAATAGGCCATGCTATTGTTTTCGATGGTAACAAATGATGGAAGGGATGCGGTAAATTGAGGAATTTTGAGGAGAGATAAAAGAATCAAAGAGGAAAGGGATAGGTCAAGGATTCCACAACAAGAATAAGGAAGACTTCATCTTTAGCATTGAACAACACAACATAAGGGGCTACATTGAAAAAAAATGGTTCTGAAGCATAGTCAGTTAGTCACTATAATTTACATCTTTGTTATGCAAGAAAGGGGGAGGGAAAAAGGTATCCAAGGGGAAATTCAAAAGAGTTCGGGACAACGACAAGTAAAAGCCTATCCTAGTATGCCCCTATAGTTGTTTTTTATGTTTCAATGTTCAAATCAATTTTACAATTTGGATGTAATTGGCGTAGGCATGGGATATCATGTATTAGTTTCCGACTTTCCATAATACAGTGGCCAATTGGATGTAAGGCAAGACAAATTGTGTTTTTGGCCTGTGTTTTCATTGATGATTTGGGCATGAGCCCTCAAATTATCGAAAAAAATAAAATAAAAAATTCAGTGACAAAATAAAATTTGTATTAATTTTTGATTTGTGGATACAATTCTCAGTTTCAATTGCAAGAAAAATTAACTGATACTATACATATGACAAGAGTCCTACATGTAAAAAAATAAACATTAATCGAAGTGGGTCCTATTGTTATTTTCCTCCTAGTCAAGCTCATGCCTCATTTTGGAATCTATTGGTTATTTTGGGAACGTAGGGCATTTTGGCCAATGCACAAGGGGAGAGATTCTACTAATCGAACATGAAGGAAGAACATTGGAGAAGCTTGGACCAAGAAAGATCAAGAGGGAAGGTAAAACCCATGATATGATCATTTCAGACACCACACACGGTCGTGATCCTACCCAAGAAGAATAAAGAGGATGGAAGCATATGACACGAGCATATTATGCTCGACAATGATGTGGTCCTGGGCATGAACTCCCCCCTGGATATTGTTGCCTCCTTCTCCAAGAATACTAAGACACGGGCATGACATCCATATGACACGATTGTGACCCTTATCCAAAAGGGACGACACAGACGTGTTGTATGGAAGACACGATTATATAGTGCTTATTTGCAACTTGTTACATGATAGCCTCCCTTTCTATATATAAGTACTTTCATTTCTTGGTAGGCACACTTTAGCCAATGAGAACTACGCCGATGAACGTGTAATGAGATGGTATTTTGAAACCCTAATCATTGTACTTAGCTTAATCCTAGTGTGGAAGTGCTTAATAAAAAATCACTCAATTGTGGTTTGTGATCATTCTATACCTTTCGATTAGGGTTTCTTGGGTTATCAAGTGTCATTGATATGGAAGGTGCTTAATGGAATGTTTCTTGACTAACCTAGCTCAACTTGATGAGTGTTTACTCTATAGATTTGTTCATATCTTTTTAATTATTGTTTTTTATTATTTACACCTAAAATCTCAAAAACAGTAGTTATTTTGTATAAGTAATATGGTGTATATATTTTGAACATCCATGAAGTTACTTATATGATCCTTGCACTTATTGGCTCTGTTTGGCAACCAGCTGGTAGTTGGTAGTTGGTAGCTGGTAGCTTGTAGCTGTTAACTAGTAGCTGTTTGAATTAGTTGTTTGACTTTAGCTGTTTGGGTTAGATGATTGCAGGAAAAGTATTTGGTAAAGTAGCTTTTTGTGAAAAGCTACCTCAAAAAGATTCATCAAGTAGCTTTTTGAAAACTAGTTTATTTGATCCAAAAAGCTAACATAAAAAGCTACTTACCAAATGCCTCAAGTAGCTTTTTAACCTTGATCAAAAAGCTAATAGCTATCCAAAAATATAAAAGCTACCCAAAAAGTTGGGTAGCCAAACACCCCCATTATCAGCATATAGGGTCTATCCTACCTGTGCATGCATCAAACTGGTACCAAAGCTAGGCATAATACTTATAGTTTGATGCTTGATGATTGGAATTGGTACCTTGATGAGTTAGGATTATATGGATATAGTTGTTATCTTTTAGGTCCAAGTATTTGATGTGATTTGGATTGATTTTTGAGCAAGTGTAATGCTGAAATTTACCAGTAATTTATTTCTCTGTTTTGGGATTTTACTTGTGTTTACATGCTTGGGTTGTGTATTGGTATAATACATGTCTTTTATTTGTTAAGAAGTTTTAGAACTCGGATTTGAATCATTTGGGATTGTATTGAACTTATGGTGAATTTTTTACTGGAGAGTGTATAGATTTTTACCCAGCTTTGGTATTTGTTGTTCTTGGAGTAATTTGGTCACTTTTGGAGTTATTTGGGTGATGTTGGGGATCTTGAATGATACATGAATGATTTTTGACAGTCCATACTTGAACTGCTTGAGCTTTAATGAGTTTTTCCCAATGACGTGTTGATTTTTTTATTTTTTATTTTCAATCGTAGTTATGGGTATCCCGTTGATGATTATCAGCTACATTCAAGTTTGATCGAAATCTTGTGCATTCCCTTTTTCTGGTTTCACCCCATCTTCCCTCTATAGAACATCATCTTGAGATTCCACAAAATCATTAAACACAAATTCAACCAAGCCTCATTTGATCATATTTTACTCCCTCTCAAATCACCAAGCTCCACAAATAGCCTCTTTATACCATCACCCGGGCAAACTTGATTCCCATCCTTACCATCATTCCCCACCTAACCTTAAGAAAACCCTACTATGATTCATGAAGAGTGAACAAGCTAGTGATGCAACATCAAATGGGAGAATGGGTCCATATTATGGTCGATTTGCAAATCAATTCCATTGTAAGAGGTAATGGTGCTCAATCTCGAGATCTTAGAACTCATCATGCTAAACATAGAAGATTTTATGTCAGACATCGACATGGTAGCTCTACTCATAACCCTACAGTTGGTGATCCTCATGATAGGAGAAAAGAGAAGAAGGATCAATCTTGGTCTGTAGCAAAGGTGGTAATCATTCTCCCGCTAACACTTCTCTTAAGGCAAGTCGAACTTCCAAGCTACCGAAGCCCACTTATGAACCTCAATAAAAAAACAGGGAATATCTCAAGAAGCTCAAGGGGAGAAAATGTTTCAAATGTAGGGAATATGGTCATTACCAAGCTCAATGGCTTACCAATGTGGATGAAATGCTCCAAGCAAGTGTGGTTGTTCTGAAAACTTCTAAGGCGACTATTGAGACTAATGGAGACTTTTTGACCCCTAGGCGATCCTTAGTCATGGCCAAGGATCCCCGAGATAAATCTCAACGAGAAATGTTCTTACATACTAGGTGTTCCGTCCACGATAAAGTGTGCAAGAAGATCATTGATAGTGTAAGTTGTACGAATATGACCTCCATCACTTTGGTTGGATAAGCTCAACTTTCCCGTAATAGCTCATCCATAACCATATTGCTTGCAAGGTCTTAAAGATGGTGGTGACCTTAAGGTATCTCAACAAGCCTTGATTCCCTTTTTTATTGGTCCTACAAAGATAATGTTCTTTGCAATATTGTTATCATTGGATGTTTGTCACTTGCTCCTTGGAAACATGGCAATATGATAGGTGTGCCATCCATGATGGCCATAAGAACACTTATTCTTTCTCTATAGGAAAAGAGAAAAATTTTCTCAACCCTTTATCCCCTTTCCTAGCCTATAACACACAAACGAGGATGGGAAGTGAGAAGAGAGATCTTTTTCACAATAGTGAAACATGAGATGAGAGTGCTTTAAGCAAAGGAAAGCAACATCTGGCTTTAATTTTGCAAAAAGGAAATCCTAGTGAGGTTGAGAGATCTTTAGATCCACAAAAGTATCTTATCTCCCTCCCTCACATATACCAAAAAGTCTCCTACTCAGCTCTACATTGAGCTTGATAGTTTGTTGAGCCTTGTCCGACCAGTCCTGAACCTCTACTAGGAGTGATCCTTTAGAACCTTAGCATAGTTAGAAGCTTTAAAGTCTGATTGAGGAGATAATGAATCCCTTAGATCCATTGGACAGTTACTTTACAATGGAAGGGAAGTATGAGCTACATAACATACTTATTCCTATGGTCCTCAAAATTGATAGGCAATATATATCTCAGGACGTCATATATTAAAAGTAATGGTAAAATTGTTGAAATTAATTTCCTTATCAATAGCCTACAGCCAAATATCACTTTTCTGAGTGAAACCTTACTCATTGTATACAATACGAACAAAATTCTAAAGAAACTTAAATGCAACCATTCCGACTGGATACCCACTATTAATCGCGTGGGGAGAATATAGGTCCTTTGAAACTCAATCAATGTAGAAGTCCACTTTTTTTTATAAAAAGAATCTCATCCAATTCATTTGTAGTTAAAGAAAGAAAGTCAACCCAGAGACTACAGAATCTAGGATCTATGCCCTCACCCAGCAAAGAGATAAACCTTTTATTTTTTGGGAAAGATCGACAATGTTAAAGTAAATATTTCATTTACCTTAGTGTATTTTTGGTGTGTAGGAGGCAAAAATTTGTTGACCAATTAAAAATGACACATGGAAAATAAATATATTTTTTATTTTTTTATTTGTCCAATCACAAATGGCCACGTGTCAAGTTGACTTGTGTTAGAGATATTTTTTATTTTTCTATTTTTTGGTGCGTAGGAGGCAAAAATTTTTTATTTGGTTGAAAATAAATTCTGACCAATCACAATATGACATGCGTTAGAGATGATGCAGAAAATCATAATTATTTTTTATTTAAAATTAAAGGATTAATTAATTAACTTGGGTCCAAACAAAAACCCAACTCAAACCCTAGGGGCTAGGCCTCTAGAGCCTATAAACAAGGGTCCTTCCCCTTCATTTTGGAATCCCACGGATATTCCGCAGTCAGCATCCAGAGGCTCTAGAGGCTCTAGGATATTAAACTGCCAGCGGCCTCCAGCTACCAAGCGCCAAGGATCGAAGTCTACAGAAGCTCAAGATCGAACCTCCAAGTCTTCAACACGTGTTTATCAAGAAAAACCACAGAGTTCTTTGGTAAGACCTGCAAAGCCTTCAGAAGATCGAACTACATGGGAACACCAGCTATCAATCGCCAAGGATCAACGCTTGCTAGTTCAACAACTTATGTTCTTCGTATCAAAGACTGCAATCATATTCTTCGTCTGGTTCATCGATCGAGACCTAGCACTCAAGCCCTCGCATCCAGGAACTTGAATAACAACAACCAACAGTCAACCTGCAAACGATCAACCTTCGAGCAACCTCCAGCTACCAAGCACTAAGGAGATCAACGCTCAAGATTTTCAGCTCAAGAACTGCTACAGAGTTCTTCAGCTAGACATGCATTCAAGATCGAGACCAAGCGTCTGCGCCCTCCGTTCACCCAAATTTTAGGAGATCGAATCAGATGACTAGTTTATTATATTTAATACAGAGATTGTATCTGCATACATTCAAATATTAATACAAATCAATTTGTTTCTCAATTTTCTGTCTTTATTTATTTTAGACTCAAAATTTGTGTTTATATGGTGATATTAAAAAAACCAAAAAATTACTTAGAGGTACCCTAACTTTTGAAGAAACAATTTTTTGGTACCCTAACTTTTCAAAACTAATTTTGGGGTACCCTTACTTTTAGGATTAGAAATTACTAGGTGAATTTCCGGCGAAACTCCGATTAATTCAAATCATTTTCGTCCACAAAAATAAAGGGCATTTTCGTCTACAAAAACACTTAATCAATTTCACGCCTAAAACTCACCGGTGAATTCAAATTATTGGCTGGAAATTCACCTAATTATTTATAATTCTAAAAGTTAGGGTACCCCAAAATTAGTTTTTAAAAGTTGAGGTACCGGAAAAATATTTCACTAAAAATTAGGGTACCCTTTAGTAATTTTTTTGTAAAAGAACTCCTCTTTCATATAGATAAGAAAGGAATGGCCCAAGGTCCATATTTCTAGAACTAGACGTTTGACTAAGGTTTTTCAAAATATAATGTTTCATATATTCTTCTAGTGGGACCAACATTCACCTAGAAAAAAAATATCCATGGTCACACCATTTATGAATGGTAGGATAGATCAATTGTTAGGAATGGCTGGCTCAACCTTTATCTAAAGGCAAATAGTCTCCCATGACATTTTTCCTTGTTATGATCATAGTTACGTTCTCCTCGATGCTAACCCATGGTTAGGGGAAAGAAAGAATAAACATTCCCCTTTTAGCCATCAGTGGACTAACTACGATAAACTAAATTGCTATTGTTAAAAATGGATGGGAAAGTAACTTCCAAGGTTATTCCGTGTTTGAAATTACTAGAAATTCAAACAGATCAAAATTGAACTAAGATCTTAAAGTTGAACTTTCATTATGGATTTTAATGAAAAATTTAGAGGAAAATAGCAATAAGCTGCAAGGTAGTTATGGTTGACAACCTTTTTTTTTTTTTTTTGGTTGCCTTAGTAAATTTTGGCAACAATTTTTTTTAACATTGTCATCCAATCTTTATCCATGGCAACAATAAAAGTTTTGTTGCCATATTTAATGTATATAACTACAAAAGTATTTGGTTGCCCGATATTAAATTGATGTAATAATAATGTTTTTGTTGTCCAAATTACTCTAAATTTATTTTCCAAACATATTTTTCTTGTCGTAATGTATTGATGAATTTTATTTTGTACTTAAACTCTTTGAATGATCTAAATAAGTGCTCGAAACAGAGCAATATAACAAAAAGACTTTCCACCTGTCTCTTAGTGCAACCTACGCGTGGAAATTATTGCTTAAGTGAAATAGAAATTGGAAAATAGAAGTTTTAAGTGAAATGAAAAGTAATTGTGTAAGAATAGACAAATTTCATTCTTACACAATTATTTATTGTTTAAACTGACGTTTAGCGGTATTGAATTGTAATATATTGATTTTTGTTATTTGATAACAATATCCTTGATTTTTATACTTAGATAAACTATTATACCAACAGTTAGTGAAGGGGTGGTGACTGGTTAGCTGGTCTCCATTCTAACGTGACAGACAAAGAGAAAATAACCGCCCCTTGCTCATTAATATTATTAACTCCTCCGTTTTTGTCACTAACCCAGGTTAAAAAAAAAATCAGGCACAACACACTAGTTAACGGGGGTGGTGATTCGGTCTTCGTACTGATGTAGCACACAACCAACCAATGTCTTGTAATGTGGGTTAGTGAGAAAAGCGGAGGGGTTAACGGGGTTATTGGCTTGTGACAATTTTTTTTCCTCCGCCAGCCACATCACCGTGAAGATCGGTTCACCAACCCCTTAATTACTATTGGTATAATAATGTCACCTGGGTATAAAGGTAAGAGATATTGTTGTCCAATAATAAAGGTTGGTATATTACAATCCAAGACCTCCAGAGGTTGGTATATTATCATCTAAAAATCCTAATTTAAATTGCAAACATGTTAATTTTTTAAACAACTTCCTCAATAAATATGTAATTTTCTTTAAAAAGAATTTGATGGAAAACATAGTATCTTCCATAAGTATTATATAGGACCGTCTCATAATAAATTTATCATGAAATGTACGACTTTGTTGTAAGTTCTTATGAATATTGAACTGACTAATAAGACGACTCTTATAAAAGCCATCCATAATTAGTTGTTCATACTAAAAGGTCATTATGTAATTACATAATAGCCATAATATATTATTTAAAAAATTACCTTGTAAAGAATCATGTAGGAGGTAAAAATTTGTGGACCAATTAAAAAATGACACGTGGAAAATAAAATTAAATTTATTCGGCCAATTATTATCTGTCGCGTGTTAAATTAATTACGGCGGTCCAATTGAATTTTAAATGGAAATGCATCCTGGCCAATAATATCATGACACATGTCAAAGATGATGCAGAAAATATTAACTATATCTTTATTTAAAATTAAAGGAATAATTAATTAACTTGGGCCCAAGCCCAAAGCCCAATTCAAACCCTAGGGGTAAGGCCTCCAAAGCCTATAAATAGGGGTCATCCCCCTTCATTTTGAACCCCGTGGCGTCGATTCTCGCGCAGACTCGACACTACAGAGGTTTCGTAAGATCAAATCACACGCTCGGCTACCAAGCGTCAAGGATCGAAGTATGCAAAAGCTCAAGATCGAGTCTCCAAGCCTCTACCGCGTCAAGATCAAGAACTGCTTCAGAGTTCTTCGGCAAGACCTGTGAAGCCTTCAGAAGATCGAACTACAAGTGACCTCCAGCTATCAAGCATCACGGACCAACATCGGCTAGTTCAACAACTTTTGTTCTTCGTATCAAAGACTACAGTCGTCTTCCTCGTTTGGTTCATCGATCGAGACCAAGCACTAAGCCCTCGCATCTAAGAACTAGGAGAACTACAACCAATAGTTAACCTTTAGACGGTTAAACTTTGAGCAGACTCTAGCTACCAAGCACTAAGGGGATCAACGCTCAAGACCTTCACCTCAAGAATTACTGCAAGAATTCTTTAGCTAAACCTGCGTTGGAGATCGAGATCAAGCGCTTGCGCCCTCGGCTCACCCAAGTTTCAGGAGATCGAATAAGAGGACTGCTTTATTGTATTTAATATAGAGATTGTACCCGCATACATTCGAATATTAATACAAATTAATTTTTTTCTTAATTTTCTGTCTTTATTTATTTTAGACTCGAAATTTGTGCATTCAACCGCCTTGGAGTCATCAACGAAGTTCAAAGCACCTTCCCATCTCGCATGAAGCGGTGTTCAACGTTGGAAGTAAAGACTGAAGGATCCATTAGAGTGAAGAGACGCACTGTGATCTTCACCGATCACCAAAGCAAAAATAATGTCGATGAAGAGCTTGAAGGAGAGGAGACACCTTCTTCTTCCCAAGTCATAATCTAGGAAAGTGAAGCTGCACCTCCTGAACAAGAGCCTAAACTGTTCACCAAAAAAAAAAAAGATTCATTTTTTAGTTCAGTTCATTCACATCATTGTAATACTCCTGGCCCGCAAGAGTATAAACTGTGCACGGCTAAATTAATAAATAAAATCTTCATTTCTCCATCTGTAAATTTGAACTACGTTTGCCTTGATCCTTATGGATATCCTATCCCTTAAGGTACGTAGGCAATTTGGCTCTAGACCCAAATGCAGTCATATCCAAGAAAAAAAAATCCATCCCAGGTCACCAAATTTTGAAGACTTTCCTAGTCAACAAACTTTAAGGACTTATAAGTTAGCAAATTCAAGACACACAAGTCAAAGTTCAAGACCTTCAAGTCAAAGACTCTGAAGTTGTACAAGTAGAGCTCACAAGTCCAAACCCAAAGCTTTCAAGTCGGACTCTCAAGTCATCAAAGTTAAAGATTCCCAAGTCGAAATTGAAGACTTTCAAGTCAAGGACTCCCAACTCAATCAAATAAAAGACTCTCAAGTCACTAAATTCACCGACTTCCAAGTCAACGAAAATTAAAGACTTCCAAGTTATCAAAATTCAAGATTTTCAAATCAACAAACTTCAAGACTCTTAAGTCACCAAGCCCCTTGACTCCCAAGTCAACAACATGACAAAGACTTCCAAGTCAGTCAAAGTCTCGCATCAACAGGTCTTCTGACTCCCATGTCGACAAAATGAATGACTCATAAGTGAACCAAATTCAAATTAACAAAATTAAAGGACTCACAAGTCAAGATCACGACTTCCAAGTTAGAAAACTTCAAGATTCCCAAGTTAACGATGCATAAGACTCTCACGTCAGCAAATCTAAAAACTCCTATGTCAACAATCTTCAAGACATCAGAATTCAGGACTTTTAAGTTGATAAAATTCAAGATTACCAAGTGATTAAAATCAAGACTTACATGTTAAGAAAATCAAGTGCTACCAAGTCACTTAAGAAAAAGACTCTCAAGTCACCCTTGAAAGAAGATTCACAAGTTCACGACTTTCAAATCAAAATGAATAACTCATACGTCAATAAAATTCAATGACTCATAAGTCAACAAGATGTAAGACTCCCAAGTCAAGATAGACAAAGACTACAAGTCAGTATCAGACTTTTAAATCAGTAAAGTCAATAGGTCACACACGCATGACTCCAAAGTCGACAAGGTTAAAGGCTTCTAAGTCATCGAAGTTGTGGGCTTTTAAATCACACACTGGCATGCTAGGATTTTCATGTCGGTGGTCCACTCCAAGCCGCTGTCGTCAATGGTGTAGTCCTTATATTTATTGACAACCTCCCATAAGCATGCATCGTGGGGGTGTCCTAATCGTACGTGTTGGCTGACTTCTGCTCCAAGATGGCGTCATCCTACTTCAATTATGCAACATACTCCTTTTTCTAAGTGGTAGACTCTTTCAAGTTAGCGACTTTAACGTCTCATTTAGAGTCGATGTTGGGGGCAAGCTAGCGGGCGATGTCCTCGTGTCCTTCCATGACGCTCACAGTCGAGAAAATGTTTAGCTGACTTGTCGTGGATCTTCATAATAAAGTCTGGTGGCTCATCATGGCTCGACGGAGAATTCAAGTCCGTTCTTCATAGCCCGTAGCCCGCGGAAAGTCTAGGAGTAGTAAGTCAGGCGATGACCCTATCGACCCAGACTGTACAGACATTTCTGAGACAGTTTTCTAGGACAACTCTACGTCAGTAAGTTGGGGAGTAGTCCACGTAAACCAAGGTGAGGAGATGACTTCGTCGACCCAAACTATACTGTCGTTTCTGAGAGAGTTATCTTGGACAACTCTACGTCAGTAAGCTGAGGAGTAATCCACGGAAGCTAAGGTGGAATGCTGACTCTGTCGACCCAAACTCTACTGTCATTTTTGAGAGAGTTGTGTGGGACAACTCTATGCCAGTAAGCTGAGGAGTATTCCACTTGAGGCCAAGAGACGACGCTGTCGTCCCAGACAGTCCTGAAGAGAGTAATTCTGTGACTACTCTACGTCAGTACACTGAGGAGTGTTCCGACGAGGCACTGACTCTGTCGACCTAAACTCTACTATCGTTTTTGAGAGAGTTGTCTGGGACAACTCTATTCCAGTAAGCAGAGGAATATTCCACTTGAGGCCAAGAGACGGCGTTGTCGACCCAGAAAGTTCTGAAGAGAGTAAGTCTGTGACTACTCTACGTCAGTACGCTAAGGAGTGTTCCGGCGAGATACTAACTCTGTCGACCCAAACACTACTGCCGTTGTTGAGAGAGTTGTCTGGGACAACTCTACGCCAGTAAGCTGAGGAGTATTCCACTTGCGGCGAGACGATGACTCAGTCGACCCAGACAATCTTGAAGAGAGTAGTCTAGAGCTACTCTTCGTCAGTACGCTGAGGAGTAGGCAATACACTGACGATAGCAGAAATCAACCTCTAGAAAATAGTAGCATTCACGAAAAATGCCTCTCAAGTCCCTACACCAAAAAGGAGAGAAAAAGAAAAAAAAACGAGAATTAAAAAAAATCAAATGGAGAATTAAACATAATAAACAAAAAAAATCTCAAGCAATGGTCAAAAGAAATTTATCAGAGAAGAAGAGGTGCTATTGATGAATGAAGCAGCTGCACAGAGCCCCTTTATATAGCTATTGATCGGGCAAGTCTCTGGATCATACTCCAACGCTATCGCGTTCAAATTCTACCCCATCAAAACTATCGATGGATAAAATTCTATCACATATAGAATTGTTATCTTGCAAGAATTGAGATATATAAAGAAAACGAGTCTACTTCAACTCCAACTCCAACTTTTAGTCCAATTCAAACTTTGTCTCCTATAGAGAATTAAACTCTATCGCATAGAGTTATTGTTCCAAAAGGATTGATATCAAAAGGGAGAGTCCCAAGAAGAGTTGAATTCATGGTTGATTGCCCAATTATATTCGAGACTCAGCTGCTTCAAACACCTAATATTTGTGTCCGCAACTGACTCTCGAAGGGGGCATCTGTAGAAGGTAAAAATTTGTGGACCAATTAAAAAATGACACGTGGAAAATAAAATTAAATTTATTTGGCCAATTATTATCTGTCGCGTGTTAAATTAATTACGGCGGTCCATTTAATTGAATTTTAAATGGAAATGCATCATGTCCAATAATATCATGACACATGTCAAAGATTATGGAGAAAATATTAATTATCTCTTTATTTAAAATTAAAGGAATAATTAATTAACTTGGGCTCAAGCCCAAAGCCCAATTCAAACCCTAGGGGTAAGGCCTCCAAAGCCTATAAATAGGGGTCATCCCCCTTCATTTTGAACCCCCGGCGGCATTCGGCATTCTGCACTCGGCACTCCAGAGGTTTCGGAAGATCAAACTGTCATCAGTCTCCAGCTACCAAGCGTCAAGGATCGAAGTATGCAAAAGCTCAAGATCGAGTCTCCAAGCCTCTACCGCGTCAAGATCAAGAACTGCTTCAGAGTTCTTCGGCAAGACCTGCGAAGCCTTCAGAAGATCGAACTACAAGTGACCTCCAGCTATCAAGCACCAAGGACCAACGTCGGCTAGTTCAACAACTTTTGTTCTTCGTATCAAAGACTACAGTCGTCTTCCTCGTTTGGTTCATCGATCGAGACCAAGCACTAAGCCCTCGCATCTAAGAACTAGGAGAACTACAACCAATAGTTAACTTTCAGACGGTTAAACTTCGAGCAGACTCCAGCTACCAAGCACTAAGGGGATCAACGCTCAAAACCTTTAGCTCAAGAATTACTGCAAGAATTCTTTAGCTAAACCTGCGTTGGAGATCAAGATCAAGCGCTCGCGCCCTCGGCTCACCCAAGTTTTAGGAGATCGAATAAGAGGACTGCTTTATTGTGTTTAATATAGAGATTGTACCCGCATACGTTCGAATATTAATACAAATTAATTTTTTTCTTAATTTTCTGTCTTTATTTATTTTAGACTCAAAATTTGTGTTTACAAATCTTTCTTGTTGTAAACTTTATATAAATAAAATAGCCTCATACTAATTTGCATAGTAATTTAACGCATTCACAATATCACTATCTTGCCAAAATTTTTAAATAAACCGATAGAATTAGGGATGTCTTATTCTCAATCGCAATATCTAAATTATTTACATGACGTATCAAATGTGAGAATATTATAGTACCCCATTTCATATTCATAGTCAATCATGTACTCCCAAATGCTCCATTAAAAGTTGGTTCGATAATTGGAAAATTACAAGAAAAGAAAACAATAGGAATACAAATTATTCCCCTAAACATTAGAGAAATACTGAAATATATAGCTAATTATAAGTCATTGGCGAATCTTCGTTTTAGAATACTAGTAAATATTGCCTGTGCAAAGCATGGGCAGTAATTAGAAAAATAAGGCACCGTTCTTTTTGTGCGTTAACACAATTAACCGCAACGTAAATTTCCGCAGCTTACTGCAACTCACCACAAATTACCATTACCTTTTTACTATTTCCACCACACGTTACCGCAACTTACTGCACCGCAAATTAACCGCATAAAAGAACGGTGCCTAAGACGTGAAAGAAAGTACAAGCAGACTCGATATTACCATTCATAAATCAAAGTATGTGGTTTTCTCTTAAATAAATAATATAATGAAAAAAAAAAGAAATGCTTTCACAATAAACCATATTTGTGTGTTAAACTTATGGATAAAAAATGGTTGGATAAAAGTTAAATTTCAGTAACTTTTAATATTTTTTGGTAATTTTTGGTGAATTTACACTAATAAATCAAAATTATATTTTTTTTTGTTTTTAACTTTGATAAGTTTTGATAAATTTAGACAAAAACTGATAAATTTAGATAAACTCAAGTTACTCATAAATTTGACAAGCCCATCACAGGTAATTACCCATCCAACCCACCTTTTTTATTCAGAAAAATTGAGGGCCAAGCCCAGAATACAATAATAAGATGTCCAAACCAAATTACAAACATGGACTGACACACAATAATAAAAATAATTGATTCCATTAGATTTGTAATAAAAATAATTTTAAGAAATATAATATTATATTTTTTAATAAGAATTTTATATAAAAATCATTAATTAATTATAAATCTCAAGAAATATAAATGACAAATAAGAAAATGAAAGGAGTATAATTTTATAATCTTTTTTATTTATTATCTGAAAACTGTAATGTTTTTCTTCTACCCAAAATCGCGACATAAATTAAATGAATAAAATCGGTGCCCATTGACGGAATCCACGTTATGATGGCTTTTTTGCTGAAATAAATAAATGACAAAACTGAATTTGATACAATACTAACTCCCTTCCATTTTAATCAGCAGCATTGGGCCAGCCCAAAAACCAACCAGCTTGATAAGTAGTAAGCAGCAAAACAAAAAACCCAACATCACAACAAAGCTGTTCAAGCTTTTTAATATAGAGTCTAAATTGGAGGGTATCGACAACCTCTTCTTTGTTATAGTATTCGAGATTTCTTTCAATGGGGAAAATTTTGAAAGAAATTAATCATATTATTATATCTCTTTTCTTAAGGTTGCCAATCCCAAAGTGATTGGGCATTATCCACCAATCAAACTTTGTAATATTGTCTATAACATCAACTTTAAAATTTTAGTGAAGTGTTAAACTAGTGCTTTAATGTATTATTAATTTTATTCAAGATGTGTTTATTCCCCTAAAATTCATTGATCATAATACTTTATTGCAGAAAAGTTCAAAAAAAAAAAAAAAACCCATCAATACTAAGATCGGCTACAATAAGGTGATAGCCAAAAGGGTTGCGTATAAAGTGATCAATAAGATTAGAGATATTTCAAGTTGGGAAGAAATCTTATATAGTGATAAAGTTGGACAGGTAGGAAGCATATAATTACATTGAATGAGATTTCGTTATTCATTGTCTATGAAAATAGGATTTCACAAGAAGTGCATTCATTAGGTTTATTCATATATTTCTTTTATTTCTTGTTTGATTAGTATTAAAAATCACTTTTGTGAGTTTTTTTTTCCAGCTGACTTGTGACATTTGTCAAAGACTTGTATTATCTCGATATCTATTTGTTGTCTCTATTGAATTTTTAGCTTTCCAGCCATAGAGTGAGGCACTTCATCTTCGACCTGGATTTGGAGTCAAATCTTCAACACATGCATTGTACCTAAAATTTCTTGTTTATTTTTGTGGATGATAGTGTCATTTTCTTTCACACATATACTCGTTCCCTTTTAGCACTTAACGTGATCCCAGGCATATTCTAGCAATAGTTGGATCGATTAGTAAGCATTAGGCCATGTCAAATTCATGGGTAAGTCCAACTTATCCAAATTTACCAGTTTTTATCTAAATTTACCAAGATTTCCCAAACTTAAAAAAATAAAAAAATAATAATTTTGATATATTGGCATCAATTTGCCAAAAGTTACCAGAATTTATCAAAAGTTATCAAAACTTACCGAAAGTTACCGAAAATTACCGAAAGATACCAAAATTTAACTTTTACCCAACTGCCTTTTACCCATGAATTTGACAGGCCCTTAGTTAGTAATATCGTTTTCAAAAATTCCACTCAACAATGATGTGATCTTGTCACAAGTTCTGTCATGCATCATTCCCCATGGTAAATTTTTAGGTAAATACTTGAGTTGCCCAATTTTTCAACGGTGTCTCTTGAAAGATATGTTCAAATGAATCTTTTGACAAATCCTAATTTCACCGTGGTGGAATGATCCACTCTCATTAAATATCACTTGGAGTTTATTCTAACCTGCACATTACAATGTTCTTAATCTATCACTACATACTACACCGAGCTAGCTAATCAAGAATTTTTCTAATAAACTCGCACTACAAGAATGACTCGCTTGCGCCACGAAAGTGGCCATGAGAAGCGAGTTTTGGTGGACAGATTTTACATCAATGTTTATAATTCATAGATCCAAAGTATGTTAGCCATGAAAGTAATTCTTTAGTGGCCAATTAGGAAAATGATCACTTATTAACCATGGAATAAAAGTTATTCATGGCTAGTTTGTGAATTTGGTCATGACAAAAATATTTTGTGGCCAGTAGTCGTGGCTAGTATGTGAATTTGGCCATTATAAAAATATATTGTGGCCAATAGTCGTGGCTATTGGCTAGTTTGTGAATTTGATCATTATAAAAGTATATTGTGGTCAATAGTCATAGATAGTTTGTGAATTTGGCCATGTCAAAAATATTTTGTGGCCAATAGTCCTGGCTAGTTTGAAAATTTGGTCATGATAAAATTATATTGTGGCCAATAGTCGTGGCTAGTTTGTGAATTTCGCAATGATAAAAATATTTTCATGGCCAATTGTTTATATTTGCCACTGAAAAATTACTTTGGTGGCTCGAAGGTTCAACTTCATATGTTCCTATAAAATATATTTAATGGCCAAACTTGTTGAGTATTATTAGTGATTAATAATGACAGTGAATACTGGATATTTTTATTAGATGAAATTAACTTTTTTCTTGCTAGTGATTTACAATGGTGCCAATAACTTTTTTCTTGCTAGTGATTTACAATGGGCCAGTCATCAATCATTGAAACAATTATCGGTAATGTCCACGGCCCGAAGGGGCCGGAGCGTTACAATTGGTTACACACATAGTCATATATAGACGATTATTAGCAGAAATGATATTTTTTTTAATAAATAATTATTTTTTTTATAAAATCTAGCCATGGATGATGGTGTGACTAATATAACTTGAAAGTCATTGAGTTGGCCAAGTTTTATACAGTGGCTAATATAATTTAGTGGCCACTATGTTTTATTTTTTGCACTTATCGGCCACTATGTTATTTGTGGTTAATATACTTATTAGCCACGAAAGATATTGTGGCGAATCGGAATAAATGACTCGACTTGAACAATACTTAGCCACTAAATCTTTTGTAGCAAGTACTATGATAGCTCGCCATGCCATGGATATTTTTGTAGACATTTTATTAGCCATGAGGTCATTCGCCATGACAGGCCACACACAAGATATCCATGGCCAGTTACATTCTCCACGGGATATTTTAACTTTAGCCACAAATAATTTCGTGGCGCAAGTGAGTCATTCTCGTAGTGTCGAAGGATAGTCATTAGATGCCCCTAATATTTTGGGATGAAGTAGTATCTCTAATTGTTTAGGTGGGTTTGGATTACATCATATAGAGCCAATAAGTAAAGCCTTATAAAGCTTATATTGAAAGTTTAAAGCGCTTTATAGAACCAAATAATTTGTGATTAATAATCCTGGAAGGATATGTTGCAAAATAGAGAACTATTTCACTAGTGAACTATATGGGATGATGGAGGCTTGGGTTCCTCCAAGAAGAAGGAAGCATTGAGTAACCTAATAAATAAGGAGCTTATCAACGTGCTTGGCTTGGTGGAAACAAAGCAGACAAACACGAGTTCATGGGAAATCAGGAGATGTTGGAGCGGAGCTGATGCGAATTTTATAGAGGTTAAGGCAATAAGTAGATCTGGAGGTGAACCGTATCGGGTTCGGTGCCAAGCTTTCATAGCCGGGATTGTGGTTAAAGATAAGGTGGATGAAATCCCGACCCGTCATCACCGGACTAAAATCGTTCACCCACTCGTTTTCAAGAATCGTTACACCTTCACAAAAGGTGGGGTGGTGAGCATCACACTATCGTGGCCTGGGCGAGCCATCCTTGTTGGAGTAAGGAGAGGCTCGGGACTTGTCAACAACCTCAGAGGCCTCGGGACCGGATTGGGTCGTCTCTGGAATGAAGGACGAGGTGGTATCAAGTCTTGGAAGTAACCCAAGTTAATAACTTGCAAGGTGGAAGGCGTTCAAAGATTAGAAATGCGCGTGCCTTCACGCTTTGGGTCATAACTCCTTCAATATAACTCCAATGGGTCTCAAATTTTGGGAGCTTAAAGACACACTGAAGACTTTCCATCGATATCTTACGGGCCTAAACGAAGTTCGGATGAAGAAGTTATGTGCGTTTGAAGTCGACAGTGGTGACACGCCTGCGACAGCCTGCTGGCCGAGACTTTGCGCCCGTGACGCGACGTGTAACACCCGCGACTCTCAACTGATGGACGAGGGGTTGCCAAGTCAGTAGCTCATCGCGCCCGCAACCCTCGCCTGCGACACGCGTGCTGTTTCGTTTATTTTGCTTAGTTTTAACCTAATTTTTCTGTTAGTATAAATACCATGTTTAGCACTTCTTTCAAGGAGCTTATGCTATTGAATGATTTGCTAATGCAATGTTAGGGTTTTCCCCTAGTTTCCCTCTCAAAAATCTTGTTCTTATTTTATCCATTTGTTAATGGTGGTGTTAGCAAGTCATTGTTCTTGTTAGTGTGTTCTCTAGTGTTGGCTTTTGTGGATTGTATGCAAATATTGGTGATCCTCATTCCCATTACAATACAAAAGTATTGGAATACTTTGTATTTTGTTTGTATTAGGTGTTTTTGAAGCATTTGGAGCTTTGAGGAAGAGTTGGAGTGCTCGATGAAATGTCTAAGTGAAAAAAAAACATAAAGAACCCTTAGCCAAACACAAACCAACTACAAGAAAAGCCCCAAATTCCACAAAATGTCCCAAACACATACCGTCCCTTACCCTTCCCTCGATATGGATGGTCACGATAATTCCGATCGAGAGGAACCAAGCCACCAGAGAAGTCCTTCAGCTCAAGGTATTGAGGACCGACTCGCCACTATGGACGAACGATTCACTTCCCTTGAGAATCATAACACCAATATCGAGCGGACTCTTTGGGAGATTGCGGCACAAGTGAACAACCTGACTGTGCAACGTCAAGGACAACCTCAAATCGAATGTCGGAGGCATGCACCAAGCCCTATCCGTCCTCCTCCCAACTTTGAGTTGAGTGACGATTCTAGAGGCTCCCCTCGACGCCGTCCACGTCGGCAAGTGCATGATCGGCCCCCTCGTGATGATTTCCAAGACGTCAAGATCGACATCCCCAAGTTCAATGGTTCCAATGATCCGGACGAGTACCTCGAATGGGTTCAATTGATGGATAGGATCTTTGAAACCAATGTGTACGATGACGAGAAATCTTTCAAGGTTGCTAGTTTGAAGCTCACCAAAGCCGCTTCACTTTGGTTTGAGAACATGAAATCGCAACAAGCTCGTGAAGGAAAGCAAGGATTTCTACTTGGACACGACTCAAACAAGTGATGAATCACCAGTGCTTGCCTAACACCTACAAACAGGACGTCTTGAGGAAGCTCTACGGCCTCACTCAAGGCAAAGGGTCCGTGAGCGAATATATTCAAGAGTTTGAAGAACTCCTCATCAAAAGCGATCTCCAAGAGCCGGAAGAGCAAACAATGATGCGTTTCTTGAATGGGTTGGATTCCGCAACTGCCGAAAGGATTGAGATTCAACCATACTATTCCATGGATGATTTGTGCAGGTTGGCTCTCCGAGTTAAGCGATGAAGAAAGGAAAGGTCCGACACCAAACCCTTGTCTAGGTCCGCTTACTCACCTATTATCCGACCCCCTTCAGAATCAAACACTCCAAAGTCCAGTGAGACAACTAAGTCTACACTAACGCCTCGAATTGACAACGGAAAGGAAGTTGCTACGACGTCTCTAACGGGACTTCCTCGATGGATGGAAGGAAGTAAGTGTCTTAAATGTCATGGGTATGGCCACTACCAAGCGGATTGCCCAAACCGTCGGACTTTGACACTTCAAGAGGTACAAGAGATCGATGAAGAGCTTCAAATGGCTCAAGCCGAATCCGAAGTGGTGGTTGAAGATGCGGTTACTAGTGAGGAGGAGAATGCCGCCTCCGTACCCCCGTACATGGAGGCGCACTTGTTCTGAAGAGATCTTTGCATACCCATGAGACTCCTCTCGACAAGGACCAAAGGGAATTGTTGTTTCAAACACGGTGCTTCGTGGGTGGAATTAAAGGATATGGGATAGAGAACATGCCAAGGGTGCGCACGAATAGGGTAAACAACAAGACAGGAAAAAATGCGCAAGGGCTAGCAAAAAGAAGTCATAATGTTAGGTGGCTTTTCGGCTATGTGGCTTCAAAATGGGCCTCAATCATATTAACACCATGCACAAGTCAAATGCAGTTTCAAAGAGAGTCAAATTAAGTTCTAGAGATGCAAACATGGTAAGGTCACACTCAAAAGAAAATGAGACTATAAAAATAATAGTCTTTTAGGTTCAAGAAGTTTCACGGGTTAACCTACCACAATCATAAACAACTAGCTCATTTGATGTACCAAACACATGAACTTCACTATCATACACAAGAATCTATCAAGACTAGATGAATCACAAACAAGACGGGCGATCTAGATCAAACAAGCAACCAAGTTTCTTTCATCATCCGCATCAAGCCGGAAATCACATGAGTACACACTTGCAATTACAATCTAAATTAACACACTCCTCATAAAGAACTCAACATAGGAGGGTTTTCGCAATCAAAACAAAATAAAACCTAATAAAGCAATAAAATGCTTGGATTGCCTCCCAAGAAGCGCTGGTTTAACGTCTTTAGCTAGACAAAGCTCACCTCAGTCCGGAGAATGCTCCCCAACATAGTAAAACTCTTTTGGAACACCATCAGCATGTGTTCCATTAGCATCTCGAAGTTGAACCTACCAGCAAGGGTCGAACTGCTTTCCTTCCTCAGCAATGGAAGGCATCTTGGAGTCTAATCTATAAAACTTTCTCAACCAATCCTCATTAATAGCATAAGGCCTGTCCTTGGTGATGTTATGTTCGGGTTTAAAAACTTGTACCCAATCCGTCGCGTCACCAAGTACATGGCTCTCAGGAAATACATCATCAGAATCATCATTCCTAATCACATCAACACCACAGCAAGAAGAAACATCATGAGGCATATGTTCACGAAAAAGATCAAATTCAACCTCATGTTCCCCAAACTTAAAACTCATCTTCCACTTTTTCACATCTATTACGCACCCAACAGTGGCAAGGAAAGGTCTTCCCAAAATAATTTGGGTACGGGTGTCCTCGGCCATATCAAGAATCACAAAATCCACAGGCACATAATAGTCTCCTACCTTAAGAGGAAAGTCCTCTAAAATACCCATGGGGTACTTAACAGAACGATTAGCCATTTGCAGTGACATGGCGGTAGGTCTCAACTCACCTAAGTTCAATCTCTTATAAAGGGAATAAGGCATCAAGCTTACACTTAAGCCCATATCACATAAAGCTCGGTCGATGTTCATGGTTCCTAAGCCACAAGAAATAGTGAAGCTCCCAGGGTCCTTAAGCTTTGGAGTGAGCTTATTCAAGACAACAGAGCCACACTCCTCATTCAATGCTATTGCCTCACAGTCATCTATTTTTCTTTTCTTGGAGAGAATCTCCTTCAAGAATTTAGCATACAAAGGAATTTGGGACAAAGCATCAAGAAAAGGAACATTCACATTTAACTTTTTAAGCACGCCAAGGAATTTCCCAAATTGAACATCGGTCTTAGACATAGCAAGCCTAGAAGGGAATGGAATAGGGGGCACATAAACTCTAGGTGGTGGTGATGGTATTGGTTGAGGGATTCTAGCACTACCCTCGTCGATGGTCTCTTTCTCATGGTCTTTCTCCTCCTCACTCTCTTTCTCAGCACTCTTCTCAATCAAATCCCTCCTATGCTTGGCATTTGGCATCTCAGGTCCCTTAAGATGTGTCCCACTCCTCAAAACTATAGCATTGCAACGCTCTTTAGGGTTAGGTATGGGTGGTCCAGGAGGGGTGGTGGAAGTACCAGACTGAATAGCTATCTGGTTCTCAAGTATTTGGTTGTGGGTGGATAAAAGGTCAACCTTAGTGGTTAAAGCCTTAACCACCTCATCTTGTTTTTGTTGATGCTCGAATTGTTTTTGTTGGGACAAGAGCACGACATTCATCATAGCCTCTAAGTCAGGATTTTGAGGGGATTGGTAGGGCTGAGTAGGAGGTCTTTATCCTTGTGGGAGACCTATTTGGTTCCTGTAAGAAGGATTAGAATGGGGTCTCAAATTGGAGTTATATGCACTACAACATAAAGGGCCTATGCCAACAGTCGAAAACTGTTGCCTTAGGCCAAAGGAAACGGTATTTTGGCCTAAGCCAACAGGCATGGGTCGTTGCAGATTGCCTTTTCCAAAGGCAATGATATTTTGGCCTAAGGCAACGATTCCTGCAAGAGGGCTCAATCAATGCCTAAGGCAACAGTCCAGTGTTGTTGTGTTAACTGAAAAGGCAACAGTCTAGTGCTGTTGCAGTAATAACAAAGGAAACAGGCCAGTGTTGTTGCATTCATAGCAAAGGCAACAATCCAGTGTCATTGCATTAGTAGCAAAGGCAACAATCCAAGGCTGTTGTATTGAAGACAACAAAGGCAACGGTCCAATAGTGTTGTATATTAACGCGACAAAGGCAACAGTGAAGTATCGTTGCAGTATAAACCAACATAGACAACAATATTAAAAGGCAATGGACTGTTGCTTTATCCCACCAAAAGCAACGGTACATTAGATGTTGTATTTCATAGCAACAATCTACTATTGTTGAATATGCTTATTTCCAGTACCTATTCAATATTTATAATTGATTACCTGTGTAATGATATGTAATACGAAATAATATACATATGACAACAAACGTCCAAATGCTATTAATATCA
This sequence comes from Portulaca oleracea, assembly GCA_029582165.1. Taxonomy (NCBI): domain Eukaryota; kingdom Viridiplantae; phylum Streptophyta; class Magnoliopsida; order Caryophyllales; family Portulacaceae; genus Portulaca; species Portulaca oleracea. Next base: position 32,460,912 of record CM055888.1, on the reverse strand, counting down.
TTGCTGGATCTCATTACAAGAGTCAAAATATGAAACTGGTCATCCATATAAGACACAAAAGATAGTAATAAGAAGTATCAAGTCCAAAATAGTATATCTAATAATAAAAGTTTTCATCTTTGAAGATTATCCTAATATTATGACACGATCCAATATAGATAAATAACGACCTAGACAGTTCATCATATTAGCTCTCCATCTTCACCATGACCTTCATCTTCTTCCTGGGAAAAAGAAAACAAAATACGTAATATCAATTAGTTGCAAATTCCCACTAAAAGTAAATACACCATGCACTTCAACAAATAAACCTTGTTCAGGCAGTAAAAATATAGCCAAAAAAAAAAAACACTGAGAAGCATGCCAAGGAATATAAACAAACCCATACAAAGAAAATAATCCAACCAACACCAACACTGATCAAAGTTTTCCAGAAACATACACATAAAGTCCCTAAAGACAATAAATTGGGGAAAAAAAGACAGATAATGCAACCTGACCAGCCTGTCAAAGAGAAACAGGCTTTGTGGAAAACTTAGCAGGTTTCTGGTGCTGAGTTTGAGCTACCTTCTGAAGCAGCACAGAAGCAGACTCAAATTCTTGATGTAAAATTTTACTACACCATCTCCAGAAACTGTAAGTTAGCTATTTTGCTTGGATATAAAACTATTAATGTATATTCATCATGCCTTGGTTTGATTTTTAGGAGAAAATTCACAGACCTCATTTCAAGTCCGTTTCGCTGGAAATTTTGCAGTCATGATCCTCATAATTTTTAGCAAAGTTTGAGGATCAAAGCTTGTGTGGATCATCCTCAGCAAAGCCTTTTTCCAAACAGCTTTTTGCCCAGAAAATCAGTTTTTACAAGCTTCAATGTTTTGCTTCGTACATGCTCATTTGGTGTCCAAAATGGTTGATTCCAAAGCCATTTGTTCACTTAATGAGTCCTCTAATAATTTACTAAAAGGGCACATGACTGAATTTTAGGGACATTTTCTACAGCCCAATCAGTCCGGGTATGTCAGGGAAGGGTCTGTTCTGGGCAGCTTCGATCCTAAAGGAGTATTCGAGTCTTTTCACCTTGAATTCGACTTCTCCTCCACTTTTGCCCTGAAAGACATTTGTAGTATGATGAATGAGCTTTCCAAAGTGGAGGGAAAAAGTCGAGGAGAAGTCGAATTCAAGGTGAAAAGACCCGAATACTCCTTTAGGATCAAAGCTGCCCAGAACAGACCTTTCTCTGACATACCCGGACTGATTGGGCTGTAGAAAATGTCCCTAAAATTCAGTCATGTGCACTTTTGGGACAGTATTAGAGGACTCATTAAGTGAATGAATGGCTTTGGAATCAACCATGTTGGACACCAGATGAGCATGTACGAAGCAAAACATTGAAGCATGTAAAACTGATTTTTCTGGGCAAAAACAGTCTGGAAAATGCTTTTCTTAGAGTGATCCACAAAAGCTTTAGTCCTCAAACTTGGCTGAAATTTATGATAAATTATGAGGATCATGACTACAAAATTTCAAGCCAAATGGACTTGAAATAGGGTCTATGAATTTTCTCCTAAAAATCAAACCAAGGCATGATGAATATACATCAACTATTAAGGACCAAAAGATTTAATTACATTGACAGGACCAAGCAATAATGCATGAGCTAAGAAAATGGACAAACAATGATACAACTTGAGAAATCCACTCACACACTTCAATGAGAAAACAAGCAGAACCATAAGCCATCTGGAGGCAGATACATCCTGAAAACAACTAGAAATATGTCTCAAGCATCTCTGGAGGCAGATATATCAAAGTATAGTCAACCATCCCACAAAATTGCAACCATCAGCCCTCAATTTCCACACCAGAAAAGAAGTAGATAGCAAATACGTATATTCAACTAGAAATCAAGAGTTGAGACATACCGGTTAACCAGATATCAGAAAATTGGGACAATGAAGGTCAATAGAACTGAAGAAATCCAAACACCACAAGAACTCTGAAAACCCGAACACCGCAAGTCCCAGTTCACGAATTGAATGACTATCACTGCAAGAAACTTTGCTTGTTATTCCATTGAATTGATATGTACCTAGGTCAGAATTAAATCTAAAAACAGTAGTAGAAAATGAGACTTCGATGAATATGGAGTTGAAAAACTCATTTTTGACCTTGACAGAAGAAATTGAACAAATGGATGACTGAAAGGAACCTTCAATTTGAGAGAAGATACTGAAGAAATCGGCTGGCTTCAACCGTCGAAAGCATCAGCACCAATGGAGGATGAACGAAGAGTAGAAAAAGAGAGTAGGAACGGAGAGTAGAAAGAGAGTGGGAACGAGGGTTTGGGATTTTTTTCAGTATTAGGGTTTGGTGACTGGAAGTGGGAGGCGCCTAACTTAAATCTTTTCTTTTACAGTGTATTTAATTTTGCTGAAATTTTTGGAGGGAGTTGGAGGCGCCCAATTGAAACAATGCCGAAAATTTTGGGCTGATTGAAACAATGGGGCATCAAAATTTATTCCAGAATTTTTTTCTGATTATTGCAAGCTAAACGCTTAAACGCATTAGCTGTCACTTAGATTTCATCAACAAATTATAATGAATTACAATATGAAATTACCTAAATTGTAATCTTTAGTAAAGTGTCTTTCTAATGAAGGTAATTTCATATTGTAATTTATTGTGATTTATGAATAATTAACAGTTAAAATTTTTTTAAAGTGTCGATTAATTTGGGACGGAGGGAGTACTTTTTCAACTATTGTAGTTGAAAAGTGTAATGTATCCTTAATTCTATCTCAAATTATTGACATTGATATATTTTGATTGGAATAATTTGTTGGAATAGTTAATCGTATATGTTGGTATATAAATCTTTTTAACGAATGAAATTTATCTTACTCAAATTAATATTAAGAAACTTTCAACTACCATAGTTGAAAAAACAAAATCAACTATAGTAGAATTTTTTATTTTATTTTTATTTTCAAGTTATTAGTTACTAATTAATAAACTTAATCTTTAATTAATACATAGATTTTATGAAGGCATTAACTGCACTTATATGTGTGGGTTTTGTTCCTAGCACTTGTAAGAGTGGTTGTATTTCTATACAATTATATGTGCAGCTAATTTTATGGGGTTTTAATTTTGCACTTGTATTACCTGCACTTAAGTAAGCGTACCTAAATAAGTGTGTAATGGAGCATGTTTTTTACTAGTGGTCATTCGAATTGGGTATGAGTCGGGTCTATGTTCGATTCGAGGTTATTCCCATTCAACTAAAGGTCGGACACTGACCTAGGTCATCTCCTTTATTTAGCGCGCTTATGTACGTGTAACTCAACATAGCTATTGAATGGATGTTCAATTCATGTCATGTCTGAAATTGGTATAGTTAGTGCCTAGCTAGCTACGAGTGGTCAGTTGGATCATTCGCTACATATATGGTACAGTTGTCAACAAACCCTGGAAGGCCTTTTCCACTTTATTATCAGTAACTGCTGCTAACGATTAATTATTTTTAGCCTAATCGAAAATTCGAGTTCGGGTCTCCATTATATTCCTTAATCGTCTTTCGCTATCTGCTTCCCCCTAAAGTATTCATTAACATACACCCTGCAAGCTAAGACCCCCTTGGTGGAGCAATGTACTCGGGCCTTTTCGACAGTCATCAACTCAGTACGTAGACGTCAAAGTGTCCTACCTAGGAGAAGTAAGACAATGTGTATACTTGTTTTGGTTACTCAATGCTACGTTAATTCCAAGAAAACAGCAAGGCGTCCTTTAATTGGGCCTTGCCGTATTTCCAAGCCACCCACCCTAGCTTCCATCTTCTCCCTCCAGAGTTCGAATCCTCCGGGGAGCATTCCTATTTACCAAGATCAAGAGTATGTTGATGAATATAATAATGGGAGATGTGGGCCTTGTATACGGCGTTGCGACATCCCCTACCCCTGTTCCCTATGAACCGTTGGGTTAGTATTCCCCTGAGGTAGGGGGCTTAACGCACCGGACCACCTAATTACGTTAAAACAAAAATGAAAATAGTAAGGTACGTGTTTCATCTCATTCGGTAATGTTTATTATTATAAGTAGGACGCCAAGGGCAGCTTTGTATTATTTTTTATGTTAGAGGAGCGGGTCGGCTGGTACTATATATTGGATTGTGAGCACGAAATTTATTATATTGTTATGATACCAAAACACTAAAATAAGCACAACTTAAAATATATCCAACATATGGATTTTTTCTATTTTCAATTATCTGGATATATTTAAAGCAACATTCTTATAACAATTGCCATAGCATTAAAAATAAGCAACCTCACTAGAAATGTTACCTTTGTGATTTATGACAACGATCCCATAACTGTTACTACGGAATCTTAGTCGTAACACTGATGAATCCGTTACCTTTTCGTAAGCAACATTCCTATGGCTGTTGCCATATATTATAATAAGCAAAGGCTCTAGAAATGTTGCCTATGTCAGTTAAGGCAACGGTCCCTTAACTGTTACTACGAAAACTATGCAATAAATGAAGCACTGTTGCCTTAGGGTATATAAGGCAACAATTCTTATACTGTTGTAATCCGAGGCGTTGCCTTAGGACCTTTATCTTGTACTGATGTGTTGGAGTACGGGTCGAATAGGGATCTATGGGTAGGATTACCAACAAAGTTGGCTTGGTCAGGTTGGCTACTACTACTACTACTCACCCCATTAGGACAATAAAGGGTAGCATGGTCAAAAGAGTAACATGAAGCACATTGGGGAGGAGGGGAAGCATTCACATGCGTTCTTTCCATCTTCTCATTTATTGCATCAAGTTTAGCAGAAAGCAATGTGATAGCATCGATAGAATACTTACATCCCGTTCTGGTGGAACGGGGTCGTGACCACTGGTGGCTGTTCGATGCCATTTGCTCAATCAGCTCATAAAGCTCCTCTACTGTCTTGCTCAGGATGTTCCCTTCAGCTGCAGCAAGGATCGTCGCTCTCAGATTTTCGTCCACCCCATTGTAGAAGGCTTGGATTGGAACCCATAGCTCAAGACCATGCTGGGGACATTGTCGAAGCAATCCCTTGAACCTCTCCCATGCCTCATATAGTGTCTCGTCTGGCCCCTGGGAGAAAGTGGAGATCTGGTTCCGGAGGCTCGTCAACTTGCTTGGCGGGAAGTATTTAGCAAGAAATGCGCTCGCCAGCTGATCGAAAGTAGTGATGGAGTTCGCCGGAAGGGAATCCAGCCACTCCTATACTCGATCCTCCAAAGAAAATGGAAATAACCTCAGCTTGATCGCGTCCGGGGAGGCCCCGTTAGCTTTGAAGGTGTCGCATGCTTCTCAGAAGATGCGAAGGTGGCGGTTGGGGTCCTCGTTCGGGAGACCATGGAAAGGTGTAGCACGCACAAGGCTGATGAGAGAATTCTTCAACTCAAAATTGTTCCCCACTTCAGGTAATTTGATGGCGGTGGGTGGGCTTATGACGTTCGGAGTCATGTATTAGGCCAGCGTCTTCGGTCGTTCTTCTCCGAACATCTTAGATTGTTGCGAGGGTGTCTCTTTTCTAGCTTCTTCTAGCCTTTGCCTCTTTCTCTGGTGGAAAGTCCTGTCTATTTCTGGATCGAACTCGAACTCCGGAATCAGCCGCATATACCAAAAGATCCTAGCAAAACAAAAACAAGAACACCAACGCAGTGAAACAAGCCAAGAAAATCAAAGAAAAAAGAAAAAAACAACTTAGTCAACCTAAGAGGGTTCGTTTACCGACTACTAGGGACAGAGTCCCCGGCAACAGCGCCAAAAACTTGACAGGGCCGCAAGCACACGGTGTACGTAGTAGCACGTCAAGGTTGATCCCATAGGGACTCAATTAGCAGCTCAGAAAAACTAATCTCTATCGCGATTGCTAAGCTAATCAGGTTTTGGGTTTTGGTAGTGTTTAGGAAACAAACTAAAACTAAAGAAAACAAGGAAATTAATAAAGGGTTCTAATCAAGAGAGAAAGACTTCTAGGGAGATGCTAACCTAACAACGAGTTCGATTACTAAAACCTAGCCTGTACAATCATACATTCAAGAATGAATCAAGAATCCATAACCTCTGAATTCTATCGCCCTTTCGATGCTAAATAGAATTATTCTAGACAACCTAATCTACAACTTTCGTCTGCCTTTTAGATTAATCAGAATTGAAGGCCTTAAAAAGTCAAGTTATCTAATGATTCCCTAGTTCACTACTCCTTTCTCAACTTTCGCAAACGTAGGTAGACAGGTTGGTAGTAAGATTACCCTAATTCACCTTTCAGTACTTCTCAGGTTAATCTCAAACTCATGAGTATTCGAGCGCTCAAAGAACACACATGAATATAGAAAACACAACCTTCTATTGATTCATAACAACAATTCATGCACAAACTTATAACAATCAATCAAACTACATTGTTTCGGGTTGCGAAACCCTAGAATTCAAGAAGATTACTCACTCATGTTCAAGAAAAGAACAAAACAAGTTCCAAACATCATGATTAATTCTCAAAACAAAGAAAGAAATCGAAAAGAAAGATAACTACGAAGAATGACAACCGTCGAGCCTTTCGATCCCAGGGAGGAGTCTTCCTCGCGAGCGTAGATAAATTCTTCCCAAATCTCGAACTTCGCTCCCTTTCGAATAAAATTCGATCTTGAATCTTAATGGAGTAACTAATGACTAATTGATTTTGATTAGGGTCTTCTCTTTGCTTCCTCTCTTGAAAGGGGTCCATGAATGAATAGAATGATGAATGACTTTAATGAATGGGTGAATAATGATATAACCGTCACTCCCCTCTCTTTTCCGCACGCAAAACGACCGTAAGCTTGCTCGCCACGGACCATGGAAGTCACCACGGGCAGCCCGTGGTGGCTACTGCTCGGTCATTCCTTGCTCGGTTTTGTCCCAAACTTGAGCCACGGTCTGGGTTTGACATGGGGAGCCCTCAATCTTGCCAGAAGTTGAGAGAAAATTAGTGTTTTGAACCCAAAACCTAGAAATTCACATAAAAAACAATAACACCAAGTGTAGTAGGGAAATCGGAATATAAATCAAGGTTCACACTCAAAACAATCCCTAATTCACTATTGAAAACCCGTAAAAATATAGTTATGAAACGCAGTTATCAAATCCCCCCATGCTTACTCCTTGCTTGTCCCCAAGCAAGTACAAGACTCAAAACTAGATGAAAGGACTTGAAAAGAATATTACTAACACCTCCTCCAATGAAAGGGCATTTAGAAAGCCAAAACAAGCATACACAAAGAGACTCCCAAGCGAGATTAAGAATCAAATTGAAACAAAAATTGCTATTCAAAATAGAATCACAGGTCAGGAAGCAACACAACCAATCTATCACAACTCAAGCACGGTCAAATTCCATTCACATGCTTGGCGAACTGGTTGGGATCGGTAAGACCTCACTTTAGGGCATGTGGATCACTCTCCTCATGTGTTTGCAAAAGATATAACGGTTCGCTCAAAGCCTTCAACCAATGTAAACAACCTACCATAAGCTTGACAAGACTCTCTATTCTCTACCGCTATAGACAACATGCATAAAAGTTAATCATGAGGACTTTTCAAGGGTTGTAATGGGGCTTAGGTGTAAGGTAAGGAGGGGATTCATTTAGGAAATGTGGAGCTAAAGAGCCAAGGACCTAAAGAGCAACATTCCCATAACATAAAACTCAACACCTCTTACTGCACACCTAAATGATGCATAAATACCTTCCCCATCGAAGTAAAATAAAGGAAGAGTCAATATAAGAAAGAAAACCACCATGCTATTCATCTTATTCCTCAAAACTTCTCTTTTATTTTATTTTTTTTACTTTTCATTCCCTTTTTTTTTGTGGTGAATAGCATAGATACATAAAAATAGGATCATTTCCTTTCAACGCAATTTCAACCTCAAATGAAAAGAGGGGATAAATAATGACTAAGAGCAATGCTTCTGTCATCAAGTAAACCAACCAATGAAGTCACCAGCAAATAGACTACAAAAACTGCCCACAACTGAATTGTTGCTCCACTAACTTGGCTAAAAGGATATGGGATTGAGAACAGGCCAAGGGTGCGCACGAATAGGGTAAACAACAAGACAGGAAAAACTGCACAAGGGCTAGCAAAAAGAAGTCATAATGTTAGGTGGCTTTTTGGCTATGTGGCTTCAAAATGGGCCTCAATCATATTAACACCATGCACAAGTCAAATGCAGTTTCAAAGAGAGTCAAATCAAGTTCTAGAGATGCAAACATGGTAAGTTCACACTCAAAAGAAAATGAGATTATAAAAATAATAGTTTTTTAGGTTCAAAATGTCTCACGGGTTAACCTACCACAATCATAAACAACTAGCTCATTTGATGTACCAAACACATGAACTTCACTATCACAAACAAGAATCGATGAAGACTAGATGAATAACAAACAAGACGGGCGATCTAGATCAAACAAGCAACCAAGTTTCTTTCATTATCCGCATCAAGCTGGAAATCACATGAGTACACACTTGCAATGACAATCTAAATTAACACACTCCTCATCAAGAACTCAACATGCGAGGGTTTTCGCAATCAAAACAAAATAAAATAAAATAAAACCTAATAAAGCAATTAAATGCTTGGGTTACCTCCCAAGAAGCGCTGGTTTAACGTCTTTAGCTAGACGAAACTCACCTCAGTCCGGAGAATGCTCCACAACATAGTCAAACTCTTTTGGAACACCATCAGCATGTGTTCCCTTAGCATCTCGAAGTCGAACCCACCACCAAGGCTTGAACTCCTTTCCTTCCTCATCAATGGAAGGCATCTTGGACTCAAACTTGCAAAAATTTCTCAACTAATCCTCATTAATAGCATAAGGCCTGTCCTTGGTGATGTTAGGTTCGAGTTCGAAAACTTGTACCCAATCCGTCGCGTCACCAAGTACATGGCTCTTAGGAAATACATCATCAGACTCATTATTCCTAATCATATCAACACCACAACAAGAAGAAACATCATGAGGCATATGTTCACGAAACAGATCAAATTCAACCTCATGTTCCCCAAACTTAAAACTCATCTTCCCCTTTTTTCACATCTATTACGCACCCAACAGTGGCAAGGAAAGGTCTTCCCAAAATAATTTTGGTACTGGTATCCTCGGCCATATCAAGAATCACAAAATCCACAGGCACATAATAGTCTCCTACCTTAAGAGGAAAGTCCTCTAAAATACCCATGGGGTACTTAACAGAACGATTAGTCATTTGCAGTGACATGGCGGTAGGTCTCAGCTTACGTAAGTTCAGTCTCTTATAAAGGGAATAAGGCATCAAGCTTACACTTGAGCCCATATCACATAAAGCTCGGTCGATGTTCATGGTTCCTAAGCCACAAGAAATAGTGAAGCTCCCAGGGTCCTTAAGCTTTGGAGTGAGCTTATTCAAGACAACAGAGCTACACTCCTCATTCAATGTTATTGCCTCACCTATTTTTCTTTTCTTGGAGAGAATCTCCTTCAAGAATTTAGCATACAAAGGCATTTGGGACAAAGCATCAAGAAAAGGAACATTCACATTTAACTTTTTAAGCACACCAAGGAATTTCCCAAATTAAACATCGGTCTTAGACTTAGCAAGCCTAGAAGGGAATGGAATAGGGGGCACATAAACTCTAGGTGGTGGTGATGGTGGTGGTTGAGGGATTTCAGCACTACCCTCATCGATGGTCTCTTTCTCATGGTCTTTCTCCTCCTAACTCTCTTTCTCAGCACTCCTCTTAATCAAATCCCCCCATGCTTGGCATTTGGCATCTCGGGTCCCTTAAGATGTGTCCCACTCCTTAAAACTATAGCATTGTAATGCTTTTTAGGGTTAGGTATGGGTGGTCCAGGAGGGGTGATGGAAGTACCAGACTGAATAGCTATCTGTTTCTCAAGTATTTGGTTGTGGATGGATAAAAGGTCAACCTTAGTGGCTAAAGCCTTAATCACCTCATCTTCTTTTTGTTGATGCTCGAATTGTTTTTGTTGGGACAAGAGCACGACTTTCATCATAGCCTCTAAGTCAGGATTTTGAGGTGATTGGTAGGGCTGAGCAGGAGGTCTTTGTCCTTGTGGGTGACCCATTTGGTTCCGGTAAGAAGGATTAGAATGGGGTCTCAAACCGGAGTTATATGTGTTGAGTAGGGGTCGAATAGGGATCTATGGGTAGGATTACCAACAAAGTTAGCTTGGTCAGGTTGGCTACTACTACTACCAACCCCATTTGGACAATAAAGGGTAGCATGGTCAAAAGAGTAACATGAAGCACATTGGGGAGGAGGGGAAGCATTCACATGCATTCTTTCCATCTTCTCATTTATTGCATCAGGTTTAGCAGAAAGCAATGTGATAGCATCATTAGAATACTTACCTCCCGTTCTCGTGGAACGGAGTCGTGACCACTGGTGGCTGTTCGATGCCATTTGCTCAATCAGCTTATAAAGCTCCTCTACTGTCTTGCTCATGATGTTCCCTCCAGCTGCAGCAAGGATCGTCGCTCTCAGATTTTCGTCCACCCCATTGTAGAAGGCTTGGATTGGAACCCATGGCTCAAGACCATGCTGGGGACATTATCGAAGCAATCCCTTGAACATCTCCCACGCCTCATATAGTGTCTCGTCCGGATCCTGGGAGAAAGTTGAGATCTGGTTCCGGAGGCTCTTCAACTTACTTGGTGGGAAGTATTTAGCAAGAAATGTGCTCGCTACCTTACTTGGTGGGAAGTATTTCATTGTTTGCTTTTTGGGGGTTTTGTTAGTGAATGTTCTTTGTTGAGGCTTAGGGTTTAGGATTTGTGTGAATCCTGTATTGTTATTGCTATTACCTCCCATTCCTTGGTTGCTTTGATGGGATGAGCTAAGCGAGCCCGGACCGAGAAAGAACTGACTCCTCCTCCCTCTACATCGTTAGAGCTCGATAAGAACCGCTACAAGGCACAACCCGCTTCTTTGATTCAATGTGATCCAAAGGTGAAGGTTACCTTTTAGGGATGAAATGCACAAACAGAGGTTTATGAGCTTGAAGCAACGAAAAATTTGTGCTCCCGATATATACGATGATTAAATGGCAAAATACATCTATTGCAAGCTGAGTATGGGTTACTTCATCAAATTTTTTGGTTGGGAAGTCTTCGTCACCATCAATGAACCTATCATCGATCAACCGGTGCTTGAGTTCTTGAGCTCTTTAGTGGTGAAAGAAGATGCCACATCCAATGCCACTTTTACCTATCGGGTTGCCAAGAAGGAAGTTACGTGTTCAGTTCAAGATCTTTGCAATGCTTTAGGTCTCCCCTTGGACGGGCTGTACTACGGAGAGTGCATTAATTTCAATGAGCAAGAAGCAATGAAGGCTCTCACCTGTTGGCGAAGACGACACCCAAAATCTCGGATCCGTCAATCAACGATTCATTACCCGAATAATTCAAAAGCTCGGGATTTTTGCAACCTAAGTGTTCGACTCTTCCATCGGATCATTTCAGGTTCTGTCTTCAGCCGAGAAATTGGACGGTCAAACATCCGTAAAGACGATCTTTTCGTCATTTTAAATGCAATCAATGGCCGTCGTGTCAACACCGGCTCCTGCATTCTCCATTGCCTTCGGGAAATCAGCCTTGAAGTTCGTAACATGACCATTGGCATGGGACACATAATCTGTCACTTTCTCAAGAGGCAAGGCTTCGAGTTCTACCTTACCAAATGGACTCCGTGATATTTCCCCGACCCTATCAATGGTGTTAGATTGCGGAAGATGGAATTCTTGGAAAAGCATAAGACGAAGCACTATATTGGCACGGGTATGACTCCCACAGTATCGCGATTCGATTGGATCATGATCATGCTGAAGAATGGTTGGATGTCACCGACAAACGAAAGTGGTCGTGTGGACAAAGACACGGGGGTCGCCGTAAAGTGGGTGGTCCTTTTGAACCCGTTGAGGAAGGTGAGGAGGAAACCGAGGACGAGGAAGATGAAGAGCAAGAGCAAGGAGGGTATGCAAGTACGAGTCACGCTGGAGATACTTCATTAGGGCATATTAGTGCTCCACTCAAGGAACTACATACTGAGTTCCAAGAGCAGCGAGCATTAATTCAAAATCAACAAAGTTTGCTTGGTAGTTTGCAAGAACTTCTTCAAGCGCAACAGAAGATTCTTGATAGCATTCAATCGCAGCTCCAACCCCATCCTCCTCCGGGAGGATCCGCTTGAGGGATTGTTTGTAAGTGTCCTCGCCCCCACTCGAGCTTTTTCATGGCTTTTATTTGTTTTACTACATAAAATATAAAGTGTGCGGCGGTGCTTCATCGGGGATTTGGTAGGAAAGCATGATTTTGTGGGTTTTGGCATGCGTGATATCTTGGTTTTTGGCTTGTAAGAATGTTGGTTCTAAGGATGGTTTGGCATGTCTCGATGGTGGTTGTCCTTTGTTTTTGAATGGATTGGTTTAGTTGAGTTGGTAGAGTGAGTGTTTCACCCTTATTTCCTGCCCCAACGAGTGAGATTCGGGGATAAGGTATATTATTGGTAATGTATATTTTGTTCATAGTTTTTTTTTCTTTCTTTTCAGTTCTTTATTGTTTAGTTAGTTAGTTTTTTTTCCCCTTTGATTTTTGTTTTCAATCTAGCATGCGTTTTTGTCTCAGATAAGTCGACTCTTCACCCTAATATTGTGTTTCTATTGAATGACGACTTCGTATCATAGCTTGAACAACTATATTAGAAGAGCTCGAGGTAATATCTTTCTACCTTGGTCTTCCTATGATGAATTATTTTGATCCGTCGCATGCTTGATTTTCTTTTGGGTGGCGAACCCCTTTGAGTGTATGTGTTGGGATTATCTTGTTGTTGGAGTCGTGTGGGCTCGGGTCGCCACCATTTGCTTGATAGTTGTTTTGTTTGTTTGTTTTTGTAGGTTCTCTACCCTTTTTCTTGTGACACCTTCCCACAATGAGGACATTGTGGCGTTTTAAGTATGGGCAGGGGGGGAGATTTTTGCTTTGAGGGTAAATCACATAGTCCTTTGTTTTTGTTTTCTTAATTTTTGTCTAAAATTTGAAAAAATTTTGTTTGAAAAAGGAGAAAAAAGGGAGTGAAAACCTTAAAAGTTTTCTTTCGTTTTCGTTTTCGCTTAGTTTTTGCTTTGTTTCTTGGATCTTGTTGTCGAAATTGAGAAGTCGTTCTTAATCTTCTTTAAAGAAACCGGTCTGAGCATTTTCGACCCTGTCTTGAGTGATTGTCATGAATTATCTCTTTAGAATTCCTTCAGTGAGCGTCTGGTGAGACCCCTGATTCCTTTCACGTTCAGGTTGAAACCGGGAGATTCTAGGGGTTTGTGTCCACCTTGTTTTTTTTGTTTCTTTTTTTTTTCCTGTTTAGCAAAAGCAAAAGCAAAGTCAAAAGCAAAAGCAAAAAGAAAGAAAAAGAAAGCAAAGCTAATTAACCGGATTAAGTGGGGCGAGTTGGCTGAACGACATCTAACCACCATAAAGTTAGTCGACCTATGCGGGACCGGTATTAACGGTACGGCGTTGATACCCCTTAAGTTCCTCCTATATCAAATTTGCGACAGAGGTGTGTATGGAAAAGACTGTGTTGGGAGGGTAGACCCCAAATTTTGGGTCGTGCAATTCCCGCAAAACTAGCCTCGACCTTTAAGCTTAAAAAAAAAATTGTTGGGAAAACCCAACCGAATAAGAAAAGTTTAAGTGTTAATAAAGTGTGGGGTCTCTCCTTGCATCACCTACGGCCCTCACCAAGCCAAGGGCGACCAAATGCGGGGAAGGGGAACTCTTTTCTTTCCTTGTTCGTTTCGTTTGCTCGGGCGTGAGTCCTTGGAGTCTTTTGGAATCGGTTAGAACCCACTAGCACATTTGCACATGGGGTTTTGCTTGGCATTGGGTGTAGAAAATCGAAAATCTTAAAGACTGACTTTTGCTTGGGATATGTGTTTGTGAGATGCTCATAACGGTTCCTTTTGGAGGATTAATAACGTTTTCCTAATTGAGATTTCAAGATCCTTTGAAGCGAAGCTGTTGTTTTTCTTTCCTTTGTTTTCTTCGGTTTTGTTTTCACTTTCCCTCTCTCCTTTTTCTTTGGCTTTTGTGGGTATAGCCGCTACAAACCCTCACGAGTCCATCTCGTCCACTCGGGCTGCCGGGGGGTTCAAAGGGCTTGGTGCATACGCTAAATGCACTCGTTTCTCTCCCACGACAGAGGAGTTTGTGTTAGTTTAGGTAGTTTTTGTTTTGTTTTGCTTGGTACGAGCAAAAGTTTAAGTGTGGGGGGGGGGTGTTTAGACCCAATTTTTTGTCTAAATAGCGCCTTAATTCTTAGGCTTTTGACTCGTTTCGTGTTTAATTTCATGACTTTTAATACGTTTGTTGTTATTTTGTAGATTTTGGAGTTTTTACTCAAAACGTAGCAAAAAGGGCCATTTTGCAGCTATTTTGGGAATCCCGAGATTCCCCGGGTCTTGACCGAGTCAAAGGCAAAGCAAAGTAGAAGTTTTCAGCCAGCCGAGGAGGACCGCACCTACGGTTCTGTATACCGCACCCGCGGTGGTTGCCATGACCTGGGCAGGGAGCTAGGTCCCCGAAGAGGATCGCACCTGCGGTCCAAGGAGACCACACTTGCGGTCGAGCGAAGGAGAGAAGAAATCGCCTGTTTGCCTCACAGGACCGCACCTGCGGTCCTATAGACCTCACCTACAGTCCTCTGCGGTTCATCAAAACTGTTATTTGAAGTGCTGCGTTTTGAGTAACTACTTTTGCTTGTATAAATACCTCCTTGAACGATTAGAGAAGGGGAGGCAATTATCATGATAATATCAACACTTTAGCTATCAATTAGTGTGAGATTATAGTGTTTTCTTAGTAATTAGTGAGTAATTAGAGTTGGGTATTTGTATTTGCACTGGATTTTCATTGGAGTATTATTGAATTTTTGAAGATTTCTTTTTATTTTGGAGCTTGGATTCTTATCTACTCTTGATCATCCTTTCATTGTCATCATCTAATGAGCATCTCTTAATCCCTACTCTCTTTAATTTGTTTATTTACATTTCAATCTCTGTTTTTGTTATTGGATTACTTGGTGTTTGTTGCCTTTTGATTGTTGCTATTGATTCTTAGATTCTCTGTTTAATCATGAATGATGGAGTTGTTTATGTTGTTAGAATGTTAATTAAGATGATTAGAGGCTAGAAACCCTTTGGGTTAGGGAGAAATTAAGGATGTGAGTGGTTGATTTAGATTGGGTTAGCAAGTTTAGGAGGTAATTTGTAGTGGATCAATTTCCCATCCCTATTCTTCCCTCAAGTGGGATGTATTCGAGATCGAAAGCTCTTGAATACTTCCAACACTTGCTTGAAAAATAGGAAATGGGATAGTTAATGCTCGCCCACGAAGTGGAAGGTGGTTAACTAGAGAGTCCCGTTTCTTTAACCCTCCGGGTCCGTGGTGGGCTTGTAGGAAGTTAATCCGGATTATCCTTGAAAAAGGAAATCCGGTGGGTTTATTCTAACGGGATTATAACTTGATTCTACCATTTCGTTACTTCATAATTGCGAAACCCTCGTCCTCATTACCGTTTGCATACCGAAATCTCCCGACACCCATTATTCCCATATCTACCGAACCTTAGTTGTGTTTGCGTTTCGTTTGCGCTGTTTATCACTAAAAACCCTCTTGTTATCATGTGATCCTAAACCTCACCTAGAGTCAAGTTGTCCTAGCCAAGGCCCCTAGCTCCTCGAGAAGAACGATACAAAAAAACCGGGGTACAAAAACCACGTTACATGGCTGTTCGATGCCATTTTCTCAAGCAGCTCATAAAGCTCCTCTAATGTCTTGCTCATGATGTTCCCTCCAGCTGCAGCAAGGATCATCGCTCTCAGATTGTCATCTACCCCATTGTAGAAGGCTTGGATTGGAACCTATGGCTCGAGACCATGCTGGGGACATTGTCGAAGCAATCCCTTGAACCTCTCCCACGCCTCATATAGTGTCTCGTCGGGCTCCTGGGAGAAAGTGGAGATCTGGTTCCGGAGGCTCGTTAGCTTGCTTGGCGGGAAGTATTTAGCAAGAAATGCGCTCGCCAGCTGATCGAAAGTAGTGATGGAGTTCATCGGAAGGGAATCCAGCCACTCCCATGCCCGATCCTCCAAGGATAATGGAAATAACCTCAGCTTGATCGCGTCCGGCGAGGCCCCGTTGGATTTGAAGGTGTCGCATGCTTGTCGGAAGATGCGAAGGTGGCAGTTGGGGTCCTTGTTCGGGAGACCATGGAACGGCGTAGCATGCACTAGGCTGATGAGAGAATTCTTCAGCTCAAAATCATTCCCCACTTCAGGTAAGTTGATGGCGGTGGGTGGCCTTGTGACGTTCAGAGTCATGTATTGGGCCAGTATCTTCGGTCGTTCTTCTCCGGACATCTTAGATTGTTGCGAGGGTGTCTCTTTTCTAGCTTCTTCGAGCCTTTGCCTCTTTCCCCGGTGGAAAGTCCTCTCTATTTCTGGATCGAACTCGAACTCCGGAATCAGCCGCATACACCAAAAGATCCTAGCAAATAAAAAACAAGAACACCAACGCAATGAAACAAGAATATCAAGAAAATCAAAGAAAAAGAAAAAAAAAACAGCTTAGTCAACTTAAGAGGGTTCATTTACTGACTGCTAGGGACCGAGTCCCCGGCAACGGCGCCAAAAACTTGTCAGGGCCGCAAGCGCACGGTATACGTAGTAGCACGTCAAGTTCGATCCCGCAGCGACTCAATTAGCGGCTCAGAAAAACTAATCTCTATTGCGATTGCTAAGCTAATAAGGTTTTGGGTTTTGGTAGTGTTGAGGAAACAAACTAAAACTAAAGAAAACAAGGAAATTAATAAAGGGTTCTAATCAAGAGACAAAGACTTCTAGGGAGATGCTAACCTAACAACGATTCGATTACTAAAACCTAGCCTGCACAATCATACATTCAAGAATGAATCAAGAATCGATAACCTCTGAATTTTGTCGCCCTTTTGATGCTAAATAGAATTATTCTAAACAACCTAATCTACAACTTTCGTCTGCCTTTTAGATCAATCAGAATTGAAGGCCTTAAAAAGTCAGGTTATCTAATGATTCCCTAGTTCACTACTCCTTTCTCAACTTTCGCAAACGTAGGCAGACAGATTGGTAGTCAAATTACCCTAATTCATCTTTCAGTACTTCTCAGGTTAATCTAAAACTCATGAGTATTCGAGCGCTCAAAGAACACACATGAACATAGAATACACAACCTTCTATTGATTCGTAACAAGAATTCATGCACAAACTTATAATAATCAATCAAACTACATTGTTTCGGGTTGCAAAACCCTAGAATTCAAGAAAATTACTCACTCATGTTCAAGAAAAGAACAAAACAAGTTCCAAACATCACGATTAATTCTCAAAACAAAGAAAGAAATCGAAAAGAAAGATAACTACGAAGAATTACAACCATCGAACCTTTCGATCCCGGGGTGGAGTCTTCGTCGCGAGCGTAGATAAATTCTTCCTAAATCTCGAACTTCGCTCCTTTTCGAATCAATTTTGATCTTGAATCTTGATGGAGTAATTGATGAGTAATTGATTTTGATTAGGGTCTTCTCTTTGTTTCCTCTCTTGAAAGGGGTCTATGAATGAATAGAATGATGAATGACTTTAATGAATGGGCGAATAATGATATAACCGTCACTCCCCTCTCTTTTCCGCACGCAAAACGGTCGTCAGGTTGCTCGCCACGGACCGTGGCAGTCACCACGGGCAGCCCGTGGTGGCTACTGTTCGGTCATTCCTTGCTCGGTTTTGTCCCAAACTTGAGCCATGGTCTAGGTTTGACATGGGGAGCCCTGTGGTATCTTCAATCTTTCCAAAAGTTGAGAGAAAATTGGTGTTTTGGCCTCCAAACCTACAAATTCACATCAAAAACAACAACACCAAGTGTAGTAGGGAAATCGGAATATAAATAAAGGTTCACACTCAAAACAATCCCTAATTCACTATTGAAAACCCCTAAAGATATAGTTATGAAACGCAGTTATCAACGTCCACCGGATTTTCCCGATGTTGATGGTGCCTAATGGATTTTCCCGAGGTGGATCAAACTTTCCCAATGTTGATGATAAGTAGCCAACGGATTTTCCCGAGGCAGATGACTGTGTCGGTGGCGTCTATGGCAACTTTTATTGCTTTGGCAGACTAGAAGATCGTCATCGGGATGAGCTTTGGATGATAGTCCGCTTGAACTAGATAGAACTCATTCAAAGTGCGATTAGAACTTCCTCTAATCTTGTTCTCGATGATTACAACTGAGTCTAAATCTCTGTGTGAGATGAATTTCTTTGATTCTCCCTCTTTTCTCGGTAAGATGCATGCACTTGGTCTTCTAGACTTTAGACTCTTATGCACTTATGCATGACTGTTGACTTTATGCATGACCTCTTAATACAATGCAATGACTAGGAGAATATGAATTGTATTTTACAATGCATGTGACTTAACATGCAAAGAGCCCCCAATACCAAGACTAAAACGATGATTCCCTAAGTGCCAGAGCAACTCGACATGCAATTTCAGGACAGGGCAAAATAGGTGACGTTTATGATGAGGCATGATGATGAAGGCGTTGTCCTGGATGACTTGTCTTATCCTCTTACTTCCTTGGATCGCTATGGAGATAGGTAGAGTCCCGTTACAAGTTATATGAGGGTTAGGGGAGCCCCCAGTTTGAATGAACTCTTCTCTTGAGTCGGATGTTGTTTGCAATTAGCCATTGATGTAGCTGATTTCTTGTCCTTGACGGATAAGCCTTGCTCAGTTGTGCTGAGAAACGAGCCTCAAAATATCGAATCTCGCACTTGCACTAATGACCGAGTCAAAAAAGCTCTGGTGGTATTGGAGGATGAAAAGGGTTGCCAAAAAAAGGGTAAGTCTGATGATGGTCAGATGGGTTCATGGAGGTACTTGGTTAAAAAGGAGATGAAGGTGGGTTGATGGTCGAATATTGGTATGTCATGATTGACATATGACTATGTGTCAGCTGAGGCAAAGGTTAAGTCAACTCATAGGAGAAGAGGTTAGGGAACGGTCAAGATGGATTCGTGTCATAGGAGGAGATCGAGGTGGTTAGCTGATCGAGGTCCTCCATTAAACATCCAAAGTCCAACACCAAGTAATCAGGAGCCAGCATCAGGAGCAGCAACGACCTCACCATCTTCAGCATCAAACAGTGACATCCAGGAGTGTTTCATGATGGTCTAGCAGGTCATGAGGTTGTCTAACAACAGCAACATCAACGCCAGCAGCAGCAGCCAGCCAGTGAGGTTATTTCTCAATTCCATATCTTTGGATTGAGGTCCTCACCCATGTTTGAAGACTTCACTTTAGAGCTGTTGAGGACTTTCCAGCTCAGTGGAGATATTTTGCTAGTTATGAGGTCCTCTTTGAAGACATCACTTCTAGACTGTTAAGGATATTCCAGTTCTATGAGGTGATCCTGCATTGAGGTCCTCCATGAAGACTCACTTCCGAGCTGTTGAGGCCATTTCCAGCTTGTGAGGTGATAAAACCGTTTGTAATAAAGACAACGCATTTGTTAGACTTTATTTCATTTTATTTTGATGTTATCCGGTTTGTAATGAGGCTTAATTAGCTTGCTAAGTTAGTTAAGTAGCTTAATGCTTAATTAGTGAGTTTCTTGAGCAAAGGGAAACCCTTAATCCTCTAGCTCAACCCTAGGTTTATATAGCTTGTAATCAGCAGCTTGAGCTCATTATCTATCAGTGAAATTAATAACATTTTGAGTGCCTTGATTGAGCCTCTTGTTTGTGAGTGATGTTAAATATCAACCTTGGTTAATTCTACTACAGTATCAAGGATTTGGCAATCTTTGTGGTGAGTGTAGAACTTGGTAATCTCGATGGTGGTGTGCTTGTATCCATTGAGGTCATCCAGTCCATTGCCCTTGATGTTCTAGCTGTGGTGGGCCTGTATCAGCTCGAGCCTCAAGACTATCTTCGGTTACTATTTGATTGTAAGTTTGTTCATCCGATCATCATTTCATCATCATCCATTTCATCCGGTTTTCATTGGTGTTTATGCTCTGTTTTGAGGAGGTTGTAGTTGATTTTCTGTGTGACGTCTGTTTTGGGTGTGATTGTGCTTGATTCTATGTTTTGAGGCCAGAATCTGTGTATTGTGTATTAATGTGGTGTACTGTGAGGTCAATACTCTGATCATCGTGACCTTGCATACATCATAATTGGTATCAGAGCTGAGTTTCATCTTGGAGGAGGGTTTGTTTGTGTTATTTGTGTAGTTCATAATGTCGGGCTGTAGTAAAACACCTTAGGAAGTAGCAGATATTATATGAGGTTGCAATATTATATGAGGTTGCACAGGACAGAGATGAATAGAGAATTTTATGTGGAATATGAAGAAGAAGAAGAAGAGGAGAACCCTTTTAGTGAAATTGGGAAAGGAGGCAGAGGACCTATGTCTCACAGAAGAAGGAGGTATGTAAGGAGGTCACCTAGGACTAGTGGAGATGAAGTTAGCATTAGAAGTGAAAGAGAAGAAAGGAGGGAAAATAGAAGAGTTGAGAAGTTGGATTTCAAGATAGATATTCCTGAGTATGGAGGAGAGTTGGATCCTGATGTATTTTTGGATTGGTTGAAAACAGTGGAGAGGGTGTTTGATTTGAGGGAGTTATCTAAGGAGCATAAGGTGAAGTTGGTTACATTGAAGCTGAAGAAATATGCATCTACATGGTGGAATAACTTGCAAAGGAGGAGAGAGGAGATAGATGAACCTAAGGTCAGTACATGGGTTGAAATGAGGCAGAAGCTCAAAGAGAAGTTCCTACCTGAAAGTTACATGAAGGAGAATTATTTCAAGCTTAAACACATGGTTCAGGGAAGTAAATCTGTTGAGGAGTATACCATGGAGTTTGAGCATCTACTGTGGAAGTGTAACATGAAGGAAAATGAAGCTCAGACCTATGTGAGGTATCTTGCAGGATTGAATGAAAACATCAGAAATGTTGTAAAGCTTCAGGTGTACCATTCACTTGATTAGCTGAGTTCTCTGGCTCATAAGGTGGAACAGTAGAAGAAGGCCCAAAGGAAAGAGTATGGAAGCAAGTACCTAGCCAAAACCAATCCTCAAACCAAATCAGACCAGTATACCAAATCCTATAACCCACCTCAAAGAACCTATTCATCCCCACAACCACAAACCAGATATCCAGCCCCTAAACCACCTCAAACACAATCCCAAAATCCCCCACAAAGAACCTCAGTCCCTACTAATCGACCATTCCCTGAGAGGAGGTGTTTTAGATGTCAAGGTCTTGGACATCTAGCATCAGAATGTCCAAACAGAAGGGCAGTGACCTTAGCAAAATATCAAGCAACACTGTTTGTTGAACCTGAGTCAGTTGTTGAGGAGGAACAGTTTGATGAACCTGAAGGGGATCCTGTGTATGATGAAGAGGAAGTTGAGGCCAGACTTGATGAAGGTGAAATGTTGGTGATCAGGAGGGTCCTTAGCAGTACAGCAATTGATGAGGAAGCTGAGCAGAGGGAGAATATTTTTCACACTCGATGCACTGTTCATGGGAAGATATGTTCCTTGATTATTGATGGAGGCAGCTGTACCAATGCAGCCTCACAAACTATGGTACAAAAGCTGAATTTGTAAACCTATCCTCATCCAGCACCTTACACCATCCAGTGGTTGAGTCAAAGTAAAGGTATCAAAATTTCATCCAGATGCCTTGTGAATTTTTCAATTGGTTCTGTTTATAAAGATGAAGTGTGGTGTGATGTTATACCTATGGATGCATGTCATTTGTTGTTGGGAAGACCTTCGTTGTTTGATAGATTTGTTAACCATGATGGAAGAGCCAATACATATTCCCTCAACCTAAACCACAAAACATTGTCCTTACCCCACTTAAACCATCCCAGCTCACAAAAAGAACCAAGAACCTCATTGTTGAACCATTCCTTGATGTGATCTTGCCAGCTGAATATCATGAGTTCTGTGAACGGAAAGAGATTCTTTTGCTTGACCTTGATGAAGAACCAGCCTCACAAAATGAGCCAGCCCCACAAAATAACCATCCTTTATTCTAACCCATCCTAAACTAGTACCTACATGTTTTTCCAGAAGAAATGTCATCAGGTTTACCCCCTAAAAGAGACATCCAGCATAAAATTCACCTTGTCCCAAGATCTATCCTACCAAATAAACCAGCCTATTGAATGACCCCAGCTGAAACCAATCAGATCTAGAGGCAAGTTGATGAGTTATTAGAGAAAGGAATGATCAGAGAGAGCTTGAGCCCTTGTGCAGTGCCAGCTTTGTTGGTCCCTAAGAAAGATGGAAGTCAGAGGATGTGTATTGATTGTAGAGCCATCAACAAGATTACTATCAAGTATAGATATCCTATTCCAAGACTTTAGGATATACTTGATGAGCTCCATGGCTCAACTGTGTTTTCAAAGATTGATTTGAGGAGTGGATATTACCATATCAGAATTTATGAGGGAGATGAGTGGAACACAACCTTTAAGACTAAGGGAGGTCTGTATAAGTGGTTAGTCATGCCTTTTGGTTTGACAAATGCACCTTCAACATTTATGAGGCTTATGAATCAAGTTTTGAAACCTTGTTTGGGAAGTGTGTTGTAATTTATTTTGATGATATACTCATTTATAGTCAATCGAAAATGGAGCATGTTAGTCACTTGAGGAGTGTTATGGAGATCTTGAGTAGAGAGCAGTTGTATGGGAACCTCAAGAAATGTCAGTTCTTCACCAACCAGGTTATATTTCTTGGTTATATTATGACATCAGAAGGAATTCAAGTAGATGAGGAGAAGGTCAAAGCCATCAGAGAGTGGCCTGTTCCTACATCTATCCAGCAAATCATAAGTTTTCATGGATTAGTATATTTCTACAGGAGATTTGTGAGGAACTTCGGCACCATTCTAGCTCCTATGACTTAATTAGTGAAGGGGAAGAGTTTTACTTGGACACCAGCTGCACAGAAAGCTTTTGAGGAGGTCAAGAGACAGTTAACCTCAGCACCAGTCTTGGTATTACCTTGTTTTGCCAAAGTCTTTGAAGTGGAGTGTGATGTCTCAGGTGTGGGCGTTGGAGCAGTGTTGACTCAAGAAGGAAAACCAATAGCTTATTTCAGTGAGAAACTCAATGAGGCCAAGAGGAAGTACATTACATATGATAAGGAGTTATGTACTATCATTAGAGCTTTGCAACATTGGAGGCATTATCTTATTGGAGCTGAATTTATTCTGCACAGTGATCATGAGGCCCTCAAATTCATTCAGGGGCAGCATAAACTCAACACTAGGCATGCTACTTGGGTGGAGTTCATGCAGCAATTTCATTTTGTGATCCATCATAAATCTAGGATGCTTAACAAAGGAGTTGATGCTTTGTCCAGGAGGTATTTGTTGTTGCAAGTTTTGGATACAAGAGTACTTGGTTTTGAACAGTTGAAAGCTTTGTATGAGAATGATGACGATTTTGGAGAGTTGTACCAGAAATGTCAAGGACGTCCTCAAAGTCTATACCATATAGACCAGGGATTTCTTTTCAAAGGAGCAAGGTTATGTATTCCAAGGAGCAGTTTTAGGGAGTTGTTGATCTCTGAAGTTCATGGAGGTTGCTTAGCAGGACATTTTGGTATTGAGAAGACCCTTCTTATGTTGAAGGAACATTATTGTTGGCCTAAAATGAGGAAGGATGTTGAGCATTGGGTCAGGAGGTGTGCTACATGTCAGATTGCAAAGAGTCATAGCTTACCTCAAGGGCTATATACACCTTTGCCAGTTCCAAACAGTCCTTGGAGGACATCAGCCTAGACTTCTTTGTTGTTCTACCAAGAACTAAAGGAGGAAAAGATTCAATCATGGTAGTTGTTGATATATTCAGCAAAATGGCTCACTTCATTGCATGTTATACTACCTATGATGCTGTGAGGGTAGCTGAATTGTATTTCCAGGAGGTAGTGAGGTTACATGGAGTTCCCAGGAGTATGGTTTCTGATAGGGATGTCAAGTTCCTAAGTCATTTTTGGGTTACTCTTTGGAAGAAGTTGGGTACTCAATTGAAGTATAGCACAACTTGTCACAACCAAACTGATGGGAAAGCAGAGGTCACAAACAGGACACTTGGAACTCTTATTGAGGTAACTGATATCCATAAAAAAACAGGATGGGACACCCTTTTGTCTCATGCTAAATTTGCTTTTAATAGAGCACCATCAAAGGCAACTGGCCTTTCACCATTCTAGGTTGTCTATGGTAGAAATCCTATAACTCCATTGGATTTATCCCCACTAACAAATTCTGTGAGGTTTAGTTATGAAGCAGGTAAATATGCAGAGGACATCAAGAAGCTTCATCAACAAGTCAGTGAGAAGATCATCAAATATTCTGAGCAAGTTTCTACATCAACAAACAAGCATAGGAGGAAGATGATTTTCAAGCCAGGCAAGAGGAAGGGAAAGTTAACCCCTAGAGCAGATGGACCTTTTGAAGTGCTAGAGAGGATTGGAGACAATGCTTACCAGTTAGACCTTTCTGAAGACTATGGAGGCAGTGCTACATTCAACGTTGCAGATTTGAGGCCTTACATTCCAGAGCATGAAGACCTTCCAAGTTTGAGGACAAACTTTCCTCAACATGGGGAGGATTGATGGAGGTCCTCCATCAAACATCCAAAGTCCAGCACCAAATAATCAGGAGCCAGCATCAGGAGCAGCAACGACCTCACCATCTTCAGCATCAAACAGTGACATCCAGGAGTGTTTCATGATGGTCTAGCAGGTCATGAGGTTGTCCAACAACAGCAACATCAACGCCAGCCAGTGAGGTTATTTCTCAATTCCATATCTTTGGATTGAGGTCCTCACCCATGTTTGAAGACTTCACTTTAGAGTTGTTGAGGACTTTCCAGCTCAGTGGAGATATTTTGCTAGTTCTGAGGTCCTCTTTGAAGACATCACTTCTGGGCTGTTGAGGATATTCCAGTTCTATGAGGTGATCCTACGTTAAGGTCCTCCATGAAGACTCACTTCCGAGCTGTTGAGGTCATTTCCAGCTTGTGAGGTGATATAACCGTTTGTCATAAAGACAACGTGTTTGTTAGACTTTATTTCATTTTATTTTGATGTTATCCGGTTTGTAATGAGGCTTAATTAGCTTGCTAAGTTAGTTAAGTAGCTTAATGCTTAATTAGTGAGTTTCTTGAGCAAAGGGAAACCCTTAATCCTCTAGCTCAACCCTAGGTTTATATAGCTTGTAATCGGCAGCTTGAGCTCATTATCTATCAGTGAAATTAATAGCATTTTGAGTGCCTTGATTGAGCCTCTTATTTGTGAGTGATATTAAACTCTCAACCTTGGTTAATTCTACTATAGTATCAAGGATTTGGCAATCCTTGTGGTGGGTGTAGAGCTTGGTAATCTCAATGGTGGCGTGCTTGTATCCGTTGAGGTCATCCAGTCCATTGCCCTTGATGTTCTAGCTGTGGTGGGCCTGTATCAGCTCGATCCTCAAGACTATCTTCGGGTACTGTTTGATTGTAAGTTTGTTCATCCGATCATCATTTCATCATCATCCATTTCATCCATTTGTTCATTGGTGTTTGTGCTCTGTTTTGAGGAGGTTGTAGTTGACTTTCTGTGTGAGGTCTGTTTTGGGTGTGATTGTGCTTGATTCTCTATTTTGAGGCCAGAATCTGTGTGTTGTGTGTTAATGTGGTGTACTGTAAGGCCAATACTCTGATCATCGTGACCTTGCATACATCGTTAGTTATTCGGATGTGAAGGTGATCCAAATTTAACAAAAAGAAGGTTGAGGAATTTGATGGCGGGGATATGGAAGAACTTCAAAATCCAGGGTTATACACTTCTTTTGCCTAACCTGCCCTGACGGGTTTTCAGGCTAGCCTCTCTTATTCTCTTGTTCTCCTTTTGCCTAGCCTGGGATTCCAAGCTAGCCTCTCTTGTTCTCTCACTCTCTTTTTTCCTAGCTCAGGGTTCCAAGCTAGCCCCTCTAATTTTTCTCTCGAAGACCAAGTTTTGTGACAAAGGATGCTCCTTGATTGTAGTAGTCGGGCCTCAAAAAGGTTCTCCTACGTATCTGATGAGGAATCAGACCAGTCGTAGTTCATAAGGTGCAGCTTCAAAGGATTGGTGCCTTGAGAAGGGCTTGGTGAGGTAGGCTTGAGCATGGTCATGGATACAAAGGTGTGATGATGATGTAAAGGTTTGGGGCGCAAGGCTTGAGATCAATTTGGAAGGTTTATGAGGGTTGTTTCAGTGTGTGTGACTATTATCTCCGTCTACTCCAATTTTTTCTCTCAAATTTTTTTTAAAACGCTTTCTTATTCCTTTTTTTTTTTTTGGTATGCTTCGAGATATGGATGGCCCAAACGGGGTTCTACTCTCCCAGCACATGTTTTTCTATACGCAAACAAAGTGCTTAAGGGACATGAGTGTCGTACCATTCATGCTGACCCATGTTGATGAACCGACTAGGAACTCTCTCTTTTCTTTTTCTTTTTACTTTTGCTTTCTTTCTCTTTTTTTCGACTTTCTTCTTTATGAGATTGACTCCTGCTCACCTTCCTAATGATATTAGTCACAACACACCCTTTGGCTTTGGGGTAGATAGAGAGCGGTTACGAGGAGAATGACCGAGTTGATAAAAGTTAAGGTTTTTTGAATTGTGACTGTTGTAGGTGATGCAAACATGGATGATAAGTAGGGACAGATGTTGTAGGCGAATGGGAAGGTAACAAGTGATACAGATGGTGACATGGGTGGTGAGGTGGTAGCTAGTCCTCTGTCCTAGGCTCATTTTGTTCAAGTTGTTGGTCTAGGAACATAGAGATGTCTACTTTCAAGAGACTGGTGGTTCAACCTGCTTGACGAGTGCAGACTGGCTTATCTCTTTTTTGTTTTTTTGTGTTTTTGTTTTTTTTCTCTTTTTCATTTTAAACTTTGGATTTGTAGGATGACAAACTTGATGAATGGAAGGGTATATGAGGGTGATGATAGATTGATATGTTAGACTTGGATGGGTGAAGGAGCTTTTTAACTTAAGTTAAGATACAAGCACGAGATCCTCAAACAATCGCAATCAAACAGATGCATCTTATTGAAATCAAAAGAAATCATATAGACTGGCTCAATGCCTCCCCTAACTAACTCTGAAACAAAATGTTCAAAGGAATTGAGATCCTTGCTAACTTCAAAGTCCTCTTCTTGCAGTGTTGCCTTTCCCTATTGACTGCTCCTGTAGGGTCGTTGCTTTAGTTGGCTTTCTATGTTGCTTTTGGCAGGGGCTATTTACCTGACCGGATCATACCTTCTATCTTATTCTTTAAGGTCCAACACTTCTCGATGTAATGTCCTTTACACCTGTTATAATTGCAGAATGCATTGTTATCCCAACTTGGGTACTTCGTTTCTGAGTATAGTTAGTAAAGCAGCTCAATTAGGTCTTTCCTTAAGAGATGAGCCAAATAATCGACATACGTGGTGTCGAGTGGGGTGTAATGGTCGTACTTTGGTTGGATTCTTGACTGAATTACATTAGACTCAGCACTTTTAAAAGGGTGGCTGGGTGGACCATTAGCCCTCCTATTAGGACTGGAATTCTTCCGCCCTTGGGCGGTGGCCTTCTCATTATTCATGGTCTCGAGTTAGATGTAAAGGTCCATCAAGTAGTCAAAGTCCTTGATCACAAGGTATCCCACGTACCGAATCAGGCTACTGTCGAGACTCTATTTGAATGTGGACAGCTGTAAGCGCAAGGGTATCATCTCATTAATGTGAGATAACTTGATGTGCCACCTTTCGAAGTAATCCAGGAAGGACTCGTCTTCCCTTTGCTTCATGGTCGTTAAGTCATCCATTGTGGCTTGCTTCTTCTGGATATGGATGTAGTGATTGATAAAGGCCTTAAACAGCTCGTTCCAGTTAGCCTTTACTTGAGGTGACAAGGCATGGTACCATACTTTGGCTTCTCCATCTAGGGTTGATGGGAAGATAGTAGAGTACATGTCAACATCAATCTTGTTAAGAGGTGCTAATCATATGAACACCTCAATGTGGTGAGTAGGATTCTCAGATGGCTTGAATTTGATGTTAGGCACCTAACCTTTGTCAACCACCTTCATGATTGGGTGGATAGGAAAAGGTACATTTGTGTACTTGTCAGCAAAGGCCGGAACAGTGCTCATCATCTTGGTAAGACTCTCCAGCTTTTGTTCTAAGGCCTTTATAGCAGGATCCTCCGTGACTTTGGGAATCTCCGAGGCTACTTTGGACTTCCCTTTGAATGATCCTGAGCCCCCTGACTTATCTCCTGCAGGTGTCTTGGCGAGTTCGTGCTCAGATTCATACACATGGACTTCCACCACATCGTCATCCCCTTCAGTGTTTAGTCCAAATTTCTCATTAATTTTGGTTATGGCTTGCAACAAGCCATCCATCACTTGTTGTTTCTCAAAGAACCTTTTCTTAATCTTCTACTCTTGTTCTAGGGAGTTTGCAAAGACTAGGCCTTGCATCTTGGTGTATAACTCTTACTGTTGATTCGTGATGTTAGCCTCAGCGCTCTGGACAGGAATCTCGTGGAATCGTTCCTCAGCCATGATGCGATCGTGAGTGGCAGACAGATCGTAGTTTGGATTAGGAACCAATCGGCCGGTGCGTGGATCTCTGATGCGGGCCCAGAGTCAATCTCCTATCGTGCCAGTATGGAAATTTGTTAGTGACTCGATAAACTCTAACACTTTATACCCGATGCATGTATGTCTTAGAGGACCTATATGGGACCCTCGCCGACCGGACTCCTGAGCGCAAAGTTATGGCATTTTGATCCCACGATTCCAAATAAACAATTCTTCCCGCGATTCCTCAACGGGTGCGATCATACCAGCACTAATGCACCGGATCCCATCAGAACTCCGCAGTTAAGCGTGCTTGGGCGAGAGTAGTACTAGGATGGGTGACCTCCTGGGAAGTCCTCGTGTTGCACCCCCTTTTTACTTTTCTACTTTGTAATCGAGCATTTCCATTCAATCCTCCTTTTGCGTTCCTTTCATAACCGAAGACCCGCACCACGAACCCCCCCGCTCATCCGCCCTGGACCTGAAGCGGGCCCAAACTTTCCGAACGTGGGCGCTCGTGGGCCCCGAGACGCTCGCAGCTCCTTCTTCGCGCTCGAAGCTGCGCCGTTTCCATCGCGAACGGCTTCGGCCCTCGAAAACGTGCACCCGGAAGCCCGTTTCGGGCCGAGACGCGGGCCAAAGCCCCTGAGGGACTTTGGGGTGCGTAGATCTCGAGAAAATACACGAATTCAAAAAAAAATTCGCGCCGACCGGACTCCTGAGCGCAAAGTTATGGCATTTTGATCCCACGATTCCAAATAAACAATTCTTCCCGCGATTCCTCAACGGGTGCGATCATACCAGCACTAATGCACCGGATCCCATCAGAACTCCGCAGTTAAGCGTGCTTGGGCGAGAGTAGTACTAGGATGGGTGACCTCCTGTGAAGTCCTCGTGTTGCACCCCCTTTTTATTTTTCTACTTTGTAATCGAGCATTTCCATTCGTTCCTCCTTTTGCGTTCCTTTCATAACCGAAGACCCGCGCCCCGAACCCCCCCCCGCTCGACTGGACACAAGCGGGCCCACCTTTCGACGCGTGGGCGCTCGTGGGCCCCGAGACGCTCGCTGCTCCTTCTTCGCGCTCGAAGTTGCGCCGTTTCCATCGCGAACGGCTTTGGCCCTCGAAAACGTGCACCCGGAAGCCCGTTTCGGGCTGAGACGCGGGCCAAAGCCTCTGAGGGACTTTGGGGTGCGTATATCTCTAGAAAATACACGAATTCAAAAAAAAATTCGCGCCGACCGGACTCCTGAGCGCAAAGTTATGGCATTTTGATCCCACGATTCCAAATAAACAATTCTTCCCGCGATTCCTCAACGGGTGCGATCATACCAGCACTAATGCACCGGATCCCATCAGAACTCCGCAGTTAAGCGTGCTTGGGCGAGAGTAGTACTAGGATGGGTGACCTCCTGGGAAGTCCTCGTGTTGCACCCCTTTTTTATTTTTCTACTTTGTGATCGAGCATTTCCATTCGTTCCTCCTTTTGCGTTCGTGTCATAACCGAAGACCCGCGCCCCGAACCCCCCCGCTCCTCCGCCCTGGACCTGAAGCGGGCCCCACCTTTCCGAACGTGGGCGCTCGTGGGCCCCGAGACGCTCGCAGCTCCTTCTTCGCGCTCGAAGCTGCGCCGTTTCCATTTGACACAAAGATGACTCACCTACTTATTGGGAGTGCATGACCTAACTCTATATGGACCTACCAACAGAACATTATAAAGGGCCAAATAACGTTGAATATAGCGAACTGACATAAGTTAGAAAGCACAAGTAAGTGTTTCTCAATTCGGATGGGCCCAACCCACAGGCTGACCTTTTAAAGAGAATCTGTAACTTGGAGCAACGAACTCAGATAACTCGGGCTATACTGGCTATTATGTGAACTAGGATAATGTTGAACAGGACTGACAATCTACACATTCTACACATTCCTTTTATTTATTTACTCAAGGGAAATGAATATTGTAAAGGACTACATAAAGTCAACAATAAGCGAGTTATCACTAATTTATAGGCTTAATTGGCAAATCCAATATGGTAGGGCATAACAGCGGGTCGACCATAAATGTGACGGATTCAATAATTAAATCAATAAATTAATTTACTCAAGCTTGGTGATTATTATGCAGTCTAAGACATTATCCACTAACTTTGTTTTGATTTTAGTCAGATTTTGGACTTTCATTAAGAAGCATCGTAAAGGGTCATATAGAGTCATCAAAGACGAGTCAAGCTTATTTTATGAGCTACGATAATCAATCTTTGCACATAAATGGGCCCAACCACTGGGTTAACCATAATGTTTAAGATTGATTGCCCTAATTGACAAACAAACCTCTTCTCAGCCCAACGAACCTTACATGGACTAGAACAATACCTCTAAACTAGGGTCGACTCTTTACAACTAAAGGGAAACACATATTCACATAGCATAGAACATGAGGGGTATCCTAAACCAAGGCTCTATGTTCAAGGATTACTAGTTTGGGATTGGACAAGGTACCACATGTTCTCGTCTCGGTGCACTTCACCTATATAAGATTTATTGGTAAAGTGTGTGAGGTGTTGCTCGTCGGACTTCAGGGAAGCCTTGCGGTATAACATGGGTGAGAGGACAGACCAAATGCTTGACGATGTAAAGTGCATCACAAAAGTAGTGGCCACTCACTCTCCGGATAAATCCTAGGTTAATCCTAAACCATCGCTTTTGTGCTCCCTTTTCAAAAGACCCGGGAGTAGCCTGGTATGCCAAATGCCTAAAGAATAATAAAATTGCAAAATCAATCAACATTCTCCCTTTTACAATTTCAAATCAACTCGATTCTTTCTCTTTTTAAGTTTAAGTCCCTAGTGGAGTCGCCAATCTGTAGGACCTCGGAAAAAGAGGTAGGTTTGATGGCCTCTTCTTTTCCCGTTGTGCTACTTAGGTTGTGATTGGGAGCCAACTAAGGTTGCTTAATCCTTAAATAAGGATGCTTTTATAAAGCACTTTTGAGAAAAGAGACTTTTTGTTCATTTAAGGGCCCATTTTTATTATTAACATTCTCGAAGTTACACCAAATTATTTTATCGATGAATTAATAACGACTCGCTTCTGAACCCGGGTCGAAGGAAGACAGATGGATGGACTTCTAGAGAGAGTTATAGGCCTAAGGGACTACGACAGAACCACGCATGGGCCCGCGTGTCTTCAGCCCAAAGAAAAATGCGTAGAATTCAGCGTAGGTTGCAGGGCCTATGCTGAATTCTAGGCCATTTTTCTTTTGGGCTAGCCACGTATTGGAATGCGAAGAAGCTATTAGGCAATCACTAATTATTTTAATGCAACGAACACATATGTTAAATAATAAAAAAGGTTATAAAAGAAGAGTCGCCAGACAATTTAAGGAAATCGACAAACCGAAAGAAAAGGAAGACTCCGGTCTACGAACCTGAATTCTAAGCCCGGGGGTAAAGTTACAATTCGAGAATTAAAGAATTCTTGAATTCGTTTGTTTGAAAACAGACTCTACTGAAATCGAACTTGAAATTAAAGAGAGCGAGGAGAAGTTTAAAAGGAATCGTAATAGTATATTCAGAACATGCAAAAAAGAATGTGATGTTTTTCAAAAGATGCACAAGTATGGTTTTCAAGGATAAGTTACATGCTTGCGTATAATAGTAAAGACAAGAAGACCTTGCTTATTTGCAATTACGGTGGAAGGAAGGTCGGTCCCTTGTGACGATGACTTGAATATGGCGTCGACTTGGAATTTTATGGAGATGGAATGAGTGGTGTTTGAGGGTGATGAAAGGTGAAGTTTGTGGAGAGTATGGATGGTAGAATTATGATAGTGGAAGATAGAAGTTTGATAAGAGAGTTGGAGAGTGTTATGAATGATAATTGTTGATGATGAATGGTGGAAATGGGGGGGTATTTATAAGTGAGGTGAAGGGAATGATGATGGAAGGAGGGGGAGACATGATCCAAAGGTCATGTCTCTAATGGCATAATCGTAGGCCCAATGGCCTATGATATGATCAGAGGTCAAAGTTAATCATAAATTGGTTGTGATCATGGGATGGCGGAGGGAAAATTATGGGCCAAAATCAAATGGATATTGCATAGGCCCTGCGGCCTTTGGCGTTCAAAGACACGAATCGATGATGTGGCAGGTTGGTAGCAGGCTGATCTCTCTGCATAGGCCCAACTGCCTACGTTGTCTATTCTGGGCTTGGTTCGCCTTTTGAGCCTAGAATGACGGCGGCATAGGCCCAGTGGCCTATGTCATTTTCTATCGGGCTGGGTCGCGTGATTCTCATGTTGGCCAA
The DNA here is from genome assembly GCA_029582165.1 of Portulaca oleracea. NCBI lineage: Eukaryota > Viridiplantae > Streptophyta > Magnoliopsida > Caryophyllales > Portulacaceae > Portulaca > Portulaca oleracea. The sequence goes on along the minus strand of CM055888.1, from coordinate 32,427,800 downwards.
GGTCCATGGGCCTTGGTGTAATATTTTGGGCCTGATTCCTTTGAGTGGAATTTGTTGGTGCAAAACCCGGTGTCTACAACGGTCTAAGGTTATTTTATATTTACGATGAATTAATTAAAACAACATGTCACCTAAGTGACCTCTCTTGTCGAAATTAATTTATTTTGAATATAAAAGGAGTGTTTATGCAAGACTATTAATGTTCTTTCGGCCCAAAACAAGATCAATGTTGATATATTGGATGAATGATTATGGTACACGTTATAATTTTTGGTTTACGTGTGATTATTGAATCAACCCAAAGGAGGATTCATTATTCGACATGTTTTTCTTATTATCAATGTTTGATGACTACATCAAGATATCAATAAGAAGTTAATGTTGTCATCCAAACATGGAATATTAATGGAAACATGATATTTTGGGATGGGATGCAATCCTATTTGAACTTACAGTTATTATCAAGATTGTGGTTTTGGGTAAGCATGTATTGAACTATTTACTTTTACACGAAGCAGTGGTATCGGGAGCCAGTCTTGGTGATGGAGGTCCTCCATCAAATGTTCAAAGTCCAGCACAAAGTGATCAAGAGCCAGCATCAGGAGCAGCAATGACCTCACCATCTTCAGCATCAAACACTGACATCCATAAGTGTTTCATGATGGTTCAGCAGGTCATGAGGTCATCCAGCAGCAACAACATCAGCATCAACAGCAGCAGCCAGCCAGTGAGGTTATTTCTCAATTCCATATCTTTGGATTGAGGTCCTCACCCACATTTTGTAGACTTCACTTTAGCTGTTGAGGAATTTCCAACTTAGTGAAGATATCTACCAGTTCTGAGGTCCTCTTTGAAGACATCACTTCTGGACTGCTGAGGATATTCCAGTTCTATGAGGTGATCCTGCATTGAGGTCCTCCATGAAGACTCACTTCTGAGCTGTTGAGGCCATTTCCAGCTTGTGAGGTGATTTAACCGTTGTGATAAAGAAAACGCGTTTGTTAGATTTTATTTCATTTTATTTTGATGTTATCTAGTTTGTAATGAGGCTTAATTAGCTTACTAAGTTAGTTAAGTAGCTTAATGCTTAATTAGAGAGTTTCTTGAGCAAGGGGAAACCCTTAATCATCTAGCTCAACCCTAGCTTTATATGCATTGTAATCGGCGGCTTGAGCTCATTATCTATCAGTGAAATTAATAGCATTTTGAGTGCCTTGTTGAGCCTCTTGTTTGTAAGTGACGTTAAACTCTCATCCTTGGTTAATTCTACTATAGTTTCAAGGATTTGGCAATCCTTGTGGTAGGTGTAGAGCTTGGTAATCTCGATGGTGGTGTGCCTGTATCCATTGAGGTGATCGAGTCCATTGCCCTTGAAGTTTTAGCTGTGGTGGGCCTGTATCAGCTCGAGCCTCAAGTCTATCTTCATTTACTGTTTGATTGTAAGTTTGTTCATCCGATCCTCATTTCAACATCATTCATTTCATACATTCGATCATTGGTGTTGTGCTCTGTTTTGAGGAGGTTGTAATTAATTTCTTGTCGTGAGGTTTTGTTTTGGTGTGTTTGTGCTTGAATCTTTGTTGTGAGGGAAGAATTGTGTGTTTGTGTGTTAATGTGGTGTACTATGAGGTCAATACTCTGATCATCGCGACCTTGCATACATCATAATTGGTATCAGAGCCGAGTTTCATCTTGGAGGAGGGTCTGTTTGTGTTGTTGTGTAGTTCATAATGTCAGGCTGTAGTAAAACACCTCAGGAAGTAGCAGAATAAGCCTTGAGGGAGAAGGAGGAAATGGAGGGGAGAATGAAAATTATGAGTGAACAGTTGCAATATTATATGAGGTTGCACAGGGGAGAGATCAATAGGGAATCTGATGTGGAATATGAAGAAGAAGAAGAGGAGGAGAATCCTTTTAGTGAAACTGGAAGAGGACGCAGAGGTCCTAGACATTTCAGGAGAAGGAGGCATGTAAGAAGGTCACCTAGGAGTAGTGGAGGTGAATCTGGGAGTAAGAGTGAAAGAGAAGAAAGGAGGGAAGAGAGAAGAGTTGAGAAGTTGGATTTCAAAATAAATATCCCCGAGTTTGGAGGTGAGTTGGATCCCGATGTATTTCTGGATTGGTTGTAAACTATGGAGAGGGTGTTTGATTTGAAGGAAGTGTCTGAGGAGCATAAGGTGAAGTTGGTTGCATTGAAGCTGAAGAAATATGCATCTACATGGTGGAATAACTTGCAAAGGAGGAGAGAAGAGATAGATGACCCTAAGGTCAGTACATGGGTTGAAATGAGGCAGAAACTCAAGGAGAAATTCTTACTTGAAAGTTACATGAAGGAGAATTATTTCAAGCTTCAACACTCGGTCCAGGGTAGCAAATCTGTTGAGGAGTATACCAATGAGTTTGAGCATCTACTATGGAAATGTAACATGAAAGAGAATGAAGTTCAGACCTATGTGAGGTATCTTGCAGGATTGAATGAAAACATCAGAAATGTTGTTGAGTTACAAGTGTATCATTCACTTGATGAGCTGAGTTCTTTGGCTCATAAGGTGGAACAGCCGAAGAAGGCCCAAAGGAAGGATTATGGAAGCAAGTACCCAGCCAAAGCCTATCCTCAAACCAAATCAGACCATTATAACAAATCCTACCATCCACCTCAAAGAACCTATCCATCCCCACAACCACAAACAAGATATCCAGCCCCTAAACCACCTCAAACACAATCCCAAAATCCCCTACAAAGAACCCCAGTTCCTGCCAATCAACCATTCCCTGAGAGGAGGTGTTTTAGATGTTAAGGACTTGGACATCTAGCATCAGAATGTCCAAACAGAAGAGTAGTGACCTTAGCAGAATATCAAGCAGCACTGCTTGTTGAACCTGAATCAGTTGTTGAGGAAGAACAGTTTGATGAACCTGAAGGAGATCCTATATATGATGAACAGGAAGTTAAGGCCAGACCTAATGAAGGTGAAATGTTGGTAATCAGGAGGGTCCTTAGCAGTACAACAGTTGATGAGGAAGCTGAGTAGAGGGAGAATATTTTTCACACTCGATGCACTGTTCATGGGAAGATATGTTCCTTGATTATTGATGGAGGCAGCTGTACTAATGCAGCTTCATAGACTATGGTGCAAAAGCTTAACTTACAAACATGTCCTCATCCAGCACCTTACACCATCCAGTGGTTGAGTCAAAGCAAAGGTATCAAAATCTCATCCAGATGCCTTGTGAATTTTTCAATTGGTTCAGTTTATAAAGATGAAGTGTGGTGTGATGTTATACCTATGGATGCTTGTCATTTGTTGTTGGGAAGACCTTGGTTGTTTGATAGATCTGTTAACCATGATGGAAAAGCCAATACATATTCCCTTACCATAAACTACAAAAAAATTGTCCTCACCCCACTTAAACCATCCCAACTCACAAAAAGAACCAAAAACCTCATTGTTGAATCATCCCTTGATGTGATCTTGCCAGCTGAATACCATGAGTTCAGTGAACGGAAGGAGTTTCTTTTGTTTAACCTTGATGAAGAACCAACCTCACAAAATGAGCCAGTCCCACAAAATAGCCATCCTTTATTCCAACCCATCCTAAGCCAATACCATCATGTTTTTCCAGAAGAAATGCCATCAAGTTTACCCCCTAAGAGAGACATCCAGCATAAAATTGACCTCATCCCAGGATCTATCTTACCAAACAAGCCAGCCTAAAGAATGACCCCTGCTGAAACCAATAAGATCCAAAGGCAAGTTGATAAGTTGTTGGAGAAAGGAATGATTAGGGAGAGCTTGTCAGCTTTGTTGGTCCCTAAGAAAGATGGAAGTCAAATGATGCGTATTTATTGTAAAGCCATTAACAAGATTACTATCAAGTATAAATATCCTATTCCAAGACTTGAGATATGCTTGATGAGCTCCATGGCTCAACTGTGTTTTCAAAGATTGATTTGAGGAGTGGATATTACCATATCAGAATTTATGAGGGAGATGAGTGGAAGACAGCCTTTAAGACTAAGGGAGGTCTGTATGAGTTGTTGGTCATGCCTTTTGGTTTGACAAATGCACCTTCAACATTTATGAGACTTATGAACCAGGTTCTGAAACCTTGGATAGGGAAGTGTGTTGTTGTTTATTTTGATGACATACTCATTTATAGCCAATCTGAAGTGGATCATGTGAATCACTTGAGAAGTGTTATGGAGATCTTGAGTAAGGAGCAGTTGTATGGGAACCTCAAGAAGTGTCAATTCTTCACCAGCCATGTCATATTCCTTGATTATATTGTGACATCAAAAGGTATTCAAGTAGATGAGGATAAGGTCAAAGCCATCAGAGAGTGGCTAGTTCCTACATCTATTCAGCAGATCAGGAGTTTTCATGGATTAACATCTTTTTACAGGAGATTTGTGAGGAACTTCAGCACTATTTTAGCTCCTATGATTGAATTAGTGAAGGGGAAGAGCTTTACTTGGACACCAAATGCACAGAAAGCTTTTGAGGAGGTCAAGAGACAGTTAACCTCAGCACCATCACTACAAAAAAAGTGGCTTTTACCAATAGATTGCCAGTGACAGATATATTATCTGTTGGTAAAAGTACATATTTACCAACAGTTTAAATATATGTTGGTATTGTTAATAATTTACCAACACCTACACTATCTGTTGGTAAAGGAAATTGTATACCGACAGATACAAATTTAACTGTTGGTATTAAATTTATAGCACCAACAATTGAAATATATGTTGGTATTGTAGAGTTTTTACCGACAGATAATAATACGTTGTGCTCATCTAACACTCGGGCACTAGAACCCCTAAAAAATTGCAAATAAAGGAGGTTTAATTAATTCCTTCGTTCGTTCATATTCTTTTGCTTCATTCAACTTGAGGATTGAGTAATTGATTGATTTCCTGGCTAATTTTGGAGATTCTTCGGAAGCGAAGCAAAGCAAAGCATTCATATCTTGATATTTTGGAGATTCTTCGAAAGGAGATAGAGGGATTTACTTTTCAGAGAAGCGATCGATTGTGGAGGTTTTTCTCTGCAGCGGCGAAGAATTTTTTCGATTTCGACAGAATTAGGAGGCATCTTGATATGGACCGTCGAATTTGGAGAAAGATTCCTCGGCGGGGACTCAAGTTCATCCGATTTGAGATCTTGGATTTTGGTACTCTCTCTATTGGAAGTGGAAATAGCCATATCTGAGATACTCCAATCGTTCTTTGATGCCAATCGTTCCTACTGGTGCGATTTTTCGTCACAGTACGGTAATGCTAATCGTTGTTTTATACATTCATATTCGATTGATTTAGTGCTTGGAGATGCAGTAATTTTTTTCCACTTTGTGAGGCTTTTAGGGTTTCTATGATATGAACTGATTTAAATATGGTCCTTTCGTGTTTGATATTCTGCTAAATTGCCACACAACACCCTCCATCTCAGTGTGTGATCCATCCATCATGGTGGCCAGTTTCTTTTCTTCAAAGTGTACTGTGTTGTAAAGCCGCCCCTCTTAATGGAAGCCATGGAACGTCAGAAGTTGTTACTGATGTAGATAGTAGCAGCAGCCCCCGTCAGAAAGAGAAATTCGAGGAGGATGGAGAGAATGATGAAATTCTTGGAGGCATATTTGCATTCTCTGAAGAAGGTATGTTCTTTACTCACCATACATGGACTGTCAGTACCCTTGGCTTAGATTAGCATTGCAGATTTGCATTCTCTGAAGAATGATGAAATACTTGGAGGCATATTTTCGTTGAGAATGGAGAATCCTTTGGAGAAGAAGAAGAAGGGTCGGACATCGATAGGGAGCAGGTCATTGATCAGTAGGAAATCTATAAGTTTGGATCATGTCATTGTGCCAGAGACTGTGTTTGGGCTATCAGAAAAACCAATTTGTTCATTCCAGGGACATTCAGATGATGTGCTTGACCTCTAAGGGTCCAAATCTCAGGTTAGTCATTTCACAGTATTTCACTTTGACTGGTTGATTTTACCAATTTCCTCTTCTGCGGAACATAAGCTTTGTAGTTGGTAATTTAACTTTCTAAAATCTACTACATGATTTATGCTTCTAAATTATCTAGTCATAGTAACTTTTTAAAGGATTTAAGCTATGGTATTGAAGTGATGGTTTTATTTTCCTTACAAGTATAAATAACAATATCTGCTAACTATCAGTCTATATAAATATTTCTAGTATGAAATGACGTTTCTATCTTGTACAAACACCGAATAGTATAATGCAATGGAGGCTAATCATTCAATAAGTCCCAAAAGCTGGATCTTCTTTCCAGCCATGCTTATAATGTTAAGTACGTGATAAGTTTGAATAATGGAGGATCATAGCATTTTGTGAATTATATGTAGCATATGATGTGGTTTAGTATTGGATTTGTCTTTTCTCTGCACTAGAATTGCAAAGGTGAAGTCGTAGGATTGTAGGGAGGAATGTGAGATACTACCTCGGTTCTTTTTTGTTTGTAACACTAACTACTTTACCAAAACTAGTGAGCATTGGTAATTGGGTGAAAAATCTGCAAACTTTCCAAAATATCCTTGAAAATATCCTTGGAATGGGGTAAAAAGTTTAGTTATTTGATATAGAATTGAGTGTTACAGCTACTGAAAAATTAGAACAAATGACTACTGAAAAATTAGCCTCACAGTTAGCTCCAAACATCTAAACAACATTATACAAAAGTCAATAGTTGCAGATTAAATGGTCAAGTGGACACAGAATAAATTGACATGGAATGCAGCTAACAAACTAGGCAGGCAAGCATTGTAGAGTAGAAATTACACATAGAACACTTCCACCTTTGTAGTGTTAAGCAAAAAACGTTAGTTTGAATTTATATACAAAAGAAAGTTACTGAACACATCTCAAGATGATAGAAACGTATTTAATGTATACTAACACCTAAGGCTCTTCAAGCCACAAGCATATTGATCCTTATCCCTACTAAATAAACTGCGATTTTGATATTTGTTTTTGTGTTTGATTGATTTGATCCCGTCATCCAGATCGGCTTCAGATGGGGGAAGTTGTGTCCACTATTCCAAGCAGGTGTTCTGTTCTAACCTCTTGTGATTTGTTTTATACTTTAGGAGTAGTTTGTGTTTCTCATTTAGGATAATTATTTGAGTTTGTTTTTTTTTTTGGGTTCAAATTGTGATATGCCTTATTCTATTTGTGAAAACACAGCAATTGGATTCATTGTGGAAACTGTGCAGTATAACATTATTAAATTCCAAGTCTGGGATCTAGGTATGAGATTTGATATACCTTTTACTTCTCTGATTATGTCTACTTTGGTGTTATTGTATGGTGTTTGCTATGTGATCACCATGGGAAAAAAGTCTATCTAGAAATTTAATTACTTGGTTTCATGAAGGCTTGGTTAATATGTAAGAGAAGCTTACATATTGAAGTAGCTAGGTTATGATGTAGAATTGTTATTCTCCTGGATACTAGTTTCACAATTTATATGGATAAGTTGTATTACTTGCTAGGGCTCTATACTCTATACAGTACTTGTTTCATAAGTTCTGAGTGTTGGTTGTTGTCTACTTCTAATCTTCATATTTGGTACCATTCGTTTTATTTTGCCACCATACACACTAATATTTTGTGCTTTTCAATTCCTCAACAGATTAATTTTCTACACAATTTGTGTGGTGGATCATTTCAGCATATTAATTGATGCTCTTTCTTGTCCTTGGAAAATGGACATTGTAAGTTGACAGTACTATATAATTTTGTTTTTGACTTATCTCTATCATATTATCCTGTTATTGGAAACCTGAGTTACCATATTGCCTATATATGATAAAGTCCCTATTTTACTAACAATTTTTATATTTATTTTCAGGAAAATTTTTGGGAAGGGCTCGACAAGGAAGAAATATAGTTCAATGTAAATGGATTTCTGATTTTTCATGTTTGTTTTTTCAATTAAATGTTACGAGGGCTCGTGTTATTTTCCTTTAATTTGTTTAGTCTAGTCAAACTAAGTAAAAGTATGAATGATTCGTACATGTATTTTTATTTATTTATTAAATAGAATTGTTTTCAATTAAATATATCCGTCGCATATATATATATATATATATATATATATATATATATATATATATATATATACATACATGTGTGTGTGTGGATTGTAGCAAAACAAATCCTAATCATTATGTACAAATATTTGTTAATACAAGGATATATTGAAAGAGACATCTACAACTAGCAGTTGGTGGCAAAAATGTAATTATTAATAAATATAGAATTTTGCTATATGATTATTACCAACAGATGTGTGCATGTGTAGATTACTATTACCAACAGATACATGAGGACTATAATAACTTTTTGCGCCAAAATTGTAACACCAACAATTTATTTTGTTGGTAAAAGTCTTTTTACCATCCATTCAATATCTGTTGGTAAAACACTATGCAATACCAACATATTTGATCTAATGGTGTTACTAAACAATACCAACAGATGCACTTATCTGTTGGTATTACCTTTACCAACGGAGTTTTTACCAACAGTTTTGTGACAGATAATTATCTGTTGGTAAAAGCTATTACCAACAGAAAATTCACTTATACCAACAGATAGGGCCCTGTTGGTAAAGGTCATATTTCTTGTAGTGCGGCCAGTTCTGGCATTACCTTGTTTTGCCAAAGTCTTTGAAGTGGAGTGTGATGCCTCATGTGTGGGCATTGGAGCAGTGTTGACTCAAGAAGGAAAACCAGTAGCTTATTTCAGTGAGAAACTCAATGAGGCCAAGAGGAAATACAGTACATATGATAAGGAGTTCTATGCTATCATTAGAGCTTTGCAACATTGGAGGCAATATCTTATTGGAGCTGAATTTATTCTGCACAGTGATCATGAGGCACTCAAATTCATTCAGGGGCAGCATAAACTCAACACTAGGCATGCTACTTGGGTGGAGTTCATGCAGCAATTTCATTTTGTGATCCATCATAAATCTGGGATGCTTAACAAAGGAGCTGATGCTTTGTCCAGGAGGTATTTGTTGTTGCAAGTTTTGGATGCAAGAGTGCTTGGTTTTGAACAGTTGAAAGCTTTGTATGAGAATGATGACGATTTTGGAGAGTTGTACCAGAAATGTCAAGGACGTCCTCAAAGTCTATACCATATAGACCAGGGATTTCTTTTCAAAGGAGCAAGGTTATGTATTCTAAGGAGCAGTTTTAGGGAGTTGTTGATCTCTGAAGTTCATGGAGGTTGCTTAGCATGACATTTTGGTATTGAGAAGACCCTTCTTATGTTGAAGGAACATTATTGTTGGCCTAAAATGAGGAAGGATGTTGAGCATTGGGTCAGGAGGTGTGCTACATGTCAGATTGCAAAGAGTCATAGCTTACCTCAAGGGCTATATACACCTTTTCCAGTCCCAAAAAGTCCTTGGGAGGACATCAGCCTGGACCTCATTGTTGGTCTACCAAGAACTCAAAGAGGGAAAGATTCAATCATGGTAGTTGTGGACAGATTCATCAAAATGGCTCGCTTCATTGCATGCCATACTACCTATGATGCTGTGAGGAAAGTTGAATTGTATTTCCAGGAGGTAGTGAGGTTACATGGAGTTCCCAGAAGCATGGTGTCAGATAGGGATGTCAAGTTCCTAAGCCATTTTTGGGTTACTCTTTGGAAGAAGTTGGGCACACAATTGAAGTATAGCACAGCTTGTCAACCCCAAACTGATGGGCAAACAGAGGTCACAAACAGGACACTTGGAACACTATTGAGGTCACTAATATCCACAAACAAAACAGGATGGGAAACCCTTTTGTCTCATGCTGAATTTGCTTTTAATAGAGCACCATCAAAGGAAATTGGCCTTTCCCCATTCCAGGTTGTCTATGGTAGAAATCCTATAACTCCATTGGATTTATCCCCACTAAAAAATTCTGTGAGGTTTAGTTATGAAGCAGGTAAACATGCAGAGGACATCAAGAAGCTTCATCAGCAAGTCAGGGAGAAGATCATCAAGTATTCTGAGCAAGTTTCTACATTAGTAAACAAGCATAGGAGAAAGGTGGTTTTCAAGCCAGGAGACTTAGTGTGGATTCATCTAAGGAAAGACAGATTTACAAGTAAAAGGAAGGGAAAGTTGACACCAAGAGCAGATGGACCTTTTGAAGTTCTAGAGAGGATTGGAGACAATGCTTACAAGTTAGACCTTTCTGAAGACTATAGAGGCAGTCTTACATTCAATGTTGCAAATTTGACGCCTTACTTTCCAGAGCATGAAGACCTTCCAAGTTTGAGGACAAACTTTCCTCAACCTGGGGAGGATGATGGAGGTCCTCCATCAAATGTCCAAAGTCCAGCACCAAGTGATCAAGAGCCAGCATTAGGAGCAGCAATGACCTCACCCTCTTCAGCATCAAACACAGACATCCAGAAGTGTTTCATGATGGTCCAGTAAGTCATGAGGTCATTCAGCAGCAACAACATCAGCATCAACAGCAGCAGCCAGCCAGTGAGGTTATTTCTCAATTCCATATCTTTGGATTGAGGTCATCAGCCACATTTTGAAGACTTTACTTTAGCTGTTGAGGACTTTCCAGCTTAGTGAAGATATCTACCAGTTCTGAGGTCCTCTTTGAAGACATTACTTCTGGACTGTTGAGGATATTCCAGTTCTATGAAGTGATCCTGCATTGAGATCCTCCATGAAGACTCACTTCCGATCTGTTGAGGCCATTTCCAGCTGGTGAGGAGATTTAACCATTTGTAATAAAGAAAACGCGTTTGTTAGATTTTATTTCATTTTATTTTGATGTTATCCAGTTTGTAATGAGGCTTAATTAGCTTACTAAGTTAGTTAAGTAGCTTAATGCTTAATTAGAGAGTTTCTTGAGCAAGGGGAAACTCTTAATCATCTAGCTCAACCCTAGCTTTATATACATTGTAATCGACAGCTTGAGCTCATTATCTATCAGTGAAATTAATAGCATTTTAAGTGCCTTGTTGAGCCTTCTGTTTGTGAGTGACATTAAACTCTCATCCTTGGTTAATTCTACTACAGTATCAAGGATTTGGCAATCCTTGTGGTGGGTGTAGAGCTTGGTAATCTCGATGGTGGTGTGTCTGTATCCATTGAGGTGATCGAGTCCATTGCCCTTGAAGTTTTAGCTGTGGTGGGGCTGTATCAGCTCGAGCCTCAAGTCTATCTTCATTTACTGTTTGATTGTAAGTTTGTTCATCCGATCATCGTTTCAACATCATCCATTTCATACATTCGTTCATTGGTGTTGTGCTTTGTTTTGAGGAGGTTGTAATTGATTTCTTGTCGTGAGGTTCTGTTTTGGTGTGTTTGTGCTTGAATCTTTGTTGTGAGGGAAGAATTGTGTGTTTGTGTGTTAATGTGGTGTACTGTAAGGTCAATACTCTGATCATCGCAACCTTGTATACGTCACTTGGACTATATCAATCGTTGGAGGTCACTCAGCCTTAAGTGTAAAGATCGATTGTCTGAAGCCTCCGCTGTCGAGATGTGTATACAAGGCATGGAATGGGAAAGAAAGAAAAAAGGGGCATCTGGCTGGTGGCAAGTCATCATAGGAAAGAGCATAATGGTCTTAGTTTTCACTTCTCACAAGCATGATTGTAAAGGAAATTTGTCAAAGAGGGCACAGAGGTCAACGCATTGTAAGGGATTGATGGTGATTGAAGGATGATGGTGGAGATTGAAATGTGCAACACAACTGGTGTCTTCATTGCAACGGAACCGTAGAAGATGGTATTAAAAGGGAGTGGCCAAACTTGCCATGGAAAATAAGGATTTTCGTATCAATTTTGAAATATATCTATGTACAGAGTTTTGGAATACAATTTAATATTTTTGGCATAAATAATCTGATCGATGTTGATGTACCTACAAGATTCTAAATGCACTTACTACCGTGACACTAACTGTGCCACCAACTATCACACCTTTTTTCTTTTAATTTTTTAATAGGTCATTACAAATTAAAAATAATAAAAGATACATGTATTTGTCCGAAAAAGTGGTCTTCTAGCATTCCATTTTCAGATTTCACATGGAAAGAAGGCATTGTAAATTTGTAACTTCATCACAGTAATATCGTATTCAAGAATCAACTCCATTAAAATTCTCTTTCTTCATCAAATTTCTTTTTGCTGGATAAAAATGCAAGAGAGACTATTTTGCGTAAAAGTAAATTCATCGGCATGATTCTGCCAATAAATCTTCAATCGCTGATCCATATTCGATCTTTTGCATGTAAATCATCAATCGCGACTAGTAATTCTCATCTTTTTCTTTATGTTTATCTTGATTGATTTCACTATATGATATTCACACCCGCTCCACTACTCTCGTACACTAAAAGGAGGAATAAGATTCAGAGTCTTCCCCAAATTATTTGTCCTTAGTCTTTGATCAACAGATTTGCTTCTAATTTCTTCTTCTCCGATTGCTAAAATATATAAATTTAAAATAAAAACCTAATCTTAGACCCTGTTCTCCATGTCTGATACATACCCCCTATGGCAATTCTCTCTAATATCTTCCTCTGTTCTCGCTTATCCATGGAGAAATGTGGGCTATATGTAGACCTGCCAATTCGGGCAGGCAGGCGGTTTCGCGTCAGGTTCGGTATGGGTCGGTTTCCGGTTTATTGTGTTTTAGCTTTGGAAATTCCGAGCATAACCTTAAATTTTCGGGTGGGTTAGGGTCGGTTTCTGGGTCGGGTCTATATGTAATCCTCACAGACAACTACTCCGGATCCTTGTTCTTCCTTCAAGTGGTCAAAATAATTTCCATGTCAGGATGACTCTTTTTTGTATCTCAGAATCAGTAAAGGAAGATGTCCCTTCCATGGCCTGCTGAGCTTCATGCCCGGATCCGATACCTTCATTCGGGTCGACCCGGATTGCGAACAAGGAAGAAGTGATGACCTTTTATGCTTCTTGTCTTGTTCTGGGGTTTTAGGGTTTTAGAGTTGAAGTGGAGCAGAGGTATAAGAAAATCTCAATCAACATTCACGGCAATACCTTTGGTATGTAATTTGGGTAATTAATGCCCTAATAATTACCGGCTTTAATGATAAGTGTCTTGCCCCAAGACACTCCTTAAATGTCTTCTCCCTTATAAAATCAATACTTATTATCGTTTTTAACCCCAATTTTTTTACAGATACTATTAATTATCAATTATAAGAAGCTTGGAATGTGTTGGCTACGCCAACAATTAAAATTGACACCCTAACGAATGAACTCCATCCGTTGGGCATATTTTAGACGCTTTTTTGTAAATTTTTAAAAATATAGATAAAAGTGTGATTTTATACAATTTATATATATTATTATAGTTATAGAAGTCAATAATGTAACTTTTTTCCAATTTAATTCACAAATATATAGGTTTTCTATAATGACAAGACACAAAATATGTGTCTTGCACAAGACTTTTATCATTTCTCTACTTAAATATTTGATTTTTTTTTGTTAATTTTGAGAAAGTAACAATGAAGTGGAGTAATTTGTGGTTGAGTTTGTGTCAGAGTAGTTTGTGCACATAGACCGGTTCTACTAGCTTTTGGGTAGTAAATTTTTTATAAAAAAAAAATCGGATATGGTAAAATTTACATATTACTGATTAATCCCATCAATCTTTCCTTTTTTATGGGATGATAATTTGGAGAAAACTCTTGACTACCATATCAAGCCAAAATCAACCTAGAAAGCATATAAATTCAAAACATGGAAGTGTCTTGTTCAAGTTTCGAGACCCGACCGTGGCAAGTACTACTAAGTCGTAAGCACGGCCAACTCACAAGTGGACATTTGTAGAAGACAAAAATTTGTAAGTCAATTAAGACTCGTCACGTGGAAATTAATGGTATTTTTTAATTCAACCAATTATAACCCGTCATATGTTAAAATTAATTATGTTCAATCATTTAATTATAAATTAAATGATATAATATTTTGACTAATTAAATTATGCCACGTGTCATGAGTGACACATACATATTTGTAATTTTCTAAAAGTAGTTAAATGGACCCAAAGGCTAGCCCAGGTTCTCTATAAATAGAGATCATTATGCTTCATTTCAAAGGGGTTCAAAAACATCCAAAGAAGATTCAACAGTTCTCATACTCTCTCTCGAAGACAAGAAGCACAACAATGTTTAAGCTTGTATCCTTCATTTGTGCGAGATCAAACCACTTCAACTTGATTGGGATCAAGTCTCTACAACCCTCATTCAACACCACATTCATCCAAGTTTATATTCACTCAAGAGTATATTTATCGAAGATTATATGCATCCAAAACCATACCCATTTAAGACTCATTCAAGGAGATTAAATCGGAGGAGTTACATTTACATTTTGTAACAAAAATACAAAGATTAAACCCAAAATCCTTTGAAATTAATATAATTATATTTGTTTACTAATTTCTTATCTTTATTTATTTTAGACCCAGAAATTTTTGTTTACAAGATGCTCCGACTAAATGGAAAGATTTGAAATGGCAGAGATTGACATTCGATATTTAGCTAACTTAACTACGTAAGTTAAATATAAGAATTCATCATTGCCCGCTTAAAATTGTGACATTTTTTAGCGTTTACAAAGGCGTCAAACTGCAACACTTAGGAAAGAATATATTAAATTGGATTTTGTTTCTCAATTACATAAATATAATATATTTTTTATAATTATAAGTCATATTTATAGGTTAAAATTCACATTAAATATGTTAAAAGTATCAGCAAAACAGTAAGATAAAACAAAAACATATGAAAGATAAACCCAAAAATTACAAAAATAAACAACAATAAACAACAATGTAACTAAAGGATACGAACATCGAATCTCAAAACCATTAAAAAAAATAATCAAACAAAATATACTCTGTTATGTGTCTCCGTTCAAAAATATGTAAAAGAAGTGAAATTTTCTATTCATAAAGTAATCAGGCACACTGCACAACTAAAACATGTAGAATTAGTTTCTAAAAAGTGAAGTAGAATTGAAAGAAAATGAAATTTTAATAAAAAGGGAACTAGATGCTAATTTTCCATGACTATTAATACCAGTTGTTGTCCACCTATTTTTTTTCAATACACTTGCAATACATTTTATCATCGACCTTTAAAGTGCTCTTAGATCAATCATATATGCGGAGCCGCAAACATTATTCCTTATTATCACATGGTTGTTGTGATGACCATGGATCATTATCATCATCATGCGGTGGTGGAAAAAGTCATCATCATCATCTTCATGATCATGGACATCAAAGCCCAAAAGTTTGCAATCTTCACGATGGTCGTGGATATCAAAGCCAAAATGTTTGTAACCGTCGTCGTGGTTTTGATGGGTTTTATGAACATTTATATGATCATCATGTTCACGCCATCGTGAACATGATCACAAGCATGGTTACTATTAGTCAATTCTTCATTCAACTACTCTTGTTACATTTACCAAAAGAAAAAATTTAAGAACATCTTTAAAGATCCCGTTTACTGTAACAACTTTCCTAAAAGTTATGTAGAAAAATAAAGGCTAGCTACACTAACCGAATAAATTAGGAGCTTGGTTGGATCACATCTATTATATGCACATCGGGTCTTACTCTTACAATATTTCCACTAGTGTTCAAGTAAGTAAACATTATGGATTTCATGTTACATACAGTTAATTTATTTCAAATTTCAAAATGTTATTTGTTGTTATTTATTCAGCTCGTTAAACCCACACTTGTTAATTTTTGTTGATAATGAATTGCCACATCTTGTTGTTGCAATATATATATATATATATATATATATATATATATATATATATATATATATATATATAGGGAATAGATCACATGAGCATGGACCTTATATGAGCATTTAAGCATCAAAACATTTCTGGCGGACATCAAGTATTGTTTTCATGGACATCAAATATGAATGGTGAACATCAAGTTGTATATATATACATACATATATATATATATATATATATAGATATATATATATATATATATATATATATATTTATATAGGAATGGATCACATGAGCATGGACCTTATATGAGCATTTAAGCATCAAAGCATTTCAGCGGACATCAAGTATTGTTTTCATGGACATCAAATATGAATGGTGAACATCAAGTTATATATATATATATATATATATATATATATATATATATATATATATATATATATATATATATATATATATATATATATATATATATATATATAGGGAATGGATCACTTGAGCATGGACCTTATATGAGCATGTGAGCATCAAAGTATTTTTGGCGAACATCAACTATTATTTTCATGGACATCAAATATGAATGGTGAACATCAAGTTGGATATTTGATATCCATGAAAACAATACTTAACGTCCGTCAGAAATGCTTTGATATTCACATGTTCATATAAGGTTCATGCCATGTGATCAATTCCAATATATATATAGGGAATAGATATAATGAGAAGAGGAGTGTTGTAAGAA
The DNA here is from genome assembly GCA_029582165.1 of Portulaca oleracea. Classification (NCBI taxonomy): domain Eukaryota; kingdom Viridiplantae; phylum Streptophyta; class Magnoliopsida; order Caryophyllales; family Portulacaceae; genus Portulaca; species Portulaca oleracea. The sequence continues at coordinate 32,411,251 of CM055888.1, read as the reverse complement.
GGAAAATATATATATACATATATATATATATATATATATATATATATGTATATATATATATATATATATATATATATATATATATATATATATATATATATATATATAGAGAGAGAGAGAGAGAGAGAGAGTATCCACTAAGAACTAGAGTTACCATAAGAACTAAAGAACTCTTAATTATGACCCTTGATTATTAGATGAAGTGTTGTGATTAATTCATATCATATAAATATGTAATTACCTTATCTTAACATAACCCTATAATTAATCCTCTTCCACGCCACCTCCAAATTTTCGCAGGTTGGCCGAAAATCAATTGAAATCCAATTGGACCCTAATTGTAAGTGGGGAATTAATCTCAATCTAACTTTCATATTCTAATGTAGTTGTGGGGTATTATTGAAAATTGAAAACGAACATGAAAATTAGGATTTGTTAATACAATAAACCATGAGAAAGTCATTGTGGCCTGAAGTTAAAAATTACAATAGTTGGGACAGAAGCTTTTGATTTCTATGGATGCAAACGTCAACGACAAGAAGAATATATAACACAATAGATTAAATTTCAAGTATTAAGAAATTTCCAGTGAAAGGTTTTTCTTTTTCTTTTTTTTTTTTGAAAAGCAATTTCCAGTGAAAGTTAACTGCCACGAGAGAGGAAAAATTGTTTTAATTTTAGGATTTTTATATATCAATGTAATTAAATTATATTATGAATTAATCACAACCCTTCATCTAATAATCAAGGGTCATAATTAAGAGTTCTTTAGTTCTTATTATAACTCTAGTTTTTAGTGGATACGTTCTATATATATATATATATATATATATATATATACATATATATATATATATATTGGGAATAGATATGATGAGAAGGGGACTTTTGTGAGAAGGAAAGAAGGGGAGATCTCAGCCCTTGATTAAAAGATCTATGGTTGGAGTAAATAATTGATTAATCTTTATTTTAAATACATAATGGTAAAAGATGATTGGTTGATTTTATTTTTTTTGTTTTTTTTATTTTTTTTTTCCTGTTCTCACATGTGAGGGAGTTGAAGAGGCGTGGCTGGAGGTCTGATGTATTTGCACGCCAACAACGCAAGGCAGTTTCCCCAAGCAAAGTTAATTATTTTGGAGAGAGAGAACGAGCACCATTACTGACGGAGCAACGAGCAATTCCCAGGTGAACTTGTGAAAGGAAATTTAGGGTGAATTGTGAGAGCATAGCGTGCGAAATTCCGGCATAGTTTGAAATTCCGGCGGCGACTGCGTAATCGGGTTCCGGCGAGTTTTGTTAGAGAACAAATTCGGTTTCCGGCGCGACTGAAACAGCACCGTCCGACGGCGATTTTACCCAGAGACGGTGACGGTAAACCCAAGCGACTTCTCCGGTAAACAGAATTTCGGGATTTCTAGGATTTTCGGTTAAATGCAGACGAGGGTGTGCGATTTCCGGCGATTGAGTGTTCCGGCGGGTGAAATTCCGGTCAATTACCAGAGAAAAGTGAAAACGAAGGTCGAATTTTCAGGCGGGTGAGTCTATGCGATTTATAGGGTTTGTTTATTTTTTTTTTTTTGAAATTGGGGGTCTTCGGGCTGGGGTTGTTGTTCATTATTAAAGTTGGGTGTGTTTTTGTTGGTGTAGGAAGAGTTTTGTCCAATTGCTCATAGAGTCAAAGGGAGTGATTGAACCAAAGGTTGAACAAACAAAGGACGAGATGTAAGTTCAGCTTAACGTAAATTGATAAACAGAACAGTTAGTGTTCGTTTCGATACACTTTGATGTTCATTTTCATTTCCCTTGATGATCATTTCATTGTATGTAGATGTCAATTTTCACAATTGGGGTGTGCGTTAGTTCAGCTTAACGTGATGTCCAGTTCATTTGTATTTTGTTCATCCAACAATCATGTGGTGGTCATTTTCAGTGTATATGTATGTTCATGCTAAAATACTTGAGGTTCATCTTGGTATAACTTATTGTTCACTGATGGTCATTTCATTGTCACTTGGTGATGATCTCATAATGCTTGATATTCATCTGCACAACACCTTGATGTTCATTTTCAACGTCACTTGATGATCATCTTATAAACTTGATGTTCATTTTCATTATCTATATGTTCATTTCAGTTAAACTTGATGTTCATTTCATGATCGCTCGATGTTCAATCAACCCAACTTATCTTTCAATTCACTATCAATTGTTGTTCATTTCAATGACCCTTGATGATAATTTTGTGCAACTTGATGCTCTCACACACCACCTTTAAGTTTATTTTATTGTGCCCGGTTGAGTAGGTCATTTAATGTTCATGCCAATTGAATTGTTGTCAATAATATAACAAACCATTCTAGTGTTGCGCTGATGCTCATTTTAGTTTATCTTGATGTTCTTTTTTTGGGTGCACGATGATGCTCATTTCATTTTGACTTCATGATGGTCATTTTAGGGTTTATTTTGGGGTGGCCAATCATGTGTATAGTTGATGTTCATTTCGGGGTATGTTTATGTTCATCTTTGAGGTATAGTTGATGTTCATATCATATATAGGTGATGTTCATTTTGGAGTTTACTTTGGGTGGTCAATTTGTGTATAATTGATGTTCATTCGAGGCGTAGTGGATGTTCATTTGAGGTGTAGCTGATGTTCATTTCAAATATGGTCGATGTTCATTTTAGGATACAACTGGACCCTATGTAAGTCAAATTATATTTGATGCTCACTCGTTTGTGGTATGCGTGATGTATACCTCATTTGACATGGATGCTCATTGGTGGTCATTTTGGGGTTTATTTTGGGGGTGGCCAATCATGTGCATCGTTGATGTTCATTTCGGGGTATGTTGATGTTCTTTTTTTAGGTATAGTTGATGTTCATATCATATATATGTGATGTTCATTATGGAGTTTATTTTGGGGTGTCAATTTGTGTATAATTGATGTTCATTCGTGGCATAGTGGATGTTCATTTAAGGTGTAGCCGATGTTTATTTCAAAAATATGTGTTGTTCATTTTAGGTTTGATGTAAATTTTAAAAATATGTGTTGTTCATTTTAGGTTTGATGTAAATTTTTCTATGGATGTTCTTTTTTTTGTTTGTTGGTTTTCCAGTGAAAAAATACATGAATCAGATGTTGTGGTCGCGATTAGGTCCGAGCTAGACACACTGACTCCTGGGTGTCATGTATCAGCCAACGTGATGAACATCTTCTTTGGTCCATCATTGGAAAAGTTTGACTTGGAGATACTTCATTGGAACAGGACGAGCAGCATTGTACCCGTTTGACTTGGAGATGCTTCATTTTGGTCCATCATGTTGTGTTTATGTGGATATTGTAGTAAAAGTTTACTTTGGTCCCTTTTGTTTGGAAAAGTTTGGGATATTGTAGTAAACGTTAATTTTCAGTTTTCAAATGAACATCAGCCCATGTGATGGACATCAGGTCATTGTCCGTGTGACATTTGAGCATGTAATGGTCTTTGTCAAATGAAGTCTACTTGAAATGAACATTAAGCGTTCCTCAACTGAGCATTACCCTATATGGTTTATTGATGAAGTGAAATTAACATCAAGTTGTGTTGAACTGAAAAATGCACCAAGTCATTGTCCTTAAGTCACTTTGAGCATATAAAGGTGTTACTGTATAATGGACACCAAGTTAAATTATGTAATTGTGAAAATGAACATCAATTGTTTATGAAATGAGCATGTAGGTATAGTAAAATGAGCATGTAATTGACACCAAGTATTGTGAAAATGAACATCAAGTGTTTATGAAATGAACATCTAAGTATAGTAAACGAACATCTACATATAATGTTCCATTATATGTAGATATGGTAAAATGAGCATGTAGGTATAGTAAAATGAGCATCAAGTGTTTGTGATCAACTATGTATAGTGAAATGAACATAAAGTTATTCTAATATGAACAACAAGTTGAACAACAAGTTATTCTGAATGTGTACAATTACTACCAAGTAACTGTGAAATGAACATCAAGTGTTTATGAAATGAACATCTAGGTATAGTAAAATGAACATCTACATAATCAAGTTCAGCTTTGCGATCAAGGTGTTTGTTTGTTCAATAATCAAGCTCAACTTTGCTTCCTCCCTGTCGGCAATGTCCATGCACTTATAGAAGGCTCTCCGCGCCTCGTTTGTCAATTGCTTCTTCCGGATTACCTTCTCGCAATAAACATAAAAAAAATGAGCACCAGTTTAATTTGAGATGAACATCAAATATACATGTCTTGAACTGTCTAACACCATAACTATATTAGATGCTCAGTAAATGACAGCGGAATGAACATCAATTGACATACAGGGGTTGTTGTGTAATGAACATCAAGTATCACATGAATGAACATTAGCTAAACTTATAATGAACATCAACCATACCTTTTATGAACAACAATAACCGAACTGCAATGAACATCAGCGGATATGAACAACAAGTAGTTCTTGAACATACTAAAAATGAACAATGAACACTATCTGTAACGATCATTAAGTCACACTTACAATGAATGTTGTGATGATAAATTCGAATGAAATGAACATTAAGTTGTCATATTATGAACATCAACTAATCTTAGAATGAACATCAAGTACTACATGAATGAACATGGAGTATTGCATCAACCAATTTGGCATGAACATGAAGTATGACTTCGAAATGAACATTAACTTGTCATATTATGAACAATAAGTACTGCTTGGATGCCTAATAAAGTTGATATCGACACATGCACTCCATGAATGAACATTAGGCATACCAGAATGAACATCAATATCAAACACACCCAAATTTCAATATTTTGTCACTATACTTACGTTGGCCTTGGATTTGGTACCAAAATAATGGCTCTTTTATCAGAGCTCTGCATTGGCACACTTGTCCCGACTGCACCTGTTTCCCCTCCCCTACACATCCAATTAAACAACCAACATGAAGTCAAAATGAAATGAGCATCATCGTGCACCCAAAAAAAAGCACATCAAGATAAACTAAAATGAGCATCAAGGCAACACTGGAATGATTTGTTATGTTATTAACAACAACTAAAATGAGCATCACATGCATGTAAAATGAGCATCAGATGATGTGAATGATGAACAGCGATGTATAACATTACACAGAAATCAGAAATCTTCATGAAAACACATAACCCATATGATCCTACACACCATATTTCGTACAAAAAATCCATTTTTTTTTCGATTTTGACCAACAACAGCAAAAATTCAACATTGGCATATACCATATGCATTAGAGCTGACATGGGTTTCATGAAACTATAAATCCATTCAGACATTCATCAAAATATGCAAGAATCAGATAACCACAATCTGCTCAGACCGAATAAAAATACAACCAAAACCTCATATTCAGGGAAATGAACATCAATCACACGGATGGATCAAAGACATTCATCCAAATGTTATCACGAACGAACATCCCATTCATCACAAATGAACATCAGGTACAACGACGATGAACATACACAACGTAGACATGCCAAAACCTCTAAATCATAAATGATCATTCATATAAGCATAAATGAACATCTGAAATGAACATCAAGTTAAATTGAAATGAACATCAGTAACAGAAAAGTTGGTGTTCTTTTGGATACACCTTGGTGCTCATTTTCATGTCTATAGTTGTTCATCATCATGAATGACCATGATGATGAACAACTATAGACATGAAAATGAGCATCAAGGTGTATCCAAAAGAACACCAACATTTCTATTACGACCATTATTTGTTCTGTTATGAACACCAACTAACGCACGCCCCAATTGTGAAAATGGACATCTACATATAATAAAATGAGCATCAAAGTCTATCCAAATGAACACCAACTGTTCTTTTATGACCATAATTTTAGGTTCGTCCTAACCTTTACTAACCCCATGTATTAAGCATATATTACATTAATCACAACAAAAACCTACTTGCACATCCCCCCAAATATCCAACAATGAACATGGACGATATAATACATGAAAACAGACCGAAATGAACATCAAACGCCCAAAAATCGATTACTGTAACCCATAACGACAATGACTTACTTATCCTTCTTCCTTTGTTCAACCTCTGGTTTAGTCACTCCCTTTGATTCCATGAGCAATTGGATAATTCTCTTCCTACACTGACAAAACACACCCAACTATAATAATGAACATCAAACCCTTCTCGGACACCCCAAATTTAAAAAAAAAAAGGAAACAAACCCTAGAAATCGCATACACTCACCCGCCGGAAAACTTGAACTTCGTTTTACTTTTCTCTATCAATTGACCAGAAATTCACACGCCGGAACAGTCACTCGTCGGAAATCGCACGCCCCTCCTTTGCAATTAACCGGAAATCACCAGAAATCGTTTAGGGTTTGCTTCAAAGCTTCAAGTTTTGGAAATTCAGTTATGCTAGACCTTGATGAGCATGTTGGGTTTTCAAAAGTTATAGAATGATTGTCTGTTTTCAAAACTTCTCTGGATTACTGCTAAGATTTTCAAAAAGCAGATGATGATTGTTTTTGGGAAGTTACAATGCATTTACTGGAAGGTGGCTGGCGTGCTTCTCTCTCCTTTTCCCTTTTTGGTTGTTGCATTAACTCTCTGTCTTCCCATACTCACGTGGGAATATCTCATTAAAAAAAAACTCTAATTATTATTCTTTCCCATTACAAATAAAGATAAAACAGCTAATTTAAACCCACCATTGATCTTTAAAGCAAGGGCTGAGATCTCCCCTTCTTTCCTTTTCACAAAAGTCCCCTTCTCATTATATCTATTCCCATATATATACATATATAGACACACACACACATACATACATACATACATACATACATACATACATACATACATACATACATGCATGCATGCATACATGCATGCATACATACATACGTATGTATGTATGCATGCATGTATGCATGCATGCATGTATGTATGTATGTATGTATGTATAGTCATGATAATTAGCAAGTATGGTGTAAGTAGCTAGTGTTTAACTAGAAATTATTTTTTAAAATGAAGTGTATGTAAGAAAATAAAATTTTCATAATTAACGGGTACCCTGAAACCAGAACCTGAACCGCGAATAATAAGGTTCCTAAATGTTAGGAACTTGTCTTAGTGGGTAAGGACAAGGATCCTAGTTTTAAGACAAGGTACCCAGAAATCGCTCACCCCTAGTTAAAGTGATGCCTTGGAGACTATAAAAGAAGGGCATTGTTGAACGTCGTCCCCCCCCCCCCCCAAAAAAAAAAAACAATGATTTTTCCCATTGCTCATTCTAACTCTCATTCTCTCACATCCTCTCTCTCATCTCACTCATCATCTCTCCAAACAACAACAACAACAATAGTAGTAATAATAATAATAATAATAATAATAATAATAATAATAATAATATAATAATAATGTAACACCTTGGAATTTAAATTATAGATTTAATAGTCAAAGTCTAAGGTTGACTAACATTAAAGTGGAAGTCTCATTCTTTAATCGGGCGTCACTGTCGTATCCCCGAAGGTACAAGGCAAGAAGGAAAATTAACGACTGATCTTTAAATTTAAAACAAAACTAAACAATTTCAAATCCTAAAATCAAACAACTCAACTTAACTGACTCGAAATCTTTCCGATTGAAACATAACATAATCAACAACTACTAAACACGTCATCCTCACTTCTAATTCTCATTCCCAGTATAGAAATATCTTCACCCAAAATTTAAAAAAAACATTTAAAAGCATGAGGATGACTCAATAATGTCTACCCCTAATTGTCAAAACAAGTTTAAATTTATTTCAATTCATTTAGGGGGAGAAGTGAGCAAGTCAAACCATTTTTTAAACCATTGACCCTTCCCAGAATTATAAAATAGATTTCCTCAACAAACAAAAACCAGTGGACTTTCCCCATCCAAAACTAATTCTTACTTTATTATGCGAGTGGGATACCACATTCCTTAAAGTAACATAACAACATGATCACAGATCCTTCGCCTACCACATGCTACAACCAGAATCATTCGAGATATCATATATCTGCCTCCCACAGGCAACAACCAGAATCATTCGAGATACCACTTCTCCACCTACCACAAGCAATAATCAAAGCATGTGCACACTTTACCCCGGGGAAGTTATCAATATGTATCCTATATCAGGGAAGTCACCCTGATCTCCTGGTCTATAACCCTATAGGATACCACATCTTGGTCTTTGGGTTATCCCCTAAATCTCACTTAATGTTCCATTTTGAGTTATTAGTATCTTATGAATTCCAAGTTCACAATTCTCAACACAAACCAACCCAGGTTCCCAAAACCAATAACAAGAAACCACTTGCAAAAGACCATCTCATTTTCCTCAACTCATAAATCAACAACAACAAAAATTAATCAAAACAGATGGTCTAAATTTTCCACATAAAGTCTCCTTCGGGATGTAAATTCCAAAACATATTAAAAATCAACAAACACTTAAAGTGCATTCCAGTGGGAAATAAGGCATAGACGTTACATGACAATCTTCGCTTCACTTCACTTCAACAAACACACTTGAGCTCACTAAAACTAGTTAATTTAGATCGCGTCTAAAAATAGGATAATTTCTATAATCAAAACGTGCTGTCGAAGTTAGTACAACCTTCTACCTAACCCTTCCCTAAGAACAATATAGGGTTTCATCATTCATGAATTAACACATTGAACAACTCAACACAATTCACATAAACACACATTAAGAAATTCACAGCATAACTCATCAACATTTTGGGCATAATTAAAACTGGGTAGATTAGTTCACATGCATTGCAAATGTCATAACTTGACTTCTAAACACCCTATGAACCTGATTCTAGACTTTCTAGAAACATTGGGATATTGACTAAAACTCTCATGTTGGCCCCGAGACCTAAACCACACTCTAAGGTTCCCAAATACAATCCACACTCAAACTGGTCCAGTTCTTACCTAGGTCTGGTAATTAAGTCATAACTCGATTTATACACTTCAAAAGCCCGATCCGTAAAATTTCTATGAAACCTAGCATCTTAGGGAACCTTTAGACCAAACGGTTTAGTTAAAACACTACTAAACAATTTATGGTCGACTTTCTATTACGACCCAACAAACCTGTCTCGTTAATGATTTATGTTTAATACGTACGTCGAGTTCGAGGACGAAACTCTTTTGAAGAGGGTAATCATGTAAAACCCCGAGTTTTGGTTAGGGTAACCGTTAGTTTCTGGAACGCTACCGTCACGTGATGGGAATGGTGATTAGCTTGAGTGGAACTTCAAATCAACAATCAACCAAAAGCTTGAACACCCAAAGGAAATGATATGACCTTGTGGCAAGGTAATCCACAACCAAGGCGTAACATCCCACCAAGATTATCATAAAGGATAAACCACCAAATAGTCTATAAAGGAATGACTTGAAACACCACCAAATCACTTAGATAAAGTAATCAAGATTTTTGAGGGAAACTTAGGGAAACCCTAAAGCATGCATAGGCATAAGCATCAAGTCTGAATAGTCTGCCAAAACACACTGGGAAGGGGGTATTTATACAAAATGGGGTTTTAAAATTAAAACACATCGTTTTCAACATAATAACACGCACAGAAACGGGGTCGTCGCGGACTGCACAGGCCTGTCGCGGGCATTACCAGCAAACAGTGTCGCAGTAGTAGCAGCAGCCACAAGAGAGTCGCGGACGCCACAAGTGGGTCGCGGGCGCGACCGGACAGCAGCACAGCAGCAGCAGCGAGCGAGCAACGTGACTGTCACGGGCGCGACATAGCTTTCACGGGGGCGACCAGTCGGGCGCTGGCATGGGTTTCTGAGCGCTGTTAGTGGTTCTCTTCGGCATGAAAAGTTGAGGTTTCTGGATCAAGCGCTAGCAGGGGGTTGGCCAGACGTTGACAGCGCTTGGCAAGCTCCCACACCCATGACCAAGGTATAACGGGCGCTACGGCCTCCCAAACCATGGTAGCAGGCACTACACAGGGTGTAGCGGGCGCCATAACCTGTTGCCCAGGGCCTCCTAGCTTCACTCCTCTCCATCTCTTGTAATGTCATCCTAGGGCCACTTCCAAACCTCATTGTCATGCAACTCCTCGTCTCAAGACGGCCCGGTACGGACCCGAGGCCTCCGGGGCCGGTGGAACAACACCCGAGCCTCTCGACCCTCCCACAAAGGGTAACTCGACGACGCCACGCTAGCTCAATACTCACCACTCCACCCTTTGAGAATGTATATCGGTTCTCGAAAATGAACGATTGAGCGGGTTTAGTGTGAGAATGCTGAGTTGGGATTTCAAGCCCGGCTAAGGGACTCCGAACTCGAACCCGACACGTTTCATAATCCCCGTCTTTAAAAAGAGTTGCCCTCAACTCTTGGGAGTTAAAACTGAGACACTCTTCTTCAATTGGCTCCAAAAAACTTCGAACATCCCGAACGCCACGAGCAATTACACTAGACACCCAACAAGCTTCGAACCCCACAATGTACCCGTCATCCAAATGAAAGAAGGCGGTAGGAGGCTTGTTTTGTGGAGGTGAGGGAATAGGGGAGGATATATGAAAATTTTTGGGTGCTTGGGAACTCTCAATCTCACTTGTGTTGCTATAAGGCAATGATAAAGCCAAAGATAGCTTGTCCTCACCAAGAGCACACTCATCCCGTGTTTCGCTCATCGAGAGAAGGTTCCTCAACCCACTACCCAACCTGGTTTTTGAAGATTTGGTTTCTCGAGGAGAAATGGGAAGTAGTTTCATCTTCTTTCCTTTATGGGTGAAAGGATAAGTGTTTTCCAACCCCATTGTGTACCGTTTGCTTGTCGTATTGCCATGGACGTCCCAACAAGATGTGACCAGCACGCATAGGAATAACATCACAAACAAGGAAATCATCATAGTTAGTACCAAAAGAAAAATTCACCAAGACTTACTTAGTTACCTTGATGTCGTTGTGATCATTGAGCCAATGGAGTGAGTAAGGTCGAGGGTGCGGTGATAGAGGCAAGCCAAGCTTCTCGACCATATAGGTAGACGCGACATTCATGCAACTCCCTCCATCAATGATAAGATCGCACACTTTACCACCCACAAAATACCGCGTTTGGAACAACATTCCCCTTTGGGCCTTTTCGAGAGGAGTTTCATGGGCATGCAAAGCTCTCGTCAATACAAAGGCGCCTTCATGAACGGGTTGTAGAACCTGTAGTAGTAGAACCATGTAGAATATAAAGACCGCCTTGCCTGGAATGAATAAAGTTTGACCGTTGGATATGGTCAAAACTCCACCTTCACTTGAATACCTGCAACCCTCAGATTCGAGAGTGCTTAGAGAGATGAGATTACACTTCAAATCAGGAATATGACGAACGCCTGTAAGAGTCCTAATAACTCCGTCATGAGTCTACATATTAACAGTACCAATCCCAAGAACATTGCTTTGGGCACGGTTGGTCATATGAACAACACCCAAACCAATAGGATCATATGTCGAAAACCAGTCCTTGTAAGGACACATATGATAAGTACAACCACTATCAAGAACCCAATTAAACTTATTACCCTCTTCAGGAGGAGTAACAAGAAACCCTTCAACGTCATCTTCATCTAGAACAATATCAGCTTCAACATTATTCTGAGTTTGTTTTAAAATTTGTTCCTTCTCCAACTTTCTTTTTAATTTACAACACTCAGATACATCATGACCAAGCTTACGACAATAGCGACAGGTATTGTTGGAACACCCTTTAGACTTCGATCTGGCTTTATCACTAGAGCTCTCATTATTAGTAGTTTCACCTCTAACAATCAAACCTTCAACTTTATCAGAACGCACTTCAAGATTAAATTTTTCCTTAGACATCAAATTAGATTTGACATCCTCGAAATACAAGGTTTCATTGTTAGAATATAACATGATCTCTTTAAAGTGCTAGTATGAATGGGGCAAAGAGACAACCAACAAAATAGCCTTATCCTCATCTTCAGTAGTAACCTCCAAATTTGCCATATCAATAATAATGGAGTTAAATTCATCAAGATGTTTTGGAATGGGTGTACCTTCAGCCATGGAGAATGTATATAAACGCTCTTTGAGATGAATTTTGTTGGCGAGACTTTTAGTCATGTAGAGAGACTCCAAAGTCAACTAGAGTTCTGCAGTAGTAGTTTTGTTCAACACCTCGCGGAGAACCTGAGGTGCTAGACATGACTGGATTGTCGTAAGAGCCTCGTCATCGAGATCCTCCCAAACTTCATCACTCATATTCATAGGCTTTTTGGATTTCCCATCCAAAGCTTTCTTCAATCCATTCTGAGTAAGAATGGCCTTTATCTGAACTCTCCAAATACTGAAACTGATCATACCGTCGAACTTCTCAATATCAAACTTAACTGCAGACATCCTAAACTAGGCAAAGAAAAAAGATTCAACCTCGCTCTTATACCACTTGTTAGGATCGAGGTAAAAGGCCTAGTATTTGCAGCGAAGGAAAAATTATCAGGATATATAAATTGAGACAAATATGACAAGATTAGTAATTAAAGTAGAGAGTATAAAGACACAATTTACGTGGAAACCCAAAGCGGGAAAAAACTACGGACGGCAACGGAGCAATAATCCACTAGTATAAGGGGAGAGATTACAAGAGACATCCAAAACGGTTGTATAACACAACGAGATCAAGAAAGAAACATCTCAAATGGTTATAGCACAAGGGGAATAATCTGAAGGCAAAAATAATAACTCTCAAAATACTCTCACAACCTAGGGATGGGTAGAGGTGAAGAAGCTCTCAATTACAAGTGTGTATGAATAGGTTAACAATAACCTATATATATTTATAGTAGAAGAGAAGAAAAGGAAACTAGGCTAAATATTACATAACCTAGACAACAAAAGGGAAGGTCCGCCGCAGACAAAAGATCGACATGGAAGGCGCAGACAACGCCTAACAGACGCTGGCCGCGTTATGTGCATTTAGGCTTTTCTAGAGAAGCGCTGGCAGCGTCCAGCAGATTGTTGGTAGCGCCTAAAACCCCGACTTCCGCAAAGAGGCGCTACCGGCATCCCGCTGGCAGCGTCCATTTGCTTAAATAGAATTTGGGCCATTAGACCCAACAATATTACCGGGTTTTAGTGGGAGTAATATTAACATAGGAGGGAGGAGTTAGTATTTATAATAAGTTGGATATACTAAACCCATAAAATGCAATTCACAACCCATTTCTTTATTTTCCAAGCAGATACAATTTAGCCTTTCTCTCCCTCATAACTCACCTTTCCCTGCTCCCTAGCCTCCCGTTCGGCCACACCACCCGGCTAGCCGGCCACCGGCCGCCGAGCACCGCCCAAACACATGCCCAATAGACCATTGTGTTCTTTCTCTGCCTCTTGTTGTCCGTCGGCCTCTGTCTAGCGACCACCGCTTACGTTGCGGTCGACTGAGCTGTCATTGTCGCTGCCCAACCGCCACCAGCACCATCTTCTCAACCCTCTCCTCTACATCCCTCCATTGAAGGTAAAACCGTAACCCTTACCTTTTAAATCTGAATTTAAACTTTCAATTGCAAAAGTTTGGGGTTTGTCTTTGATAATTTCCGGTCTTAAGTGCAGTTTCTTGTGAGTATGTTTTGGACTATACTTTTAAGTTGTCTAGTTTTCTAACTGTTCAAATCTAGCCTTTTTCATGGCATTGCTTGATTTGGCTATTACTTGTAAGTTACCAAGTTTCCTTACTATGATTTGTTGTTGTTCAACCACGAAGGAGGAGAGGGGCATTCGCAATGTATGGTGCATGTATCATTTGAGGATCATATATTATGCTAGCAATTATGGGTATCACATATTTCTTTTTGAGTTTGGTTGTGTTACCATTCTCAAGGAGGATGGTCATGCATTCTCATTGTTGAGTGCATGCACCGTTCGTAGTAGCCTATACTTATGCTTTGCCTTTTCCTAAATGGCTTTGGACATATGCTAATTTACTGATTTTGGTTGCATTTGTGGTTAAAGTGATTCTAAGTGGTGAGAGTAGTAGAATTTAAGTGTTAAGAGGTATTTCTTTTTAATAAAACTCACCTTGATGGTCATAAAGTTTGACGAATTTGACTTTGCATAGGGTCTAATTATTTATGAGAATTGGGTATGGAAATAATATGTCAAGTAAAGTGTTTTTGTAAATTCTATAAATTGGGCAAGTCTATATCATTTTGGGAGATTGAAAATGGGTATTCTTGATGATAATTGTTGCTGTGTGGGAAGTGTTATTGGTGATAATCATTTTGTTGGAATGGCCTAAAATGTTGAAATATGCCTCTAGTTAAAGGAGGTTCTAATATTGTGAAAATTAAATTCAAGTCTTGGGTTTAAATCTTACCGGGACAGTAGGATGTCCCAGGACCAAAATAATTATGTGGATTAGTAGTCTCAAGATGTAGCTTTCGCATGGTTTTGGAATTTCGGGATTCCGATGAGTATAACCCAAGTTATGGTGTTTTTAATTGGGGTGTCTTGCTTGTATACGATTTTGGATGCAGTAGGTTCAAGGGCATTTTTAGGTATCAAGGAGGTCTTATAGCCTAAGTATTCAACATGAAAGTTGGAGCATGCTTTGCAAGCTTTCCGGAATGGGATCTTATGAATCCATCGGATGTCGGGGGAATGAATTATGGCCTGTCAAAATCAGCCCTATGACCATGTAAACTAGAATCGTAAACATATTATGTCATGTTCAAGCCATTATTTGAGGTTTTTCCAAGGCTTTTATAAGGTTATGGTCAACATAAGAGTTGTAGTTTATAACTCAAGCTTTCCATAGACTACTCGTCCACAAGTATTCGATGTCTACATCTTAAGTTATGAGTTCTCAAAGTTCCCTTCCTGAACTGAAAATTTTGCAGAACCAACACTTTTTCTTTGGCCATTTTCAAACCTTTACATTTATTTTTGGCCTTAACTCTTACCTAGAGAGTTGTAGTACTTATTTTTAGTTTTCTAAAAAGTCCTCTTATGAAATTTTTGGAGGTCTATAGAGAAAGTTATGCATTCCGCAAATTTACTGCAAAGTCCCAAGAATTCTCAAATTTTTTTTAATTAAAATTAACTTTCATTAAGTTAATTAGGAGAATCCCTCCTTACCAAGAATCCAATTTAATTCACTTTAGTGTTCCTATATCAAGTGTGGTCCAAGAGATCGTTGTTGCTCCCTGTTCGAGTCCAATCAAGTTTTCAAGTCGCTTTATTTGCGGGTTCAAAGGTACGCATATTGCATGTACTCTACTTAAACTCATTTATTTGAGTTCAAGTAAGCAAGTTTATTGATTTTAATGTGAATAAGTAATGTTTTACATGTTTTCTCATGTAAATATGGGTCCGATCCAAGTTACATGTGTCACAGTGCACTACCTAAGTCAATACCTGGCCAGTGTCAACCGAACCTCCTGATCGGTTTGGGTATGCGCATATATAGGCTTAGTTTGATGATCGCAAACAGGGGACCATCCAGATAATAATAAGCCGGCAAGCAAGTTTTAAGTATAATTGTTGTTATTTATCTTTTTGTGTTTGTTTTAAAATGAATTAAAATGCATAAAATAAAATGAATTGCTAAGTTTATTTAACTTTACAGGGGTATGCGTATTGAGTTTCGACTCATTTGTGAAATCATTTTATGTTTTGTTTTAGGTGATACTCCTAGTGCGGATAAGTCATAGAATCGATAAGAAATCAAGCCAGGTTGGCGAGCAGAAAATTCCTTTGTTTTAATGAAGTCATCTTTCACCTTTGGTATATATGTTGATAGCGTGATGTATGAGAGCCTTGAAAATATATAATCTTTGGGTATTGGTTGTAATATATTATTTTTGAAGGGTGATATGTTGATCCTAAGTTAGTATGGTATGTGTGTTGTGGTATAGAGCCTCTCAAGGGCATATATTAATATTCAATTAAGATTTGGGAATGTTATGTTGTGAACAGTGTCTTGTTAGCCTTATCCATGATCATGGACGGTGGTAATGCCCTTGGGTTTTCTAATTCAATGCGTTAATCATTGGGTTATGAAATGTTTAGTGATAATCTAGTGATTATGAATCTGGGGGTGTTACAAGTAGCAATAAACTGTAAGTAACGGTTGCTTTGATGTCGCTATTGAGATGTTTTTGTAAAAGGACCTTGTGTATCCGATGAAGAATCCACCTCCTAGTTACTTATGAGTTTTGTTGCTCCCTCATATTTTGTCTCCATAGATAGTGATGAGGCATTGTTCACTATCATGTCTTCCACATCTCGGCGAGCTTGAGATTTAATTCTCACTATCAGAAAACTCATATTCATTGGGTCATAAAAACTCGTAGTCTTCCTTCGTAGAATCTCTTGATAAGTGTCTCTAGAGATGGACCTCTATTTGTTTCTTCACAAATTTTAGAATTTCATTAGTGTCAGCTTCGTCCCCTGTCATTGGACTGATTGTCGAAGATTGCATGGGACTTTGGTCGGTCCCATCCTCCATGCTTGCCATTGATCTTGAAGAAGGAGAAAGTGATTGGGTATCCACATACTCTCTCCGGAATCCTTTCTCCTAAACCTAAGAGTAGTCATCTCCTATTCATATTTCCCTGGCAATCTTTTTTCTCTTAGATTGAAGGTTTGGCAGCTCTGTACCCAACCCTTGTACCTTGTTGGAGCATATTTATGCTCAACTTAGAGAACCCATTTCCCTTTTTTTACTAAACTTGGGGGCAGCCTTCCTTTCCTCTATCCTGATTTCAGTTTGAGTTAGCTCATTCCTTACCTCCGAAATGGATGGACTGATCTCGAGGGCTCTCGCTAACACTTTGCTAGCCTCCCCCAATTGTCCATTCTTGGCTAGAGTTACACCACTTTTATAGAGAGCTTTAACATTGTGGGGGTCAAATTTTAGCACATACCCATAACGTTTAACGGTTTTCTGAAAGTCTCTAAATTTTAATTCACAGACTGCATAATTAAGGTTAATCAAAATGGCCAAATTTCACAAAAGCAAGGTGTCACGCCCCGAACCGAGCGGTAACAGACGTTGCACACCTGCAGTACTAGGAGTCCTACAAGCGTGCAAAGCTAAACTATAGCAGAGGAAAGACAAATCACAATCTCAAAATAATAATTGGTTCAACCCAACAAGAGTCTAGACATAATATCCAAAAATTTCAAGTACAAACTACAAGTTTAAAACCCAAAAGTTCAACTCCGCACCAAAATATATATTCCATTAGACTAAGAAATAAAATTCATATCTCAAAAAATAAAGGCTTGAACCCATGACTCCTCTCATGAACTTAGCTACCGATGAAAGTTGAATCTGAAAAAAAATAGGAAGATGAAAGGATGAGCTCGAAAGCCCAGTAAGTAGCGTAACACTCCTTTAGCTGGGTTAGGCATGCGAGTAAAACACAGGCTGGGTCAGTGTTAATAAATAATTTAATAGCAAAATATGCCTGGGTTTTACAAATAATTTACTTAGCTCAAAAACCTCAAAAATATACAATAATTGTTCACAAGTGATTTAACGGTATAAAAACATAATGCATCAAAACTCAACGATTACAGACATAAAACACATTTTAGGGCTAAGGCCACTACTAGCCCAGTGGCATGGGCAACAGAAAGTAACAGACAGAATTGGGCCCAACAGAGTACAGATACACATATCAGAATACAGAATAGCGCGCATACAAGTCGATCGACAGGTCCAGTGCATACCTTAACTGGCTAAGGCAGAAGACATAGCCCAAAAACAAAAGCAGTAACTTGAACGTCAAAACGACAAACAGTACCCAGTCAAGTAATTTAGGATAACAAATAAATCAGAATCACAAAGTCACTAATACAGCGGAAGGTTCAAATAAATTAAATACCAAAATTACTATTCGAAACAGATAATTTACAAATACAGTGTCGAAAGTACGGAAACAACTTAGTAAATACTTGCAAGATATTAATTAAAATTACTACAAATGGTTCCAATATTAAATAAATGTCAAAATATGAACTTAACTTATAACATTGATATAGAAGAACTCACTTTGTAAATACATAAATCAATACGGAGTCAAGACAAATATTTCGGACATAAATATAACCAAATATAATATAATTAAACAATAGCATGCCAACCTGATTTAACAAAAATAAAATTACAGAAAAAGAGAGGTTACAAAATAATATTTTTGGCACGAAAAGGACTAAAAGAGTATCACACCACTTACCTGGAACACCAAAAATGTGACGATCTACTTTAAAGAAATAAGGTCACCTATAATTTATACGAAGTCTAATAATTAATTGTACATTTATACTAATCAGAGAAGTCTAATAATTCATAGCTAAGCTTTAGTGGAAACCTCAGTCGAACCCTAACTAATGATGTCTGATTAATGTCTACGGAGAAAGACAAAAGCTACACCACTAATGATTCTCAATCTTAGAATTATAAGCTTTTAGAAATAAATAAATAAATAAATAAGGAGAGACATTAAATTAGTGATTGAACCAAGACCATTAGTTTGACAGTAAAATTGCCGTACCACTATGTCAGTACATGACTTAAGAAAAGGATTAAATACTTCATAAGTGGAGAACATATGGTAAAATTTTAGAAAGACAGATATGTGTAATTGGTTTGTGATTGAATGAATAGGAATGTTGTAGGTTTGCTTATAAAGATACAACACTTAGTTTGGCACTTGGTAAAATAAAGCAAGAATTTGCAATGAAGTGGAGGGAGGTTTCATAATGAGTGAATTTATACAGGAATTAGAATAGGGCACTAGTACGAAACAACTATTAAAGCATGTCGGAGAAACATAAATTGAAATCATATCAACTAGGTGTCAGAATATAGGGTTTAACCACTCACACAAGGGATCAAAACAAGGTCTGTCATGGTATTATAAAGTACAAGGAATCAATTCTTTATAGGCTCGCAACATTCGGTAGGATTCAAGAGCCAAAACAGGGAATGCTTATATGATGTGACGGAACAAAAGAAAAGTGAATTTGAAACACACGTTTAAATCCTACTGGCTAGCAACCTAGTTGACAAACAAGGAATCCTCTTCACTCGTAGGTAGACTTGCACACACAAACTGCAAGGCTTTTACATACAACTTGGCAGCGAAATCAAACTTCCTATCTCGAAACAACTTAACATACAAAGAGAGAAACCAAACGAATGACAGAACCTACCTCTACGCACCACCAGCACTTAACATACAACACACACTACTTGCTAGAGCAACCAACCTCCATCCAAGCTAGAAGGAGGTCCTGAGATCAAGCCTCCCCAATTCACCAAATTAAACGAAAACAAACTAGTAGAAATCAAGCAAAGGCTTAGAGTAGCAAATTATTGCTCAAGTTTAATAAACTACTTGTGGACTCCAACCGATCCTCTAAAAGGTCGAATGCAATACCAACAAGGCACTAGAGAAAAACCTTACTAGAAAACGAAGTCGACCACCGCCCCAACCTCTGGCTTGGCAAACCCGATTGCATGCCCACCTAAGAAACTTTCTCACAGCCACATATGAGCTCTTGATTGAAGGAGAGCTAAAAACGAGACTAAAACAAAAAATAAATATTAAGGTTGAGTAGATCGGAGCACAGTGGCGCATGCAACAGCCTTTAACCGGCCATCATCGACACCGACGAAAGACTTAAAAGGTGTTTGCAATGGTGGTTAGGTTTGGTTTAAAGAGAGAAATAAAAGGTTCCTTATTGCGACATTTTTTTCATTCAAAACGTTTTTAGTTATAATTCGATGGAAGCACTCCTGCTCAACCCCTTAATAGTCTTCTTCTTTTTTCTTTTTTTTTTGTCAAGTCACGTGGAATAGACTTGGCAACTATAATTTGACCAAATTTTGTGGATCAAAAAAGAAAACAAAAAAAAAAACCTATAATTTGACCAAATTAGAGAAATAAATACAGAGGAAAACAAAGAAAAGGCGAGTCGAATAATTTGACCAACCAACCCCCAAACATTGAACCCATCCATCCATACAAACAAGTCCTTGAAACAAACGCAAGTGAGTCAGTCATCTGATCTGCCCCCTCCCCTCCGTCGTAGTCGCCGATCATCGGCATCAATTCCTACTGCTACCTTCCTATCTTCTCTGTTGTAGAACCATCCATGGAGCTTCCGTCAACCTCCGGCGCCGGCGGAGGAGGGGGCGGTGGTCCGGCGCCGTTCCTGCTGAAGACTTACGACATGGTGGAGGACTCAACCACCGACGAGATCGTTTCATGGAGTCCCACCAAAACCAGCTTCATTGTTTGGAACCCTCCAGAGTTTGCTAGATTACTCCTTCCCACCTACTTCAAGCACAGCAACTTTTCCAGCTTCATTCGTCAGCTTAATACATATGTATCATCCCTATCTCACTCTCCTCTTTCCTTTTCTTTACTCCTTTCATTCCTTGTAACCTATCTTGTATACTCTTGCTTTGTTGTCTGATCCTCATCCTCTCGTTCGTCTTTTACCTTATTTCAATCATGGCCAAGTTATTTTTTATTGATGCTGTCTTTTTTATTGCTAACTAAATGCGAAAGTGAAGGGAGATCAAGTTCCTATTGTACAACTCTGAAATATGCATTCTTTTGGGACTTCTCGGTTTATCATACTAGTAATAATTCAGGGGGGAAAAATGAAACATGAACAGTTCTTCCCCATTTCTACCGTGAACTGTCTATTCTATGAAGGAAAACTGGTCATGACTCATGACTCATGCATGTCATGAGGTTTTAGACTCTTGAAGGAGAGGGGATTTGGTTTATGATACATAATTGACATAAGGGATTGGATTTAGATAAATGGAATCTGGAATCATGAACGTTTTGGTACTTTTTTTTTTTTTTTTGAATTTTATGCCACAGATTTCTAGCGGTATTACTATTACTCATTGACTCTTGATTGAAAAGAACCTGTTTATAGAGTCATTAAGCATAGTAAGATGGTTGAGAGAATAAGTGGAAACTTTGATATGAAGGTCTATTTAGTTACAAGGTTTTTTCGGTTAGCTTTCTTTGTTGATGATGAATGTTGCTCCTTGCTCTTGTAAATTTTATATCATTGTGATAATGACAGGCACATTATAGATTTTCTGTGGGTGGTAGTGGAGTAACTATGTTAGCTTCTTCTTTGTACAGATTGCAAGTTAATTATTGACTTCCAATCTGGCCTAAGGGAATCCTGTTTTGGTAATCTTATGGATAGGCCCATACATATCGTGTCTGTACTGCACTTCTGATGAAGAAACACTCTAATGACACCATATGTATTCTTTTGTCCCAGGATACATAGAAGAGAATGAACATTTCATAATCCTCCACCATTCCCTCGGCTCTTTAGATTCTGCTTATAGTCTTTTGTTGATGAAGTCTTTTATTATTTGCAAGTTTGAAAAGGAGGCTATTGAAAATCAAAGTCAAATCATAGCAAAACGTGAGAGCAATTATTAACACAATTTAATCTTTGGAGTTCATGTTATTTATTTTCCACTTTTACTTGAAATTGGTATATCATTATTTTGCCTCTCCTTGAGCTTTTTTCCCACCTTAAGTGAAACATTTGATTGAGAAAAGGGGTAAATAAATGTGTAAACATTGGTCTCAGGAGCAGCCTCTTTGCTTGCAAGGCAAGGTTACCTACATCTTAATTGCAAATATGTAGAGGCTTTATCCCAATCTGGTGCTTTAGTGTCCTTAGTTGATATGACCATCTTGCTATAAACTGTAAATGGCATGAGTTACCTGACCCACCTGGTTGCAGGATAGTATCAATCTAAGAAGTATGAACATTGATACAAGAGATGGATACAATTTCTGATGTTTTGAAAAGATAGGATATGACATGTATAATCAACATAGACTTAACAAAAGAATATAAATCACTTATGTGTGAATCGTTGGGGATTGTCGTGCATTTGGATGTGGAGTGCTCGTAGTGTGAACATGTTATTAATGTCGATTGCGATTTATAAAAACTCAATTTGTTTGTCCCGCTCTTGTATTTGGCATAAGGAGCGTCCAAGAGTGTCCTTGTCTGACATGTGCTGGGATAGGAACATGCTGTACTTCTTAGGTATTTATTCAATGCTGTGTAGAAAACTGCTGAACCAGAGGAATGGTTGGTTTGATAATGCTTACTATGGAAGATATAGTAATGCAGGTTTCTGGGATACATCCTTCTTATTTATTTTTTGTTTAAGCTGAAATATAGTGGGATTGAGTTTGTAGAATGACCAGACGTGAACTTTTGCAGGGATTTCGCAAGATTGATCCAGAGAGATGGGAATTTGCGAATGAGGACTTTGTGAAAGACAAGAAGCATCTGTTGAAAAATATCCACCGTAGGAAACCCATCCACAGCCACAGTCAGCCTCCACCAGATCCAGAGAGACAGTCGTTTGAGGAAGAGATAGAGAAGCTGACACATGAGAAGAGTGAGCTAGAGGCCAAGATATCAGGGTTTAGGATGCAGCGGTCTGCTAAAATGTCACAGCTCGAGGATATAACAAAACGTATAGGATGCATGGAACAACGGCAAGAGAAGTTGCTAAAGTGCTTGAAAAAAGCAGTTGACACTCCTAGTTTTGTTGATCAACTTGCTCGGAAAATTGAAGCTATGGACCTCTCAGCATATAACAAGAAAAGGCGATTGCCTCAAGCTAATCACCTACAGCCAGCTACCGAGAATAATTTTGAGGACAATAGCAGTTGTAGACTAGAAGTTGAAAGTCTTCACCAGCAAGACTTGGCTCATAAACTCAAGCTGGAGTTATCAACAGCTGTCTCAAACATAAACTTAGTGTCCAATAGCACACAAAGTTCAAGTGATGATTGGGCAAGTCCGCCTAGGAAATCATCTGATGCAGCTCTGAAAGACATGGAAACGGGAGTTAATACTCTTCCATTTGCCACGGAGACAGTAGATCTTCTAGAAACAGAGGCATGTCTAGCATTTAAGATGGACTCATGCCTCTCAGACAAAGTTGGAGTCGGAGAGTGTCCAGCTTTACAGTCTCTGCAGCAAAGTTTAGTAGCAGTAGAAGAATGTGACGCCCATGTATCTTGTCAGTTGAATCTATCACTGGCATCATCTCAGATACAAGTCAACCAAGGTCCTTATTTGGATAAAGCAACTCATATGGAGGTGGAAGCGAGTGGCATATCTGGGACAAGGCCTAATGACAATGAGAACAGGGATGGAATAGGACTGGCATCAAAGAACAGTGTTAACAAGAGTAATACAGCTAACTTATCTTCATCACAAGAGGCCCCAAGTAGTGACAAGGCTCCTCCTCCAGCAGCAGCACCCCGTGTGAATGATCAATTCTGGGAGCAGTTTCTAACCGAAAGACCAGGATCCTCCGACACAGAAGAGGCCTCTTCAAATTACAGGGCTCTTCCTTATGATGATCAAGAAGACCGAGGCTCAAGCCATGGAATGTCTCGGAATGCAAAAAACTTTGGTAAGCTCAGTCTTTGAGCTTTGACATGCTACGGTTACAATCTGTGTACGATATATCAGGTTCCATGACAATTTCTAAAGAATTTGCATGGTTTTACTCCCACACCATATTTTCAGCTGAAAAAATTCTTACTATATTGTATAGATAGAACTATAGTTCTGATTATAGCAATATTTTCTCTTCTGATTACACCCAGTTGCTTAATCTTGAATTCCTTTTTTTGTCAAGTTCTTTTATGCTTCTCAGTATTATGTTATCTTTTGTTTTTTCTCTTTTTGATTAGTAAATGGGTAAAAACCCTAGAAATGCAGAGGCAAAATGCAGCATAGCCACTAGAAAGCATAGTTGCCGCTCAACAGTATTGCAGATTAGGTACAAAACGTAAGTGCCTCTGAATTACAATATCGATGCATTTTTAGCCCTTAAAATCTTGTTGGTGTTCCTCAAGAGGTAACCAATTTCAATTATGAAAATGATCTTTAAGCCATTCTATGAATATCATCAGACTATGCGACCGATTATCCCCCAAATGACATATGCTTGTGATTCATCCGTTGGTGATTTCAAATCGATGTTATGATGCCTCTAATTTCGGTTGAGCACCACATCTCAGCATTGTTATTAGATTTCCTGAATCTGGCAATTTGGTTGGAGCCAATAGATTTATCACTGTCAGCAGCATTAATTGTAGCAGTATTATGTTATAGTTGTGCCTGCAATTGTTGTTTTCCTAGACCCAACTCTGGGATCTGTATCACACCATTAGAAACCATACTGAGCTTACTACCAAATGTTGTTCCATTTCAGTGCATGCCAAGGATTGCCTTTCTTCTCTGGATTCTATTTTTTATTATTTCATTTTTATTGGATTTGTGTTGGGGAAAGGAATGGCCATTCTTTGGCCGAATAAAGCTGGAAGGCATATCATTCTTAATGTTGATACTAAAAGATGATTAGTGGAGTGAAGCAACAAGTCAAAAATGAGGGGCTGCCTGGGTGATGTTTTAATAAATGGAGCTTGTCCTTGCCTGCTGGGCTTGTCTGATGACTTTTTTGAAACAAATACAAGTGCCTGCAAACCAATAAATGTCGACTTTGGACCACCCATCTGCCTTCAGCTTGGGAATGTAACTAAAATATAACTATTCGGTAGGAGTATTATCTGTGTTATGCTCACTTTATTTCTTTTGCTCCAATCTTCCAGGTAGTGTTTGGACAAAAGTCTTGAAATTTATCTCAAAATTAGGAGAGTTAACTTCTATGTACTTGAATCATTGTGCCATGCCATTTTTCTCCCCTTTTTTACCAACCAATTACAAGGGGAGAAAGCAGCAACTACTGGTGTTACCTTCCCTATCTGCCCATCTCACTAGCTGGAAATCTCTGGGCTCGAAGCCTATAATTCAAAGGTTGGACCTCAGCAACTTTAGTAGCCACTTTCCAATTGTTTTTGTTACTTATTTTGCCTTATAATTTCAATTGATTGGTCTGGGATTCTAGCGAAATGTAAAAAAAATAAAAAATAAAAAAAAAATCAAGATCCCTTTCAATGCGGCTTGAATTCAAGCTCAGTATGGTTTCTAATGAGTGTTGTTGACATTTACACAAAGACAAGCCTTTTTTGTTTTAATCGTACCTAAAAGCCTTAATTTTACCCTACGCAATGATTGGTAGGAATTAGACATAGTAAAAATTAACATCTCCCAAAAACCCGATCTAAATGTGTCTGAAAGTGGTGTGTTTTGAACATGATTTCTCAACCCAAAATCTTAAATAACCAAACCTGAAAACCCACAAATTAATGGGTTCAACCTAACCCAAATCCGATACTGTTACCTTTCGGCTCAAGCCAATAAAAATGATACTTTGTATCTTTCTTATGTTCTTTTATCACTATCGCTATATACTTTTGTACTTTATCTAAGCTATATACTTTTATACTTGATCTAATATAATATATAATAATCAACATAACATATAAAGGGGTGTTATATATTCTCCTTTAATTTATCCTACTTAATAAAAATGATGGACAAGTAAAAAAGAAATTGAGCAATTAAGAAGCAGTATAGAATAGTGAAATAAACATCCAAAAAATTGGCTAATGCCCAATAATTTTAGGTGGTAATGGAGTGACCATACGAAGTTTTGCCTGTGGAACTCTGATAGGAAGGAAGTACACAACGAATGATTTATTTTATCTTTTTTACAAAGATCAATTCGGGTCATCCAAACTCAATCTCTATCTCAGAGGTACATAAATTGAACTTAATAATGACCACGGGGAGGAGGGAAACCTAAACCCAATCCCAAAAGTTTGGTTCATTACCCTACTCATCTCCATACAAGAAGACTTGCAGGTCATGGGAATCAATCCCATGACTTTCAAGATGGAAGTTCACAATCATGCCAAGTGAGCTACTAACTCATTGACAATTTGACATACAATGAGTGGATATGTATGGTAGGATAAGTGGAGAATTGGAGCGTTACCATCGCGTGATGGAGATGAAGATTAGCTTGAGTGAGTGAATGGATTCGATAATCAACACGAACAATAGCCTTAAACACCCAAAGGTTGGATATGACCTTGAGCAAGGAGAACCACAACTCTAGGCCTAACACCCCACCATGATTGTTTAGGAAATTCCGCCAATAATCACTAAATGAATGACTTGAATTACCCCCAAAGTTGATTGGATAAAGATAATAAGGTTTGAGAGAAAACAAGGGAGAAACCCTAACAAATGCATAAGCATCAATATTAATCAGCAAAAACTGCTTGGGAAATGTAGGGTATTTATACTAAGTAACGAAATTAAACCAAAACTCAGTGTTTTAAAAACAGAAATACGCGAATCAGCAGCGTCGTCGCGGGTGCGACGACCCCTGTCGCGGGCGCGACAGCCTTCTGCCCCAAACTCTTCTTCGTTTGCTGAAATGTGTCGTGGGCGCGACGCCTTTCTGCCCCAAACGCTCCTTTGCCTGTCGTGGTGTGTCGCGGGCGCTACCGGATGGGTCACGGACGCGACACCCTAGCCAGTGTGAGGTCGCGGGCGCGATGTGACGCTGATTTCAGGCGTTGCTTCTCCCTTGAACTTTATTGATTCCGGGGTTACATACGAACCTCGATTCCTCGATGCTTCTTGTCTCGGGACGGCCCGGTATGACCTCGAGGTCTCCGGGGTTGGTGGAGGAAAACCCGAGCCTCTCCAAGTTCCAACAACGGTCGACTCGCCTTAACCACGCCAACTCGATACTCACCACCCCACCCTTCGAGAATGCGTATCGGTTCTTGAAAATGAATAGGTGAGTGGGTTTAGTGTGGGAATGCCAGGTCGGGATTTTCTCTTTCGCGTCACTTTCCACCATCCCGGCTAAGGAAGCCCGGGCCCGAGCCCGACACGGTTCAAGAATTTGAGAAAGTTCAATGAAACTATTCAAATTTTTTTGTCTTTTTTTTAAAAAGAAAAGGTTCCACAATTTATAGGAGCTCACTGGCATAATTTATATATGGATAAGTTTCTCAGTGACTTTAAGATTGATAAATAGGTAATATTTTGCATTATATTGATTATTATTTTGTTTAACTATCTCTTTGGTACTTAACTGTCAATCTTGTAGAATTTTATTTTATTTTTTTGTTTTTTGGAACTCGGGTAAATCGGAAGGTTCACCTTCTACATGGTAAATGAATGAGGGGGACCAACTTGTAGTTAGAAACCTTCTCTCTAATATTAAATGACTAACCAAGAGGAACAAGAAACTAAACTACAAAAACTATAAATAAAAAATAAAAACAACAACAAAGCACTAAAAAAGAGAACTAGAAAGAAATCCTCAAAGAAAACAAAACACTATCAAAACTATCAACAAGAAACAAGAAACAAGGTACTAAAAATAAAACCAACCCAAGAAAAAAGATTAATAAGTAACCATCAAGAAAGGGACAGAAAACTAAAAAGTAAGACTAGTTGTAATATCTTGGGAAGCCAAATATAAGGCTTGACCGAAGAACACTTGATAGATCTAGAAAAACGAAAGCCACCGTGGGAACCTAGGGGCGGTAGGCAACCCAACGGCGTTTGTGGCACTTCTCCGACGAAGGCGAAGAGAGAACTACCATGGAGGTGACCTGAAAGACGGTAGATCTGATCGCAACTCCTGCAGCAGAAGAGCTTGACCTAACGAAATTGATAGACATCATCGACTTTGTCTTTGTCGTCCCCCTCAGTGAGGTTGTGTGCTTGTGGCCTTTCACGGGAGAAAATGCAGACGGGCACCGCTACCACAAATGGAGCATAAACCCTTCACAGCCATGGTCACCATGGCTGATGGTGTTTAAAACTTGGAACGAAAAACCCATAACTATGGTTGCCATGACTGAAGGTGTTCAAAACATAGAAGCTGAAATTAAACGATGAGTAGGACTATGAATTGGATATGGATAAACAAGTAGGCAAAGCCTCGTTAGAGAACTCGCATTTCTCACCAAAGAAATCTGAAGAGGGCTCTATGCAAGTTGTCTGAATCTCCAACATCTTCCTCTCAAGAGAATGGTTGATGGTCATCTGAATCTCCAAAAAAATTATTATTGAAATTAAATAATCCAAACTTTAATGCAATTTGGATCAGACAAATCAAATTTAACATTTTGTTTTCGGTGATATACACTTAACGTTTTATTTTATTCAATGAACCTCCACCGATTCTATCCCATTGGGAAAATGACATAGCGGTGGTGATTGCTTACGCAAATTTTAAAAGGTGAAAACAAAGGGAAAACAATTTGCGTCCACGTGCCAAGTCATTTTTCGAACGAGTTGGAATCTGCAAAAGTTCATTCAATATAATAGGGTGTTAAGTGTAGATCATCAGATACAAAATCGTAAGTTTCATTCATCGGATCCAAATTGTCCAAAATTTGGATTATTTAGTTCCAAAAAAAAAAAGAAGTCTTGTTAGTGATTTTATGCCATACTGAGATCGTGGTGACAAATGAAAGCCTAGATCAGAGGTTGAAAATCCAATAAACTGTGTTATGGATGGTTGCATCAATAAGAATTTTGTATAATTGCGTCATAGGTTTGACAATGAAGAGAAGAATTATATGTAGGTATTATTTAATGTCCATTGATTCTTAATAGACTTGACAATCGGGTGAATTGGTTCGGGTTTGAGTCGGTTCAGATTGGCATCAGATCAACCAATTTCGATTCGAGTTCGGTGAATCTTATTCGGGTGAAGTTCTTTCCGAGTGGTTTTTGTTTGATTTGAGGTCATTTGGTGTGGATCTTAAACGGATCACTTTTAAGGTTGTGGTTTGGATCGATTTCGGTTTGGGGTCAAGACCGGATCATCGATTCGGGTTTGATTTTTTTTCTATTTGGGTCTCGCATTAGTTTTATCATACCTAATTCTTATCGTAACAAATCAAACGGCATTCATTGATCGGATAGGAACTAATTGGAATCGATAATTTCTTGGGTTTGAATGTTTCAAATGCTAAAGTATCATCGAAGCATTTTGAAAAGATGTTAGTGACGAAAACATGACATGAAGTTTGATTAGTATCTTGGTGTCACATTTTATTATTTGGTGTTCTTCATCATTTCAGTATTGATTTTCTTTTTCCTGCAAGGGCAAAGTAGGATACCAATACCGGAGCCTATGACGAATGGGTTCAAGTAAGAAACGTCGATTGCTAGCCTATGGGGCATTGATAGTTAATTAGGGTGAGTGGTTTGAGGTACCCTACTCTAAAGTTAAGAACCTTACTCTTCTTTGTTTGATTGATTTTGAAAATTCAGGAATCTTATCCTTACCTATTTAAACTGATTCCTAAATTTAAGGAACGTTACCCTTACCCTTACCCGTGGTTCGGTTCCGGATATCCACATATAATACACTAACTATATTTTCTACCTTTTTTTAAAAAAAAAAATTTGATTTTTTCATCCATTCATGTTGGTTTGACGTTCAACATGCATAATTACAAGTCTGTTGTGTTATATTGTCTGCTATCTATACACATTGATTTAAACAAAAACACTGATTATTGTGAATATGTGACTGTCGTCTAACATTAAAAAAAAAACAACATACAAAATTCTCTTAATAAAAATTAAGGGCCTGTTGGTTCACCAATTCAGGAATAGAATGGAATGAAACTTGATTCCTAAAAAAGAAGGAATGGAACTTGATACTTGAAATTAGTTGTTGGTGCAGTTAAAAAATGGAATCAGTACCCAGTTCCTGTCGTTTGGTACAATAATGGAATGAAATCAACCCTTACTTTTTGTTGTTCGATTCAGTTAAGGAATATAACCAAACTTTTGTAATACATAATTTTTTTGAATATTGTAATCTTTTAATATTATAAAAATTGAAATTTCTTTAATATTAATTATTTGAATTACCATTAATTATAACATTCTTGTAATAATTATATTGTAATAATATTATAAAAATTGAAATTTCTTTAATATTAATTATTTTTTTGAAACCTTAATATTAATTATTTGAATTATCATTAATTATAACATTCTTGTAATAAACATTCTTGTAATAAAAAAGGTCATTTTTTTTTCTCTCTGCTTTCTGCCATAGTCTCTCTTTCTTCTATTTCATGTCAAATCAAATTTTATCCCACCATCATCATCATCATCTTCTTTTTTTTATACAACAATGGCGAATCATGATCGATGAATCAAATTTTTTATATAACAAATCATGATTAATCACCAGCATCTGTATCAATAATGGCAAATCACCATATGTATACAACAATTTTTTTTTAATACAACAATGGCAAATCACCGTCATCATTATCTGTATTACAAATCATGATGAATCAAATTTTTTTTCCAGAACAACGTACAATGGCAGAATTTCGAATCAAATGGATAAGGGGAGGAAGAAAAAGGAAGAAACTACATATCAGTCGGTGACTATCGCAATATAGTCGACGAGGTTTGTACTTCATATGACAATGACAATACTATGAGGGTGAAGGGTTAGGGTTTTTGGTAGGAGTTAGAGACATATATTGATGGCAGAGAAAAACATTAGGTATGAGAATATTATGATAATATTTTCTTTTCTATCTTTGTATTATTTTTGGGAATTAGATCTCATTCCCCCCAAATATGAGAGATATGGGATTCCTCTCAAAAGGGAGGAACTTGAAACCCCTGGGTATCAAATCCCAAACCCTAAAAGGCTCAAATAAACATAAAAATTGGGAACTTGATATCCAAAGATATCTAATTCCACTCCTCTTCTTCCAACCAAACAGGCCCTAAGTGTTAATAAAAATTACAAATGTCTTTTTGGTAAAATTGGTTTCTAAAATAAATGTCTAATTTTTTTATCAAAATAAAATTTCAAGTTCCATATACCTATTGGTTCCGGGTTCTAGGTTTCGTGTACCCGGTACCCAACCGTAATTGACAGGTTCTAGATTTCAGTTCTGGGTAGTAGTTTCAGAACCTTACCCTTACACATTAGTCGTGTTTCTGAATTTTAAGAGTCCTACCTTTATCCGTTTGACCGGTTCTAATATGGTTTTAGGTTCCGAATATGGAACTGTTTATGGCTAAATAGTTCAGTATTGATGTAGTGGCACTGTGGCAGCCTACAACCAGTTTATAATGTTTCTCTTTGGACATTTTTAAATTTTTTTTTTTGAAAGGACCTATTTAGAAAAATAACAAGCAAATAAGAATGGGACAAAAGCCAATATGGAGATTTGTGACACATACACTCAAACGGGGAAGACGACTGTCGAGTGTGAGTGACACAAGTCGCACATCGGAAATCGGAAGTATTGGTCAAGGCTTCTCTAAACAAAATATATCACTCTTCTTCTGGCTTAATGCTTGGGGATCAAAAAAATTACTTAGAGGTAACTTAACTTTTGAAGAAATAATTTTTTGGTATCCTAATTTTTTAAAACTAATTTTGGGGTACCCTTACTTTTAGGATTAAAAATTACTAGGTGAATTTCCGGCGAAATTCCGATTGATTCAAATCATTTTCGTCGACAAAAACAAAGGGCATTTTCATCCACAAAAACATTTAATCAATTTCCCGCCTACAACTCACCGGTGAATTCAAATCATTGGCGGGAAATTCACCTAATTATTTCTAATTCTAAAAGTTAAGGTACCCCAAAATTAGTTTTTAAAAATTGGGGTACCAGAAAAACATTTCACAAAAAATTAGAGTACCCCTGAATCATTTTTTGCTTAGGGATGATAAGACATTCAAGAAAGAGTAGGACCTGCCTTTCCTTGCCTTTTTAACTCATGAAACGCTCACGAGCAGTATAACTCACAACAAGCAAGCAAACAGTGTATCAGTGGTTGAACCCTTAATCAATTCAATCAAGGCCGTGATCCCTACACACTCTACTCATTCGTATTTATGATTCCCACCACCTCCCTACACCTCTAAAATTAAAGCATTCTTCACCCTCACCCACCTTCTCTCTCTCTCTCTCTCTCTCTCTCTCTAAAAAGTGAAAACCCCCAAATTTTAGCAATGCCCACATCAAGAATCATCCTCATACCACTCCTACTACTCTTGATCTTGCAAACCCACCTGAAATCTTCAAATGGGTTCCCAGATTTGGGGCTAAGTGGTGAAATGGATGCAATGGCAGTAAGAATTTGTGATGGGAAATTGGGTAATTGTCCAGCTTCAATGCCAGAATTTGAGGAGGATTCAGAAGCACCGAAAAGAAGAGTTTTGAGTGTGGAAAGAAGGTACATAAGTTACGAGACTTTGAGGAGGGATCTTGTGCCTTGTTCTACTCCTGGCTCCTCCTACTATCAGTGTGGAGCTAAACCAGCTAACCATTACACCAGAGGCTGCAGTAGGATCACTCAATGTGCTAGATTTTAGACAAACTTACAAATCCCTTCTTAAGAGTAACAAATACAAAAACCACGTTGAGGGTACAACATCTTGTCTTTCTTTTCCCCTACTTTTCATCCAATCTTGTGTAATTGTTGTCATACACTATTAATTCATAAGTCTGGTGTATAGCCACTTTTTTCTCTGCCTTTGTCTGACTTTCGTAATTGTCTTAGTTTAATGCTGCATCTTTGTTGTATTTTGAGGAAATAGTAATGAGTTCTAGTACTCCCTGTGATGGATTTTCAATGAAATCACATTATTTGGCCTTGTCATTTGGTTGGTTGGTTGGTAAGTTTGGGATTTATTCAACTACTGATTGGAATTGTGGATAAAATCTTATTATTATAAACTGAATTTCAATGGTCCTGAGTGGAGTATGAATTGAAAGTTGACTCTTTTCTTTACATTATTTCTTAAACTGTTCATAGATACGTCAAAGTTGCTGTTAATTTTTTAGGTCCATGTTGATAGGAGTAGGACTGAAGGATTTCTAACATGCATCAAATTTTCCTCACCGACACTCTGATATGGCCATGTACTTTATGTTCTTTAGTTAGGTAACTTTTTTAACTTAGGAATTTTGGACTGTAATATACTCAATTTTTGGGATATTGGATTATAATATACCAAACTTTGACCTTGGATAATAATACACTGTACTTTAGGGGGTGTTGGACAATAATGCACCAGAAAGAATTTTGACGATGGCTGACTTAGTGGCGATCCTACGTGGCAGACCAACTACGTAGGATCACCACTGAGTCAGCCACCGCTAGAATTGTTCCGGGTGCATTATTGTCCAACATCCCCTAAAGTACAATGTATTATTGTCCAAGGTCAAAGTTCGGTGTATTATTGTCCAATACCCCAAAAGTTGAGTATATAAACATCCAAAAACCCTTTAACTTATCCTAACTCATCTTAATTTATCACAACTTATCCCAACCTAACACAATTTTTCAAAAAAACATTCACTCTAAAAACACAATTCCCAAAACAAAAACATCATAATTTATCCTAACTTAAAAATAATTCATCCAAAGAATAGGGTCATATTATTTTGATAACTGCTATTACAAAGTGATAAAGAAATAAACAAATATCGATCTCCTTTATCTATATATTAATGAGTAAAGTATATAAAATTTAATGCACAAAAATGTATTCATTGACAATTATTGTATTGGAAGAACTCGGATTCGGATTTATTATTAGCGGTCACTTGGGGTAGTGGTGGATGTCAATTTTTTAATTAAAGATGGTCAATATAGTATTATTTTATATGATAAATATAAATTCATAATTTTTATTCCAAATTATACTAATTTATAATTTTTTTTTAGAGTTAACAATGGTTGTGGCCATCGTCGCCGTACCCAAAGATCCGCCAGTGGCTTGGGGATTTAATTGCGGGGATTTGTATGTCCTTATTGACGAAGTCATGGCTGTGAGAAATGAATCAAATGATGTTTAAGATGCTTTTCTAGCATACTGTCATTGTATTTATTTAGAGAGATAATTTAGTCTTTTATCAATGTGGTAAAAGACTGTTCAAGATCTTGGGAGATATATACTATGGTGCAAGATATCAAATTTTTTCGTCTCTTTGTAATTCAGTAGTCATAGTCATCACTACGTGCTACGTGAAAGAAATCATTTCTAGATTCATTTTCAAAATTTGGCATACTATTGATTGTTATGTAGCTTAGTTTAATAGTTGTAATGATATGTAGTGTAAAATAATTATGAGAATCCTCTTAGAAGACTTGATTATTGGGTCGTGGACCAACTCGATCTGAAAATTTGTGAATTAGGGTCAGTCTTTTTTAGGTCAACTAATATGAACCGAAAACTTTGGGACCCTAGCTTAATTAGGGTTGGTTTAGAGTCAAAGATGCCTTGACCCGGCCTAACCAGTTCACCCAATAAATAACTATACAACATTATTTTCCATTAGAGAAATTAATTGGAATTTTAGGTGTTTGTAATAACTTAGATACTTAATGTTAGACTTATTTTATTTTGTTCAAATTTGGAATCTAGAATTTTATTAGTCGATGTATGTGTTGACAACTTAAAGTTTTGGACTTTTTCAAATTGAAAATGGTAAAATGTTAAAACATTAAATTTTTAGATTGTAGGATCAACTGACCTGATGACCCAGCCCAACCAGAACTTTGAACAGGTCTTACTCTAAGTAGAATCTTTGAGTAAATGACCATCTTAGTTGTTGGTAGACCTAGCAATTCGAAGTGTCGGATCGGATGACTTCAAGATCGAGTTTGTTCGAATCGATCGTGATCCAATTCCCATGAGGCCCAGGTTCAGTTTAAATATGGATGGACCTTGGCCGGATCGGGATCTTCGGCTTAGAATCGATTGAGGCCCCGTTCTTTTATACGGCTAGCTGCAGTGCGGTGTGGAGGAAATGTGGTGGATTGTGGTGGTTGGGTAAAGTTGTGGTGGGTTGTGGAAAGTTATGGTTTAAATAATTGTAAATGTGTTGGTAAATAAAGTTTAACTTTTAATAAAAAGATAAATTAAAATTAAAAAAGTAAGTTGTGGTAGATTGTGGTAGGTTGTGGAAAGTTGTGGTGCAGTGTCACACTGCAGTCTACCAGCTGCATAAAAGAACGGGGTCTGAATATTTTCCTGGGTTTGTTGAGTCAGATCAGGTCAACTTGGGATCAGGTTGATTCGGTTGCTTGTTTTCGAGTGTATCCAAGGTCGGATTACTTTCAGGTCAGATTGGTTTCGAGTCGAGGTGCTTTCAGATCGAGTTGCTATCGCACTATGTTAAAATTTATCTATTATTAAAATGTCAATTTTCAAGTTTTGAGCAAATATTAATTGCATAAGTAAATAATTTATGGTATATGTTCATTAGTTTGAATTGTACTGTATGGAAATCATCCCAAAAAATATTAACTACTACATCGATTAATAGTCAAAATAAATAACAATTACATATGTGCTATCGGGTATGACAATTGACTCAAAAACCCACATGTGTTTAGCTTTATTATTATTTATTAGGATTAAAATTTTCTTTCGAAAGTGAAAGTCAAAGCATATGAGCTTTAAGTGTTTAACCGTTCAACTTATACATATTCAATTTCAAAATTTTCATATGACTACTCCAAATTGGGTATAGTTTGGTTTCGATGTAAATCGGGTTGGTTCCAATTCGGTTCAGGTGTGCCTTGATTCAGGTACATTTCGGCTCGAGTATGCCTCAGGTTGGATAAATTTCTGTTCGGGCCATTTTCGGATCCGGTTTTAATCGAGTTTAGCATGACTCGATTCAAATTGTTTCGGATGCCTTTCTTATTCGCTTAGCTTTTGGGTTGCGGTTCACATCAGTTTGATCCGTGTTCGGGTAAAGACCAAGTCCCCACATTCAGGATCGGATCAGATTTCGAATAGGTTTTGCCAGGTCTAGTTGCTTGTATACCTATTATGGGGGAAAAAAGAGCTTTTCTTTTTCGGTGGTAGAGCTGGCAAAAATCTAAGGCCGGATAATTTGATTTCGGACAAATTGGACATGGGATAAAAACTTGATGTTTGGTACCTAGTTTTTTAGCATATTTTTGGGCGGACTCGGGTCTGACATATCAACAAGCATAAATTCGGGTCTAAAATCTAAATCGGGTGAACAATAGAAATTTTTAAATATTTGAATTTTTAGTCAAATCGGTCAATATTATTCGGACAAACATTCTATAACTGTAGCGGTTTTTCCCGAACCAGACAAATCTGGATTATCGGGTTGTACATATTTTTGCCAGCCCAATTTGGTGGTAAAAAAAGAGTTTGGTTTTAACATATGTCCACCTTAATTAGCTAAGTACAACAACAACAATAACATCCTAGGTGACACATTTGAACGCATTCTGCGGGTTCCTAATGTAGGCAGCCTTGCCCCCATCAACAAAAGTTTATGGAGAGACTAATTCCGATGGATCTGCAGTGAAAAACAAAGGAGAAGCTTGTTAAGGTAAGAAACTACGTACCAGAGTGTTGCGAGTGGTTAAGGAAGAGCTAACAAGTACCTGCACAAGAAAAACAAATACAAGTCAAAAAACAAAACATTAGCTCGAAGCACAAACATCGTTCCTCACCTTACAACCTTAATACTAGCCCGTCAATCCCCCTGTCTAGAGTCATGTCCTCCACTAAACCTAGGTGCCTTAGATCTTCTCTTATCACCTCTCATGGATTTTTTAGGTCTCCCACGCCCACGACAGCCTTAGGGTATCCCAATCCCTTCGTACTTCCTTACAAGAGCATCCTCGCTTCTACTACGGACATGCCCAAACCATCTCAGTCTAGTCTCTCGCGATTTTTCCTCAAGGGATGCTACCTCTAGTTTGGATCGACAAACATCATTCTTAATCCTATCCAACCTGGTATATCCGCAAATCCACCGAACCATCTGCATCTCCACAACATTTAGCCTTTGACAATGCATCTTCTTGACTGTCCAACACTCAGTGCCATACAATATCGCTGGTCTAACCACCTTACAGTACACCTGACCCTTAATTTAAGCGGAATTATCAAAAAGCATACTTGAAGCTTATCTCCACTTTTGCTAACCAACTTTGATACAGTGTGTATTGTGTAACATCATCATTGACTTCCCCGTCACTCTGTATAATAGAACCTAAGTACTTGAACTTTTCAACCCTAGGTATGGTCACCCTCCTATGGTTACTTCTTGCAAGTGAGTGTCAAAATCTCATCCACTAAAACAACACCTCATGTATTCTATCTTAGACCTACTCAATCTAAAACCCTTGAACTCCAGCGTGTCTCTCCAAAGCTCCGCTTTGTCATTTAAACGTTTCCTCAATTTGACTATGAGAACAATATCATCCACAAAAAGCATACACCAAGGTAAGTCGTCCTAAATGTCCTTAGTCAACTCATCCATAACCAAGGTAAAAAGAAATATACTCAGCACTGAACCCTGATGTACCTCGAATCACAAGAGAAATCACTCGAGGCACCTAGTGTTGTTCGAGCGCACGTTTTAACCTCCTCTATCGAATTGGCGGACAAGTTGGGTTACCTGTACTCCCCTCAGTTGGTCGTAGACCCTCTCCAAGAAAAGTCACACTCCGTCCCTTGTTAAAAAGTGCATCGAAGCAATCCCTCCACCTCTCCTTTAATTTTATCTAGGTGTCTTTTACCAAGACTCTCAATACACCTAAAACTCACTAGTTCTTTGGACTTCTTTTCTCGCATCCTTGCCAGCTTAAGAATCTATTTCTCCTTCTTCAGTACTCAACTTCTCGTACAAGCTATCAAAAGCAGCTTCCTTCGCCTGGCCTCCCGCTTTGCCAACCTATACTTATCCTTACCAATTTGTTTCTGCCTCCTCGGTATAATTTCTCATTGCCTAGTATGCCTCCTGCTTCTCCTTCACCGTTGCCTTTACGACCTCATCCCACCACCACGCACCTTTCATACAAGCTCCTCCCCCGCGCGAAACTCCTAGTAAGTCCTTAGTTACTCTCCGGATACACGTGGCCATCCTCCCCCACCTAGAAACTCCTTCTTTCAACTCCCATAGCCCCTCTTCAGTGATGCGATTTTTAATTGACTCAGCGTTCTTCTTATCCAATCTCCACCACTTAATACTACGAACCCCAACACCCTTACTTTTTCGTCTAAAATTCTTCACTTCCACATCCACAACCAAAAGTTTATGTGGCGTCGTCAATACCTCATTGGGTAGTACTTTACACTCCTTGCAAGCATACCGATCACTGACCCTAGTTAGTAGGAAGTCAATCTGAGTCTTGGAGGAGCCACTCAAACAAGTCACCGAAAGTTTATTAGTCTCTTTTAAACATAAAATACTTGAAAGCAAAATGATAAACATCTTGTTGCTAGATGGTTCTTAACCATCTTGCATCTCACCTAAATCACTCATAAAATTAAATGTAAGTATATTTAAATCATTATAAAGGTATGTTTAATTACTTTGAGAATTATTGTAACCTATAAACAATATAAAAATATTTTTTTATTCATATTTTTTCATAAATATAAAATACTGAGAATATCTTTAGTTTTTAAATCCAAAATTTTAATTTCTCCTCGTTCTAATTTTTATAAGCATTTTTAAATTTTTACTTTTTTTGAAACGGAGGGAATATTATGTAAACTTATTGATTAATTGCACTAGAATAAGAACCTACGGCCTGCGAAAGTGAAGGCAACTTGTTTTTCAATACTTGAGCTTTCAACACCAAGGTTGAGAGTTAAAGACAGAAATGCATATAAATTTCCTTTTTTTTCTTTATATATTGTTTAACTTAGAGAGCAACCTGAATTGACAAGAAGACACTTTAGACAATGACTATAAAGTGCAAAGAAAGAAATGAGGCAGGAAGAATGCCCACAAAACTTGCAAGAAATCTATGAGTCTACAAGTATAACATTGCAAACATGACAGTAAAAGAAAATGAATGCTTATGTGTGCAAATCAGGAATAAATCTCCTCTCATCTTGCGTTCCTTTCAAGTGAAGTCTCAAACTCTGTGTCTCTGCATTGATTGAATGATCTCATGTGTATTCACTTTTGAGCTTCAACAAATGCCCTTTTCAACCTGTTTTTTTTTTTTTTTTTTTATGGTAATAAAATGTATGGCTACCATGAGGGAGGTTTCTAAAGATGGGAATTCAAATGATTAATCAAACATTCAAACATTCAAACCTACCGGCTAGAATAGGGTAAATCTGAGTGCCATGGGCCAATAATGAAACATAATCTTTCTGTCACACAACTAGGATGTAAACCATTTGACAACATTTGTTGGCCTTTAGATGTATATTGATGCGAGTATAATTCTCAGAGATCAAACAATACAAGTTCTACCAAATCTACATGCTACCATTCACTCATCACAAATGGTTCTTTCAGGAGATTTATCATCACAAATATATAGGGGTACATCAGAATCCAGAATGATCAGTGTTGCTTCCATTTTCTTCTTTTTTTTTTCCCTTCTTTTGATAGGAAAAATCCTTGCATATAAAAAGGAGCCTCTCCACTCTCGAGCATAATGCAGAGACAATATTCGAAATACAAATACAGACAGGCCACATCATACCTACCATCTATCTAATTTTCAAAACTTTTGGCATTGCAGTATAGTCCGCCATTGACAGAGCAAGATTGTGAATATTAAGAAGATTCAATATCAGATTCTTCTGGCCCTCCTTTGTACAACTCAAAATCACCATCACCTTCACCGCTCCATCTGCAGATCAGGTGGAGCTTGAAGATGGCAAGCTTCATCCCAAGCAGACGCTGCAAATCAAAGCCACAGTTCAACCAATTAGGCAATTGCTGACAACACAAATTCCTAACGAAATCAATTTAAATTAAAAGAAAATATAGCCAACTCGACAACAGATCATTTCTCTCATTTTTCTTCCTCTTGCATATCTCATGGGACATCTTAGGTGGGGAAATGATGTCAGAGAGGGAGCAGCAGGGGATAAAGAAGCTCTCCTATGGCTCTCCTTGACAGAAATTCACGTGCACCAGATCCCACCAAGACCATTGTATGTACTTCTAAGCAAGGTCATGAAAAACAGATATTTGTACCATTGGTCTACACAAACCACAACTTCCAGGAAAAAAAAAGAAAGAAAATAGACAATCCCCTAACAACAATAGAAAGGGAAGCACCATGGCCATCACCTACAATACAAAGGGTAAATTGACCAAGGGGACTCTTAAATCACCTCTTGTAGCATTTCAGTCTTTTTAGATGATGAAGTGACAGTCAAACCAAAAGAAAAAGGAGAAGGGGCTCAAGAGAGAAATTTGCTATTTCATCTCTTTTTTTTTCCTCATCTTCAAACATTGATTACCAGAAAAACCTTGGCCAAACATTCCCAAAATGCAGGTATAGGGGATACATATCGTTCCTAGTAAGTAGTAACTATGCCTACAACTTCAATGAAAGAACTAGATTACTCTTAAGAACAGCAAATCAACCTGAATTCTGCTAATGGAGTTAGTAAAAAAGACTGTACAGTCAGCTGACAAAGTCTGGATGTGAATTAGAAATCACCACAGTATGCTGTAGCAATTGCATGTTGAATGCTAACCATGTCAACAACAAAACAATATAAGCTGCAGATTACTGAGCTTCCTAGTTCCTAGTTCCTACACATAATTAAGGCCAAGCACCTAATTAGTTTATCATGGTCAGGCTCCAATTGGGAGGGTAAGAGAGGGTACGAGTATCAGTGCTTAATTTCCGAATGACATTTGATCACACAATACTTTCAAATGCAATTATCCAAAGCATTTTCCATCTATCCCCATACTCCACAGAAAGTAAGACCAATATTTCATAACAAGCCATTTGTTCATCTCAGGACTAGGCAGCTGAACAGCAACAAAACAGTGAAATTGGTAAAAGCACTAACCAGGATACGAGCAGACTCAGGCGACAAGGGCTTCCCTTCCTCACAAACAACAAAGTCCGAAATGAGCTCCACCACACCTATCCCAATAAAAAAGGTAATCAATATAAACCATGTTTTAAATTTTTCCCCACCTGTTTTTGCTTACTGATTTATAGTGTCTTGTCTGTTTGACTAGGGGATATTGCTTCAGAAAAAGAAACTCTGGCACTAGAAGATCATAAATAAAATATCATAAATCAGCAAACCTTTATTCAACCGCACAGGCATCCCTTGCTTGCGCAGAAAAGGCTCCATTTCATGGGTAAATTCAGTCAGAGGACCTTCTTTAAGCTCCACCTGAAATACCCATAA
Source organism: Portulaca oleracea (assembly GCA_029582165.1). Taxonomy (NCBI): domain Eukaryota; kingdom Viridiplantae; phylum Streptophyta; class Magnoliopsida; order Caryophyllales; family Portulacaceae; genus Portulaca; species Portulaca oleracea. The sequence goes on along the minus strand of CM055888.1, from coordinate 32,369,947 downwards.
ACAGAAATGTTGCTTTATCACATAGCGCTGAGATAGAAAATTTAAAATAACTACTATACAATGTTACACACGTCAGATTTTATCTATTCCAGATAGACAATCCAAAGTTATAACATCAAATCTCTACTGAGCACAGCATATACAATGCCATCCAATCTTGTTCATCAATGTCAGCCATCAGTAAAATGAACCAAAAAAGGTCAGGTATGTACTGCACAAAGATATGAACCTACCTTCTCAGTTGCAATACTTCCTGTCCTTGCAAAATCATAAACTTCAAAGCTCTCAAATAACCTGGTAAAATAATGTCAAAAAGTAGAAGAATTCAGACCCAAGGAGGCAAAATGTTTGTTATATTAACTAAGGCTACAAGTAAATAAGTAAAAAAACCATGGCGTTTTGACCTAGCGACCCGGATTGAACTTATGAAGTAGCAGTCCGTCTTACAATCTCCAACCCCTCCTATCCACCACCCAGAATAGAAGCCAAAGAAGGTGCAAATTATGGACCAGTTACGAGAGTCTATAAGGGCTTCCTGATTGATTATTTTAGAAAACATCAACAGAGAACGAAGATCGTGACTGCTGGGTTAAGCAAATTTGATTTACCAGATCGATTTAAAAAACAACTACAATTGACATGGTGGGCGGAGTGGAAGCAGAACCGGAAAAGGCGATCAAATAAGCGTTCAACTAGGGCTTTTCATATTGACAATCTGAATGCTCCAACATTTTAACAGGAAATGGTTAGTTTGCTGAATGCTATTTGTATTGTAATTTTCTATAGAAATTTAGTAAATATCATGTACACATAATCATCTTATAATTCAAATAAAGCTCAAGGACACAAATCAGAGATATAAGAAAGTTCCGCATACTTTTTGACTTCTCCCTCCGGCAAATTGGTAAGGAAAAGACCGGAGTCCCCACGCCGTAACTGCATATCCAGAAAACAAAGAAATAAATGAGTAGCCATACAAAATAAACTATGGAAAGGGGTTCATAGGAAAAGAAGACACTATTACCTTTGAGATTTTGTATAAACCCGGCCTAATCTCATCAGAAACAGAGCGGCCTAAAGCAACCTGCATCACTTTGTTTGATCCCAAGAAGAATCTGAAATTGAAGACATGTCAAATTTGTTTGTCTTGGCAGCATTATTTATGCTACATTCTTCTTTTCCCCTAAATTTGAACTTTAGAGAACAACAATGGTCCAAGAAAACACTAGAACAAAAAGTGTTCAAAATATCTAGTTATTTGGGATATTCAAGACTGTGGGTATAAAGATTCTAGTTGACACAAGACCTAGACATTAAAAACAGACTCGCATTCATGAGAGGCAAACTCTTGTTGTCTCGTTGAATTCAATAATATGTTACATTTCCACCTCCTTACAATAGCAATGCACGACATCCTAATTAACAAGTACACCGTGGGGAAGTCAAGAAGGCAAAGGGCAGCAAACTGTGGATATGATAACTTCACTATTTTCCACAAAATAAAGAAGAAGAAATCCAGAGTCATTCATGCATGCTAAACATCCAATGTAGCAAAGAAAGATAAAGAAAGTCACCTGCTACTTGATTTGAGCTGCTCTCTGAACTCCTTAAATTTAAGATTCCTCATATTCTCAAATGCAAATACATACATGGAAGAGTACTTCTCTACCGCTTCCCTTATTGAGTTAACAATGGCCTCCTTATGCTCTCTCCCCTTCTTCTTTGTCTTTGATAGAGTAACTGCATATATGTTTTTCATTATTAAAAAATCAAGTCATGTATCCAATATCTAATCCAACTAAAAAGAAGCACAAATGGAGCAACTGCAATATCTTCCGCATCTGGTCAAATTTGTGTCGATTTGAATAACAACCAAATACACATGCTGGGAACTGACAACCAAATACAAACAGACTCAAACAGGGATAAGGGGAATTGGGAAGTACAGCAATGGAGAGAAGCAAGTATCATGCCAAACATAACAAACTGGCAAGCCTGAAAATTGAACGCTATTTGGCAAATATACAGGTAAATGTATTCAGCTTAAAAAGTAGTATAGAGACTGCATATGCTATAGAATATAGAGATTAAATCCCAAGACAAATGCAGTGATTTGAAATTGAATGCAAAGAGAGGAAAGAGGAGAGAGTACCAGCTCTATTGCGCTTAGATTTGGGCATCTTGTGTTGTGTTGTGTTGTGTTGCGTAAACAAAGAAAGAAGAGAGGGGAGGGGAAGACTGAGAGAGAAAGGAAGAAGGAGCTGCTGTTGGTGGGTTTCGTTAAACCTCAAAATCAAAAGGAGGCCGGGGTATTTTGAGTTTTTAGGTTTTCAGATTTCAAACCCACACTCATGCTGAGCTGGACTCCCTCCCCAATCCCCACCCGCTGCCTCTTGCAAGCCCCCACTAGGGATCCTGGGGCGGGGCGGCTCGCATTGTAGTGCGCTCATTCCCGTTCTAGATTTGTAGACTAAGCTAAATCTGTTAGGTTGTTAAATCTGTTAAGTATTATGTTCTAAGGTTGTTAGGTGTAGCTGATGTGTAATTCTCTCTTTCATACTCTTGTATCTATGCTCTATATATATCTCTTCTGTATTGTACTATTCTATCAAGTCATATTGAATACAATACTATAGAATTTCCTCCATAATCTCAAGGTTTTTCATGGTATCAGAGCTTCAGGATTTCTTTCCTGAGTCTTCTTCTGGTTGTTCTGCTACAATTAGTTTCTGATCACCTCGATCAGAATCTGATTGGAACAATCTTTCTCCTGTTTCTTTTCCTTGAGATTGTATTCAAATATGGCTATCTCAAATGAAAACTACAACACAGACCCTCTTTACCTTCATCCATCTTATCATCTTGGGATGAATTTGACCAATATAAAGATGGATGGCACAAATGTTCATCATTGGAGTCGAGCAGCACAAATTTCTCTGAGAACCAAAGTGAAGCTGGGGTTCATAACCGGTGAATGTATCAAGCCTGGATCTACTGATTCCAAGTATGAGCAATGGATGAGGTGTGATAGTATGGTGGTTAGTTGGTTGCTAAATTCTATTGATCCTAATCTCTCAGGAGCTTTTCTTTATGTAAGCTCTGCTCAAGATTTTTGGTCTCAGCTTGTTGAGAGATTTGGTCAGAGCAATGGACCATTGCTATTCAAGATTCAAGGGGAAATAGCAAATTTGTACCAAGCAAAATGACAGGGTTGCAGTATATTACACAAAGTTGAAACAACTTTGGGATGAGTTGGCTGATTTGAGTGATATATCACTTTGTTAATGCAAGCCTACTCATCATGAATGCATCACCATCAAGAAAACAGTTGAGCTTGAACAAAGACAGAAGTTGTTGCAGTTTCTTCTTCATCTTGATGAAAGCTATGTTGCTATTAGAGGACAGATCCTTCTTATGGATCCTCTTCCCACTGTGAGCAAAGCATGCCAAATGATTGAAAGAATAGAACAACAAAGGTAGGTGATTGGTGGAGTCTTTACTGGCGAGGAGATTGTTGCTGCAGTTAAGGTTTCTAGTGATCAAGAGTTTGATAATCCTACTGGTTTGATGGCCAGAGGTAATGGAGGATCAAATCAATACAACAAAGCCAAGAAAGATTCCAAGAAAAGCAACAACAACAACAACAAGCAAGGCAAATTTTGCACACATTGTCAAAGGAATGGCCATACTATCGATCAATGCTTTCTTATACATGGTTTTCCGTATTGGTACAAAGGGAAAACTAAAGTAGCTGCTCATGTTTTTACCCAAGATCCTTCACAAAGTCAAGAAACTCCTTTTGACAATATGGCAGTAGCAAGGAGTGTTATTGGGGCTGGTCAAGTTGATCTGTAAGCCCTCGCTCAAGAAGTCATGAAAATGACGAAGAGTCAGTTTAGTGAGGGTTCCAATGTACATCAAGGTTTTGCTCAACTTGCAGGTATGCCTTATTCTGCTTTCACTCAATTTAGTGTGTGTTGTGCCATGGTCAACAAATTTTCTGGTTCTTGGATTATTGATACAGGGGCATCTGATCATATGACCCATATTCTAAGTTTTTTTCTCATCTCTATACTCTAAACAAACCTAACTCCATTACTCTACCAGATGGTACAATAAAACTAGTCACTCAGGCTGGCCATGTCTGTATCAATTCTAATATCATTCTTAAACTTGTCCTATATGTTCCTGAGTTCCATTTCAGCCTTCTTTCAGTTACTAAACTTCTGACAGATCTGAATTTGTTTGCCATTTTTTGCCCTGATCTATGCTACATACAAGATCTTACAACTAAACAAGTGCTTGCTATGACACACAAATTTGGAGGACTATACAAGCTTAAACACCAAGCTAGGGTCATTTCTTCTTCTTCTAACATTGAAAAACCTGAAGTAGCCAATGTTTCTATTCATTCTTCTTGCAAACTGCCCAGTCATGCAATTATTCATGCTAGGCTGGGACATACTTCTCTATCCAAACTCCAACATATATCCTGGTGTAAAGAGCATCTTGATACCAATTTTTCTTGTCATGTTTGTGTAATTGCTAAAATGCACAGACTTCCTTTTAATAAAAGCAATATTCATTCTTCTCATGCTTTTCAGCTTGTTCATATGGACTTATGGGGTCTTTATAAGGTTGCAAATATATCTGGTGCTCATTATTTTCTAACCATTGTAGATGATTTTACTAGAATGACATGGACTCAATTATTACAGTATAAAGCTCAAGCTAAACATGTTGTGATTCAATTTTGTAACATGGTTAATACTCAATTTAATAGTAAAGTCAAAATGATTAGGAGTGATAATGGCACAGAATTCATCAATGAAACTTGCAAAAATTACTTTGATGATAATGGAATTCTACACCAACGTTCTATTGTTAAAACTCCAGAACAAAATGGAGTAGCTGAAAGAAAACATAGACATTTACTTGAAACTGCTAGGACTATTAGATTTCATGCAAATTTTCCTAAACAATTTTGGGGAGAATGTGTTCTTGCTGCTACACATTTGATCAATTTACTTCCTATGGAAAGTCTTGATTGGAAAACTCCTTTTGAAAAACTTTTTAACAAACCTCCAAGATATGAGAATTTAAGGGTTATTGGTTGTGTATGTTTTGCAAAAACTATAGGTGTTTCTGATAAATTTTCTCCTAGAGCTCAAAAATGTGTTCTATTAGGGTATACTTTTGGCTTTAAAGGTTACAAATTGCTTGATTTGGATACTAATAAATTTTTTCACAGTAGGGATTTTGTGTTCTATGAAACTGAATTTCCTTTCAAAATGAGCACACCACTTGTTTCTAAGCAACCTACTCATTCTAAGCATATTGCTTTACCTCATATTACATCTGAATGAGCTATATACAACCATTTTGATTCTTATGATGATCATCTTGATAATCAAGATACAGTTCAAGATTCTATTTCCAATTTTTCACCTAATTCCCCTTCTGTCCCATCTTCTTCTAATCAACTTTCTTTTCATCATCATAATTCTGCTATTAATTCATCCATTCATTCCCAAAATTATGTTAACTCTCATTAATCTGCTATCCACACTCAATCACCTTCTGCCACAAATTCACATCATTCTCCTTTAATTTCTCCTATTTCTTCCATCAGTGCTACTCCAGAAGTCAATGTCAGAAGATCATCTAGACCCAAGATTACTCCAGCTTGGCTCAAAGACTCTGTGTGTCCACCTATAACTAAAACCACAGCTGCATCTTCTTCTCATCAGAATCAGCCTAATAATTCTTCTTCTTCCCTTTCACCTACACTCTTCTCTTATGCTAACCTTGCCCATCTTTCAACATCTTATATGGCTTCTCTTGCTAATGTCCTTCAACATCCAGAACCAAACACATATGATCAGGCTAAGTTACATCCTGAATGGGTGCATGCTATGAATCAAGAATTACTTGCTATTGAGAAAAATCATACCTGGTCCCTTACTGAATTGCCTGCTGGGAAAAAGGCTCTCACCTCTAAGTGGGTGTATAAGACCAAATATAAACCTGATGGTTCTGTTGAAAGGCATAAAGCTAGACTGGTGAGAAGGGGATTTGAGCAGGTTAAGGACAAGGATTACAAGCACACATTTTCTCCTATAGCCAAGCTAACAACTGTTATGTTGTTCATTGCTTTAGCTACCATGCAGGCCTAGGATCTTCATCAATTGGACACAAACAATGCTTTTTTACATGGCTTTATTGATGAAGAGATGTATATGGTTCCTCCTCAAGGGTATACTGCTGGCCTGCTGTTGAACATGGTCAAGTATGCAAGCTGCAAAGGTCTTTGTATGGGTTCAAACAGGCATCGAGGAAGTGGAATATTGAGCTCACTAAGTTCTTGGTTGGTAAAGGTTTTCAACCGTCTAAAGCTGTGAACCGTGTCGGGTTCGGGTCCGACCCACCAAAACCGGGCTCGTGGATGATGGCAAGAAGGAATCAAATAAAAATATTTTGAGCTAAAAGTTTATATTTGAGGTTTTTTTAATCAATTCTATCGTGTTACAAAATTTCGAGCAAAACCGTTAATGTTAAATTTCGGCCTCAAATTTCAGTTAGGGTAGTAGTAAAAATCGATCCAACAATCAATGGTGGAAAATGATTTTTCTAGGTTGATCAATGGAAGTCAATTTCCTCCCTTTAAAGGAAAATGATTTTCTTTAGAAATGATTTTCTAAACTTTTTTTGTACCAAACACTAGAAATTGGGAAAACATTTTCCAAAAAAATATTTTCTCCCCTACCAAACACACTCTAAGTGAAAGTGACAAAAATGTAACCAGGATTAACAATGTTAGCTTTGTGCCACTGAAATTTGTTAATGAGGGCTAAATGACACTCAACTTGTTAGTGACCGCTAGTACCAGATAAAAAACGAAAAAAAAGGAAAATATTTTAATCCCTTAATCCCCTTAGTTAATGACATAATTAACTAAAAAACCCCAAAAACCTAACTCTTGACTCTCTTTTATGGTCTCCATTGAATTCCCTTCATTTTAAACCTTCACCGCATTAAGTTCATTGCCCTCAATGGACTGTTGACTATTTGGCCCCCAACTCCTGCCCACCAAATCTTGGATCTTTCGGAAATCAAAGGCGACATTCAACATCAGCATCAATTTTCACACCCCTCCCCCTAAGTGATTTGAGGTATAGCAAAACCTCGATTGTGCGTGGTTTCCAAGTATGTAAAAAATTAGGATTTCATCTTTGAATCTAGTGAAAGTTCCTGATTTTGGGGGTTTTGTGTGTTTCTTGGATCCATTTTCATGTATGTGAGTAATTCTCCTAATTATCCAAGACTTTTTGAATTATTTCTTAGAATTTAGTGGTCTGAAATCGGGGATTGTATTTCCCACATAGAAGAAAGAAGAAACCATTATTGAGATTTAAGAGAATATTATTTTTCGGGGATTTTAGAGGGAGATGAGGGACAAGAAGCAAAAAGACCTACTTTTTGGGGTTTCTCCAGAGCAACACAGGAATGATGAAGAAGTAGGGGAGTGTAAGACCCTTTTGTCCCGAACATGGTAATACCGCCGAGGGACTTGTCTTGACAAGGTCATGACAAGCAATGGGATGGGTGGGTCCTAAGTGAGTCGGACAAGCCTAGCGTTGGAAAGATCAACGACAAAGGCCAAGGGGTAAGCTTGGCTAAAGACAAGACTGGGGGACTTGTCGGCATGCCGAGGCAGGCTGGCATGCCAAGGCTGCCGATATGCGGTGTCATCTGGCATGCCAGGACTGTCGCTTGTCGAGTCTGCTGGCATGTCAAGTCCACTGGTGGACTGGTTCGACAGTTGAGTAACCGCCGACGGTTATAATTGTCGACAGTTATAACTTCCATTCGGTTAATGCAGGTTTTTGAGTTCGGTGAATCAGATCCTTTGTGATGCCTACTGTGCCAACGAAATCAATGTCTACCCTATTCAAAGTGACGATTGAGTTTTGTTATTATCTTCACCCAGGTAGTGGGGGTCTTGTCCCTGCCATCTTTTATAAATAAGTCCCTTGTCCCTCGGAAGTAGGGATGACAATAAAACCCGTACCCGGGGGTACCCGCCTCTACCCGCCCCGCAAAAAGCGGGTAAGGGTAGAATTTTTTTTAAAAATACGGGTATGGGTCAGGTACGGGTACGAGTACAGGGTAGTACCCGGTGGATACCCGCCCCGACCCGCCCCGCAAATAAGAAGCCCAGAATTTAGCCAAGGCCCACTCAGATTTCGGCCCAAAAAGACTGCCTCTCTGCCCTAATGCCCTTTCTAATTTTTCCCCGTCACTCCCTCAGGGCTCTTTTCTTATGCTCTCTATGCTGCTAAAGGTTCTTTTCTTATGAAAATATCATATCATTCTGATTTCTGAAAATATCATATCATAGCTCCGAAAATAGTCGTTAAATTACCCGAATACAACCCGTTAATTTGTACATATTGGTATAAAATGGGTGGTAAAATTTAATTTTTATGTATACCCGCATAGTACCCGTTATACCCGCATACCTGGTGGGTACGGGTAAGGGTACAAATATTTAGTACCCGCTAAATATGGGTAAGGGTAAGGGTAGTGATTTTGAAAACGGGTACGGGTAAGGGTACGGCTTTACCCGCCCCGAACCCGAACCCGCCCCATCGCCATCCCTACTCGGAAGAACGTTGTTGGATTTGATGCCTTGATATTCGAATGTAAAAGCTTTGTATCCAGATTATATAATAAAGATTGTGTTGCCTTGTCCCTTACTCTATTGTGTTGTTATTATTTTGTATGTTCAATTGTTAAGGCTAAGTTGGTTGCAAACTAGACTGCCGCACAATGGAAAAAACGTGAATTTAACTAAGGCAAAATTTTTCCCTGTGACAATTGGTATCTGTTAGTAACGTGGTTTGTAAGACCTCGGTTTTATCATTCTTCCACAGGGAGCTAGGGGCCTTAGCTGCAACTAATTGACTCTAGGTAGGGTTTATGATCATAAAAGGATGATAGAATTCAGGGTAAAAACAGCGCAAACACACTAGGTTCAGTCAGAAAGGTGAAACAATGGTGTCGGGAGACTTTCGGAATGCAAACGAGAATGAGGAAATGAGTTTCGCAACAAGAGTGTAACGAGAAAGGGAAATCAAATGGTAATTCCGTTAGAAAATACCCACCGGGCTTCCTCTTTCAAGGATAGTCCAGATTAACTTCCCCAAAGTCCATCGACAGACCCGGGAGAGTTAATGGAACGGAATTTCCTAGTTAGTTTCTATTCGCTTTCGCGAACTAGAATACTAACTATCCTAATTCCTACCTTCCAACAAGCGTTGGATGTATTCGGGATGCTTTCGCACCCAAATACATCCCACTTGAGGGAAGGATAGGATTAGGAAGTTGATTTCTTAACTAGTTACTCACTAATATTGCTAACCCAAACCTAATCACCCATTCACACCCTTAATATCTCCCTAACCCATTAAGGTTCTAGCCACTAAACATCCTAACTATCATGACAATAAACATTCAACAATACCAACAATATCAATAATAACAAAACCAAAGATTAGTAAATAAGCAATAAATTAGAAAGAGAAAGGTCAAGAAATGCTCATTGATTGTGATGACAAGGAAGAAAACTTCAGAATAATAAAGCTCCAATGCTCCAAAGTTGAGAATAATCTTCAAACTTCCAATAAAAATCAAGAGAATCCAATACAAGAACCAATAATCTCAGCAAATATCTTCACTAATCACTCAAATCTAAAGCTTAAAATGTGATAAAGTGTGCTAAAATATCATAAAAGATAGATAAAAGCTGCTGCCTGGATGATGTTTAGCTAAAATGACCTAAATACATTAAATAATAATCAAGGTTGTTACTCAAAACTCATCATTTTACACAACAGACAAAACTGTCCCGCAGGGGACCGTGGGCACGGTCAAGGTGACCATGGCCACGGTCCTGCGTAAGGCAGGCGATTCTTCTCTTCGCTTCGCATCACCGTGGGCACGGTTCCCATGCACTGTGGGCACAGTCTAGGCGATTAAGGCTGACAACTTTTCGCTCCTTCGCACCGCCGTGGCTACGGTCATGGGAGACCGTGGCCACGGTCTTGTTCGGCCAGATTCTTCCTTGGGCAGGGTAGTGATATCACCGTGGCCACGGTCAGAGTGACCGTGACCACGGTCCATCTCGGGTGGCATTTTCCTGCCCAGGCCTTGGCTCAATCACACCGTGGCTACGGTCAATATGACCGTGGCCACGGTCTCTCTCGGCCACAAGATTCTTCAGGGTGCTCTTCAACCGTTGCTTCCACTTCCGCTGCCTTTCGACATGACCGGCCCTTCTAATCCGCTGCCTTTGATACGACCAGGGCTCAGGGAATCTTAGGGAATCTCGGGATTCCCAAGATTGGTGCAAAATTGGCCCATTTAGAATCGTTTTGAGTAAAAACTTCGGAAACTACAAAAGTAACAAAACGCATTAAAACTTATTAAAACAAGCTACGAAACAAGTCAAAAGCCTAAGGATTTAGATGATATTTAGACACGAAATCGGATCTAAACACCCCCCACACTTAAACCTTTGCTCGTCCCGAGTAAAACAAAACAAAAAAAACTAACTAACTAACAAAAACTCCTCTGTCGTGGGAGAGAAACGGGTGCATTTAGCGTATGCACCAAGCCCTTTGAACCCCCCCGGCAGCCCAGGTGGACGAGGTGGACTCGTGAGGGTTTGTAGCGGCTGTACCCACAAAAGCCAAAGGAAAAGGAGAGAGGGAAAGTGAAAACAAAACCGAAGAAAACAAAAAGGAACGAAAAGCAAAGGCTTTGATTCACAAGATCTCGCAATCCAAACTAAGAAAACGCGATTAAACCTGCCAAAGTAACCATTAGGAGCATCACACAAACACCAAACTCAGAAAAACGTCGATCTTGAAGATTTTCAACTCCCTACACCTTGTAACAGGCGAAACCCCACAGCAAAAGCACAACAAGGGTTTAACGGGAACCAAAAGACTCTAAAAACTTGCGTCCGAATTTGAAAACAACGAAACAACCGAGAGGAGTGTTGCCCTCCCTCGCATTTGGTCGCCCTTGGCTTGGTGAGGCCCGTAGGTGATGCAAGGGGAGGCCCCACTCTTTTTAGAAGCAAAACTTTTCTTTTCTTTCTTCTCCTTCTCTTTTTTTTTTTCTTTTTGGTTTTTAAAAGTCGGTATTAGCCTTACTTTTGGGAATTGGACGACCATATAAGGGGTATACCCTCCCAATACGGTCTTTTCCATACGCCTCTCCGTCGCGAAGCGATATAGGAGGAGGGTTAAGGGGTATCCAGTGCCGTACCACGAATACCGGGCCCGTGTAGGTTGGCTAAGTGTATGGTGGTTAATGTCTTCAGCGACACACTCCACTTATTCAGGTTATTATATCTTATGAAAGCTTTCTTCTTTCTTTTTCCTTTTTCTTTCTTTTCTTTTCTTTTTGCACTTTTTACTTTTGCTAAACGAGAAACAAAACAAAACTCAGACACAAGCCTCTAGAATCTCCGGGTTCCCAACAAAACAAGAAAGGAACAGGAGTCTCACAAGACACTTAATGAAGGGAGTCTATTAAGGGTAAGTCTCGACTAGAACCCGAGTTAGGGTCGAAAATGCTCCAACCGATTACTTTTAGAAAGAAGTTTAAGAACGACTTCTCAACTTCGATAACGAGATCCAGGAAACAAAGCAAAACAAAAACAAAACGAAAAGAAAAACCGAAAAGGTTTTCACTCCCTTTTTTCTCCTTTTTCACACAAAAAAGTTTTAAATTTTAAGCAAAAACTAGGGGAACAAAGAACAAAACGACTAGGTGATCTACCCTTGAAACAGAATATCCCCCCCCCCACACTTAAAACTCCACAATGTCCTCATTGTGGGAAGGTGTCACATGAAAAGGGTAGAGAACCTACAAAACACAAACAAACAAAAACAACTAGCAGGTAGAAATGGTGGCGACCCGAGCCCACACGGCTCCAACAGCAACAGATATTCCAACACAGACATTCAAAGGGGTTCGCCACCCAAAAGAAAACCAAGCATGCGACGGATCATGATAAGAATTCACATAAAAAAGAGTAAGGTGTAAAGATATTACCTCAAGCTCTTCATAAGCGTTAAAAACAGCGATCCGAAGTCGTCGTTCAAGAGAGTCAGAACAATGTTAGAGTAAAAGACGACTTTATAACTATGGAATTCGCATGCGAGACCAAAAGCAAAAGAAAGGAAAAACTAACTTAAAAGATTATAAAAAGAAATTGAAAAGATGAAAAACGAAAATATTAACAATATATACATTGCCGATGACTTATCTTATCCCCGAATCTCACTCATTGAGGCGGGAAATAAGGGTGAAACTCGATACACACTAACCGAAACAACTAATTCATTGCATTCATCACAAATAACATTCGGTTACATCCATCCATGACCAAAATACAAACGAGACATGCTTAAACAACAGTCCAACCCACAAAAACAACCATTAAACAACCATAAGACAACCCAACAAAACATGAAAGACAAACAAGACAAGGCAAAACCCGAGCATCCTAACCGAACAATCCCCAAAATATGCTAACTCATGCCAAATGAAATCGAGAGATCAACACCCCAAAACCACCAGACATCGCATCCAAAACCCCGAAGAAGCACTCCCCCACACTTATACTTCACAAAATAAAGTAAATAGAAACAATGATAAAGGTCGGGTGGGGGGGTGGAGTGCTTACAAACGGTCCTCAAGCGGACCCTCCCGGCGGAGAACGGGGTTGGAGTTGCGATTGGATGCTAGCCAGCGTCTCCTGTTGGATCTCGATCAATCCTTGCAAGTTTTCGATCAAGAGCTGCTGGTTTTGGATGAGCTCCCATTGTACTTGAAACTCATCATAAAGCTCCTGGAGTTGCTCGCTGATACGCTCAAGAGCGGCGTCCCGTAGTTGACTTGGCTCGGCTTCATCTCCTTGTGCTTGTTCACCCCCTTCTTCTTCTTCCTCATCTTCTTCTTCTCCTTCACCCTCCTCCGCTTGATCCCCGGGACCACCCACCACAAAACGATCCCCAAAAATTTGGCCACACGACCAATTGCGTTGGTCGGAGACATCTAGACGTTGCTCGGCATTGTCGTCGCCCAAATGAATCACGACGCTATAGGGGTCGTTCTCGTGACGGTATAATGTTCGCGTCTTGTGTTTCTCCAGGAATTCCATCTTTCGTAGGCGAACACCATCGATAGGATCGGGGAAATAGCGGGGAGTCCACTTGCTTAAATAGGACTCGAACCCTTGCTTCCTTAGGAAATGGGTGATGATGTGACCCATACCAATAGTCATGTTCCGGGTTTCGAGGCTTATTTCTCGAAGGCAATGGAGGATGCACGAGCCAGTGTTGACCCGGGGACTGTTGATTGCATTGTAGAGGACGAAGAGGTCGTCTTTCCGGATGCTTGAACGCCCGACGTCACGGCCAAAAACGGAGTTAGAAATGATATGGTGGAAGATGCGGACACTCAGATTACAGAAATCTCTGGCCTTAGAGTTGCTTGGGCAATAGTATTTCGCTCGTTGTGATCGAATCCTCGAGTAACGTCTCCTCCAACAAGTGAGTGCTTGCATAGCTTCTTGTTCATTGAATTTGACGCACTCGCCGTAGAGGATGCCGTCCTCGGGAAGGCCTAGAGCGTTGCATAGATCTTTGAGCGTACATTCGACCTCCTTTTTGTTCACAATGTATGAGAAAGAGGCGTTGAATGTGCCGTCTTCCTTTACCACCAAAGAGCTGAGGAATTCGAGCACCGGTTGCTCGATGATTGGTTCGTTAATTGTGGCGAAAACCTCCCATCCCATGACTTTGATAAAAAAGTCCATGCTCGGCTTACAAAAGACATCCTTTGCTGTCTCCTCATGATAGAGATCCGGAGCACAGATTTTCCGCTTCTTGAGCCGCTCATACCGTGCCTTATGTATATCGTCCCGGAAATTAACCTTAATCTTCGGGTCGCATTGAATAATCGAGGCCGGTTGACCCTTGTACCGGGTTTTGTCAGGCTCAGCAGAGGTTGATGGGGTGGGGGTCGATTCCGGCTCGGTCCGGGTACGTTTTGCTCGACCCATTGGAGTCACTGCAACACAAGCAACCACCACACACCAAAACACAACACAAACAATACCCAAAAATCCCGAGCGACCACAAATTCACTACCAACGACAAAATTCCAACCAAGAGTTCACCAATAACACTCCCAATCTCGAAAATATTCACCAAAAATTCAAACTCCAAACTCAACCATACTCGTTCAACCAAGTCTCAAGACATTCGCACCAAATTCAACCCAAATAAGCAAGGAAAACAAAAATTTATGCACCAACAATCAAGGAATACCTGGGTTGAAGACTTTGAGAGCTTCTCTTGCTAATTTCGAGCCCCACAAGGAACAAAGAGCCCGGATATTTTCTTGAATTGAACCGAAAATGGTGAACTTCAACAGTGCAGAGCAGCTAGGGCACGAATCGCAGGAGAAATTTGGGAGAAAAGGAGGAATTTGGTGATGGATTTGTCAAATCTTGGAAGGAATTTAGGGTTTTAGGGTTGAGGAAGGATTTTCGAGTGTGAGGGAATGGGAGGAAATGAAAGAGAAATGAGGGGAAATGAGAGTTTAGCCCCCGACAATTCGCAGTTTTTCGACAGACCGTGGCCACGGTCCATTTGACCGTGGGCACGGTTAGTTGGGTTTTTTGCATTTTGGACCCCGAATTTTAGGGGTATTTACATTCTGAACCCTTAGTTTTCAATTTTAACTTTTTGGACCCTAAAGTTTGTAAGCTGAAAAAAAAGGACCCTAAAGTTTGTGAGGTGAAAAAAAAGTTCGTTTCCCGTTTTTCATTTTCTTTCCATGTTTGAATTTCTCTCCCGATTGGCATCAAACTTCAACACTAAGGTTAAAACCGATATTAAAGTTATAATAAACCTCTTTTATTCATGTTGGAGTTACTTAAAACCATGTACTCAGGGGTCTAAGTAGTCTCGACACGAATAAGAGAGGTGTATTATAGCTTCAATATTAGTTTTAACCATAGTCCTAAAGTTTGACGTCAATAGGGAGATAAAATCAAACATGGGAGGAAAATAAAAAATGAGACAGGGGCCTTTTTCTTCAGTCCACAAACTCTAAGGTCCTTTTTTATTCAGCCTACAAACTTTAGGGTCCAAAATGTTAAAGTTGAAAACCAAAGGTTCAGAATATAAATACCCCTAAAATTCGGGGTCCAAAATGCAAAAAAACCCGTGGTTCGGGCAGGGGAAAAAAGAAGGGAAAAAGCAGGGCGGAGACCGTGGCTACGGTACACACACCGTGGTCACGGTGATCTTCGGGACCAAATTTTTTCAAGAATCAGCAGCGATGAGACCGTGGCTGCGGTGAATTCCACCGTGGTCACAATCTACTTCGGCTTGATAAAACTGGGAGCAACTTGCATATTCTGACCGTGGTCACGGTCTAGGCGACCGTGGGCATGGTTCCTTTCGGCCCATCTACAGTACCTACAAGGCTCAAAACTCGGAGAAAAAAAATGTTAAGTCCTAAAATCTACCCTCTTGTCATCCACTCCCTTTTCTTTCTCGCTCAATTATTATTCAAGGACACTTTCCCAACATTCAAAAACACTTTCAAACCCCGACCCTCATAGAACCGCTCTCGATCTCTCTTTTTTTTTTCTTCTTCTTTTCAAACTTTTCAAAATTTTCTAATTTTTTTCTCAATTTTTTTTTCTAAGATAAAACAACGGAAGATGAAAAATGCTAAAACAAGGGAAATAAAAATGAAAGAACTAAAAATTGAAAGAAAACACTAAAAGAGGGGGAAGTAGTTCATACCTCTCCCGGGTGCTTGTTTTGTAGATCCTAGCTCGACCTATCCCAATGCTTTTCAATCTTCAAAATCCGCGAGGTATGCCACAATTTACCCGACATATTCCTCGCCCATGATGTATGGTTTGAGCTTGATGAGTTTGCTTTGAAACATTTTCCTTGTGCATCTTTCAATTCAACCACTCCGGAGGGAAGAATTTTCACAATTTCAAATGGCCCGGACCATCTTGATCTCAATTTCCCAGAGAATAACTTCAGCCTTGAGTTGAAGATGAGAACCCTATCGCCTACCACAAACTCACGTGGGTTCAACCTCTTGTCATGCCATGCTTTCGTTCTCTCCTTGTAGATCTTGTTATTCTCATATGCATGACGCCTCAACTCCTCAAGTTCTTCTAATTGAAATAACCGACTACCTCTGGCTGCCTTGAGATCGAAATTCAACTTCTTGATTGCCCACATGGTTTTGTGCTCAAGTTCTACGGGGAAGTGACACGCCTTCCCATAGACAAGACGGTAAGGGGTAGTACCGATCGGTGTCTTGAAAGCGGTGCGGTATGCCCACAAGACTTCATCTAATTTTTCTGCCCAATCTTTCCTTGAAGAGCTAACCATCTTCTCTAAGATCTCCTTGATGGCGCGGTTTGAGATTTCCACTTGACCTTGTGTTTGTGGATGGTAAGGGAGTCCCTTCTTATGCTTGATGCCGTACTTCGCCAAGAGAGACTCGAATTTCTTTTCAATGAAATGGGAACCATTGTCACTAATGATGACCCGTGGAATGCCAAATCTTGGGAATAGGGTCTTTTTCAAGAATTTCGAAACGGACTTCCCATCGCACCTTACACATGGTATGGCTTCGACCCACTTTGTGACATAGTCCACCGCCACTAGGATGTATTGGAAACCCGTTGACGACGGGAAAGGACCCATGAAGTCCAATCCCCACACATCGAAGGCTTCCACCTCAAGAATATAGTTCAATGGCGCTTCATTCTTCCGGGAGATGTTACCGGATCTTTGACACCTATCACATTGCTTGACATGCAAGTGGGCGTCACGAAAAAGAGTCGGCCACCAATAGCCGATTTGCAAAACCCTCGCTGCCGTCTTTTGGGGGCCATCGTGACCTCCCACCGGAAATTCGTGACAATGGATCAAGACAGATTGCACTTCACTCTCGGGAATACATCGCCGGTACATCCCGTCATTGCAAAGACGGAAAAGGAAAGGGTCATCCCAAAAGTAATGCTTCATGTCGTGGAGGAATTTCTTCTTTTGATGATGGTTCAAGTGTTGAGGAATCACTTCGCTCGCCAAATAATTCACAATATCCGCATACCAAGGATGAGAGTTGATAGCCAAGAGTCGCTCGTCCGGGAAAGCATCTACAATCGGTTGGGAGTCTTCCAAGTCGACAAGAATCCTCGAGAGGTGATCGGCTACGACATTCTTCGTGCCCGCCTTGTCGCGGATTTCCAAATCAAATTCTTGCATAAGCAAGACCCACCGTATAAGTCTCGGTTTTGTCTCCTTCTTTCCCATCAAGTATTTGATAGCGGCATGATCCGTGTAGACTACCACCTTAGAGAACATGAGGTATTGCCGAAATTTGTTGAGCGCAAAAACGATCGCTAAAAGCTCCTTTTCCATGGTAGTGTAGTTCCTTTGGGCGCTATAAGTGCATGGCTTGCGTAATAGATGACCCTTGGCTTCTTGTCTACTGTTTGGGTCAAACACGCTCCCACGCGAAGTCGCTCGCGTCGGCCATAATCTCGAAGGGTAGCGTCCAATCCGGAGGTTGAACTACCGGAGCGGAAATCAAAGCCTGCTTCAACCTATAAAATGACTCAAGGCACTCATTAGTGAAAATGAAAGGGGCATCTTTGCACAAGAGATCAGTTAGAGGTCGAGCAATTTTTGAAAAATCCTTGACGAACCGGCGATAAAAGCTGGCATGGCCAAGGAAACTACGCACTTAATGTAAACCGGGTGGTAGGCGCTCTATAACCTCAACTTTAGCCCTGTCCATTTCGATGCCCTTAGAAGAGATTAAGTGACCCAGAACGATACCTTGTTCCACCATGAAGTGGCATTTCTCCCAATTCAAAACTAGATCCACTTCTTCACAACGAGTTAACACTTTCTCGAGATTTAGCAAACAGTCATCAAAAGAATTACCGTACACAGAAAAATCATCCATAAATACTTCCATGCATTTTTCAATGAAATCGCTAAAAATAGCCATCATACAACGTTGAAAAGTCCCAGGGGCATTACATAAACCAAAAGGCATGCGACGATAAGCAAATGTCCTGTATGGGCAAGTGAAGGTGGTTTTTTCTTGATGTGAGGGGTGGATTGGAATTTGAAAGAACCCCGAGTACCCATCCAAAAAGCAAAAATGTGAGTGGCCCACCAACCGTTCTAACATCTGGTCAATAAAGGGAAGGGGGAAATGGTCCTTCTTTGTTACTTTGTTTAGTTGGCGATAATCGATATACATCCGCCAACCGGTGACGGTCCGGGTACTAACTAGTTCTTTCTTGTCATTTTCAATTACGGTCATTCCACCCTTCTTGGGTACACACTGAACCGGGCTTACCCATTCACTATTTGCAATGGGGAAGATGATCCCAGCAGCTAGCAACTTTACTACTTCCTTTTTAACCACTTCTTGTATGTTGGGATTTAAACGACGTTGGGGTTGCCTAGTAGGCTTGGCATCTTCTAGCAAGTCAATCGAATGCATGCATATGGAAGGGGACAAACCTTTCAAATCTTCTATCTTATAACCTAATGCACCCCTATGTTTTCTAAGCAAAACAAGCAACTTGGACAATTCAAAATCATTCAAATTCGCATTCACAATGATAGAATAAGATTTCTCATCATCCAAGAAAGCATATTGGAGGGAAAGGCGTAAAGCTTTAAGCTCTAAAAAAGTAGAAGATTGAATTTGAGAGGAAAACATACCTTTGTAGATCGCATCTTGAATCTCCATGCACTCCATATAAGGCTCATAAATAATAATCTCCTCATGCACGGGTGAAGAGTCAAGAAGGTTGGTGAAGAAAGTGATTGATAAGTGCTTCTTGTATATATGAGAACTTGGTTGTCTTGATGAGAATTTGGGGAATATTTGATTTGATTATGTTATTTTATACCCGAATTTCCCATATTACACTTGGTTTGGAGTTTGGTGAGTTTTGTAGGGAATTTGTGAAGAATCGATGTAACCGAGCCCAAAAAGCAAGTGTAGATCCAAGTTATGAGCTTAAAGGACCAAGAAGTGAGATGTTGGATCACCCAAGGCCCAAACAATGGCCCAAAGTACTCCTAGGCCTGAAAAGACGATGCGCGGGTAGTGCCTATGACCAGAACGTGAAGAATTGTGTGCAGTGAAGCGACACGGGTAGTGCCTAGGGGGGCACGGTCCATGTCACTATGAGCACGGTCCGTGCCTACCCTGGCACGGTCCGTGTCTCTCCTGTCTTTTCATTTTCGGCGGGTTTGAGTTGATATTTGCCTATATTATGCTTATTTCCGGCGTAGTTTGAGGGAATCATCCACCATCATCCATTCATGCCCTAATCATATCATTCATCATCCATATTTCATTCCATGATTGAAGATTGAGAGAAGATTGAAGATCGAAGAGCAACTTGAACATACTTTGAAGTGGAGGAGCAAAAGTCCTCCATTGTTGATTCCTAGCAAGTTTGTTCTTCACTTGGGTTTATTTCTCAATCTCTCATAGATTTTCATATGCTTTCTAGAATAGATTTCAATTGCTTTGTAGTTTCAAACATGAATAGTGAGTAGTTCTTTTTAGTTTAGGGGATGAACCTTTGAAGTTGCTTGATGAATTGACTTTGTTGGATTAAATTATCATGAATTTAGTTTGTTTCAATCTATTTGGTCTTTGAATTGAATTGTTATTGCTTTTGCTTGATCACCAATTGCATGTTAATAGGTTGTTGAATGAAGTACCGAAAGGAGAAGTTTGATTACCCGAAAACCTAGATTGAACTAGTTAAAATTATCTAGACATAGAAGTTTTAACTAGGGTTCTTGAGATAATTAGATCTTTAACCTTGACTAAATCGAAATAACCACGAAAGTAGGTGCTTGGTTAGTCTTGGCAATTCGCTCTAGTGGCAAAATCTCATTGCGAAGTATTCTATGCGATTATCGAACCTTGATTGTGCAAATTAATGAAATGAGAGTTCAATCCACATCGTTGATTCGTTATTTGACTTAGGTTTCATCCCCTGAACGCCTTTTTCCCTTGATTAAATCAGAAAAGTTTGTGTGAATATTCATTTGTTTAGACTTTGATTGTGATTTGAGTTAGATTTAGTTGATTCAAAACAAAAACCCGATCGGCTTAGCGATCAACTAGGAGGCTAGTTCAGTGCGTTGAAAGGAAAAGTCCCTGTGGGATCGACCTTGATATTTGCTACACGTACACCCGTGCGCTTGCGGCCTATCAAGTTTTTGGCGCCGTTGCCGGGGACTTTGTCCCTAGCCAGCCACTGAACGAATACCCTAAGGTTGCCTAAGTCATTTATTTTCTGTTGTGATTTTCCTTGGTGTTTTGGTTTTTGTCTTGCGAGGTTTACTCTACGTGCATGCAAAAAGCTCCACTCTTTGAGCTTGATCCTGAAATCGAAAGAACCTTTCGCTTCCGGCGAAAGAAGCAAAGGTTAGAGCACGCCCGGAGAAGAAAAGAAGAGAACTCCAAGCGAAAGAACACCATGTCCGGTGGAGGCGGCGGTGGAGAGCCTAGAATCACGCTTGGCTCCTATGTGATGCCAAATGTCACAAATCAACCCTCCGCCATTAATCCTCCAAGAGTGGCCTCTGACGATTTCGAGCTGAGGAGTTCACTCATCAATTTGGTGAAGGCCAACCCATTCCATGGCCTCCCCAATGAAGATCCCAACCGGCACCTTCGCCTATTCAACCAAGCATGTGAGACCTTTAAGGCAAATGGTGCAACGCCCGATGCAATCAAGCTGCGATTGTTTCCCTTCTCACTTGAAGGGAAGGCTTGGGAGTGGTTGGACGCTCTTCCATCAAGCTCTGCCATCACCACTTTTGACCAACTTGCTAGCTTATTCTTGGCGAAGTACTTTCCTCCTAGCAAGTTGACGAGCCTCCTAATCAAATCTCAACATTTGTCCAAGAGCGGATGAGTCCTCTATGAAGCGTGGGAGAGGTTCAAGGACCTCTTACGTCAATGCCCCCACCATGGTTTAGAATCATGGGTCCCGATACAAGCCTTCTACAACGGGGTGGATGACAACTTGAGGGCCAACATCTTGGCGGCGCGGAGGCAACATCATGTCCAAGAGTGGCGGAACTCCAAACTTTGATTGAGGAGATGGCAATCAATAGCTACGATGGTCAAAGCCGTTCCAAGAGGACGGGAGGTAAGTATGAAGTTGATGCTATTTCTATGTTGAATGCTAAGTTGGATGCCATGACTAAGAAGATGGATTTGTTGAATGTGAATGCTCCCCCTCCCCAACCATGTGCGTCGTGTCAATCATATGAGCATGAGACCTTGAATTGTCCTAGTAGGTTGGTTAGCAATGAATCGACCGAAGTGGTTAACTATGTTGGTAACCCTTCTAATAGGCAAAACTTTGACCCTTTTTCCAATACTTACAATCCCGGTTTTAGGTTCCACCCGAACTTTTCTTACCGGAATAATAACCAAACGGGTCAACCCCAAGGACAAAGACAACCCCAACCACCTCCACCACAAGCTCCCCAAAAGCCTAACCTAGAGGCTATGATACAAGCTTTGATGTTGTCTCAACAACATCATCAACAACGGCAACTTGAGCATCAACAAAGACAAGATGAGGTGATTAAGGCCCTAGCTACTAAAGTTGACCTTATGAGCACCCACACTCAAAAGCTTGAGAATCAAATTGCCATTCAAGCTGGTACCTCCACTACCCCTCCGGGAATGCTTCCCGGAAAGCCCGAACCTAACCCTAAGGAACAATGTAATGCCATTGTTTTGAGGAGTGGGACACAATATGAGGGACCTAGCGTGCCAAATGCCAAGCATGGGGGAGTCGTGGTTGAGAAAGAGGTTGAGAGGCCTAGTGAGAATGTTGTTGGTTTTCAAAGAGAGAAAGACCTTGAGAGTGAGCATTCAAAAGAGAACACCGAAACCCGACCTTCATCTCCACCTAGAGTTTACAAACCACCGTTACCCTTCCCTCAAAGATATGCTAAGGCTAAATTTGATGCAAAATTCGGCAAGTTCTTTAATATGTTAAAGCAATTGAATGTGAATGTGCCGTTTTTGGATGTTTTATCTCAAATGCCTTTGTATGCAAAGTTTTTGAAAGAAATCCTCTCTAAAAAGAGGAAAATTGATGAAATTGAGGAAGTTGCTTTGATCAAGAATGTAGTTACGTGGTTCTTAACAAGCTTACTCCTAAGCTTAAGGACCCGAAGCTTTAGTATTCCATGTGGCCTAGGTAGCTTAACCGTTGATCGAGCTTTGTGTGATGTGGGTTCCAGTAAGCTTAATGCCCTATTCTTTGTATGAAGTTGAACCTAGAGTTGAGACCAACTACCATGTCATTGCAAATGGTAGATCGTTCTATCAAGTACCCTAAGGGTATTTTGGAGGACTTTCCCCTTAAGGTGGGTGATTGCTATGTGCCGATTGATTTTGTCATCCTTGATATGCCCGAAGATTCCCGTACCCAAATCATTTTGGGGAGACCTTTTCTTGCTACCGTAGGGTGTGTCATAGATGTACAATGTGGAAAGATGAAGTTTAGGATAGGGGAACATGAACTTGAGTTTGATTTATTCCGTGATGTTTTGCCACGTGACGTTTCCCCTTGCTTTGGTGTTGATGTGTTTGGTGAGAAGGATAAGAATGTTGATGGTATGATTTGTGAAAAGAAAGATGATTGTGTACATGTACTGGAGAGTGAAAAGCTTGAGAAATCTCGTGACCATTTTGTTGCAAATTCTTGTGGTTTATTTATTGATAAAGGCCATGAACTTGGCGATGCAAGAGTGGGAATAAAAGAAATTTTGCCCCCACCTAACATCATCAAGAACGTGCCTTATGCTATTAACAAGGGTACATTGGATGAGATTTTCAGGTTTGATGATGGAGATCCCTCCATTTTTGAAGGAGGTGATGAGTTTGACCCAAGCTGTAGGGTCAATTTGAAGACGTTTGAAGGTACTTTACAAGATGAAGCTCCAAAAGCCCTTGGCTATGGAGTTATGGACTATTCGCCCGGTTGAGAGGTACCTTGTCTAGCTTAGGACATTAAACAAGCGCTTCTTGGGAGGCAACCCAAGCTTTTTCGATTTTATTTTATTTTTTTTAGGATTTTCTAAAATTTTTCCTTATTTTTCTTCTTTTTATTTTTTGATTCTTCTAGATTTGTGTTTTCTTCCTTTGCTTCTCGAGTGATGTTTCGCATTGCGGACAATGCTCGGTTCAAGCATGGGGGGATTTGTGTAAACTTTTTGTGGATATGTGTGTTTTGAGTCATTTTTATTTTTGAGTTTTAACTTGTTTTGAGTCTTTTTCTTTTGTTTTGTTTTTATTTTCTTTGTTTTCTAGATTTGCTTGTAGTTTTAATTTCCTCTTTTCGTAGTTCGTTTTCGTTTTCTTATTTTCTTATTTTCATTTTGAGGCTTGTAAAAAGTTTTTTAAAAAAAGTGAAAAAATCAGAAAATAAAAAAAAAGACTGTTTGATATAGGATTTGGCGTGATAGTTTTCTTTTGACTTGATTTGATCATGTATAGCCCATTTGTGAAAGACTGTGAATTGACATGAGTTGTGATGCTAATTGTTGTGAGAATTGTGCTAGGATAGTAAGACCGATTGCCTTTGTTTCTATTGTAAGAGTGAGTTGTGCATATGCATATCTTTTTAAACTAGGTAATGATTGTTGAGCGCTACCCGTGAGTCCACATAAGCTTAAAAGGAAAGACTAATCATCTTTATTAGTCTTATTTCCATGAGTGACTCACCATTGTTGCATCCTCCTTCATTTGCTTTGCATCTCCTTGAAATTGCTATGCGTTGTACATTGACTAGATGATAGAGGCATTAGGATTTGAACCCGCAAGCCTTGACCACCCGTTTACATCAGAATATCCTTAGTTAGCCCTTTCTTGCCTTGACGTTTTCTTTTCTTGAACCCATATTATGAGCCTTGGCCGATTATATATTTCCTACCCTTAAGCCATTGCTTGAAATGTGTTGAGTATGAAGTTGGGTTGATTATGGTTACTTTGGTCGTTTGGTTTGTGATGGGGATTGGTTTGAGTTGTAAATATTGATTTCATTCCCCAAATTATGTACATTGAAGTTGTTGGGTAGAGTTGGAACTTGCCTAGTGAGTTGTTTATAAGTGTGAGTTTGTTTGTTTGTTTTTGTGTGTGTTTTATTCAAAGAAAAAAAAGAGAAAAAGAAAAGAAAAAAAAGGGAAAAATATAGAAGAAAGAAAAAAAAAGAAAAAAATCGGAGAAATTCCGGAAAAAAGAAGAAAAAGAGAATAAAGTGTTTGACATTGTGTTCCTTTTGTTTTGAGGCAAGTTTCCAATTGTTTGTGGGGTTAATTTGGATTGATTTTAAGTGGTAAGAGTGTATGTATGAATTGGTGCGACATAATTTCAAGCTTTGGCTTTTAGCTCCACAATTCCCAGATATTTTCCACTCCTTACCCTTAACCTTAGCCCCGTTACAACCCTTGAAAGTCCTCTTGATTGTCATTGTTGCTTTGCAAATTGCGGTGGAGAGTTGAGATTCTTAGCAAGTACGTGGTTAGTTGTGGCTTTGGTTTGAGTATTTGAGCGAACTTTCAATGATTTTTCATATTTAAACACATGAGAGGAGTGTTTCCACATTCCCAGAAAGTGAGTTTGCTCTTCATTCTTACCTAGTTTCATGCTTAACATGTGCCTTCTTATCTCATTCGGTGATTAAGGGTGATCGGTTGAACTTGATGAGTACCATTCTTGAATAATTTGTCTTCATTTACTTGTGTAAATTGGCTTCTTTTTCACTCTCGGGCTATACTTTAGATTAGATTGGGTTGATTGAATGTTCTATCTTTGCCATCCTTAGGAGTTGTAATTAAATAAAAATTTTCGTTTTTGTTATTTTTACTTTTGAGTCTTTTTGCTTTTGCTTTGAGTTCTTTGAGTCTTTTTGTCCCGTTTTCTTTTATTTTCTTTCATTTTCTTTCTTTGCCTTTTCTTTTGAGTTTAGACTTGCTTAGGGACAAGCAAGGACTAAGCATGGGGGATTTTGATAAGTGCTTCTTGTATATATGAGAACTTGGTTGTCTTGATGAGAATTTGGGGAATATTTGATTTGATTATGTTATTTTATACCCGAATTTCCCATATTACACTTGGTTTGGAGTTTGGTGAGTTTTGTAGGGAATTTGTGAAGAATCGATGTAACCGAGCCCAAAAAGCAAGTGTAGATCCAAGTTATGAGCTTAAAGGACCAAGAAGTGAGATGTTGGATCACCCAAGGCCCAAACAATGGCCCAAAGTACTCCTAGGCCTGAAAAAGACAGTGGCACGGGTAGTGCCTATGACCAGAACGTGAAGAATTGTGTGCAGTGAAGCGACACGGGTAGTGCCTAGGGGGGCACGGTCCATGTCACTATGAGCACGGTCCGTGCCTACCCTGGCACGGTCCGTGTCTCTCTTGTCTTTTCATTTTCGGCGGGTTTGAGTTGATATTTGCCTATATTATGCTTATTTCCGGCGTAGTTTGAGGGAATCATCCACCATCATCCATTTCATGCCCTAATCATATCATTCATCATCCATATTCCATTCCATGATTGAAGATTGAGAGAAGATTGAAGATCGAAGAGCAACTTGAACATACTTTGAAGTGGAGGAGCAAAAGTCCTCCATTGTTGATTCCTAGCAAGTTTGTTCTTCACTTGGGTTTATTTCTCAATCTCTCATAGATTTTCATATGCTTTCTAGAATAGATTTCAATTGCTTTGTAGTTTCAAACATGAATAGTGAGTAGTTCTTTTTAGTTTAGGGGATGAACCTTTGAAGTTGCTTGATGAATTGACTTTGTTGGATTGAATTATCATGAATTTAGTTTGTTTCAATCTATTTGGTCTTTGAATTGAATTGTTATTGCTTTTGCTTGATCACCAATTGCATGTTAATAGGTTGTTGAATGAAGTACCGAAAGGAGAAGTTTGATTACTCGAAAACCTAGATTGAACTAGTTAAAATTATCTAGACATAGAAGTTTTAACTAGGGTTCTTGAGATAATTAGATCTTTAACCTTGACTAAATCGAAATAACCACGAAAGTAGGTGCTTGGTTAGTCTTGACAATTCGCTCTAGTGGCAAAATCTCATTGTGTAGTATTCTATGCGATTATCGAGCCTTGATTGTGCAAATTAATGAAATGAGAGTTCAATCCACATCGTTGATTCGTTATTTGACTTAGGTTTCATCCCCTGAACGCCTTTTTCCCTTGATTAAATCAGAAAAGTTTGTGTGAATATTCATTTGTTTAGACTTTGATTGTGATTAGAGTTAGATTTAGTTGATTCAAAACAAAAACCCGATCGGCTTAGCGATCAACTAGGAGGCTAGTTCAGTGCGTTGAAAGGAAAAGTCCCTGTGGGATCGACCTTGATATTTGCTACACGTACACCCGTGCGCTTGCGGCCTATCAGTGATATCGGTGCCGTCGATCTCAAATTGGAATGACTCCAATAAGCAAGCTCCCAAGGGATCGTCGCAAATAAATTCAAGAAAATGGGAGTCCTCAATATACTCATCAACAAGAAACTCCATCATATCAATAGCATAGCATGAGTCCCCATACGATTGACCTTTCAATGACCCCTCAAGTTGAAAAATGATGCTTTCATTCCCGACATTCAACGACATGCTTCCATTCTTCACATCAATAATTGCTCCCGCCGTAGCAAGGAACGGCCTTCCCAAAATAATAGGGATGTTGTTATCTTCCTCTATTTCCAAGATCACAAAATCACAAGGAATCAAAAACCGCCCCACTTGGACCGGGATGTCTTCCAATATTCCTAAAGGTCTTCGCACAGAACGGTCGGCCAATTGGAGGTTAATTGTTGTAGGAGCTAGATCGCCGAGATTCAACTTCTTGCAAATCGAATAAGGCATGACGCTTACACTTGCTCCTAGATCGCAAAGGGCACGGCCAATCCGCATATCACCAATGGTGCATGGAATAGAAAAACTTCCGGGGTCGGCTAACTTCTCCGGTGATTTGTTATCGATAATTGCACTACAATCCGCTGTCAAATGGATCATAGATTTCTCTTGAATCCTCCTCTTGCTCGTGAGAAGCTCCTTCAAATGCTTCTTGAAGGACGGGACTCCAGAAATGGCATCAAGAAATGGAATGTTCACTTGAAGCTTCTTGAGCATCTCAATGAATTTTGAAAACTTTGCATCGGATTTTGGCTTTGCTAACCGCTCGGGAAAAGGGACCGGCGGTAGCTTTAGCTTCTCAATAGTTTGGATTGGCTCTTCTTCCACCATCTTTCCTTTCCTTTTCCTTAACTTCTCCATCTCCTCTCTTTCTTTACTAGATTCTCCCAATTCATCCTCATGTCCTCCCTCAACTTCCTCACCCAAGACTAACTCACTTTCCCGCTTCTCCATCAAATCTTCCTCCTCCGAGATATCCACCACATCACCTTCTTTGTCACCCAAGACTTCCTCTCCCACCATCCTAGGGCCATCAATCTC
This sequence comes from Portulaca oleracea, assembly GCA_029582165.1. Classification (NCBI taxonomy): domain Eukaryota; kingdom Viridiplantae; phylum Streptophyta; class Magnoliopsida; order Caryophyllales; family Portulacaceae; genus Portulaca; species Portulaca oleracea. The sequence continues at coordinate 32,342,256 of CM055888.1, read as the reverse complement.
CTTGCCACTCCTCAATGTAATAACATTAAGTTGTCCCTTCGGGTTTGGTTGGGGTTGGCTAGGCAAAGATTGGATAGGTTGAGATTGTTGTGCCAATTGAGCCAATATTAACTCGAGGTTCTTAATGCGAGTTTGGTCTTTTTCTCGATCTAAGGCCATCTTTTCTTGAGATAAGGCTATCTTTTCTTGAGATATGACCAACTTTTGAAGGGTTTGGTCAAGGGTTTCTTGTTGTGGTGGTTTGGGTGCTTGGGAAGATTGACCTTGGTGAGGATTTTGGTGGTGATTTTTGTGGTATTGGCAGCGATTTTGATTTGGGAAACTGGGGGGTGGGTTTTGATTTAGTGGAGCTTGTTGGTTGTAGGCGTAATTCTCACGAGGACGAATGGGGGTTTGATTGGTATAGGAGAGGTTATTGTTGGGATAAATGGCTTGGACTTGCTCGATTTGATACTCTTCACATCGCTTCGAAGAATGTGGCCCTCCACAAAAATCACATACCAAGACTCGGGCATCCGGAATAAGCATAGGTACTTCTTGAGCCACCTTTACTTGTCTCGTGGTTTCCTCCAAAGCTGCTTTTTGTTGCATCTCAAGAACGACATTCATGAGAAATTTAATAGTAGGATTGCTTTCTAGAGGAGGACCATCTCTTGGTCCGGAATAGTAGTGATGCAATAATAACCAATCCTCAAGATTATGGTGTGGACACCTCCATTGGAGACCTTTGAATCTCCCCCATGCTTCGAATAACGACTCATCGGACTCTTGCTTGAAGCTCATGATGGCTTGCCTCAACCGACACGTCTCATCACTGGGGAAAAACCTTTGAAGAAAGTCGCGGCTAAGGGCATCCCATGTAGAATAAGTTCCGGGCGGACACGTGTTGAGCCATAATAGTGCTTTCCCTTTCAAAGTAAGAGGGAAAAACTTCAGCTTCAAGTATTCGGCGGAAACTCCATTCATTTGTACGAAGCCGATGCGTTGTTCGAACATGTTGATGTGGTCAATAGGATTTTCATGCTCTCCTCCATGGTACGGAGTGTTCTCAAATATCTCCAACAAATATGGCTTGAACTCGAACGATGCGTTCGGTGGCAATTTTGGTAATGTGATGGGATCGCCTCCCGTACCCGACCATGGTAAGGAATATGATGCTAAGGTACGGGGTGGAACTTGCTCTCCTTCAGCCATTGGAATTTCGATCGTCTCTCGCTCCCTTTGTTGTCTTCTTCGTCTCGAGCCGATGTTAGCTTGGCGAATAATACTCTCCGGATTCGGGTTCGGTGGAGTTATAGGAGTTTGGCCTCGTCGAGAGCGAGTCCGCATGCACAAAAGGAACAAACAGAAGAATCAAATTTCCAGTAACCAAGGATAACAAAATCTCTAGCAGTGAAATGATCTTAAACAACCTAAAGACAAAGAGCTAAGCTAGGTGCGCTTGCTCCCCGGCAACGACGCCATTTTGTTAGTAACGTGGTTTGTAAGACCTCAGTTTTATTGTTCTTCCACAGGGAGCTAGGGGCCTTAGCTGCAACTAACTGAGTCTAGGTAGGGTTTATGATCATGGAAGGATGATAGAATTCAGGGTAAAAACAGCGCAAACACACTAGGTTCAGTCAGAAAGGTGAAACAATGGGTGTCGGGAGACTTTCGGAATGCAAACGGGAATGAGGAAATGGGTTTCGCAACAAGAGAGTAACGAGAAAGGGAAATCAAATGGTAATTCCGTTAGAAAATACCCACCGGGCTTCCTCTTTCAAGGATAGTCCGGATTAACTTCCCTAAAGTCCATCGACAGACCCGGGAGAGTTAATGGAACGGAATTTCCTAGTTAGTTTCTATTCGCTTTCGCGAACTAGAATACTAACTATCCTAATTCCTACCTTCCAGCAAGCGTTGGATGTATTCGGGATGCTTTCGCACCCAAATACATCCCACTTGAGGGAAGGATAGGATTAGGAAGTTGATTTCCTAACTAGTTACTCACTAATATTGCTAACCCAAACCTAATCACCCATTCACACCCTTAATATCTCCCTAACCCATTAAGGTTCTAGCCACTAAACATCCTAACTACCATGATAATAACATCAACAACTTCATTCATGCTTAAAAGAGTAGATAAGATGACAATAAACATTCAACAATACCAACAATATCAATAATAACAAAAACAAAGATTAGTAAATAAGCAATAAATTAGATAGAGAAAGGTCAAGAAATGCTCATTGATTGTGATGACAAGGAAGAAAACTTCAGAATAATAAAGCTCCAATGCTCCAAAGTTGAGAATAATCTTCAAACTTCCAATAAAAATCAAGAGAATCCAATACAAGAACCAATAATCTCAGCAAAGATCTTCACTAATCACTCTAATCTAAAGCTTAAAATGTGATAAAGTGTGCTAAAATATCATAAAAGATAGATAAAATCTGCTGCCTGGATGATGTTTAGCTAAAATGACCTAAATACATTAAATAATAATCAAGGTTGTTACTCAAAACTCATCATTTTACACAACAGACAAAACTGTCCCGCAGGGGACCGTGGGCACGGTCAAGGTGACCGTGGCCACGGTCCTGCGTAAGGCAGGCGGTTCTTCTCTTCGCTTCGCATCACCGTGGGCACGGTTCCCATGCACCGTGGGCACGGTCTAGGCGATTAGGGCTGGCAACTTTTCGCTCCTTCGCACCGCCGTGGCTACGGTCATGGGAGACCGTGGCCACGGTCTTGTTCGGCCAGATTCTTCCTTGGGCAGGGTAGTGATCTCAGCGTGGCCACGGTCAGAGTGACCGTGACCACGGTCCATCTCGGGTGGCATTTTCCTTCCCTAGGCCTTGGCTCAATCACACCATGGCTACGGTCAATATGACCGTGGCGCCACTCTCTCACCACAAGATTCTTGTGGTGCTCTTCAATCCATTGCCTTTCGACATGACCGGCCCTTCTAATCCGCTGCCTTTGACACGACCAGGGCTCGGGGATTCTTAGGGAATCTCGGGATTCCCAAGATTGGTGCAAAATTGGCCCATTTAGAATCGTTTTGAGTAAAAACTTCGGAAACTACAAAAGTAACCAAAATGCATTAAAAGTTATTAAAACAAGCTACGAAACAAGTCAAAAGTCTAAGGATTTAGATGGTATTTAGACACGAAATCGGGTCTAAACAGTATCGGAGCCTAGTAGGTGCTCTAACAAAGGATCTATGGCTGGAAAGACGTCCGCATGAGTGGTCCATCTCGAAAATATTCTTAGAGTGACTGATGAGATTGAGATCACGGAGGGATTCACTGTCATCGGTGGGTTACAGACCTTGGCGAGGCAGGTTCAAGAGATGAACTACATGCTCTAGAAAATGCTGGAGAAAGACCCCAATGAGGTCCGTTCTGATGGCGAGTTGGACAATTCACCGTTGGTCAAGAGTCTTCGTGATGAAGATGTTGCCTTGAAGGCGCAACTTGAGACTTCCCCTTAAACGCACGCTCAACCATGGGTGAAAGTCTCAGACCCCAGCCCTTATGATAGGGTTCATGAATCAAAGACACTTGAGAACTTCATATGGGATTTAGAACAGTATTTCATGGCGTCAAGGGTGCCAAAATGAGACATGGTGGTGGTGGCTGCTATGTTCTTGTCGGGGGACGCCAAGATTTGGTGGCGATCCTAGTCTGAGGATGATCGTGATTCTTTACGTACTCCCATTTCCACTTGGGACCAGATGGAAAGGGAAATGAGGGCACAATTCTTGCCCCATCACATATCTTGGACGTCCCGTGATCAATTAAGGGAACTTCAGCAGACCGGTACTGTTCGGGAGTATGTGAAAATGTTTACCTCCTTGTTGCTAGACATCAAGGGATGCCAAAAGAGGACAAACTCTTCAACTTTATCACTGGCTTGAAGCCATGGGCCCAGAATGAATTGCGGCGGCAACGAGTGGTAGGCTTGCCTTCGACGATTGCGTGTGCCAAGGCGTTGGTGGACTTCAAGCCAGCACCGGAAAAGGCTCATCGCCAGGGTGAGAAGGGTGGAAAGAGTCGGCCATCAAAAAGGAAGCAGCTCCAAGGGAAGCGGAAGAGGGAAGAGGCATCTAGAGATTCGTCAAAAGGAAAGGCGCACGCTGAGACCCATCCGACCAATAAGCCTCATCCTGCTGCCGGTTGTTTTATCTGTCGAGGTCCGCACTTGGCGAGGGATTGCCCCTAACTGCCAACAAGTTGTTGCCATGTTCGAGGAGAGTCCCGAGGAGCCAACAAGTCAGGAGATTATCCTTGTTCGCATCAATCCATTGCAAAGGCTGGGTGCCTTGCATGAAGGTACACAATCGTCAACTTTACTTTCAAATTTGATGTATTTGGATGTTAGTATTGCGTGAAAAGCGGGTAATCGCTCTGGTGGATTAAGGCGTGAGACATAATTTTATGAAAAATGAAGTGGCCGATAGATTTGGTTTGCCCTTATCCCCTACCAACTTCCAACTAAAGACAGTGAATGTCGTTGCGTCAGATGCAGTCGACATGCTTGAGGGTGTTCACTATGGGTAGATCGTTGGTTGGGTACTATGAATTTCCTTGTTCTGCCTTTAGATGATTTTGATGTCGTTTTGGGAAATGAGTTTTTGCGAAAAGCAAAGGTGTCGATTATGCCACACCTTGATGGGATACTCATATTGGGGATGAGCAGTCTCCATGCTTTGTACGGGCTGTGAGCCTAGACAAGGGGCAGGAATCCCCGCTCTTGTCCGCAATGCAAGTAAAAGATGGGGTTCACAAAGGAGAGCCGACCTTTGTTGCGGTTTTGGTGGAAACCAGTCCTGGCCGGACCATGGAAGTATCGGATGCAGCGGCATCAGTGCTGGGGGGCTCGAGGATGTGATGCCCCCTGAACTTCCTCGATGACTACCTCCGAGGCGTGTGGTAGACCACGCCATTAAGTTGGAGTAAGGCACGAAGACCCCAACACAAGCACCTTATCGGATGGCACCGGCAGAGTTAGCCGAATTACGGAAATAGTTGAATGACCTTTACAGGCTGGGTTCACTCAGCCTTCCAAGGCACCTTACGGAGCGTCGGTGCTATTCCAACGAAAGTCGGATGGTACGTTGCATAAGTGTATTGATTATCGTGCTTTGGATAAAGTAAAGATTAAAAATAAATATATGATTCCGCGTACTGATGATCTGTTTGATCGTTTGTCTAGTGTCTCCTTCTTCACGAAGTTAGATCTCCGTTTGGGTTACTGGCAAGTTCGAATCGCCGAGGGAGACGAGCCCAAGACAACGTGCGTGACTAGATATGGATCGTATGAATTTTTGGTTATGCCGTTTGGGTTGACAAATGCCCCAGCTACTTTCTATAATTTAATGAACTATGTATTGTACGAATATTTGGATGACTTTTGTGTTGTGTATTTGGATGAATCTACTTTGAGTAATTAATAGACCATGTTGTTCATTTACAGAAAGTGTTTCAAAAGTTGCGTGAACATGAACTTTAAGTTAAAAGGGAAAAATGTGAATTTGCCCAACAGGAAATCATGTTCTTGGGTCACAAGATCAGTAAAGGTTTAGTGAAGATGGATGAAAGGAAGGTGAGGGCCATTTTGGATTGGTCACCTCCTAAATCTGTCTTGGAGCTGCGATCCTTTTTAGGTTTGACAAACTATTATCGTAAATTTATCAAGGGATACTCGCGGAGAGTCTCTTCCGTGACTGATTTACATAGAAAAAACTAGAAATGGATCTGGGATATGATTTCCATACAACCTTTGAGGGGCTAAAACAGGTTGTGGCGTCCGAGCATGTCTTGCGATTGTTGTGCTTTGACAAACCTTTCGAAGTGTATACGGATGCCTCAAACAAGGCCATTGGGGGCATCTTAGTCGAGGAAGGTCATCCAATAGCCTTTGAGGGAAGGAAACTCCATGGTGCTGAGTTGAAATATTTGACCCATGAGAAGGAGATGCTTGCGGTGGTGCGTTACCTTCGACTTTGGAGACATTATCTGTTAGGCACTAAGTTTGTCGCCAAGACTGACAATGTTGCCAATACTTATTTCCAAACTCAGAAGAAGTTGTCACCGAAGCAAGCTCGATGGCAAGAGTTCCTTCAAGAGTATGATTTTGTGTGGGAACACAAACCAAGATGGCACAATCTGGTTCTGGATGCTATAAGTCGCAAGGTTTTGAGTGCCATGCAAGGGGTAGTGGCGACCTTGTCAAGGATCCAGACATACTTTGCCAGAAAAGTCTGTGAGTTCTCGAAAGAGGATCTAGCTTACCAACACTTGAAACAACAAGTCACTGACGCCATGGTATGTCGGTATTGGTTAGAGGATAACTTGTTGTTCGCCCAAGGTAGGCGCCTTTATGTGCCTGCGAGGAAATTCAGACATCAACTTTTGCGAGAAGTTCATCATGCAAAGTGGATTAGACATCCTAGCCGAGAAAGGACATTGGCTTTATTAGCCAAGAGTTATTTCTGACCTAGGATGGAATCGGAAGTAGAAGCCTTTGTCAAGTCATGTGTAGTTTAACAACTTGACAAAACTGAGAGGAGGAAGGAAGTCGGTTTACTACAACCTCTTTCTGCCCTGGAAAGGCCATTGCAATCGGTGTCGATGGACTTTATTTCGGGTTTCCTCTCGGTGCAAGAATGTAAATCTGTCATGGTGGTCGTTGATCGATTCTCCAAGTATACAGTCTTCATCCCGGCTCCGAGCGCTTGTCCCGCTGAGGAAGCGGCCTAGTTTTTCCTTGGTTACGTGGTGAAGTACTTCGGTTTACCCGAAGATATAGTCAGTGATAGGGATACTCGTCTTACAGGCTAATTTTGGACGGTGTTGTTTAACTTGATGGGATCCGAATTAAAATTCTCGACTGCCAATCATCCTCAAATGGATGGCTAGCCCGAGCATATTAATTCTCTCCTTGGGGAGTATTTGCGACACTATGTGTCGGCTTATCAAAGAAATTAGCTAGAGCTACTTGACACAACCCTATTTTGCTATAATTTGCATAAGAGTAGCGCGACGGGACATAGTCCCTTTGAGCTTACCATGGGTTGGCAGCCGCTGACTCCCCATGAGGTAGCAAAGTAGGATAAGGACACGGGGTGTCCGGGGGCTCATCGTTTCATCTTAAACCGACAAGAGATGTTGGAAGAAGAGCGAGACAACCTTGAAAAGGCAGCCCGCCGCATGAAGAAATATGCGGATGCTAAGGAGAGGCCTCTTGAGTTTAATGTTGGGGAAAAAGTTTGTTGAAACTTACTCCGCGGATTTGGAAGCAAATTAGTAGTAAATCTTCTCATCGGTCCTTAATACCAAAGTATAATGGACCCTTTGAGATCCTCAAAAAGATCGGTAATGTGGCATACCGATTAAACTTGCCTGAACGGTTGAAAGTGCATCCTATTTTCCACATTAGCTTCCTTAAGCCTTACTACCCTGATATGGACAACTTGTACCCACCCATCCTAAGGAATCCTCCCACAGTCCGGAAGCAAATTGACAAGGATGTGGAGAAGATCCTTGACAGAAGGGAAAAGAGACAAAGCAAGAAAAGCCGAAGGGTTGAGTACTTAGTCCAATGGAAAGGGCAAAGTGAGGTCGAAGCCACGTGGGAGAGAGATATTAACATGTGGCAATTTGAGGATAAGATCCGCGAATACTTGATGAGGGCGTCAACTTCATCGGGTGGGGGAAGTTTGTAAAACCCTTTTGTCTCGAGCTTGATAATGCCACCGAGAGACTTGTCTTGACAAGGTCTTGATAAGTAATGGGATGGATGGATCCTAAGTTAGCCGTACAAGCCTAACGTTGGCATGATCAACGACAAAGGCCAAGGGGTAGGCTTGGCTAAAGACAAGATTGGGGGACTTGTCGGCATGCCAAGGCACACTGGCATGCCGAGGCTGTCGATACGCGGTGTCAGCTGGCATGCCAAGACCAGTGGTGGACTGGTTCGACAGCTGAGTAACCACCGATGGTTATAACTGCCGACAGTTATAACTTCCATTCGGTTAATGCAGGTTTTTGAGTTCGGTGAATCAGATCCTTTGTGAAGCCTACTGTGCCAACGAAATCAATGTCTATCCTAGTCAAAGTGACGGTTGAGTTTGGTTATTATCTTCACCCAAGCAGTGGGGGTCTTGTCCCTGCCATCTTTTATAAATAAGTCCCTTGTCCCTAGGAAAAACGTTGTTGCATTTGATGCCTTGATATTTGAATGTAAAAGCTTTGTATCCAGATTATATAATAAAGATTGTGGTACCTTGTCCCTTACTCTATTGTGTTGTTATTCTTTTGTATGTTCAATTGTTAAGGCTGAGTTGGTTGCGAACTAGACTGTCGCACAACGGAAAAAACGTGAATTTAACTAAGGCAAAACTTTTCTCTATGACAATTGGTATCATAGCCATGTCGGTGTTCGTAGACATCGGCATTTTGACGCATAAAACAATATAAAAAGAAGAGCGGAAGAAATAAAAAAAGATTTAATAAATGCATGCATTTTACATGTATTTGTTCACCTAAAGTCACATGCATGATCACATATGGTCCATCCTAGCTACAGGCACATTTTTTTTAATATAAAAATGGAGCCATACAAACCCTAAAAGCAAGCGCCGGAGGTCGCGAGATCGAATCCTCACAAAAATACTCTCAAAAGCTAAATAATATATGTTTATTTCGTCCAGTGTGAAGGGTAGCTTCCCTAGGTAAGTTGACTTCACACACCACCATCCATGCATGCATGGACGAAGCTGGTACCTCCCCCTGGCGTAGTGGCCGACCGGCCTACAAGCACCGACCACACGTGGTCAATTGACCATGTGTTGCCGTCCATCTCCATGCACTCCCCCTACTGCCTTGGTATCGTGCACAGCTCCGGAGACTACGAGGTGAATGTTGAGCATGCATGTATCTCTCCTCTCCTCTTAGCCTATAAATACTACTCCTCTTCAAGTCATTTTCACTCATCAAATCATCCTTTCTCCCTCTTGACTCAATCCTCACTTCATCTCATTCACTCTCAATCCTCTTATCATCTATCTCTCTAATCTTTCCCAATCTCCACTTCTTATACTTCCATATTCATCTCTCTTATCATCCTATTCTATTGTCTTTCCTACCATCATGATCCTCCTAATCTTTCCATCATAAAAAGCCTACATACACATCTTATCCCATTCTTCCTAAACTCCACAAAAAACCCTAGCCTAAACACATCTCAAAACTACAAAAAGCATTCTTATTCCTCTTTTTCTACTTTTTCTTCTTATCATCTTTTTTCCATCTTTTTCTATCATCCCTTTGGTACTTGGAGAGGAAGGTTATAAGGCATCAAGGAGGATTCAACAAGCATTCAAAGGCTAGGCAAGGTTTTCCCAAACAAAGTAACAATGTAAGCTTTTAACTGCTATTTCTTCTCTTGTAAATAATTGTGTATTTGTACTTTTTATCTTTTATATTATTGTCGCATGGTTCAATGAAGTAATTCTATAAAGTATTCATCCATTTCCCTTCCAAACTTTATCAAAAGCACATTCTTAAACTTTTAGTAGAGTCTTTCCTTTTGTGAGAGGTGAACTCTTAAAGTTTACTTTTCGAGTTCGTAGCCTTACCCCCGAATCCATTCTTAGGTTACACAGGCGGAGTCTTTCTTTCTTTTTCTTTTGGTTTTTTTTTGGCTTTTTCCTTAAAAAGTCGGGTGGCGACTCCCATTTCGAACCAAAACACATCGAGGATTGCATAAACTACGGTTTTACAATGTATCGATGCAACTTTAGGGTTTTTCTTTCTTATATTTCTAATTGATATTTGCATAAATTGGTTTTTTTCGAGCCTAACATTTAAATGAGCAAATTGGGTTAAATTTAGAAGAGTTTGGAACAAGTGGATGTTCACGTTGTAGACACCGGATTTTGTACCGGTATTAGTTTTAATTATTTGTAAAAAATAAGCTAGCCGAGTAATTTAGTGGCATGCAAACCCATTTCCTTTCTAATCCGGAAGAGAGCAAAAATGGCCAACAGAACCAGCCCAAACCCGTCTGGGTTGGGCCCACGTTCCTTCCGCCTCCAGCCAAACCCGTCTGGGTTTGTCCAGTTTTCATTCCGCCTCCAGCCCAAACCCGTCTGGGTTTATTGTTCCGCGGCTATAAACTACAACCCTAAACGTACCCCTAATCTCCTCATTCCACTATAAATTAAACCCTAATCCCTCTCATTTTTGACACGACATTATGCTAGAGTATTGACACTAGCATATTCTCTCTACCTCTTCTCTCCCTTTGCATGCCACTTCACTAAAGGTTAGAATAATTATCATTGATGTAAACCATGTAGTGTAACCTATCCAATTCCCGTATTATTTGTATTTTTAATTCAATATTTTGCATGACATTAATGTTAAACCTGTGAGATTCATACTTAATTCCCCCCTTTTAACTTTTTCCGCTTTGATTTAATTCTAGTAGAGTCTATTCGGTTGAATAGGCGGATTTGATAATTTTAATTGTCAAATTCGTAACCTTACCCCCGAATCCATCTTTGGATTCGTAGACCGGAGTCCGTGTCAAAATGGTTTGTTGTTTTTCTCCTAAAAATTCAACTGGCGACTCTATATTCATACTTCGGTATTTTCCTTTTTTTACGGTTTCTTTGACCTAACTTGTGAATAACGCAAAAGGTAACCCGGTTTGGTTCAATCCATGAACCTGCGGTTTCGCATCTTCTTTTCACTTTCTTTTTGCTTCGCTATTCCTTCGGTCCAATTTGCGGATAGCACCTGAGTTAGCCCGGCTCGGTTCAATTCATGAACCCAGACGGGTTTATCACCTTCTTTTCAATCTTTCCTTTAGTTTCTTTTTTAGGGGGGTCTGCATCAACGAAACCCGGCTTGGTTCAGGGATGAACCCAGACGGGTTTCCTTGTTTTCCCCTTCCTTTTTTTTTATCTCTTTCTTTCTTCTTTCTTAAAAAGGTGAATCTCGGGATTGTGGCGCATAAATCGATTTAATCTGTCGGCAAAAATATTCTTATAAGTTAAACCTTATTTAAGGTTAAGCAATCCTAGTCGGCTCCCAATCAATCACTTTTAAGTAGCGCCGCGAAAAAGGTTATCAATTTTTCGGGGTCTACAGATTGGCGACTCCACTGGGGACTTAAACTTAAAAAGAGGGTAAAACTTAAAAGAATTAAATTTTAGTGAATTTTGTAAAAAAAAAAAGGAGGAATTAATTTATTTCACTTTTTTATCATTTTTAGGCATATTGCATACCAGGCTACTCTTGGGCCTTTATGGCTGGGGAGCACAAAGGCGTTGGTTTAGGTTGTAAAACTAGGAATCAGTCCTGAGAGCGGGAGGTCACTACTTGTGGGATGCACTTACATCGCCAAGCATTTGATCTCTCCTCTCACCCGTGTTACACTCTAAAGGTTTCCTTGAAACCCAAAGAGCAACGCCCCACACATTTTTCCTTAAATTCCATATAAGGAAAATGCACCGGGGCGAGAACATGTGGTACCCTATTCATCTCCCTAAACCTAGAAAAACCCTGGATCTAAAGCCATGGTTAGGCTCATCCCGCATCTGTATGTCATGTAAATTAATCCTGTAAAAGATGAGTCCAAATGTCTAGCCCAAACATGAGTGGGACGTCATTCTAGCCCGCGTAGGATCAAATGAGAGATGGATCGCCCAAACCAGGGTTTGATGTGCACCGCCTAGTTGGACTCATTGCGAAATCCTGTCTATGCCCATTTGAAAGGGAGGAATTACGATCAAACCGGGCGGGTTTGGGCACATTTTCTTCTCCTTCCACATCGGGCCAAACTGCTCGACATCGCGATACCGATCCACTTACTATTGATCCTATTCGCCCTTAATGACGCTCCTTGAGTCAGATTCCCATTGTATCTTGTACCTTGATCTTGAGCCCGATAAAAATTCAAACATGATCCATCGTGGCTCGATCCAAGTAATGACCCAATGAGTATCAGTCCTGTCAGTCATCATGCTAGGTCCATATAGAGTTAGGACATGCACTCCCATAAAAGTGGGTGAGTCACCCTTATGTCAGCATGTAGGCGTCATGTCCATGTCCTAGGTTCATATAGGTCCATTAAGTCATGCATGCATTGGGCGGGTGGCATAAAGGTTCTTTCGAGCACTAAACCAGTTTCCATGCAGGCAGGATAGCAGACCATCTCCGAGCCCGCATCCGTGACCCACGAACCGGCAGGCTCATTCACAATCCCAACTACAGACCGCCTGCCCGATCCAGTGAATCCAGTGAATCCACCATGTCAGGATCCCTCGCCAACAACCTTTTCGGGGAGAGTTCTGGTGACAAGCAACTCGATGGGCTGTACGAGCGGGTACAGGAAGCAATTGCCTTTTGCATGGCAGACCAGGAGGACAGAACCAATGAGAAGCTAGAAAAGAAGTTCAGCGAAAATCAACAGACCATGAATGGCGTGCTGGAAGCCATTAAGTAGATCAACAAGAAGCTGGGCATTGAAGAGAAGGGTAACCCTAAATCCAAAAATGGGGGCCCAAAACCCAATTCATCTGGTGAGGCTAAGTCTAAATCCGTAAAGAATAACTCCAAAACCTCGGAGGACCCCTATGTCAAGAAGCTTGAAGAGAAGGTTGACACGCTCACCAGAAGGATGATGAAAGTTGATCCAACCTTTACAGACGCTTGCATAGATTTGGCCATCCCCAAACACCATGTATCAAGGGTAAGGGACAAAGTTGAAGTACCGGGCATCATGTTCAAGCGATCTGAGAACCCATCTCATCATCTAGAGGACTTCCTGAGGCTGGCCCCTCTTCACAAAGTAGATGAAAGTCTTTACACCACAGTCTTCCCTTCCACTCTAGAAGGTAAGGCCAAGGTGTGGTACCAAAATCTACCCCCTCACATCAAAACTGACGCAGACGAGTTGTTCAAGGCCTTCATCAGCCATTTTAGTCGTCTCCAACAAAAGGAGGTCACTGTAGATGACCTCACTTCCATGAAGCAAGGAGATGATGAGTCATTCCTCTCTTATTATGAACGATGGCACTCAATGCTGTTAAAGATCGACGAAGCAGTCCCCTTTAGGATGCAATTGAGCACTTTCAAGCAAAGCATCCACCCTCGCATCACCCGGCATTTTGGCTTTCAATCTATCAAAGACTTTGAGACTTTGAAGGATTTGTGTGTGCAAATTGAAGCTGCTTACAACGAGAAGAGCACATAACATTCTGGATCTAGCTCCAATAGGAGGGCCACTAGCGTGCCTAGCCCCTCGTAAAAGCTGAGACTAATTCCATCCAACGAGGCCGTAAACCTTTCTTACTTTCGATTTAACTTGCTTAGAAAAATCTGGACGAGATCTCAAAAGTTTTTGAAACCTTTTCCTTCAAACCTTCTGATTTTGAGACAAGTTATGAAAGTTGTATCTGACTGCTTTGACTATCTTAGAAAGTATAAATGTGCGTGCCGCAAATCTTTGCGCTAAGTTTAGTTGATTGAGCCCCATCCCGTGAGTCCACATTGCCTAAATTTTGAATTGATCACTTTTATCAATTCCATGATCCCTTGAGTGACTCACCCATTAGTTGCATCTTGCTTGAGACTACACATTTGCATTGCACGCTGTGACAAAGTGATTAAGGCATCCGATTTTATTTTGATAAGCTACATAGCTAAATAGCCTTCCTTACATTATATTTACCGTTCTTTTTGCCCCGCCTAGCCTTTGTTTATCCTTTTTTCATGATTGAACCCTGACAATACGAGCCTTGGCCTCGATATCCAAAGATCCCTTTGCCTTGCTTGGTTGGATGAGAGTTTGTCTTTTTTTTGGAAGTTTGGGAGAATCTGAAAGTCCCATATCTTGAGCGATTGGTATTTGGTTATGTTGTTCATATATTATATCAAAGTCGAAGATTCCATAGATATTCTTCTCCCCGATCACCCACAAAAAATAAAAAAAAAGAAGTAAAAAAAGTAAAAAAAAGGAAAAGAGTTTCAAAAATAAAAGGGTGATTAGGGAGATTCAATTTAAAGTCAGAAAACTTTGACCTGGTTGTATTCAGTTGAGATGTTTCAGGGTGAAAGGTGAAATGCCTTGCATACATTAAGCAAGAAGGAGAGTTCAGAGTGTTTTATTCGTTGAAAATCAATCCAAGCATGGCTCTTAACTCCTCATTCCCAAATTTTACCGCTCCTTACCCTAACCTAAGCCCCACTGAACCGAAAAGTCTTTTTGATTGTCACTTGTGCATTGCATACCAGTAGTGGAGAGTGAGGTTCTTACCAAGCTTATGGTAGTTTGTTTCTATTAGTTTGAGTATGAGAAAACACACATACCTATTCAAAATTGAGTGTTTGAATGTTTTTTCTTTCCTATGTGAGGTTTGTTCTTTTTGACTGACCTACATCCATAACTAACCGCACACATTTGCATTATTCTTAGAACTGTTGGCGGATTTATGCCTCTGAAGTTCTTGTTCTCTCCTTTGGGATTCGAAAATTTCTTCCTATCTCTTTCGAACTGAGTTTTGATTTTGTCCAGATTAATCTTTGTGCTTGCTTGTTGAATTGATTTTGTTCTTCCTATCGAAAATTCCTTATCCTAGAATGTTTCAGCAGCACGTAGAAAATCCCAATCTATCTTCACTTGCCTCAAACTTAGCAGAGAAGTCAACTTATACCTCCCCAACTCTCTCTCTTTTTTTGGGACAGAGTGCTTTTTCTCGAACGCCATTGGGACGAAAGGGCGATTTGATTCACGTCGGGGCAAGGAAATAATGGGGATAATGAAACTCAGACGGGTTTGATGGTGTTTGGCTTGTGCTTGTGATTTGGAGAAGGCGTAACCCAGACGGGTTTACTTGCCCTGTACGCCAAGATTAGCTTTCCTTAAACTGCACACCAAGTTAGGGTTTCTCGGCGCGAAACGCAGACGGGCCTGGGCCAGCCTATGTGGAGTTCTAAAGGCCCAGCTCCTAGAAGTGGGAATCATTTTGGGCCTGAAACCCAGACGGGTTTGGGCCAGCTTATTGGGCTATCTCACGGAGCCACTTCAACTCTATTTTGGGTCGTAATGCGGGTCCACAAGATAGTTATATGTCTTCGCTGGCCCCGAAACTGTAGCTCGAACTTACTTGTAGCATTTAATTTTCGGTCTTTGTTTTTGGGAAGTGAGAGTAATCCCACCATGTAGATTGCATATCGCATTACACATTGTTGTTACATTATGCATAAGGGTACACGAAAATAAAAAGTGTATTACGCAGCACCATCATTGCATAAGCATCACATCAGTGGTTCGCACTAGTGCATAAATAAAAAAAAAATGTACGTCATGCATCATTGCATTGCATTGTCCTAAGTGCATAATAAAGAGTCATACATAGCATTACATAAGTTCATTACATAAAGACCCTGCATGTGCATCATTCTCAGTCCTCATCATGCCAGATCTCCGTATCGCCACCACCACTAGCGCTATTAGCCCCATGGGCCCCGCTTCCACCAGGGCCAAAGTAAGTGTCCCACTGGTAGTAAGAGGAGTCTACCACCTCGGTATCGCTACCTGATCCAGATAGGTGTAACACTTGGGTACCGCCCGCATTAAGCCAAGAATGTTCGAGTGACCCTGGCTTAGAAAAAATTCAATCGAGTTTCCACTAAGCCGGGGGCTATTTGAATAAAAAAAGGAAGCAAGTCACTACGGCGACTATCAAGTGATTCCCAGTTTAGCAAGAGTTAAATCAAGCGCCACTAAGTCTGGGGGCTCACGAGCCCAAGCAAGGGTCGACCTAAAAAGCTAGAACGGCCCGCCTAGGTCCGTTTTCGCAAAGACTCATTTCATATCGGCTCCCCGCCTTCTCTCAGCCCAACCCAGCCGGGTTTGGGCCTCCTCACCTTCAGTCCTCTCGGCCCAACCCAGACGGGTTTGGGTCTGTCTGTCGGCTCACTCGACTCACAAAAAAAAAAGAAAAAGGAAAAGAGCCCAACTCTCGGTCCAACCCAGACGGGTTTGGGCCTTCTTCCATTTCATCCGCTCACACAAAAGAAAAAAAAAAAATTTAGCCCAAACCCAGACGGGTTTGACAAAAAAAAAGAGAAAAAAATTTCCAGCCCAAACCCAGACGGGTTTGACGGGCCGCAACTCAAGCCCAGTGCAGGCCTATACCCATGAAGCTGTGGCAAACTCAAGCCCACGTCCGAGAGCTACAGCACGACTGACAGGTAAATTTTCTGACTCACTCTGAATTTCAGATAAACTGATGCCCTCCTTCTCTTTTTGCAGAACAATGCACAAAATACGTCGGTCATCAGGCGGTTACAAAAAGACGAACTCATCTTCAGCGGCCGTCATCGGGCCCTCACAATGCGATGACACCCTTTTCAGTACACAGACAAAAGTCCCGCACTCCACGGCGAAATGAAGCACGTCACCTCGATCCACCTCACGGCGAAATGAAGTGGATCACCTCATCATCCTAGCATGCTTCACGGCGAAATGAAGCACGTCACCTCGATCCACCTCACGGCGAAATGAAGTGGATCACCTCATCATCCTGGCATGCTTCACGGCGAAATGAAGCACGTCACCTCGATCCACCTCACGGCGAAATGAAGTGGATCACCTCATCATCACGGCATGCTTCACGGCGAAATGAAGCACGTCACCTCGATCTACCTCACGGCGAAATGAAGTGGATCACCTCATCATCCTAGCATGCTTCACGGCGAAATGAAGCGCGTCACCTCGATCCACCTCACGGCGAAATGAAGTGGATCACCTCATCGTCCTGGCATGCGTCACGGCGAAATGAAGCATGCCTCCTAGATCCGCCTCACGGCGAAATGAAGCGGATCGACTCCGACCGGCTTTACGGAAGAAACTAAGCAGGTCAACCCACACAGACACAGGTCTTGCACTCCACGGTGAAATGAAGTGCATGACCTTGATCTACCTCACGGCGAAATGAGGTGGATCAATTCGGTCAGCTTTACGGAAGAAACTAAGCAGGCCAACCAACATCGACGCAGGACCAAGCTTCCAAGCGTCAGCCAGCTTCAGAACAGGCTTCTGATTCATATCCAAGATCATCAAGACTACTTTGATCATCGTTTTACTCAAACTCGATCAAAGTGGGGGCTATCTGTAGACACCGGATTTTGTACCGGTATTAGTTTTAGTTATTTGTAAAAAATAAGCTAGCCGAGTAATTTAGTGGCATGCAAACCCATTTCCTTTCTAATCCGGAAGAGAGCAAAAATGGCCAACAGAACCAGCCCAAACCCGTCTGGGTTGGGCCCACGTTCCTTCCGCCTCCAGCCAAACCCGTCTGGGTTTGTCCAGTTTTCATTCCGCCTCCAGCCCAAACCCGTCTGGGTTTATTGTTCCGCGGCTATAAACTACAACCCTAAACGTACCCCTAATCTCCTCATTCCACTATAAATTAAACCGTAATCCCTCTCATTTTTGACACGACATTATGCTAGAGTATTGACACTAGCATATTCTCTCTACCTCTTCTCTCCCTTTGCATGCCACTTCACTAAAGGTTAGAATAATTATCATTGACGTAAACCATGTAGTGTAACCTATCGAATTCCCATATTATTTGTATTTTTAATTCAATATTTTGCATGACATTAATGTTAAACCTGTGAGATTCATACTTAATTCCCCCCTTTAACTTTTTCCGCTTTGATTTAATTCTAGTAGAGTCTATTCGGTTGAATAGGTGGATTTGATAATTTTAATTGTCAAATTCGTAACCTTACCCCCGAATCCATCTTTGGATTCGTAGACCGGAGTCCGTGTCAAAATGGTTTGTTGTTTTTCTCCTAAAAATTCAACTGGCGACTCTATATTCATACTTCGGTATTTTCCTTTTTTTACGGTTTCTTTGACCTAACTTGTGAATAACGCAAAAGGTAACCCGGTTTGGTTCAATCCATGAACCCAGGCCGGTTTACTGTCTTCTTTTCACTTTCTTTTTGCTTCGCTATTCCTTCGGTCCAATTTGCGGATAGCACCTGAGTTAGCCCGGCTCGGTTCAATTCATGAACCCAGACGGGTTTATCACCTTCTTTTCAATCTTTCCTTTAGTTTCTTTTTTAGGGGGGTCTGCATCAACGAAACCCGGCTTGGTTCAGGGATGAACCCAGACGGGTTTCCTTGTTTTCCCCTTCCTTTTTTTTTATCTCTTTCTTTCTTCTTTCTTAAAAAGGTGAATCTCGGGATTGTGGCGCATAAATCGATTTAATCTGTCGGCAAAAATATTCTTAAAAGTTAAACCTTATTTAAGGTTATGCAATCCTAGTCGGCTCCCAATCAATCACTTTTAAGTAGCGCCGCGAAAAAGGTTATCAATTTTTCGGGGTCTACACACGTACTCTTAAAGGTTTAATTCAATGACTCATAAAATGCATAAGTAAAGGGACAGTGATTTTACAAAATATTATTCATGAAATGTATGATTGATTTCCTTAAAGAGTTTTCAAAGGTTAAACCCCAACACAAATCACCGAATCACACCCCAATCCAAACGTGGACGTTCGGAAGCCCGAACGGTGAGGAAAAATGTCTACAGGATTTTTTGGCGACTCCATCGGGGAGTTTTTCTAAAGTGGGTAAAACTTGAAAAAAGTTTGTGTGCTTTAAATCTTTTGGAAGGAAAATGAATTTTTACTTTATATTATTAAATCATTCTTTTAGGCATAATGCATTGCATATACCGGGGCACTCCCTTGACATGTAATATGTCGTAGGAGCACATAAATCGGCGGTATTAGGCTTTTTCTCTTTAAACCACAAAAATGACCCATGGGATGTCTGACCGACCATACACAAGTGGTGCACTTACGCCGAGTGAGCATTGGTCACCACATCCACTCATGCATCACTCTACGAGGTCTCCACACGAGCCTCCAAGAGCAACACCCCATACATTCAAGTTGCCTTTACAACAAGAATGCACCGGGGCGAGTACATGAGCCGCTAATCCTTATCTAGCCAATAAACCCTTTTGTACATAGAGCCTTGGTTTAGGGTACCTCTCTGTCCATGTGTATGCTATGTGCTACGTGTTTAAATTCGTTGTAAAAGAGTCGACCCAAGTTTAGGAATGTTGTTCTAGTCCACATAGTAGTCATTGGGCTGAGAAGAGTTATGTTTACCAACTAAGAAGTTCAACCTTAAAAGTTATGGTCTACCCAGTGGTTGGGCCCATTTACCCATAAAGGTTGATCCTCTTGGTTCATAAAGTAAACTCAACTCGCCTTTGATGATTCTATATGGCCCTTTATAACATTTCCTCAACAAAAGGTCCAATAAACCTGCTTAAAAGTCCAACAAAAGAAAATGGGTAAAGTTTTAGACTGCATAACGATCACCAAGTTTGAGTAAATTAGTTTATCGAATTAATTTTTGAATCCATGATACTTATGGCCGGCTTGTGGTTAGGCCCAACCATATCAGATTTATCAATTAAGTCTATAAATTAATTATAACTCACCCATCATTGGTTTTATCCAGTCCTTTACGATATCCATTTTCCCAAACAAGTAGAATAAAATAAAAAATAATAAAATAGAGGAGCGTCAGGCAGTCAGTCCCGTTGATCATCATTCTAGTCCGCATAATAATCAGTACGACTGGAGTTGGTCCAAGTACGGTGTCTAAGTTACGGATTCTCCTTAAAATGGTCAGCCTGTGGATTGGGCTTATCCAAATTGAGAAACACTGACTTGAACTCCCGTTCTCGGTCTTGACTCGTTGTGTTCGGTTTTATCCGACCCTTTATGATGATCAATGGTCTTTTAGGATCATGTAGAGTTAAGATCATGCAAACCTGTGTCCCGGGCGAGTCACCTTGTCCAGTCAGCATATACATCGTGCATATTAGGATCGAGGTCCCATGTAGGTCCACTAGGTCATGCATTCATCAGGTTGGGTGTTTGGGTCAACAAAAGGTCAATCTTTGAACTGTGTATGGTTTTGCTGTGGTCAACATAGGAGACCCGACTCTAGCTTGGATCCATGGCCCAACAGGTCGCTTGATCCGTAACCCGGTCTTCGTTCCGTCAGCACCCAGGTCCAAAACCTTCCGTCGTTTGCAATTCGACATGTCTGCCGAAGAGAACCACGGAGACAACCAAGTCCAAGAGGCCTTAGTCAAACTTCTTGAGGAGAAGTTCAAGCAAGTTGAGGGCTCAATCACTTTTGCTGTCTTACAACAAGAGAAGAAAGTCGATGAGCACATTGCTCGGCAGCGAGAACTCATCCAAAGACAAGATGCTCGCATAGAGCAACAACAGGAGACTTTGAATGGTGTTTTGGAGGCTTGCAACGCATTAACATGCGAATGGGAATGGCGGACAATGATGAGATGGAAATTCTTCCTAACCCTACGGGTGACAAAGGCAAATGGAAGATAAGCGAAAGTTCCAATACTGGAGTGGTCATTGAGGTGTCCGATGACCAAACACCAATGCCGCTGCCGTCAGTGATTGTTCCTTAAACTGTCTCGATCAAGGCTGAGTTACGCGATGACCCTGTCATCCAAGACATAGAGGCTCAACTGAATGTGTTCAAGGATGCTGTGAGCCAGATGCCGACCTTCACCAATCAGTTCGTCGAGTTCGAATCGCCCGCTGAAATCAATGCTAATATAGTGGGGAAGATGGACATTCCGCTGAAGAAGTTCTACCCATATGAGAATCCAACCCATCATGTGTGGGAATTCAACCAAGTGATGCCGCTCCGAGGTGTCACTACCGAGCATTACAAGCAAGTCTTCCCGTCATCACTGAATGATGAAGCATTGAATTGGTATTACAACCTTCCTCTGGAGGCACGAGGAGATTGGACTGCTTTGCGTAGGGCATTTATCGAGCACTACAGTAAGATCCAGAAAGATAAGGTAACCTTGACAGACATCATGGTTATTCGACAAGGAAAAAATGAGTCGATCACGGCCTACTATAAGAGGTGGCATGCTAAGCTATCTCAGGTGACCAGCATTATTCCCACAGAAATGCAGTTTGACACATTTGTCCGTGGTTTAAAACCAAGTCTGGCGCAACAGTTAGACTTTCATGTGGTTGAAAGATTTGAGTACTTGAAGAAGTTATGTCCTAATCTAGAAGCGTGCAAGGAAAGGACCGCTGCGTCCCAGAATTGGAAGGGCAACAATGTAGGAAGAAGGATCACCAATGCTCCTAAGGTGGCTGAGACAAGCTTTGTACAGAATGTGAATCATGGTCCGCCCCCGAAAGAGACCTACTTCCAATACGATTCATATACCCCACTTGATATGACTTATGCCGAAGCTTTGGACCGATTGCTAATGTCAAACCAGATCCAGTTGCCAGTACCTAGACCTGAACCTGAGACTAAGGGACCAGGATGGAACAACAATGCTTACTGCAAGTACCACCGGACCAGAGGTCATGACACTGAGCGATGCTGGACGCTTAAGAAACAGATTGAGAAGATGATTCGATCTGGGGCATTACCGATTCCCAAAGCTGCAAATAAACCCAATAACAAAAGCAATCCTCTCCCAAATCATGTTATCTTTGTGGGGGAGGGTACTTTTGATCCATCTGAATGTATCACCAACGAAGGAGCACCTGCACTCCTTCCTGAAGATTTGACAGCCTGTACTGTCAACGGTATTTGGGTTAGTGATGAAGAGGATGTGTATGAAGAAGGCCCTGATGATGATTTCTGGTCCGATAAGGAGACTCCCCCTAGTGTTGTATACTTAACTAGGTCGGGAAGGCACAATCAGGCAAGGGCTGAACCTGTGGCTCCTTCATCAAATCCAAGTCCTACGAGAACAGAAGTGTCTGCCGCTCATGAAGATCCAACAGCCCTTACCATAAATGGCATATGGGCCAGCGATGCCGAAGATGATTATCACCATAGAGGAGTGACTCAGCACCGCTTAGAAGAGCTGAGGGACAACTTGCAAAGTATGGTCATACATTCAACTATTCGCCATGAGAAGAAGGTTCGGGAACACCTCGAGTTTCAGGATCAACAGATAGAACAGCAACGAGAGGCTATGGATAACATGTTGGAGGAATTTCGCCGCCTTAAGAATGACTCCGATCCACAAGCCTTGAAGAAAAGGAGGTGGACCCGGTGGTTTCTGTGTTGTCCAACTCTGCATTTGACCCAAGCGCCATGATTACTACTGATGGAGACTGCCACAAAGTGACCTGGGTCAATGCTATTAACAATAAATGTACCCTAGTGTTAGGAGAACCTTGTAAGGTCCAGTCTGAGTAGAGCATTGGTGAGTCTGTAATCGAGTCTAAGTCAGCTGGGATTAGCCCCAAGTCTGATAAGTTTATATCCGTTTCTGCATTTAATGAAGTGAACGTTTCTGAGTATCTCTGTTCTTCTTCCCTTCTCCCTAATTGTTGTGCTAATAACTATGAATTTGATGCTGAACCTTTAAAAGACTTTAATGAATTAACACAAGCCATGAATGACCACGAGAATCACATGGCACCTGCGGAAGAAACCATCGCCATCAATGTGGGGACGCCTGAAACTCCCCGGAAACTGAAAATTGGCAAATCATTAACCCTGGAGGAGCAACAGGAGTTCACCTCGCTTTTAAGGGAGTTCATAGACATCTTCGCTTAGTCTTACAAAGACATGCTCGAAATCGACAGAGAGATCACTGAACATGCAATTCCACTATACCCGGATGCTAATCCAGTACAACAACGACCTCGCAGGATTAAGAATGAATGGTCGGACAAAATTCATGGTGAAATCAAGAAGCAGTTGGAAGCTAAGTTCATCAGGGCAGTAGAATTCCCGGAGTGGGCAACTAACATTGTGCCTGTGCCGAAGAAGGACGGAAAGGTTCGGATGTGCGTTGATTTCCGAGATCTGAACAAAGCTAGCCCAAAGGATTTCTTTTCTTTGCCACATATTGACGGTTTGGTTTATCACACCTGTGGACATGAGCTACTATCATTCATGGATGGGTACGTTGGTTATAACCATATCAAAATGGCTGAAGAAGATATGGAGAAAACGTCATTCATCACTCCGTGGGGAACTTTCTGTGACACCGTCATGCCTTTCGGACTGAAGAACGCTGGTGCTACTTACCAACGCACCGCCACTACCCTGCTGCATGACATGATCCATGTAGAGGTTGAGGTATATGTGGACGACATGATTGTCAAGTCGAAAAAGCGTGAGGATCACATTCCAAACTTACGCAAGTTCTTCCTTTGGCTCCGCAAGTACAACATGAGATTGAATCCACAGAAATGTGCGTTTGGAGTGACTTCGGGAAAGTAGCTAGGTTATATCATCAGTCAACGTGGGATAGAGGTTGACCCGTCCAAGATCAAAGCAATTGAAGATATGCCTCCGCCTCGGTCAGAAAAGGAGATTCGTGGTTTCCTAGGGCGGGTGCAGTATTAGAGCAGATTTATCTCCAAACTCACAATGACTTGTGAACCATTATTTAAGAAGATGAAGAAGGGAGTGACGATCGACTGGGACGACCAGTGTCAGGCGACATTTGAGAAGGTTAAAACAGACTTAACCAATCCACCAGTACTAGTCCCGCCAATCTCCGGGAAACCATTGTTGCTTTACCTCACCATCAGTTCAAGCGCTATGGGTGTTATGCTACCACAAGAAAGTGATGGTCTTGAGCGAGCTATCTATTACATCAGCAAGAAACTCCTGGGGTGTCAGTCTCGCTACTCGGAGATTGAGAAGATAGCCTTGGCATTAGTATGGTCTATAAAGAAGCTTCGCCACTATATGCTCTCACACACCGTATATGTGATCGCAGCGTGTAATCCAGTCAAGTACATCATGGAACAACCTACTATCAACAGCAGGATTGCTCGATGGGTGGTTATGCTGTCCGAGTTTGATCTGCACTTTCGACCACAGAAGTCCGTAAAGGGGCGTGCAATTTCCGATTTTCAGGCTGAATTTCCTTCAGGAAGTCCTGACACTGGGGGCTTGGAGTTTAGTGATGAATAAATATTTCAAGCTAAAGAGGAAACCTGGAAGCTATACTTTGATGGTGCTGCTAATCAGATGGGATGCGGGGCCGGAGCTTTGTTGGTTTCCCCCGAAGACATACACTTCCCTTTGGTAGTCAAACTTGACTTTGAGGCTACTAATAATGTTGCTGAGTATGAAGCTTGCTTTTGGGCTTGCGTGTGGCCCTGGAGATGGGAATTAAAAGGCTACGAGTGTTTGGGGACTCCAGTCTGATCGTCAATCAAGCTACTAGTATATGGAAGGTGAAGAGCGAATCCTTAGCACTGTACCAGCAAAATTTGTCCAAATTAGCTGAGAAGTTCAACCATGTTGAGTTCAAATATCTACCAAGAGGTTACAATGAGTTAGCTGATGCGCTAGCCAAACTTTCATCCATGGTGGCTATGCCCGAAAAGGATCAAGCCCTAGCAGTGACAGTGGAGAGGAGAGATTGTCCTGCTCATCAACAGCTAATGATCGGTTTGATTAGTACTGATGCATGGTTCTTTGACATTTATGCATTTCTGAAAGACGGTTCATACCCGCCAAATGCCGAGCGTCGAGCCAGGAGGGCTATCCGGTTAGTGGCCTCTCAATACTGCATTATTTAGGACCGTCTGTACAAGAAGACTACTACGGGGATAAACCTCCTATGTGTTGATAAGAAGGAAGCTGAGGAATTTATGAAATCCACTCACGGAGGGGAGTGTGGCCCGCATATGAACGGCAGAATGTTGGTTAAGAAGATCCAGAGAGAGGGGTATTTCTGGTCTACTATGGAGTCCGATTGTCTCCAATTTGCGAGAAAATGTCAGAAATGTCAAGAGTATGCTGATCTCAAGCTTATTTGGCCACTTTGGCCTCACCTTGGCCATTTTCAGTATGGGGAATCGACATTATAGGGAAGATTTCACCCCAAGGTACAGGAGGACATGAATATATGTTGGTAGCTGTGGAGTAATTTACTAAGTGGGTAGAAGTTGCCTCATACTCAAAAATCACTTCGAAGCATGTGGCCAAATTCATGTGGAGGAACATCATTTGTAGATACGGGGTGCCATATGAGGTGATTAGTGACAACGGGAGCCATTTCATGGGCGAGTTTGCAGCTCTTTTGGCCAAGTACAAAGTCCGACATCACTATGCTTCTCCCTATCGGCCATAAACCAATGGAGCAGTGGAGGCTGTAAACAAAACTCTGATGAAAATTATCAAGAAAATGGCCGTCACTGACAAAGATTGGCCCGACAAGCTTCCTTTTGCACTATGGGGATATCGAACGTCAACTCGGACTGCAACTGGAGCTACGCCATGCTCTTTGGTGTACGGGATGGAAGCAGTTTTGCCAGTAGAACTTGCCGTTCCTTCTTTAAGGATCATGGCTGAAAATCAAATCCCTGAGGACGAATGGGCCCAAGCTAGATATAAAGAGTTGGTTTTGTTGGATGAAAGATGACTCCGTGCTCTACATAATATCCAGCTTTATCAGAGTCGGATTTCCCGAGCATTCAATAAGAAAGTCAAAGACCGGGATGTAATGGAAGGAGATCTAGTATTGCAAGAAATGAGAGCAGCACGTCAGGATCCTCGAGGCAAGTTTGCCCTAAACTGGAAGGGTCCCTATATCGTCATTTCTGTCACTCCAGGGGGCGCCGCCCGATTAGCCACGCCCGAAGAAGAGGAGCTCAGTCAGCCTGTGAACTTGGATCAGTTGGAAAGATATTATGTTTAAGCCTCTAAGGGTTGGTATCCTTAGCTACTTAGACATGCACTATCTTATAAAAGCAAGCAACCGAACTGCCAACAGGCCACTTGCTTGTGAGAGAAAAAAGAAAAAAAAGAAAAAAAAAAGAAAAAAAGGAAAAGAAGAGGCTGACTTCGGGACAAGTTAGGTAAAAGGAGAGAATAAAAGTGTCGGAGTTGTGCTTTTGAAGGATGAGAAGAAGAAGAGCATGGCTTGTGTTGATTCTTATAAAACATAAATGCAATACTTCTTATATCAATAAAAGGGGTACACCTTTTTTAATACATTTTGTTTTATCAACTTTCTAAAGGAAAAACATCAAATAATAAAAAAACAAAGCACACGCATTTCTTTCCTTTCATTTCTTTCTCTCCACCCTACTTATTTAAGTATTAAGTCTAGTCCTAGTTGAGTTGGAGTCAGTATAGGCCCATCAGTGCTCATTCAGTCGGATTTGCTTGTTTTTCCTTGCTTGAGCGTGTCTCTTCTTTAGATCCCGACCCAGGATCGTTAGCCACGATGATGCTCTTCAGTTTCGAGGTGTCTCGAAGAGGTGAACACGACATTGTTTCACGCCAACGGCTAGCACCGACGGTAGTAGCAAGCCAGCTACGATAGGCATCCGTCGAAGTAGCGGAGATACGGTTAGGAGCAGGTGCTTCCTTGCCAGCCCGTTTCTTCCAGTATTTGATCCACGACTCAATCACCGACCCTTGGAGATGAGTAAGGTTGGGAATGTCGTACGAAGGAAGGGGAATGTCTTGAGAATGCCCCATTTGCCGCATGACTCGATCAGGGAAGTAGTATGTAAGCTCCGTAAGGCCAAGCAGAGTAAGGTGGGCTGCCTTACGAGAGTGGCTCGAAAAGCATGGCACTTTCCACCATTGAACCTACCAACGGATTTCCTTGTGATTCTTGAGAAAAATGACCCATTCATCGAAATTGCCGCGGGTGTCGAACTTCCTTTTGCGTTGGCAAAAGTTCCCTAGTTCCGAAGAGGTGATCGGAGAAAAGACCATGTCTAAATGCTCCATAAGCCACATCTATAGGTGGAAGAAAGAAAGTGAGAATTTTGGTTGCACAAAAAAAAATATTACAACTAAAGCAAATAGAAAAGAAAAAAAATCGACACATGATTCCACATGGACCACTCAGATGATCCATGCAAAATCAGAGAAAAATAAAATTAAAAAAAAAGGAAAAGAAAGAAGAAGTGTCGACACTCATTTGAAGAGCGAGGGGACTTCCGCGGAAGGTCTACTTTGTAGCCTATGAATCAAGACCGAGGAGGGTCTCAGCAATCATCATCGGAGCAGGATTAAAACCCCGGGACATCTCATCTACGACATGGATGAGAGAGATAGGTGCAAAACCCGAACCATTGTGATAAAATAAAAATTCAGAAAGGATGTAAAAGACCAAACCTCGCACTCGCAACGCCGGGTTGAGTCTAAGCGCCACGGGTGATTGGAAGAATTCCACTAGAGCTTGCAAATTGACCGTGCTGCCAACCAAGATGTATCCTAATGCTCGATGATTGAAGTTCGTTAATTCCTCGGATTTTTTGCGATGGTTGTGAGCAAGAGAAGGAGTTGTTGGCGGAGCATAAAGATCGAACTTGAACATGCAAGCCTACTCTTCAGGAAGAGGGCACAATTCGTTCCAGGAGAAGCGAAAGACATGGAACTTAGGGTCCCAAAAGGTCAAGGCCGCTTTAAGGAACACCCAGTCAATTTTCACTTGCTTTAGGCTCAAAATTAGGGATAGGTTGTAGTAAGTAAGGAGTCGATTCTCGGGTTTGGTGAGGGTGTTCATCCATGAGTTGAGTTTCCTTTCAAAGGCCATAGTTGCAAGCAAGGAAAGAGGGGTTTGAGAGAGAACAGGAAAGGGATGAAGGCTCAAAATGACAAAACAAGCTTATATAGCCTCAGTTCTGCCTAGTACACGGTTGTTCAATCGGATGAAAGGGGATGCATACAACGACCGGCAACGCGCATTTGGATGAACCATGGTGCCTGTCACCGTGTGTAGGCCGGCCGGCCACCAGGGAAGGGGGGTGAACTTATTTTGTGAGTTCACACCCCTACGTGCATGCATCTAGAGAAAAAAAAAACGCGTTTGTGCATGGTTCCTACGTGTTTGTATAATGTTTGTTTTTACTTTATTTCTTAAATGTAAAAATGTAATTTTATTTCTTCCTCTTTTAGTTTTAGAAATTGTAATTTATGTTGTACATTATTCTTTTTCTTATTTATTCCTTGTAAACTGTAAGAGGTTGACCTAAAATAAATAAAAATGGGAGCTTGCATGTCGCATCATTAGAGACTCAAAATCACATAAAATTGAGTCTGCCTGATTGCATTTATCTGCGCATTTCTTTACTACATGGCATTTCTTTTACATTGCATAAAAGAAAGAAAAGAGAAAAGAAGGGAAAGCCTTACCGCAATGCCTAGAAGTTCCCACCAAAACCACCGCTGCCAAACAAAGCTTCTGACAGTTGCATCAACAAAGGAGTCCGGCTGACGATTGTCTTGAGTCCCAGAAGGACCGAACAGGAATTGGCTGGAAGACATACCATGAAAACTAGAGCCTGGATAACCTTGGCTGAAGCCAGGAGGCTGACTATAAGGGATAATAGATTGAGCATGATACTGAGGCGCCCATGGACTAGGCACTCTCTCCATTGAACCTTGGAATCCACTAGATTCCCAACAGTCTTCCACCATAAACTCCGGGATATCAGGAGACCTTCGCCGCGAAGAGCTGGCATAGGGATCGCATGGCACACTCATCAGATTTTGATCCCTGCGCCTAGATGGTCCTGCCCCTGGATCTCCGCAAAAACTTCTACTACCTGTTTCTCCTGCTGAAGAGTGGCGAGGAGGACGTCTTGGCGAGCTCCCAGAACGTGGCAAACTCACATGGGAGTGAGCCTCCTTACTTTCATCACCAGCAGCCGGCATAAGACCCCGATACTGGCCATTTTCAATGTTCTGATCAATGAACTCCCGAGCCGTGATGCCTTCCCTTAACAGAACGCGGATATGGGCATACGCTTATTGCACAAAAGGAAGATCCATAAGAATCAAATGGTGCAGGATAAAGGGGTGGTCAAATATGCAACTTACCGGGTTTGCATCAAAGAACTGTAGTACTTCATGATCGTTGGGCACGAGCGGGATGAATCCAAACAACATATCTTCATCTCCCGCCTGCTCAGGTTCCTCTGCATGCTGGTCCAGAAGAGGATCATAATATCCCCCAGCTACAGAAGGACAAACATCATTAAGATGCCAGAAATCCGCAGTTAATACAAAAATGGAGGGAATGCTAAAACCTGAGCAAAAGCAAGGCGTCCTCTATGCTGAAGAGCCGCTTCTTCCAAGTCATCCGTCGGTACCACAAAATTGATCGCTGGTTCACCAACCATCAGCCGAGCTATTTCATCCGTCGCCAAGGCTTGCCTATCAAAGATGAGCTCGGGAGGATCAATGGGAACTCTTGGAGGCCATTCCCCAACATGTTGAAAGAAGAAGCGTTCCCCCAAATAGAAGGTGAGACCAGAATGACCTTCCAATAACAAACGACGCTCGCTTGCTTCCCTTGCAAGGCGAGTATCATAATGAAGGTCCTCCGCATTGTATCCATTCCATGGGAATCGGACAATGTCCTCTTGCAACAATAGTCGTCACCAATGGCTCGAAAAGAGAAAAGGCGAAAAAAAATGCAAGACATACTGGTCTGAGGTTGTCCATGATCCTCCTAAGCCCGTTCAAATCCCTGAAATGGAATTTTAACCGATGGTAGCCTGATGCCTCTGACCATCGCCGAGCAGCTGGAACGCGCATATCACCGTTGTTGGTTTCACCAACTGTAGGAAGGAAATAGGCCATAACCCACACCTGCACACCAGGAAAGGTTCTTAATAAAAAGGAAACTTGCACCTTACAAATTTCTAATAGAAGAAAGTCTTAGAGCATACCTCCAAGACTCGCCAAAGGCTGCTCCCCAGGTTGAGCCTCTTAGCCTCTGTCGCCCTCGTACGCGCCACTGTGTCACAGCCAGTGGGTCAGCAGGCAACTCGCGTTCCCCTGACCAAATGGGCATACGCAGCAGCCACCCAGTTGAAAAATCTCATCTCGCCAAAATTCAGGAGGTGATGCGCCCAGGAGAGAGTGATTGTATGTGACAACCCACCCCAAAATCACGTTTAATTATCTATAAATCACAGTAATTACCCAAATCGCGTTATAAATTTTTCGCGTTTACCTTTATTTATTTATTGAATTACTTATTTATTTTTTTTGTTATCGGTGTCGTGTCTCGTGCAGGAGATGGCTAAGGTGCCGAGTTATCGGCTTAAAAATTTTACTTTACATGTTCATTTATTGAGTTAAAGTAATTCAGGTTATACGATTTATGTTATAAAGTTATTTACACGTTAAGTTAATTTATACTGTTTACGCGAATTTCTTAACCAAAAGGGGTCTAATTATTCGACCTCGTAACATTTATATTTTCTAACCCAAGACCTTAATTTATTTGGGTTATATTTATTTCATTTAAGTACAAGTAATATTTATGTTTCATTTATTTGGATTTTCTACATCCAAGCGTTATTTTATTTTAACCCAAGTTATTACCAATTGATTTTATTTAGTATAAACTAATTATTTGAGATTATTACATTTACACTTATTGAATTTGGTGGACAATTTCATAATTATTTTAAGTTGTTGGAGGGAGTATATTAGTATTAGTAACAAGGGGGTTGGGGTTTATTTTCACATCATTTTATTTCAACAACTCAAGCCCCTTTCTCTCTCTACTTTCCCTATCTCCTTGCTCTGGCTGAGACCCAGCCACACCCTGCTGGGCTGTTTCCGCGCGCCCGAGGTGCCCACCGCCAAGGTGGCCGCCACCACCCTTCCTCCTCTTGTGTTTTCTCCAATTTTTAACTCAAAGGTAACCTCTCCAAAACCCCAATTTCAATTTCTATGAACCCTAATATGAAAATCTATGTTTTATATAGGTTTTCTTTGTAATTTCTACTCCTTGTACTCTCTTTTACCTTGAATTCAAGTATATAATTGTATTGGTTAAGTTAGGGTTTGAGTTTCAAGTATGTGCATGTGTGTTTGGATGAGTTCTTGAGTTTTTCTTGTTGAATCCATGGTTGCATGTGGCTTTTAAGGCCTTTGATGAAGTGATTATCATGGTTTATATTCTGGAAATATGGTGGATTAAAGTTAGATAAGGTTTGGTTATGTTTTAATGGGATTAAGAGTGGAAAAACTCAAGTCAAAAACTGAAATTTTGGGTGTTTAAGCCTCTGTTCGGTTCTGGAAATTTTTGGAATTAGAAAAGTGAGATTTTTGCCCAGATTTCTACTCCATAAGGTAGCCCAAAGTGTTAGCGAACCATAGGCTTTGGAATTTCTAAATTTCGACATGTATAGCCTGAGTTACGACCAAAACCGTAACCTCACTTTTTTTATACGATTTCTGAGTCAGTGTTTTGAAGGCTGATTTTCGGACCTTTAAAGACTTATTTAGTCTTTGTGGTAAACATGAAAGTTTTAGCTAACATTCTGAGCTTTCCGGAAATATATCATATGCATTCATACGATGTCGGGATTAAAAGTTATGGGGTTTCTAATGAAGAGTTACAGTCTGACCTCTGCCCAGAATTCTTAAGTGCACGTCTGATTTGTTGGCCATTTTTCGTCAATCTGGAGACTTTATTGGTTTTAGTGATAAACATAAGAGTTTTAGGCCACGTTGCAAGCTTTCCGGAAAGGTGTGGTTCATAGTCATCCGATATCGAGTGTGAGTTACGATCCCGGAAACCGGGCTGTCCAGAATGGTTTTCTGCTCAAAATAACCTTTGTAAAGTAATAGCTTTTGGGCCTCAAATCAACCCAATAAGGGGTTTTAGGTATAAATGAGTCATGGTTATATATTGTAATTATAGAGTTATGTGTTTAAGGCTAAGAGTACCATTTTGGAGTCCTAAGTAACTCTTAAGGATACCTTTCAAGAGCTAGTATGTTTA
Organism: Portulaca oleracea; assembly: GCA_029582165.1. Lineage (NCBI taxonomy): Eukaryota > Viridiplantae > Streptophyta > Magnoliopsida > Caryophyllales > Portulacaceae > Portulaca > Portulaca oleracea. Next base: position 32,310,392 of record CM055888.1, on the reverse strand, counting down.
AGTAATGTATCCTGACTCTCATATTTCTTTAAGTATCATGTTCAATATCTTTGCTCTAGCTAAAAGTTCCTTCTAGCTTGATAACCTCCAATGTCTAATTCATTTCATTCCTCATTTCATAATTCGTTAATCCAAGCTTGCTTTTTTTCTCATTTGGATATGTATATCTTGCTCCATTACGCCATCTCATTCGATATCGTATTATCAAATCATAATTGAACTCGTTATCTCGCATCCTAGCTACCAATTTATAATTACCCTATTCATCATCAATTCAAGCTAATGGTCCTAAGTTCAAGCCCTTTTATTTGAATCACCTTCTACGTCATATTTCTCATGTTTTTCCCAACCCGAAAACTCCAAAGTTCTTGTGAACAGCTTCTGTCCGAGCCCATTTTGGGGTCCTTCCACTCATTTTTAGCCTCTGGTTCTGTTGACAAAGTTATAGATTATGATTTTCCTATTCCGGGATGTACTCTTTTACTTCGTTTCGATTTTCCTAACTCAAGTTATGCTACAAACTCTATTTTGATACAACCTGAAATTTTGCTCCTAAAGTTGTTTCATTTATATTACTAAATTTCCAAACTCGTAAAACTAATTTGGAACTTATTCGGTTCTTCACTTTTATGTATGCTTCTATTGGTTGACAAAGTTTCAAAGGCCATCTCCAAGCCGAGCTGAGCCGCAAGGTCTTTAGCGTTTTAAGGTACGCAAATTGTCCGACTTTTGCTATCTAAGTTATGTTCATGGTTCATTCAATTTATGCCATGTCAAGTTTTATGGTTTACAATGTCTTTCTGATTAATAGTGGACCCGCATTTTATGCATATATTAACATTCATGTTTTAGCACTCGATCGAGTGCCTTGACACAGTCGATGTCATCGCTTAGCGATCAATCATTCCAAGTTTAGATCAACTTGGGCATACGCTGTGTGAGGTGCTTGCACCGATCGTAGGTTCCACCTACTTTATATCTTCATTGATTTATGTTTATGTTCATGTCATGCAAGTACTATTTTGACCCCTTCCCGCTTTCAAAATGAATTTAAATGCGGCACCAAAACCGTTTTGAGCGGTTTACGTCTTTGGAGGTTTACGCATCGAGTGTTTCCCCACTCACTTTTGCGATGTTTTAATGTTTTGTTTTTAGGCGTCCGAGCTCCGGGATAAAGGCGAGGTTAAGCAGGAGTGAGTCGTCGGTACATGGTAGTTCCCTAAGGGCGATCGATGGTCGGTAATCAAGGTTACTCAAGGGCACTAAAGGCCACTTGATTGTGGAAAGTCTATATGATATGTTTAATTAAAGGTTGTATAATGTAGTGGTACTTCAAGTTTAGCAGTTGTGTTGTAAGGAGTTAAGTACGGTTTTATTGTGGTTTGTGTTTTTGCCTTGTCCTGAGTGGGGACGGCGGTAATGCCTCGACCTAGGGTGTTCCGCTGCGCTAATCACAGGTTTGGGATTTTAAAGTATAGTCTTAATCTTGTGATTAAGGTTGGGGCATTACAGTTGTGGTATTAGAGCGGAGTTATAAGAAGGATTTGAGGATATAGAAATTTCCAAGCAATTGTGATATGCATTTGTGAAGTATGGATGCTAAGTGTGGTGATATATGTGTCTCTTATAGGTGTATGAGTCCTTTATGGATTGAGTTGGAATTATGTGAAATGGTTAGGATGGATGTTGAGCTTGAAGCTCTAGATGAGTATATGAAATGTAAGAGTTTTCCCTTGCAGGTTTGAAGACTATGTAAAATTTTGGATAGTCCAATTTATAGGGGAAGTGCTGCCGAAATTTCTGCGGAAATTTGGAAGTTTATTAGCAAGTTTAAGAAAGCCTAATTACAAGTTGTGTTTAATTTAAGAGTTTGTTATGAGCAAAGCATGTTATGTATATAAGTGTCATTGTGGACGGAGCACGTTGAAGTAGTCCTTAAAGGAGACTTTGGCCATCCAAACAGGAATTTATAAGTCCAATTTCAAGAGGAAATGATGTAAAGCTCAAAAGAGAGGCTAAAAGTCTTGCCAGGGTGTAGAGTGAAATAATTAGAGATGTTTATATGATACAAATGTTCAGTATGATCCAAGGATAGTAAGTAAGATCACAGTAATCATGAGATGGAACAAGAGTTCCTTTTTAAGACAAGTAAGGTTCAAGTTGGTTGAGTCTCGGACCTCGCCTTAATTTTCGTTCATTTAATTCTTTCAACACAGTCTCTCAATGTCAAAGTTATTAAAACTTTTTACCGATGTCACATGGAACATAGAGCATAGATGGGTCACAATCGTGGCCCTTTGTCCAACCTCTTCACGATGTTACGGAGCCCAAGACCAACGCCCAAGTCCATCTCGAGAAGTTGCAAACGCTGATGTCCATTGTGCGGCTAACCCGCAAGTTGAGTATTGCAATGATGAGTGCCGAGTTGGTGCTTATGGCCACCCTTCCCCACAAGAGTCTGTGGGACGATGTAAGAAGTTACTTCCGCCAATTGCTCCGTCAGGAAGAACCGGTCGATACGCCTGGTCCTTCAACTACGACTACATTGAGCACAGAATCACACCGCATTGGAAGTAGTCACCATTCAAGTTGCTTCCCTTAGGCAATTACGTGTACGAGTTAGTGCTTTGCCTACACGAGATGTTATCGTTGCCTGCTCCTCCAAACGTGGATCATCACCGTTAGAGCACGAAACCGTGGAGGAAGAAAGACTCTAATATGGATCACGACGAGCATAAAGTTAACCAAGAGCCTAAGAACGCTAATGATTATGGTCAAGGGGTATTTCATCATGAGGATCTACTTTGATTGACTCACGTACAGGGTTAACTAGAAGCTAACCTCCGCTAAGTTAAATGACCGAAGTGATCTTTGTGGGTGACCGATTCTTCTGTCCTAAGGTCATCTTTGTAACTAGTTAAACTATGCTAAATTTATAGGCCTCCCATGCCATTGATTAAAGGAGGCATTGGAAATAATTTGGGGACTTTAGAATTTGTTTAGTGTTAAAATGTATTGCGAATATGGTTGAAAAGGTACCCTAAGGGCAAAGGGAAGGGGCATCCTCATATTCTAGGATGTTTACATTGGTATCATATGTTGAAGGTTGTTAATTATCGAGTACTGGTGCTAGCTATTAAGGGCGATAAGTTTTACGTTGTTATAGGGTCGAGGAAAAATTAAATGGGAGTTTCCCCCTACTATACGAACATGCTTGTGGATTTTATAGCCAAGTGAGGCGAGGAAGGCCTTAGGAGAATGCAATTGGCTACAAACTAAGGACATATACAGAAGTTATAAAGTGGTGATGACAATAAATTATGTTGAAAAAGGGTATACTCGTGGTAACGTTGGAATATGTTTCAGAGATAGGGGAAATTAACTTGAACTACAAGGTCCTCAGTCTAACCTGGGAATAACTACGCGCCCAGGCACATACTCATTCCGCCACTAGGATAAGAGAAGTTGCTTTTGGAGGATAGCTACTAACGAACAACCATCGCGAGGACCAAATCTCTTCTGTATGACTTTTATACTTCAAGTTCATCGCTCAAGTTCAACTTTTATTTCCTGCTCTCATTGTACATCCTCCTAATAAAGTTTACCCTCTCATTACCATTTTAAAATCCAAGCTTCTCGTTCCTACCCTTGTTTATTTTCAAGAATCTTTATCAAATCCTATCGTTGTTATCAGTTCAGTGTGTTAAAACATTCAATGATCTGCCCTTGATGGCTCATTGCCAATCCATGAACAAATTCGTCAGGACCATTACCTACTCTCGTCTGTTGATGACTCGTTATGTTTCCAAAGATAAAACTTTATTAGACTCATATGACCCTTCTTACTCGTTAAGATTTATCTTTTCCAGAGATCACGTTCTATCATGAATCTGAATACTCTTTTCAAAGCTTGGCTTCCACCAACGTCATATTTTGTTTAGGATTAATCGCTTATGCCCTATTATTCCAGAAAGTTATCACAAAGCATTCATACTTTCCAAACTTTAATTGTTTTAATTCGGGAATCAGAAGATCGATCCTGATAGCTTTCTTCTCCAATTCAAGCTCATCTCGATGTACTTATGAATTTCCTTACTCATGAAATCATTGTAATCACCATCTTTGGCAAATATGCTATCTCTTGTTGATCCCAGTTTTCTTAATTGATATACATGCGTCGTTGGACTAAAGAATACCTTTATTCATCCACGTCGTTTTAAGGCTTTAAGTCTACCAGTGTAAACCTCTGCTTTGTTGTTATCCATTTTCAAAATTCATGTTCTTACCTCTTAATTGATGGCACCTTCCTATTATCGTGTTTCCTCCATCCCTGTTGGTACCTTTTATAAGAAATAGATGCCTTGGTGGAAGTTAATAAAGGGAGGAAAAACGAAGTAGAGAAATATTAGTTTGTATGGAATTATATGATACCTGAGGTAAGATGGGAAAGGTAGAGAAATTGTTGTTCAAGGAAATACTAGGGACCTTCGGGTCAAGGCTTCTTACGATTAGATGTTCATGAGTTCAAGAATGTAGAACGTTCGAAGAAAGATTAGCTCTTCTTCCAAAGGACATAAAAGCCATATGAATATATCTGAGAAAGAAAAGATTCCTGCCATATAGTTATGATGGGAAGAGAGTGCTCAGTTAATTAACAGAGATAAAAACCCAGTGTTTTGGCCTTGTCTTAGGAAGTGATACCAAGAGAAATGAGTGCAAGGTTGTATGAATAACCAGTGTAAAGTGCTTGTCATGATGATGACAGTAACCTTAGGATGAGATACGATATCATGGAAACATATGGAAAGAATGAACAGACAGCATACCTATGTCAGACGAATACAATGACAAAGTCTTATACGAGCATGATAAAGAAGATTTTGCATTGACTACCGAAAGTTGAGAACGAACGAGGACAAGTACCTCTCCCAAGAATCAATGGACTGTTCGACTAGCCCCAAGGGGCAAGAGTGTCACCTGAAATTGGGTAAGGATAAAATACCAACCACTCAGAGTTAGGGTTGAGAATACTCCTAAAACTACCTTTAGAACAAAATGTGGGCGCTATGAGTTACAAAAATGCCTTTTGGATTTCCGAATGACCAACAGTATTTAGGGATCGGATGAACCGAATGTTCAAACCTTATGTGGTTAAGTTGTAATGGTGTCTAACGATGATGTCTTGATATACTCGAAAGGCCGATAAGAATATGTGAATCAATTGAAGGTGGCGTTTCAATCATTAAGGGAGCAAAGATTGTATGTGAAAAAATTTTTCAAAATGTGAATTCTGGTCCAGAAAAATAGGATTTTAAGAACATATAGTGACCCCTGAAGAGATCTGATTGGACTCTGACAAAGTATGCACCATTAAAAGTTTGGCAAACCCACTGTAGTTACCAAAGTTCGAAGTTTCTTAGTTATGGCCGAATGCTATAGGAGATTGTTCCGAATCTTTCTAAAATAGTTCTTCCAAAGACCAACCTCCTCAAGAGGTCAACACGGTTGAATGGACCGGCAAGTGTAAAGAAACCTTTTAAGTGTTCAAAGAAAAACTAACAACCGCCCCAATGTTACCCCTTCCCGAGGAAGGAAAGGAGTATGTGGTATATAGCAACGCGATTCATTAAATTTGAGACATGTGTTAATAGGGAACGACAAGGTAGCAGCCTATACGTCACAGAAATTAAAGTCAGCTACGAGGATTACCCCATACACGACCTAAAGCTCGCAACAATGGTGTTGCGCTGAAATTTGAAGGCTTTACATTTATGGGGTCTCTAATGCCATCGTTACGGATCACAGGAGTCACAAAGGTATGTACACTCAGAGAGAGTTGAATCTAAGGCAACGAAGGCGATTGAACTCATTAAGGATCATGACTTGGATTCCAACGTCACTCCAATAAAGCAATTTCGATAGCTAATGCTTCGAGTAGAAAGGCTTAGCGTAAGGTGTTGACTCGTCTTGTAATACGTCCATAAATGCGGCAAGAATTCAATAGAGAGAGAGCATTGTCCCTACAACCGTCCGTCTTGGAGGGGACCAAGATAGAATGAATAAATGCCCCAGGACCCAAGAGGATTATGATAATCTAGCCACGAAAGGAATATCTGGATTTTTAGGCCATGAAAGCAAAACCCTAAGGTTTCAAAATAAACTATGTATACTGATAAGGGAAGCTTAAGGCTTAAGCTTTTGAAAGGAGGCCACAAATCGTTGTACTCTGTGTATCCTGGAGGTACAAAAATGTATAATGGTCTAAAAGAGCACCTTTGGTGACCTAACTTAAAGGGAGGTATAGCCAACTATGGGGATCAATGTTTGCCATGACAAAAAGGGTCGAAGCAGAACGTTAAAGAGCATCAGGTAACTCTAGACCCTTAGAAAGTCCCACGTGGGAATGGGAATCAATTTCTATGGATGCTATCAGGGGAGTACCCCTCACAGCTTCTAGAAGGGAAAAAAAATATTTGAGTAATTACGGATCGCCTTACCAAGTTGGCACAGTTCGCTCCTATCTATGAAGGAGGAAAGGTAGAGAGATTGGCCGATAATTGCGTACAAGAAGTCGTAAGGTTGCATAGGATTCCAAAAAGGACATAGTATCCGAATGTGATACGCGATTTCAATCACGATTTTGGTGCTAAGACTAATGGTAATAGCTTCTACCATCTAGAAAGCGGCTTGACGGACAGAGTAAAACAAATTGTAAAGATATGTTACGCGCATGCATTTTAGGTTTCCAAGGAAATCAGGATGAAATTCCCTCGTTCATAGAGGTTTCTTATAGTAGTAAGTAGTAGATATTAGTCTACCATTCGAATTGCTCCTTTTAAAGCGTCTTATAACAGGAAATGTCACACCCGCGATGTTAGGGTGGAATAGTTAAAGCAGTAGTCACAGGTCCGGAGTTAATCCAGGACGCATCACATAAGATCAGAGTCATCCGACCACATGTCAAGATCGACCAAAGAAGGCGGAGACCGCTTGATCTTCAAATTGGAAACCGTGTTTTTTTTAAAGTGATTCAACTCAAGGAGATTCGAAGTTTCAATATCTAGGGGAAGTTAAGCCCTTGCCATAGTAGGGTCTTACTCCGTTGTGGAGGAGATCAATCCAATGACATATCGTTTAGAGGTACCTTTTAATCTAAGGCAATTACGTAACGTTTCACGTCTCTCCAACTCCGGAGATATGTATCGGGCTCGACCCGCAATCTTGAAGAAGAACCTCTACTGAAAATGGAACACAGAATCAAATGACTTCACTCACAGGAAAGTCCCTTAGTCGAAGTACTTTGGGCAAACCAAGACACCTCGGAAACCTCTGGGGAAACCGAGGAAGACACGAAGGAAAGTTACCCACACGTCTTATAAGGAATATCAAATGCAAGTGAACCAACAGCAAGTTTCGGGGACGAAACTTCTTTTAAGTGGGGGAGGATGTGACAACCCACCCCAAAATCACGTTTAATTATCTATAAATCACAGTAATTACCCAAATCGCGTTATAAATTTTTCGCGTTTACCTTTATTTATTTATTGAATTACTTATTTATTTTTTTTGTTATCGGTGTCGTGTCTCGTGCAGGAGATGGCTAAGGTGCCGAGTTATCGGCTTAAAAATTTTACTTTACATGTTCATTTATTGAGTTAAAGTAATTCAGGTTATACGATTTATGTTATAAAGTTATTTACACGTTAAGTTAATTTATACTGTTTACGCGAATTTCTTAACCAAAAGGGGTCTAATTATTCGACCTCGTAACATTTATATTTTCTAACCCAAGACCTTAATTTATTTGGGTTATATTTATTTCATTTAAGTACAAGTAATATTTATGTTTCATTTATTTGGATTTTCTACATCCAAGCGTTATTTTATTTTAACCCAAGTTATTACCAATTGATTTTATTTAGTATAAACTAATTATTTGAGATTATTACATTTACACTTATTGAATTTGGTGGACAATTTCATAATTATTTTAAGTTGTTGGAGGGAGTATATTAGTATTAGTAACAAGGGGGTTGGGGTTTATTTTCACATCATTTTATTTCAACAACTCAAGCCCCTTTCTCTCTACTTTCCCTATCTCCCTTGCTCGCTGAGACCCAGCCACACTGCCATGGGCTGTTTCCGGCGCCGGCGAGGTGCCCAGCCGCCGCCCAAGGTGGCCGCCGCCACCACCCTTCCTCCCTCTTGTGTTTTCTCCAATTTTTAACTCAAAGGTAACCTCTCCAAAACCCCAATTTCAATTTCTATGAACCCTAATATGAAAATCTATGTTTTATATAGGTTTTCTTTGTAATTTCTACTCCTTGTACTCTCTTTTACCTTGAATTCAAGTATATAATTGTATTGGTTAAGTTAGGGTTTGAGTTTCAAGTATGTGCATGTGTGTTTGGATGAGTTCTTGAGTTTTTCTTGTTGAATCCATGGTTGCATGTGGCTTTTAAGGCCTTTGATGAAGTGATTATCATGGTTTATATTCTGGAAATATGGTGGATTAAAGTTAGATAAGGTTTGGTTATGTTTTAATGGGATTAAGAGTGGAAAAACTCAAGTCAAAAACTGAAATTTTGGGTGTTTAAGCCTCTGTTCGGTTCTGGAAATTTTTGGAATTAGAAAAGTGAGATTTTTGCCCAGATTTCTACTCCATAAGGTAGCCCAAAGTATTAGCGAACCATAGGCTTTGGAATTTCTAAATTTCGACATGTATAGCCTGAGTTACGACCAAAACCGTAACCTCACTTTTTTTATACGATTTCTGAGTCAGTGTTTTGAAGGCTGATTTTCGGACCTTTAAAGACTTATTTAGTCTTTGTGGTAAACATGAAAGTTTTAGCTAACATTCTGAGCTTTCCGGAAATATATCATATGCATTCATACGATGTCGGGATTAAAAGTTATGGGGTTTCTAATGAAGAGTTACAGTCTGACCTCTGCCCAGAATTCTTAAGTGCACGTCTGATTTGTTGGCCATTTTTCGTCAATCTGGAGACTTTATTGGTTTTAGTGATAAACATAAGAGTTTTAGGCCACGTTGCAAGCTTTCCGGAAAGGTGTGGTTCATAGTCATCCGATATCGGGAGTGTGAGTTACGATCCCGGGAAACCGGGCTGTCCAGAATGGTTTTCTGCTCAAAATAACCTTTGTAAAGTAATAGCTTTTGGGCCTCAAATCAACCCAATAAGGGGTTTTAGGTATAAATGAGTCATGGTTATATATTGTAATTATAGAGTTATGTGTTTAAGGCTAAGAGTACCATTTTGGAGTCCTAAGTAACTCTTAAGGATACCTTTCAAGAGCTAGTATGTTTAAGTAATGTATCCTGACTCTCATATTTCTTTAAGTATCATGTTCAATATCTTTGCTCTAGCTAAAAGTTCCTTCTAGCTTGATAACCTCCAATGTCTAATTCATTTCATTCCTCATTTCATAATTCGTTAATCCAAGCTTGCTTTTATTCTCATTTGGATATGTATATCTTGCTCCATTACGCCATCTCATTCGATATCGTATTATCAAATCATAATTGAACTCGTTATCTCGCATCCTAGCTACCAATTTATAATTACCCTATTCATCATCAATTCAAGCTAATGGTCCTAAGTTCAAGCCCTTTTATTTGAATCACCTTCTACGTCATATTTCTCATGTATTTCCCAACCCGAAAACTCCAAAGTTCTTGTGAACAGCTTCTGTCCGAGCCCATTTTGGGGTCCTTCCACTCATTTTTAGCCTCTGGTTTTGTTGACAAAGTTATAGATTATGATTTTCCCTATTCCGGGATGTACTCTTTTACTTCGTTTCGATTTTCCTAACTCAAGTTATGCTACAAACTCTATTTTGATACAACCTGAAGTTTTGCTCCTAAAGTTGTTTCATTTATATTACTAAATTTCCAAACTCGTAAAACTAATTTGGAACTTATTCGGTTCTTCACTTTTATGTATGCTTCTATTGGTTGACAAAGTTTCAAAGGCCATCTCCAAGCCGAGCCGAGCCGCCAAGGTCTTTAGCGTTTTAAGGTACGCAAATTGTCCAGCTTTTGCTATCTAAGTTATGTTCATGGTTCATTCAATTTATGCCATGTCAAGTTTTATGGTTTACAATGTCTTCTGATTAATAGTGGACCCGCATTTTATGCATATATTAACATTCATGTTTTAGCACTCCTGATCAGAGTGCCTTGACCTGGCCAGTGTCGACTGCTTAGCAGTCAATCATTCCAAGTTTAGATCAACTTGGGCATACGCGTGTGTGAGGTGCTTGCACCGATCGTAAGGGTTCCACCTACTTTATATCTTCATTGATTTATGTTTATGTTCATGTCATGCAAGTACTATTTTGACCCCTTCCCCGTTTTCAAAATGAATTTAAATGCCGGCACCAAAACCGTTTTCGAACGGTTTACGTGCTGGAGGTTTACGTACTGAGTGTTTCCCCACTCACTTTTGCGATGTTTTAATGTTTTGTTTTTAGGCGGTCCGAGCTCCCAGGATAAAGGCGAGGTTAAGCAGGAGTGAGTCGTCGGTACATGGTAGTTCCCTAAGGGCGATCGATGGTCGGTAATCAAGGTTACTCAAGGGCACTAAAGGCCACTTGATTGTGGAAAGTCTATATGATATGTTTAATTAAAGGTTGTATAATGTAGTGGTACTTCAAGTTTAGCAGTTGTGTTGTAAGGAGTTAAGTACGGTTTTATTGTGGTTTGTGTTTTTGCCTTGTCCTGAGTGGGGACGGCGGTAATGCCTCGACCTAGGGTGTTCCGCTGCGCTAATCACAGGTTTGGGATTTTAAAGTATAGTCTTAATCTTGTGATTAAGGTTGGGGCGTTACATTGTATCTCCATGATTTGCAAAAATCGTTGCATTGATAAGATGCACCAACACAATGAATTGGCGCTGAGGAAGAGGAAGGCTCCCAAATCCTTCACTTTTTATAACGGCTGCCAGATGCGTGTACCGCAGGCCGCCAATTCGTCCCGCCAACGCGATAACAGGTTGCAAAAGCGCATGAACGCGAGGGTCAACATCCTTCTGAAACTCCAGTAGCTGGCCACCCCAGCTAAGACCTGTAATCATCACAAAGTCAAAAAGAGTAAGCATCATCTCCCCAACTGGGAGGTGGAACGGGTTCGTGGTATCCCAGAAATGCTCCACTATAGCTCGGTCGTAAGTCCTCTTGTTGCTGCGGATCTTCCATGCCCTCAAGCAGTCTAGAAAAGGGCCAAAACCAGCATCTCTCACGACGCTTGAATAAAATGCGCCCACCATCGCATGGAAGGACAAGGTTATTACAGCTTGAATACTCCCACATGCCTTAAAGGAGTCTTCCTATAATAAGGTCAAAAGAAGAATCTAAGGTGTAAAGTACTTCAAGCAAAATTCAAGGTAACTAAGGTTTCTTTAGGATTCAACTTAAAGTACAGCAGTAAAAAGCATGCAAAGCAACTGCAAAAACGAACCATGCTATGTGAAGTTAGGTGGAGCATACCGAGTCATGAGAACGAAAGAACCATGCATGCTCATCTTGGTGAAAGACCAACTGAGCGGGAATGAAGTCCCTGCTAGGATACTCCCGCTTCACCGTCCTTACGTACGGACGCTCTTAAACCGCTGGTTGAGTAGTACGTCTATGTCCCCTCCGAAAGAAATTCATACTCTTGCGATAAGTTTCAAAAACCCAAAAGATTTTCTAGAGAGAGAATAAGAACCAAGAAGGAGGAACTCTGCTATGGGTTATGAAGGAATGCCGAGCTTAAGCCCCATTTATAAGCAAACTGAGTGAGCTCCCACCACCATGTGTCAGCTCATCACTGGTTCCTAGTAGAGGTTGATCGGCCTACAAGACCAAACACAATAATTGCGTTGAATGGTCTCCTGCATGGTCTACAAAAGCTGCATTGTACGAGCCAAAAGATTCCTTCCCAAAAGCATAGGCCGGTCAGCCTTGGAAAGGAGGAGCCTTTGTCTTCTTCCTCCTTTGTCACCTTCCCAATGGCATGCATCTTCCCAAAGCCATGCATGATCAAGCATAAGGCGTGCCTAATAAGAAGAGTGTGCTCTTTTTCAAAGCATCCATTCCCCAAAAGGGAACAAGTCCCAATGGTTGTGTAGCCGCAACCCGAGGTAAGTTTCTCGGATCAAAATTTATAATTCATCAGAACTGACGAAAACTATTTTTGTATTATGCAGGAAAATAAGGGTCACGATCAGTGAAGTCCCTCGGCATTGAATTGTCATCATCATCATCATAGTCATCATCATCATCAATCCTGAGCCATCGGTAGAGTTTCGGTGAAGTCTCGACAACCAGGGCCATCGGCAGAGTTTCGATGCAGTCCCAATCCTGAGCCGTCGGCAGAGTTTCGATGAAGTCTCAACCCCAAGGCCATCAACATCGCGATCGATGAAGTCCTTCGGCATCAACATCGACGCCGGGAAAGACTGGACACGACACTGGGAAAGACTAGAAAATCAAACATCAACCCCAAGAACTATCGGCATCATGACCAATGAAGTCTCTCTAGCGAGTAGAGCATCATTCTTGCTCGAGATCACCGATCGGCGCAAGTTCGCCAACCGCGACACAGGACCCGGCTTCCATGTGTCAGCCCATATCTTCAAGTAGGATGTCATCAGATGTCCGAGATCATCTTCAAGTAGGATGTCAGCAAACGTCCGAGATCACTTCAAGTAGAGCATCATTCTTGCTCGAGATCACCGATCGGCACAAGTTCGCCAACCGCGATGCAGGACTCAGCTTCCGAGCATCACTTCAGGCTTTGCATTCCAAAGTCATATCCTCAACCAATGTCCATCAAATCAAGACTACTTTGATTCTCGTCCTATCTTCGGACTCAATCAAAGTGGGGGCTCCTGTAGACATCGAGATTTTGACGCATAAAACAATAAAAAAAGAAGAGCGGAAGAAATAAAAAAGATTTAATAAATGCATGCATTTTACATGTATTTGTTCACCTAAAGTCAAATGTGGTCCATCCTAGCTACATGCACATTTTTTTTATATAAAAATGGAGCCTTACAAACCCTAAAAGCAAGCGCCAGAGGTCGCGAGGTCGAATCCTCTCAAAAACTCTCAAAAGCCAAAAAATATATGTTCATTTCATCCAGTGTGAAGGGCAGCTTCCCTAGGTAAGTTGACTTCACACTCTACCGTCCATGCATGCATGGACGAAGCTGGTACCTCCCCCCTGGCATAGTGGCCGACCGGCCTACAAGCACCGACCACACGTGGTCAATTGACCACGTGTTGCCGTCCATCTCCATGCACTCCCCCTACTGCCTTGATATTGTGCACAGCTCCGGAGACTACGAGGTGAGTGTTGAGCATGCATGTATCTCTCCTCTCCTCTTAGCCTATAAATACTACTCCTCTTCAAGTCATTTTCACTCATCAAATCATCCTTTCTCCCTCTTGACTCAATCTTCACTTCATCTCGTTCACTCTCAATCCTCTTATCATCCATCTCTTTAATCGCTCATAATCTCCATTTCTTATACTTTGATATTCATCTCTCTTATCATCCTATTCTATTATCTTTCCTACCACCATTATCCTCCTAATCTTTCCATCACAAAAAGCGTAAATACACATCTTATCTCATTCTTCCTAAACTCCACAAAAAACCCTAGCCTAAACACATCTCAAAACTACAAAAAGCCTTCTTATTCCTCTTTTTCTACCTTTTCTTCTTATCATCTTTTTTCCATCTTCTTCTATCATCCCTTTGGCACTTGGAGAGGAAGGTTCTAAGGCATCAAGGAGGATTCAACAAGCATTCAAAGGCTAGACAAGGTTTTCCCAAACAAAGTAAGAATGTAAGCTTTAAGTGTTATTTCTTCTCTTGTAAATAATTGTGTATTTGTACTTTTTATCTTTTATATTCTTTTCGCATGATTCAATGAAGTAATTCTATAAAGTATTCATCCATTTCCCTTCGAAACTTTATGAAAAGCACATTCTTAAACTTTTAGTAGAGTCTTTCCTTTTGTGAAAGGCGAACTATTAAAGTTTACTTTTCGAGTTCGTAGCCTGTTTAGACCCAATTTTGTGTCTAAATAACAAACCTAAATTCTTATGCCTTTGACTTGTTAAGTGTTTATTTTCATGGCTTTTTAGTATGTTTTTGGTTATTTTGTAGGTTTTGGCATTTTACACAAAAACGAGGTAAAATGGGCCATTTTAGAGCATTTTTGGTGATTTCCTGAGCCGAGCCGGACCAAGAGCCGAGCCGGAGTTGACCCGCGACCTCCTGGTCCAGAAGAAGACCGTACTTAATCCAGGACCGTACCTGCGGTCTCACAAAGCTGAAAAATCGCCTGGGAGATTTCGCTGGACAGCCAGAGACCGCACCTGCGGTCTCCCCCTTTTCTGCGCGTGTTTTCGGCTTGAAGTGCTGCGTTTTGCCCAACTGTTTTGCCTTGTATATATACTCCTCTTGGAAGATTATCTTAGAGAGGGAATTCTAGTTACTTAGACTCTATTTCCAGCTTTGTATTAGTGAGTTTTAGTGAGAGATTAGCCTTAATTATTCTAGAGTTTTGGTGGATTTTTGGTGTGATTCAAGGATTGAAGATTCAAACAATTGAGAGATTGTTGGATTATCATTCCCATTGCTTTTCTTTGTTCATCTACAGCATTTTGACAAGTATTCTCTTCCCTTAACTTTTTATTAATTGCTTTGCTAATTACTTTCATGCTTGTTTAGTTGTTTTGCTTGCTATTTCATTATTTTGCTTGATTTGTGTTTGTTGTTGATAGAAATCATGCTTAGGGTTGGTTTTGTTGATGTTGTCAGCATAGTTGTGATGGGTAGTGGCTAGGAACCTAATGGGTTAGGGGGTAACTAAGGGTGTGAATGTGTAATTAGGTATGGGTTAGCAATATTAGTGAGTAATTAGTTGGGAAATCACTTTTTCCACTCCGTTCCTTCCCTCAAGTGGGATGTATTTGGGTCCGAAAGTCCCCGAACACATCCAACACTTGTGTTGGAAGGTTGGAATTGGGATAGTTAGTACTTTACTCATGAGAGTGAGTAGAGACTAACCAGGGAATTCTGTTTCATTAACCCTCCGGGTCCGTGGTGGACTTTGGGGAAGTTAATCCGGACTATCCTTGAAAGAGGAAGCCCGGTGGGTATTTTCTAACGGAATTGCCACTTGATTTTCTTCCTTCTTGCTCTCTTGTTGCAAGAACCTATCCCCTTGTTCCCGTTTGCATCCCGAAAAGCCCCCAAAACCCATTGTTTCACCTTGATCGACCTTAGTTTGGTTTCTTGCGTTGTGACCGCCTTTTTCAACCCATTGCCTTACCTAGCGATCTTAACCCGGCCTTAGACCGAGTTTCTTAGCCAAGGCCCCTAGCTCCCCGAGAGAGAACGACAAAATCGGGGTACAAAAACCACGTTACACAAAATAGCGCCGTTGCCGGGGAGTAAGCGCCCCTAGCTTAGTTTCTTGGTCTTGAGTTGTTTAAGATTGCTTTCATGCTAGAAACTAGTTTGTTCCAATTCTCGATGAATTTGATGCTTCTTCATTTCTTGTAGGAGGTTTCGAGTTCTGATGGCGGATGGCCAAACTGGTTCACCCCGTACCCTTCTATCATATGGCGTTCCATCATTGGGTACGGGAGGCAACCCGATCACTTTACCACCGTTACCACCCGATGTCGTATTCGAATTTAAACCGTACTTACTTGAAGTCTTCTCGAGCAATCAATTTTATGGAGACAAATCCGAGAGTCCTATTGCACATATTGAGAAATTTGAAGATCGGATTAGTTTCGTGCAAGTTCCCGGCTTATCTTCTGAATTTATGAAACTGAAGTTCTTTCCTCTAACTCTTACAGGGAAAGTGAAGACATGGCTTCGAATGTGTCCTCCCGGCACTTATTCTTCATGGGAGGTACTTAAAGAATTTCATGCACCGATTTTTCCCAGCGAATGAAACTTATAGACTCCGGCAAGTTATTATGTCTTTCAAGCAAGAGCCCGGGGAAGATCTTTGTGAGGCTTGGGGGAGATTCAAAAGTATTCAACGCCAATGTCCTCATCACAATTTACCGGATTGGATGTTACTTCAACAGTTTTATTATGGGCTTTGTGATTCATATAAAGAATCTATTGATTGTGCTTCTGGAGGGATGTTCTTAAAGAAGACTGTGGAGGAAGCCAACATTTTTCTTCATGAGCTATCTCAAAATGTTCCTAGTTGGGAAGGCGGCCAAAATTCAGGAAATGGGGATCATTCTTTGGAACACAACCCCACTATCAAGCTCCTAATGGCCACCATCCTTGATTTGCAAAAGAAGATGGTGAATGATGAGGTTTCCAACCAATTGAACTTAGCCCGAGGTATGCAAGCCTTTGCATCCACACCTATTCCTATTATGCATACTTGTAAGTTGTGTTTTGGTCCACATCTTGAGCATCAATGTGTGGAGTATCGTCAAGTAGAACATGTGAATGCCATATATTCCAACCAGCTTTATTCCCATTCTTCTGAGGATTATGATCCTAGTTATACCACGTTTGTCAACCCGGTGTTTAACCCTATTTCTCAACCTTGTGACCATCATGCATATTTTCAAGAAGAGTTCTCACATCAACCCACCCTACAATCTCAATTTTCTCGACCATCCCAAGATTCTATGATTGAAAATTTTGATGCAACAAATTGTGGCTAATCAAAAAAGTGAGGGTGCTCGCCTTAGAGACCTTGAAACTCAAATGACCCAAGTTGCTCAACAAATATACTTTTCTCAACCCATCCAACCTCAACCTATCCAAGGGAAGCAACTTGATGCTATTACCCTAAGAAGTGGAAGAAAAATTGAAGATTCTAATGTAATGGAGGAGAATATGGAAGAGGAGAGATCTTTGGGAGAGAATGAGGGAGTTGTGGTGAGTAGTAATGAAGAGGAGCACTTAGGAGTTGAGAGAAACATAGTTGAGGAGAAGGAGGATGATGTTGTGGTTAATGAGGCCGAGGATGAGGAAAAGGAGAAGTTGGAAGAGAGGGTAGAGGTTGAGAAAAGACAAGAGAAAGGAAAGGAAGTCTTGAGGAAGGATAATCATGAAAACCTTTTGGATAAACCCGTCTCATATAGACCACCAGTACCTTTTCCTGGGAGATTAATTCAACATAAAAATGAGTCGAAGTTTGAGCGATTTATTGAGATGATGAAGAAGCTCCAAGTTAATATTCCTTTTCTAGATGCCATGGCGGAGGTCCCTTCTTTCAAGAAACATCTTAATGACCTCTTGACAAACAAAAGGAGAATCAAAGAGTCGTCGACCGTTCTTCTCAGTTGCAATGCCATTATGGGGAGCAAGACTCCTGAGAAACTTGCCGATCCGGGTAGTTTCTCCATACCGTGCTTAATTGGTGATATGAGGATTGATAATGCATTATGCGATTTGGGGGCAAGTGTGAGTGTCATGCCTCACTCAATTTGTAAGAAGTTGAACCTTGATGACTTGACCCCTACAGCTATTAGCTTGCAACTTGCTGACCGAAGTGTTCAGAAGCCCTTGGGAATATTAGAAGACATCCCGGTTCAAGTGGGAAGTTTCCTTATCCCTTGTAACTTCGTTATTTTGGAAATGGATGAGGATTGGAGAAACCTTATTATTCTTGGCCACTGCGGGAGCAATTATTGATGTGAAAGAGGTCGTTTGTCTCTAAATGTGGGAAGAGAACATATTGATTTTGATCTTGATCCCTCAAGAAGGAACCCTAACAAGGAGTCACGCTTCAAGGTCAATGCAGTGGTTGGTATTATGGATGAGCATCAAGAGGAGCCGTGCTTACTTATTGTGGAACTGGATGATTGGGGTGGAGAAAGTCACCCTAAATCTATTCATTTCGAGCTTCATGGAGATGGTTTCACCTTCCATGGTGACTTCCTCAACACCGTGCCTTTGAGGAGGGAGATTTCCTTGGGTGAAACATATATGGAAAATACGAAATTGAGAGAGATTGCTTTCCAAGGCCCGAGACCCGGCACATCACCGAACATCAAGCCGGGGTTATCTTCTCTTTCTATCCGGCCTACTATGTCTTCAAAGAGGCATGCTCCATATTTGCACAAGAAGAGGAAGCGATGGAAAAGGAGGAAGAAATTCTGGTGGAGTAAAACGAAGAGGCTATCATCTTTGATTCTTTCGGAGTTGACTAGACCACTAGAGGATCATCTTGGATTTTTCATGAGTACTATTAGAGTGCGCGGGAGGAAAAGGAAGAAGAGTTGGTGGAAAAAGTTAACCATGCTTCTCTCTTGCACACCACGCCTTTCGAGAATCAAGTAAGTAATTAGGTCAAGCTCGGGACCTTAAACAAGCGCTTTATGGGAGCCAACCCATACTTTTATTTCTTTCTTTTGAGCTAATTTCTAGTTTTTCTTAGTTAGTCTCTTTTTCATGTTTCTAATCTTGCATGCGGATCTTACGAGCTTTGATTGTTTTTACTTGAAAATCCTAACCCTTTGCTTGGCTATCACGGATTGTGGATTGAGTAATCATTTGTTTTGAAGAACTCGAGGTAATATCTCTCCGCTCTTCTCTTTTTGAGTTGAATATCCTATGATCCATGTCGCATGCTTGATTTTTCTTTTGGTGGCGAACCCTTAGTTTGTGCTTGTTGGGTATTGTTGTTGGAGCCGTGTGGGTTCAGGTCGCCACCACTTGCTTGCTAGGTGTTTTATTATGTTTTTTGTGGTTGTTCTACCCTTTCTTGTGACACCCTTCCCACAATGAGGACATTGTGGCGTTTTAAGTGTGTGTGTGTGGGGGGGGGGAGAGAGTTATATTTTCTTCAAGGGTAGATCACTTAGTTTTTTTTTTTTATTTTCTTTTTAGGCTAAATTTTGAAAATTTTTTGTGTGAAAAAGGAGAAAAAAGGGGAGTGAAAGCCTTAAAAGTTTTCGTTTTCGCTTTGTTTTTGCTTTGTTTCTTGGATCTTGTTGTTGAAATTGAGAAGTCGTTCTTAATCTTCTTTAAAAGAAACCGGTCTGAGCATTTTCGACCCTGTCTCGAGTAATAGTCATGACTTATCTCTTTAGATTTCCTTCATTGAGTGTCTAGTGAGACCCCTGATTCCTTTCACGTTCTGATTGAAGCCGGGAGGTTCTAGGGGTTTGTGTCCGAGCTTGTTTTTTTGTTTTCCTGTTCAGCAAAAGCAAAAGCAAAGTCGAAAGCAAAAGCAAAAAGAAAGAAAATGAAAGCAAAAGTTTAATAACCGGATTAAGTGGGGCGAGTCGGATGAACGACATCAAACCACCATAAAGCTAGACGACCTACACGGGACCGGTATTAGCAGTACGACGTTGATACCCCTTAAGCTCCTCCCATATCAAATTTTCGACGAAGGTGTGTATGGAAAAGACTGTGTTGGGAGGGTAAACCCCGCATTATGGGCCTGTGCAATTCCCGCAAAACTAGCCTCGACCTTTAAAAAATTTCGTTGGGAAAACCCAACCCAAAAAGAAAAGTTTAAGCGTTAATAAAGTGTGGGGCCTCTCCTTGCATCACCTACAACCCTGACCAAGCCACGGGCGGCCAAATGTGAGGAAGGGCATCTCTTTTCTTTCCTTGTTCGTTTTGTTTGTTTTTGAGCTCGGGCATGAGTTTTTGGAGTCTTTTGGAATCGGTTAGGACCCACTAGCACTTATGCACATAGAGTTTTGCTTGGCATTAGGTGTAGGAAATCGAAAATCTCAAAGACTGACTTTTACTTGGCATAGGTGATTGTGAGATGCTCATAACGGTTCCTTTTGGAGGTTTAATAACGTTTTCCTAATCGAGATTTCAAGATCTTTTGAAGCGAAGCTTTTGTTTTTGTTTTTCTTTCTTTTCTACGGTTTTGTTTTCACTTTCCCTCTCTCCTTTTTCTCTGGCTTTTGTGGGTATAGCCGCTACAAACCCTCACGAATCCATCTCGTCCACCCGGGCTGCTGGGGGGTTCAAAGGGCTTGGTGCATACGCTAAATGCACTCGTTTCTCTCCCATGATAGAGGAGTTTATGTTAGTTTAGGTAGTTTTTGTTTTGTTTTGCTCGGGACGAGCAAAAGTTTAAGTGTGGGGGGGAGTTTAGACCCAATTTTGTGTCTAAATAACGCCTTAATTCTAAGGCTTTTGACTCGTTTCGTGTTTATTTTCATGGCTTTTTAGTATGTTTTTGGTTATTTTGTAGGTTTTGGCATTTTACACAAAAACAAGGTAAAATGGGCCATTTTAGAGCATTTTTGGTGATTTCCCTAGCCGAGTCGGACTGAGAGCCGAGGCGGAGTTGACCCGTGACCTCCTGGTCCAGAAGAAGACCGCACTTGCGGTCTCCAGGACCGTACCTGCGGTCTCACGAAGCTCAAAAATCGCCTGGGAGATTTCGCTGGACAGCCAGAGACCGCACCTGCAGTCTCCCCCTTTTCTACGCGTGTTTTCGGCTTGAAGTGTTGCGTTTTGCCCAACTGTTTTGCCTTGTATATATACTCCTACTTTGACGATTATCTTAGAGAGGGAATTCTAGTTACTTAGACTCTATTTCCAGCTTTGTATTAGTGAGTTTTAGTGAGAGATTAGCCTTAATTATTCTAGGGTTTTGGTGGATTTTTGGTGTGATTCAAGGATTGAAGATTCAAACAATTGAGAGATTGTTGGATTATCATTCTCATTGCTTTTCTTTGTTCATCTACAACATTTTGATAAGTATTCTCTTCCCTTAACTTTTTATTAATTGCTTTGCTAATTACTTTCATGCTTGTTTAATTATTCTTGCTTGCTATTTCATTATTTTGCTTGATTTGTGTTTGTTGTTGATAGAAATCATGCTTAGGGTTGGTTTTGTTGATGTTGTTAGCATAGTTGTGATGGGTAGTGGCTAGGACCCTAATGGGTTAAGGGGTAATTAAGGGTGTGAATGGGTAATTAGGTATGGGTTAGCAATATTAGTGAGTAATTAGTTGGGAAATCACTTTTCCCACTCCATTCCTTCCCTCAAGTGGAATGTATTTGGGTCCGAAAGTCCCCGAACACATCCAACGCTTGTGTTGGAAGGTTGGAATTGGGATAGTTAGCACTTTACTCATGAGAGTGAGTGGAGACTAACCAGGGAATTCCGTTTCATTAACCCTTCGGGTCCGTGGTGGACTTTGGGGAAGTTAATCTGGACGGTGGGTATTTTCTAACGGAATTGCCACTTGATTTTCTTCCTTCTTGCTCTCTTGTTGCAAAAACCTATCCCCTTGTTCCCGTTTGCATCCCGAAAATCCCCCGAAACCCATTGTTTCACCTTGACCGACCTTAGTTTGGTTTCTTGCGTTGTGACCGCCTTTTTCAACCCATTGCCTTACCTAGCGATCTTAACCCGACCTTAGACCGAGTTTCTTAGCCAAGGCCCCTAGCTCCCCGAGAGAGAATGACAAAACCGGGGTACAAAAACCACGTTACATAGCCTTGCCCCCGAATCCATTCTTGGGTTTCGCAGGCGGAGTCTTTCTTTCTTTTTCTTTTGGTTTTGTCTTGGCTTTTTCCTTAAAAAGTCGGGTGGTGACTCCCATTTCGAACCAAAACACATCGAGGATTGCATAAACTATGGTTTTACAATGTATCGATGCAACTTTAGGGTTTTTCTTTCTTATATTTCTAAATAATATTTGCATAAATTGCTTTTTTCCGAGCCTAACATTTAAATGAGCAAATTGGGTTAAATTTAGAAGAGTTTGGAACAAGTGGATGTTCACTCTTAAAGGTTCAATTCAATGACTCATAAAATACATAAGTGAAGGGAAAGTGATTTTACAAAATATTATTCATGAAATTTATGATTGATTTCCTTAAAGAGTTTACAAAGGTTAAACCCCAGTACAAATCACTGAATGACACCCCAATCCAAACGTGGACGTTCGGAAGCCCGAACGGGGAGGAAAAATGTCCACAGTGCTCTAACAAAGGATCTATGGTAGGAAAGACGTAGGGGATGAGAAGTAGGGGAATGATGGAGAAGTAGGGGAGAGCCTAAGGAAGAGGATGAGATTCGATGGGTTTAATAAGAAAAAATGGGAGAAGGTAATGTAGACCCCGATAAAAATCGCAGTGGATTTTCCTGTACGGTGCTAATTGAGGAATTGAGAGTCGAATGAGGTTGTTTAACCCTTAAATAAGGATGTTTTTGTTTTAGGATAGATTTAACGATTCCTTAGAATCATAAGCTTGTAAATTCACTTTGGGCAAAATTCTGTTTGAAATAACCAATCTCAATATATGCTTGAGGATTAACACGCAAAATGCCATAAGAAATCACGGTGGGTCATTGGACTGATCTAGT
Source organism: Portulaca oleracea (assembly GCA_029582165.1). Lineage (NCBI taxonomy): Eukaryota > Viridiplantae > Streptophyta > Magnoliopsida > Caryophyllales > Portulacaceae > Portulaca > Portulaca oleracea. The sequence continues at coordinate 32,288,037 of CM055888.1, read as the reverse complement.
AGGCCAAACCGCTATTCCTAGAAAAGGGGTCAAAAATAGTACTATGGTCGTTTGACCTTGCCACTATTTCTGCCCATTTTTATCCTCTTGGCCCTTATTCTCTATACCCGAAGTGAATACAAGATTAGTTGAACCAAACAGAGAGAAAGGAGTCACCCATTGATTTTAAGAAAATCAACGAACCTAAAAAAAATGAAAACTTTGGTCTATGAATGCGATTTCCAAGTCTAGGGGTAAAGTTAGGAGTCCAAGAGTTAGAAAACTCAAGTACTCACCTGTTTGACAACAAACTCTACTAAAATCGATTTGAAATGAAAGAGAGTGAGGAGAAGTTTAGAAAGATTTCACAATGATATATTCATTTCATGTAAATGTAAAAGCTTTTTACAAAAAATGTACAAGTGTAACACAATAAGGATTACATGGTTACAAAATAACGATAAATACGAACATTCTAACCTTGTGTAAACACAAAGCATGCAAAAGGTTAGTTGGAGGGAGAGAAGAGAGAAAACTAAAGTCAATACGCCGGAATTCTCTTAGTATCAATGTGATAAGAGTAATAGAACTTTTTGGTTGTGAGGATGGTGAGAGATGAGGGGAATAGTGGGGATTTTCTCCTAGCTAAATTGTTATAGGTGGAGAGACGTGGATGAAAGATGGAAATGAGAAAATATGACCCATCATTCATGCTCCCAATCCCCCTAGTTAGGCCGCTTGACCTTGATATGTGCATAGGGTGATTACGCAATTGTATGGATTAAGGGATTGCATTGACTAAGGCAAGAAGTGGATTGACGATGTGACAACGAGGATAGGCTGCTTGTCCTTGCTTGTGTTTCTTTCACGCGGATTGTTGACTGTGCGGATCGATGACTTGACACTTCATGAAATTGGATTAAGGCCAAGCGGCTATAGTCGTTATTTTGGCTCAGTTTCCTTCACTTTTTGGTCTTTGATTGGTTTGGGCCTCATTTGTCTTAATGTATCCCTTTTTGCTCCAAGACTTTATTTGTGCACTTGACCCAGTTCAAAATTCAATGTCTACAAAGAGCCCGCACTTTGATTGAGTCTGACTAGGACGATGGTCAAAGTAGTTTTGAGAATCTGATCCTTGACAGGTGGCATCGTACTGTGACTGCCCGATGGTTGGTGTGTGGTGATGATGAAGTGTCTGTCATGTGGTAAACACCCGACAACTAGATGTATCATTGTATTATGAACGCCTAATGATCGATGCATGCTAATAGAGTGTCTACCTTATTGTGAATTTCTGGAAACTAGACGTATGTTGATGAGATATCTGCCTTTTGTGAACCCCTAGCAACTAGACATATGTTGATTGAATGTCTGCCTTGTTGTGAATGCCTGACAGCTGACGCATGATGATTGAAGTATATGGTTTGCCCTACAACAGGCCAAACAAAAATATTAGTCCTTTGACGTATAATTTAAATTAGAAAATTACTTGTTTGATGATTGATCGGTGCTCCTGTCTGTTGATGAAATGATAACTTGAACTTTTCCGAAGCAGATGATGCTCAACGGATGTTTCTGAGGCAAATAATGCCCAACAGATTCTTGAATTCTCCCGATGTTAATGAAATGATGATAGCTTAAAGAATTTTCTCGACATGGATGATGCCTAACATGTTTTCCTGAGGCAAACCGGATTTTCCCAATGTTGATGCCATGATGATAACTTATTGGATTTTCGCGACGTTGATGATGCCCTACGGATTTTCTCGAAGCAGATGATGCCCGATGAATTTTCCCAAGGCGAATCGAATTCTTCGAATGTTGATGAAATGATGATAGCTTACCGGTTTTACCAACGTTGATGATGCCCAATGATTTTTCTCGAAGCGGACGATGTCCAATGGATTTTCTTGAGGTGGATGATGCGCAACGGATTTTCTCGAGGCGAACTAGATTCTCCCAATGTTGATGAAACGATGATAGCTTATCAGATTTTCCCGCATTGATGGTGCCTGACGAATTTTCTAGAGATAGATGATGTCCAACGGATTTTTTCGAGGCGAATCGGATTCTCCCAATAGCTTATCGGACTTTCCCGATGTTGATGATGCCTAACAAATTTTCCCGAAGCAGATGATGCACAGCGGATTTCTCGAGGCGAATCGAATTCTTCCAGTATTGATGAAACAATAATAGTTTATCAGATTTTCTCGATGTTGATGATGCCCAATGGATTTTCCCGAGGTGGATGACGTCCAATGGATTTTCCCGAGGTGAATTAGATTCTCCCGATGTTGATGAAATGATGATAGCTTATTAGATTTTCTTGACGTTGATGATGCCCAACGGATTTCCCAAGGCGAATGATGCCCAATGGATCTTCCCGAGACGAATCTGATTCTCCCAATGTTGATGCAATGATGATAGCTCATTGTATTTTTTCGACATTGATGATGCCCAACAGATTTTCCCGAGGTGGATCGGATTCTCCTGAATGTCAATAAAGTGATGATAGCTTATCGGATTTTCCCGACGTTGATGACACCCAACGGATTTTCCCAAAGCGAATGATGCCCAACAAATTTTCCCGACGCGAATCAGATTCTCCCAACATTGATGCAATGATGATAGCTTATTGGATTTCCCAATGTTAATGACGCCCAATGGATTTTCTCGAAGTGGATGATTATTGGTCGATAATCAATTTGGTATAAATAGAACTCATTCAGAGTGTGATTAGAGATATCTCTAATCTTGCTCTTAGTGATTTACAGTCGAGCTTGAATCTTTGTGCTAGATGAAATTCTTTGATTCTCCCTCTTTTCTCAATGGGCATTGGTTAGCTTTGGGCATGCATGAACTTGGTCTTCTAGACTCTAGACTCTTATAGATGATGTTTTCTTTTCACTTATGTAGGACTGTTGACTTTATGCATGACCTCTTGATGTAATGCAACCTTAATGTAACTAGGAGAATATGTGCATGAACAGTATTTTACAATGCACATGACTCTATATGCAAACAGATCCCATTACCCAGACTAGAATGATGATTCCTTGAGTGTCAAAGCAACCTGATGTCTACTTTAAGGACATGGCAGGATAGGTGAGGCTTATGATAAGGCATGATGATGAAGGCATTATCCTAGACGACCTGTCTTGTCCTCTTATTTTCTCAAATTGTTATGGGGATATGTGGAACCCTATTGAATAAACATGAGGGTTATATGAGGGCTAGGCGAGCCTACTGGTCAAATGAACTCTTAAGTTCTCTTTGGTTGGATTAGTGGTGGCAAAAAATCGGGTTTATACAATTCGGACATTCGGACAAAATCTCAAAACCCGAACCCTGTCCGAATTTCAAATTCGGACATTTTGTGGTGTTCGAACACGGACCCAAATTGTTTGAATTTGTCCGAATATAACCAAACCCCAATTCACACTAAATTTATGCATAATTTCAATATTTTGTCCGAATTCTAGTGTTCGGACACTGTCCGAATTTGACACAAAATTCGGACGTCTAAATTTCTTACCCCAAACCCGAACCGATTTTAAAATCGAACATGACTGAATTGTCTGAATTTAAAATTCGGACAAAAATTTGATGACCACACCCGGTTTAATTCGGGTTGGACAAATTTAGGTATTCGGGTCAAACGAATTGTTGCCAACGCTAGGTTGGGTGCTGTTTGCAATTAATCACCGGTTAAATAAGAGAGGGCAATGGATGGGTCATGATTTCAGACCAACAAAAGGCACCTAAATTCAAAAGCCACCATTTCAGTTTTTGTTTTATTTTTTCTTGTAGATATACTTACTATTTTCAACATGAACTTAAGTGCATTGTGTTTATGCCAATGTTGTTGGTGCTGCTCCTGCTACCGCTGATGCTTCGTCAGCTAGTGCTTCTGGTGCTACTACTGCTAGTGCTTCTACTTCTACATCTGCTTCAGTTGCTACTTATGCATTTGTTTCTACTACCTTTGCTACTGCCAATGCTGTTGGTGTTGCTTCTGCTTCTAGTGCTCCTTCGGATTCTACTGCCTCTTTTGGTTCTATTGCTCCTACTACGTGTTGTGGCAGCAGCAACAATAGCTACTTCTAGGAGGGTTGCAGGAGTTGATGTTATTCGCTAACTGGATCACAACCCTAGGCAAAGTCTGCCCAACCATCACAACCATCTCCCGTGATAACTCCAACCAAAATGAGAAAAAAGAGAGTTGCACAAAGATTCAAACTACCCAGGGTTTCACCTAAGAAGAAGATGTCTATGATTAACCTAGTAAACTAAGTGTGTATTTGTCAGTGTGATGTATATTTTGAACAAAATTAAGTCATGTTAAATTATACAAGGTTTCTTTTGGATGTTTGCTATACTAGTTACATGTAAATGGTGTAAATGCCATAATTTATTTTTTTTTTGGGGGGGGGGGGGGGGGGAGGGAGGGGTATGTCTTTTGTACATCTTTTCAGTTTGTTACTATGTTAGGCTCATAGCTAAGGCCAAAATAGAGGGTTAGTACATGAAACAATAGATGTTGTACCCATTACATATTCCCTCAAACTTAATCCAAAGTTATCTTCTACTGCTTCCCCTATGATGTGTCCATTGAGTTTGCATCATTTACACATTGTGATTTTGCATTTGATATTCATACATGCAACAAACAAAGCATACTTAAAAAGACATGAACTTTGAAATAGAAAGGCTTCATTTTTGCCATTGCTTGAAATTGACATAAATATATGCATTACACTGATTTGATTCATACCATACTACATCATTTCCTAGCGAGTTACCCAACCAACCCATCAAGCTTTACGTTTACATGATTGATAAGTAAAAAAAAATTAAGCATCTTACATAGGTGCTACACAATTCACTCATCCTAAACTAGCCATTCATGTGCAAATCACCTTGCTAATGAAAAAAATCATTGACTGTTATCATCATCTTCTAACATTAAACTAGCGGGGTTTTGGCTCAAAACAATCCCAAGTCAGAGGTGAATGACTGAAAATAATCCAAACTGACTTTTTGGCTGAGAATGTGCCAAACTTTTAACCTATTTACTCTGACTAAACCAGAAATGAATTCCTGCGTCGTAAAACTGACTTGGCACCCTTAAAAAATTCAAAGGTGCAATGGGTTAATATCTGATTCAGTCCGTTTATATTATTTTCAGTCAAGTTCGAACTTTTCAAGGGCGCTAAGTCAGCTTTCTGACGTCGGAATTCAATTCTAATTTAGTCAGAGTAAATAGGTTAAAAGTTTGGCACATTCTCAGCCAAAAAGTCAGTTTGGATTATTTTCAACCATTCAACTTGGACTTTAGATTATTTTGAACCAAAAACCCTAAACTAGCGATGGTTTTGGCCAAGCAAAAAAGGAAAAAAAAAACTATCACCATCATCTTCTACCATTAAACTAGTCATGGTTTTGGGCAAACAAAAAAAAAGCATTATCATCATTTTCACCGATCATATATACATCCCACCAAAAATCACCCACCACCAATTGCAACCACAACTAAACCCTCCCCCCCCCCCCAACAACAACCAATATAACAACAAACACCCCCATATTCTTCTCGAACCTCTTCTGATTAACATTCTCAGACTCCACCCTAAGTCTATACACCTGACCCTTGAGATTAGCATTCTCAGCCTCGATCAGCTCCATCCTTTCCCTCATCTCCTCCATCCTCTTTTAAGCAGCAGACAACCTTGCGATTTGGACCCTTGCTGTAACAACCACTTGATCACAAATCGGGTCATAAACCCTAGACCTGGAAAAACTGACTCAACTTGAATAACCCACCCGAACCCGCCCGACCCAGCCCGAGAATGTAAAAAACAATTAACCCGAAATGGACCCGAAGCCAACATGACCCGTAGTTATCTTTCAACAAAGTTGTTCGTATTTTAAAGATAATCTTGTCTAACAAACAATAAAGTGATTAGAAATCAACCTGACGCAAACCCGAACATTGTTCACCCAAATTGACCCAACCAAATGGGCCCAACCCGAACTCAACCCAAATGCCCAAATTGCCAAGTCTATTCAATCCCGTCAAAAAACCTACAATCAACAGCGAACTGCCACCTACAGCCTCGGGCAACCTCCTCAGAAGGTTCTCATAGGTAAAGGATGTGTAAACAAGGAAACACATGCTACATTCACAAAATTGGGTGTCCTTACCATTGTAGGCACAGTCACATTTATAGCAAGCCCTAATTGAGGTGTTGCCAACAGAAGAAAAAGAGTAAGCCATTGTTAGTTTTTTTGTGTGACAGAAGGGTTTTTTGAGCGAGCAATTGAAGAAGATGAAGAAAAACCCTAATTTTGGGGGCTTGGAACTTGCGGAGAGATGGTGGGAAACGACGGATGAAGAATGAGATGGGTGTCTAAGGATGAAGTTGAGGGAGAGTGACAATTTAAAAAGAAAAGAAAGGGAATGAGTAATTAATTAGGGGTGGTTGAGGACAAGGTTAATTAATGGTAAATCCAATCACTTAATTTAGAAAGACTCATAACTACACGCAGTCACAAGTGTAGCAGGTTACCAAGTCATAAAATAACATTTTTGTACATAAACATTTTTGTAATGACATTAAGTTAACATTTTTTTCCCCAAAAAACGGCTAAAAGGTCCATATATTCTACAGTAAATATTTTTGTAATTATTTTAAGGACCATATATTGTAACAAATAATTACGTGTGACATAATCTTTGTTGTAATTATTTACTGGGGACCTTCAGACTTATTTTTCCGCCAAAAATGCGGGAAGCAATAATTTTTGTGCTTATGGATGTTTTAATTGAAGTCCATTATCATTTCAACATAAACGTAATAAACAATAAATTCTACAATTGTGCCTAAGTTCTACCTTCTCTCTAACTTTTCTAGAGTTCAGGTTTTCTTAAGATTCACAAAACTCTCAAGTTCCTCGAGTTTTCTCTAGTTCTTGTGGCTTGTCTCTATTTTCTACAGTTTCAAAGGGTTAAAGTCATCTGCGCGGTGGGTATTAGGTCTAATTGTCGGGGTCCGTGACTGGGAGTGGTAGTTGGGGCGGCGGGAGTGTCAGGTGTTGGGGTGCTTTTGGAGTTATCGACAGAGTAGGTTGGTTGTGCAGGTTTGGGTAGAAGCTGCATGGTTGAGTTACGAAATTGGAGGCACACCGGATGAACAACTGAGTGTGGTCTGGTGCTGAAGGAGGAGTGTAACAGGGCGTGGTAGTTTGAGGGCTCCAGGGAATCCGAGGATGAAAGTTTCCAGAAAAAAAAAGACGGGTGGAGTGTTGGTGGGTTGGCCGAAGTTGGGCCGAGAAGGTAATAAGCACTTGGCTAGAGTGAAAGTTCGGGTGTACTAACAAAGAGGGCCCGAAAAGTAGGGTGGGTTAATGTGTTGGGCTGGGCCTGTTTGTAGTTTGAGATAGGAGAACAAAAAGGGGTTTGGGGTAAGAGGATTGGGGATAGGGAGAGGACGCAGAAGTGACATCAGGTTATTTTAAGAAATAGATAGCGAAGACTCAAAGTCTTCTGTGGAAGAAGTAGGGGCGGCTAGGGGATTAATTGAGCTGACAGTGAAGATATTCTGCAGGCGTGTTGAGGGGTTTTTCCAAATTTTCTGAGCATGATGGGATTGTGGGGTTAATGCAGGTAGATGGGAGGGATGGGGAATTCAACGGGGCCGATGGAGACGAAGGAAAAGACGCATGTACCCTTATATGTGCCACCATTCGGGAGGGGCATTCAAGGAACACATAGCCGGATAGATTCTGGGAATTTTTTCTATAAAAGGAAGGGTAATGCAAGGGGTAAAAGTCACTTTAAATCGTTTTATCGAGGGAGTGGGAGCAAGTTAAGGTTTTCTCAAACAAAGCAGTTTCACCAAAAGAGGGAGGGTCGGAGTAAGTTTATGGAGGGAGGTACGAGAAGGAGAAACACGATGAGCTTTACAGGAGGGCCAAGAATGGGGGCTCGAGTCAATTTAAGCCCCCCACCTTTGGGGGTGGAGATCAGACTTGACAACACTTTTGTGGGGTATGTCACTGGGAAAGAGTGGGATGAAGGAGCTTTGCAAAGACTTGTGGATGCTAACTGAGTCCTTAGGAGCTCTGTTAGTGTGCGCCAAGTTGGGGACAGAAAGTTTTCCTTCTGGTTCCTGCACCCGGAGGACTGTTTGGACATGCTGGCACAACGATCGGTGAATTTTGACGGCTCTCTCATGGTGCTGCAGAAGATCACTACCGATATGAGACCTCAGGACGTGTCATTCCGTCATGTTAGCCTTTGGGTGCAACTTGAAGGGCTACCCTTTCGCCAAAAGTGGGCTAGCATTGCGATCAAGTTGGCAAGGGTCATTGGGGACGTCATTGATGTGGATATTCACGGGGTTGCGAACTTTTCCCTGAGTAATGCGAGGGTGTTGGTGCGCATGCAGTTGTCGAAACCTCTTGTACCCGGGGCGTATGCGAGAGATGATTATGGTAATGTTTTCTGGGTTTTCTTCCGTTATGATGAAAATGTTTTCATTTTCTGTAAAAAGTGTGGACGAATAGGCCATCATGCATTTGAATGTGCTCTCCCTACTGTGGTTGCTAAAGAGGAAGTGAAAATAAGAATCTTAGAAGCGGTGCAAATGGGACATGCTGTTATCCCTGGAGAAGGTGTTGCCTATTCAGGGAAGGTCCGAGCCTTCCCTACCAAGAGAGGTTATTTGACAACCCGCCTTCGGATGGGGCAACGACAACACCCGGAGGTAAGCGAACCAGAAATACATTACTCGGAGTTCTTTGAGGTGGAGGAGTTTGTGGGGAAAGGGTTTGGGCCGGTCATTGATATTTCATCTGAAGAGAGGGGGGAGTCGAGTCATTCTAGAAGGAGAAGGGGAGGACCAGAAGGGGATCAGGGGTGAGGAAATGTTGGGAACGAGAAGGTGGGTTAGGAGAGAGAGGAAGGAGGGACATCGGGGAGAGCGGTTCCTTCGAATGGAGAATCTAGTGAGAGGACACATACTGATGTTCTAATGGAGGAGGATAAGGGGAGTCAGCGAGGGGAGGGGGAGTTGGGGGAACATGAGAGGGGGGCTGAAGAGCAACCTTTGACGCCAATGGAGGAGGAGGAGGAGGAGGAGGAAAGTGAACAGGGAGAGGAGGATAGAGATGGAGACGAAGAAGGGAGTGAAGGGGAGGAAGATCAACAAGGGGAGGGTAGTGAAGGGTCTGATGATGATGGGGGAGATGAGGATGGAAACGGGTGGGATGGTGGGGTGGCTGAAAATGAGGGCAATGGCAGTGATGGAGGGGATGAAGAGGCAAGAAGTACAATGGAGGAGGGGGAGCAGGGACAGGAGAATGAGGAAGGGGAACAGGGGGGAAACGAGGGGAGTAATTTTCAGGGTAGCAGCCCTGGAAGTGTTGGGAATCAAGAAGAGGTGTTTCAGCACGTCTGCATAGGAAGTACACTTCTCAACATGCAAACACGTACTTCTAGTACTTTGAACAAATTATTGGAAAGAAGTGGGGGGCCAATGGAGCTTTCCCCAGATCACATGCCAAGAGGTCCCTTTTCTCCATCAGGACCTCCTGAAGACCAAGGTCAAATTATTCGTGATGCAATCCATCGCTTGAATTCGGTGGGGCCTCATTCAGGTAACCCCCTGAGGGCATTTCTGTCATTCCTTTCAATAATTTGGATAGCAACTTTCCCCACTTTTACTATTCCACCTTTTCTAATGGGGAGGGAGTGTTCCCATCTGGGGAATTTGGGGAGACTTCTCGGTCGGGATTGTCATGTTCGGGGGGTGGTGGAAATGTGCATTTATTGGGGTCGGTCTTTGTTAACCCCCTCCTTCCTCTTAACCAAATGGGGGTTGGGGAACCGTATATATTCGAGCAAGGGGAATCGAGTTTGGGTCATGGGGTGTTAGTAGGAGAGAACAACAGTTGGGAGCCTTTTCCGGGATATGCCCCGAGCCACTTTCAAGTTTTGGACTTCGAATTCAAGCGGACTTTTGAGTACACGCCAAATTACCCATCCTCGGAGGATATCTTAAGTATGGTGGGGGGGAGGGTGAACAGGTTGGGGAGGAGGGTTTTTCTTGGCCCCCTGTCTATGATAAGATTGGGGAGGGAGACGGATTAAAAGTGGGGGGGGGGGGGAGGGATGAGGAGACGGTTATTGGGCTGACGACTACTGTCCACTTTCATAAATCGATTTCTTCAAAATCCAGTTCGCTTTATTCCAATGTGGGCAGGATGGGGATTCTTCCCAAGAAGTGTCAGCGAAAGTCATGGAGTGAGGACTCGGAGGGAGAGGATCATGGGGATGAAGCTACTTCGGGCTTTTGCAGAGGAGCTTTGCCAAGCAAGACTTAAGAGGTAGAGGAAGGAGCAGATGGTTATGATCTTGCAGAAGGAGTTTGAAGCCTTCCTCAAGGTGGAGGAGAAGAAGCGGGGGGATTAATGGTTCGAGTTTCTTGCTGACAGGGTGGCGGAGGCAGCCCAAGAAATGCCTCCTCCATTGCCATGATGGCTGCAGCATGGAATTGCAGAGGTTTAGGCCAGGCGGACCTCTCTGCAACTCCTTATGTCCGCTGGGTGTCTTCTCTTTTGCAGTTAGATGTGGTTTGTCTTTTTGAGTCTAAGGTGTCTGTTGTCAATGCTAGTGTGGTTGTTAAGAAAATGGGGTTCCCCTTTGTCTTCGGGGTGGAACCTGTTGGTAGGGCAGGGGGTATTGTAGTGGGTTGGAAGCAGGATGGTTTGTTTTCAGTTGTTTATGGGGATTTAAACTTTGTAATTATGAAAACTAGTGGAATGAATGTTGCTTGTTGGTATATTGTGTTTGTGTATGGCTGCCCTTATTACCAAGGGAGACAGGAGGTGTGGTATAGGCTGTCAAATGCCATTAATAACTTACAGCCTTTTAATGTTATTGGGGACTTTAACCAAGTGGAAGATGGATCACAAAAAACAGGGGGCTCGAGTAAGATAAGAGGAGAGCTACAATTCTGGGATTGGAAATCTACCATGGATTTGCACGACATCCCCTTTACTGGGGTTCCTTTCACTTGGACAAATAAGAGAAAAGAGGAACAGGGGATCTGGGAAAGATTGGATAGGGATTACGCGTATGCAAATTAGATGCAGGCTTTCACGGGTTCCTTCGTGCACAACTTCCCGATTGTCTTTTCTGATCATTCTCTCCTTGCCTTACATATCAAAAGGGATAGTACTCCAAAACGGTCTTCATTCAGGCTGGACCCTTGGGTTACAAGGGTGGATAAGTTTATGCAGGGAGTTGCGCATATTCTTCAATTGGAACACGTACAGGGGATTGCTTCCTTTAAATGCGTGGCTTGGTTGAGATTGATTAGACAGATGGGGAAGAACTTGGTGATGGAGCTGAAGAAAGAGAGATTTCAACCTATTGTCTCGGCCCTGGAGGAGCTAAAGGTAGTACAGCAGTCTGTTGCTTCGGTGGGAATGATGGACTCAGCTTTTGTTAGGGCCTTGCAAAAAGGTGAGGATGTGGAAGGCATGATCAGAGCGGTCCATGAATTTTGGGTGTCGCGGAGCAAGGTTAAATGGGCTGGGTTGGGAGACCAATCCACTTCCTTTTTCTTCAAGAGATATAAGAAGCGGCAGGCTTTTAACCGCATTAACTGTTTGACTTTGAATAATGGGTTGGAAAGTTTTAACGAGGCGGAATTTGTAAGGGAGTTCCACAATGAATTTTCTGGGCTTTTTAGGCCCCAACAGACTATGGGCACTACGAGAAATAGGGTGTTAGGCCAGGTGGTGGGGAATATTCAGAAGTCTTTGTCCACTGAAGACTGCGAGATGCTTCTAAAGCCGTTCACAAGAGGGGATGTTGAGACGGTGGTTCGAACGCTCAAACCAGGGAAGAGCCCATGTCATGATGGAATTCCTCCGGAATTCTTCCAAAACTGTTGGCATTTGATCGGCGACCAGATTGTGGATACGGTGTTGGAGGCGGTTAATAATGGGGTCTTCGTGGGGGAGCTGAACAACACCTCCATCTTTCATCAAGAAAAACACAAAGCGTGGTGGGGATTTTCGCCCAATTAGCTTATGCAACGTTATTTATCGTGTTATTGCAAAATGTCTAGTGGACCGGCTGAGGAAGGTCATGGGCTCATTAATTTCGGAGAACCAAGCGGCATTTGTTCCTGGTCGGATAAAGGAAGATAATATTATGGTGGTACATGAAGTACTTCATTACATGGCGAATAACCGGGCGGGGAAACAATTTGCTGCGTTGAAGGTGGACATGAGCAAAGCTTATGACCGGATTCGGTGGGATTTTCTGGAAGCGGTGCTTATCAAGATGGGGTTCCCTATGAAATGGATCCAGATTCTAATGAGGTGCGTAACTACAGTCCGATATTCCATCTTGGTCAATGGAATTATATCCGACAAGATCATTCCTACGGCTGGGTTACGTCAAGGGGATCCTCTTTCCCCTTATTTATTTTTGTTGTGTATGGAGGCCCTTTCGGCTTCCATTAATAAGGAGGTGAGGATTGAGAATATCCAGGGGGTGAAGGTGGCTAGAAATGCGCTGCCTATCACTCATCTTTTCTTTGCGGATGATGCCTTGTTTTTTACGGAATTGAATGCGGGCTCGTGTCTCAGTCTGAAGCAAACAATTGATAGATTCAGTTTTGCTTCGGGGCAGATCATCACATTCAAAAGTCGTCCATATGTTTCTCTAAGGGAGCAGGGCAGGAGGATAAGGAGGGCATGAAGGTTATTTTTGGGTACCCTGAAGGGGGTTTCTTTCAGACATATTTGGGGGTTCCTACTAAAGTCCGACGCAAAAGAATTGATCAATTTGGGTTCATGGTGGACGATGTGAGAAGGAGACTGGATTCAGGAAATACCACATGCTTTCGATGGCTGGTAAGCTTGTTTTGATCAATGAAGTGTTGGTGGCACTTCACCAACACATTCTGAGTGTGTATCTGGTTCCAAGTGGGGTGATTGAACAAATCAACGCTATTATTGTTCAATTCTTGTGGTGCAAAGGTGATGGTAACCAATCGATCCATTGGAAGAATAAACAAGGCATGTGGGTGCGTATAACAAGGCTCTGCTGTTGAAGAAGGCCTGGAGGACGTATGAGAACCAGGATTTGCTGATCTTACGGCTGTGGAAGGCTAAATATGGATCTTCGTCGCCGATTGATCAAGAGGAGGGGGTTAAAACTCCGGCAAGTGCGTCATTTACTTGGAAAGGCCTGAGAAGGGTTGTCCAGGGTGTGAGATCAAAATGCAGATGGAGTGTTGGTGATGGGAGCTGATTTAGGGCTTTGGATGAGAGATGGGTTCCTGGGGGGAGTTTACAATGTAAGGCTGGCATTGACTCGGAGGCTATAGCTGAAATGAAGGTGCATGATCTGGCTAATTGGGATCAGAATGGGACGGGTACGTGGCGTTGGAACTTTCTTCACCAACATTTCACAAGGGAGTCTGTTGAACCGATTGCGAAAATTTACCCACCTCAGATTGGGATCCAGGATGCTCTGCAATGGCCAGGTAATCAGAATACTTTGTACACTGTAAAGAGGGTATATTTCGATTTCCTTTTGCAGGACATAGGAGGGGTCGCCGAGCAGGAGACCAAATTTTGGAGGTTGCTTTGGCACTGCGATGCGCCACCAAGAATTAAGACTTTTGCGTGGAGAAGTGTTGTTGATGCTCTTCCTACTGGGATGAACCAGTGGAGAAGGAAGCTAACTGAGAAAGGGGAGTGTTGGTGTGGGTATGAGTAGGAGAATGTGAAACATTTGTTTAGAGGATGCTTGATCGCTCAACATATTTGGAAGGGGTCAAGAATGGGAATATGCCCTGAAGCAAATCAGCATGTTCGATGGGGAGAGTGGCTGAAAGGGTGGGTGTTTTATCTATCAAGATGGAAGGATGAGGGTCGGAGCTTACTTGGGGATTTTTTTAGTACTATGTGGATGATTTGGAAGGCCATAAATGAGGTCTGCATCAATCAGGTGGAGGCCGCGGCGAGAGGGTTGGAGGATCAAATGAGAAGAGTTGAAAGGGATATGAGATGGTGGAGAAACAGGGGAAGGAGCAATCAACAGAATCAACAGAAGCGGAAGGCAATGGAGCAAGAGATTTCTTATTGTTGGGGAGGGGAGATTAGTCCCGAGGAGAATGGGGTTTGGGTGGTGGATGGGGCTTTTAACAAGAACAAGAGCAATTGTGCAACTGCGTGGGTCCTCATGAAGCAGAATGTTAGAGTGGCCCTGGGGGTTCATAAGGGCATGTGTACTTCAGCAGTGTACTATGAGCTTTGGGCTATTCCTCCAGGAGGGGACCCTTCGGGGATGGATGAAGTTGTTAATTTGGACTGATTCCAGCCAGGTGGTAGAAGCCTTGTGGAAGGAGCATAGAGCACCGGTGGAATGTAGAGCGCAGATTTGGAGTTGCCGAATTGCTATTGGAAAGCTGGAAGCTTGCAAAATTGTTAAAGTTCCAAGGTTATTGGTGCAACATGCTCACCAGGAGGCCAAGAAGGCCATGCGCAGCGGTCGTTGCTTCTCTTAGGTGTAGATGGGTTTTCTTTTATGTTTGTGTGTTGTGTTTGTTGTTTTATGTGTTTGTATTGAGTGTATTTGTCGGATCTGGAAAAAAAAATTCTACAATTAATGCTTTGTGCGCTAAAAAATAGGTCAAAATATCTTCGATAAATAATTACAACAAAAATAATGTTTTCGACAATTATTTATAAAACACAGGACATTTAAAATAATTACATTAAAATATTAATCGTATTTTTGTATTTTTGGCTGACATTTGTGTCCTTTTTTGAAGAGTTTAATGACAATTTTTTTTTTTTTAATTTTATCCGGGGACTCTCCTCTCCCCGCACAGCAGAACCTGTTCCGGCTGATTTTGTTGAAGGCATGAAGCTTGAGGCCCCGCGGCTCAAGAAAAACTGAAAAGGTTTAAAAAGAGAATTCCAGAATTCTGCTGTCTGCAAACCTCTCCCTCCTCATTCGGCAACCCTAGTTTTCTCTCATTCAGGTTCGTTTCAATTCGGTTCATAAACCCTAGTTTTGTTCATAGATTCAGATTTGTTTCTTCATTCTATATTTTGCTCTATTGCTTATGGCCATCAAATGTGCTTCATCTTCGCACTCTATTGTAGCATTATTGTTGCTGTTAGGTTAGATTAGGTTAAGTTTTTTTGACGAATTCAGGTGCTGGATCGACTGAGCTTAGTATACGGCGGTAATGTTGCATGTGAATTTTCGGCCTTACTGTTGTTTTCTGTTTTCTCGCCATATTTGATTGAGGAAGTTTGCGGGTCCTAAGATCTTACAATGTGATTGATTTAACTTTGTAGAGTGTTGTTCAAATTCTGCTGAGCGAGTAGCTTATTCTTGATTTCCCTTATGTCTACATAGTGATATAATTCTTTTGTGTTTGATGTGGAAAGCTGGTTTATGTGATGCCTAGCTCAGAGACTGGTCTCTGGTCAGAAGATTTGTAGATGTACTTCTTGCCAACAAATGGAAATTGGTTGGTTTGTAGGGCACTGCTTCTACATGGTGGTTGTTCCATTGACTTGGATGTGTACAGCTTATTTTGAGTTTGTTGATGGTGCCGCTAATATTAAACTGTTGGTGGTACATCCAATTTCCTTGCTTGGTCAAGGTTGATACTGGGTAGTGACTTATATGGATGGTTACCACTACCCAATGGACAACATAGGCTACATTTTTGTTGTCAATAAGTAAATTGAGATTAAACTGTCATCAATCATATGCTAGATTTTTATTGTCAATTAGTAAATCTAGATTAGACCTTCATCAATCATATGCTAGATTTTTATTGTCGAAGAGCATTCTGGTTTATGTACTCGACTCATGGGATAGGAATAAGCAGTATGTCATGATAGATTGGCTAGTTTTCTATGGGAAATGGATAGAAAGTTAATGTTTAGTTGGTTTTGGTTGTTCAATGATGTATCACTTGAAATGTGATGTAATTCGATTCTGAGGTACAGATGGGATCTGGGAAGCCCTGAATATGGTGTGCTTGGTCATGTATTTACATCAGGGTGAACTGCACACTAACAATGAATCTAAGGCAAGGTCTCATATTTGTCTTTCTGTTTATGATGGTGTTGGGTGGATAGCCAACGATGTTGTAGAGGTCACAGATGCCCCCAAACTCTCCATTCCTTACTTTTTTTGGTTTTCTGTGAAAAAAGGGGAAGGGGGGGGGGGGGGTTGAAAGAGAAAGAATCTATTGCCCTAGAATCTTGGCCACCTGATCTTATGTACAAATTAGTAGAAGAATTGTTGATTTAACTATTTTCAAATAGACTATTTCTTTGAAGGGAACTGTTCGTTGGTTTTGTACCATGTGGAGCAAAGTTTAACCATTTGCTTTGTCAGATTTTTAGAAGAAAGAATTGGAGAGCGAGCTCTGTAGTGTACTGTGGAGTTATTCTGTTAATGGGAGTGGGTTCAAAATTAGTCTGTTGAGTGTTGAGTGATACAATGATATCCTGTGTGATGCAAATTGCAGAGGATATATTCTCTTTATATTCTCAAAGAGCTTCTTCTGCTGTGGTTCTTTCGTATTCCTTCTCTTTGTGGATATTGTTTTGCTAATCACTTGTTGGTCCTGTGCGGGCTATATCATGTGTTTCTTGGGGAAAGATTAGGAAGCTCTGGTTGGCAGTTAAGTTATTATTTGATGGCAAATCGCGTCATCTTATTTGAGCATCTGATTGGTCATTGGTAGAAATTTTGGTTTTGTGTGCAAAACATTGACATGCTAGGACATGAGATCATTGTGGTAGATGAAGATTGGAAGAAAGACTTATTGGCAGTTTGTTGAAATGTTTGGTTTTAGTGTTTTGAGAAGCCTCTCTTTAAAATGTTGCTATCTCAAGCTGTTTTGCTGTAACAAGCTATTGCAAACCCTCTTTTAACAATTTAACCAAACACAAAAGAAAGGTCTCAAAAGCCTTTTTTTCCTTTTTTTTTTGTTGGCGGGGGGGGGGGGGGGGAGGGAATGTTTTGAAATTCATTTTGAGATGAAAATGCCTGCTATGGGACACCTTTCCAAGGCTTGATAGTTGATGTATTGCTAAAATAGACGTAGTTTAGTAGTATACTTGCTACCATTGGATCTTTTATGATATTTATTGGTTCTTGTGCTCCATTGTTTACTCCTTGTTCCAAAGATATGGTAAATTCTGTTAGCTGGTGTTAAGTTGTGTTTCAACAAGGCTTTCATATTATAGTTTATCAAGGATACATATTTCACAGACAGAAATCATCATATGACATATCAACATCAACCTTTTTTCAATGTGTTTTGCAGAGCTTCTGTCAAACGTAATTACCATGTCCAATCATCTCCCCGCAACCACGGATTCAATTGCGCAGGCTTTGGAGGCCAAGAGCCCACCTGAATCCATCTCTATCCTTTACAGAGTGCTTGAGGATCCTTCTTCATCACCCGAAGCCTTACGCATAAAGGAACAGGCAATCACAAATCTCACTGAACTTCTCAGGCAAGAAAACAGGGCAGAGGACCTTCGAAGCCTTCTGACCCAGTTGAGGCCCTACTTCTCTGTGATTCCCAAGGCTAAAACTGCCAAAATTGTCCGTGGAATCATTGACGCAGTGGCTAAAATACCAAACACAACTGAGCTCCAGATCTCACTATGCAAAGAAATGGTGCAATGGACCCGTGCTGAGAAGCGGACTTTCTTGCGCCAGAGAGTGGAAGCAAGACTGGCAGCTCTGCTGATGGAGACCAAGGAATACTCCGAAGCACTGTCTCTCCTTTCTGGCCTTATAAAGGAGGTGAGACGGCTAGATGACAAGCTTCTGTTAGTAGACATAGAGTTGCTAGAGAGCAAGCTTCACTTCTCTTTGAGAAACCTCCCCAAAGCAAAAGCTGCACTTACAGCAGCTAGAACAGCAGCCAATGCGATTTATGTCCCTCCTGCCCAGCAAGGGACCATAGACTTGCAGAGTGGGATACTGCATGCTGAAGAGAAAGACTACAAGACAGCCTACAGCTACTTCTATGAAGCATTTGAGGCCTTCAACGCTCTTGAAGATCCAAGGGCAGTTTACAGCCTCAAGTACATGCTGCTGTGCAAAATCATGGTGAATCAGGCTGACGACGTGGCTGGAATAATTTCCTCCAAGGCAGGGTTGCAGTACTTGGGGCCAGAGCTTGATGCCATGAAGGCTGTTGCAGAGGCATACTCAAAGCGGTCCCTGAAGCTGTTTGAAGCTGCATTGGAGAACTTCAAGGCCCAGTTGGAAGAAGACCCAATCGTCCACCGCCACTTATCGTCACTCTACGACACTCTGCTGGAGCAGAACCTCTGTAGGTTGATCGAGCCCTTTTCAAGGGTTGAGATTACCCACATTGCTGAGCTGATCGAGCTCCCAATTGACCACGTTGAGAGGAAACTCTCTCAGATGATTCTCGATAAGAAGTTTGCTGGAACACTGGACCAAGGTGCTGGATGCCTTGTTATTTTTGACGATCAGAAGACTGATGCAATCTATGGGGCTACCCTTGAAACCATAGCCAACGTTGGCGAGGTTGTTGATAGCCTTTATGTCAGATCTGCTAAGATAATGGCTTAGGGTTTAATGTAGGCATTGAAGCCTTGATCCAATGTATTTGTCTGTGGTTTAAAATTATGAGCATTTTACTCTTTGGACTGCTGTGTTTGTTTTTCAGTAAGTCTTACGTGAGATTGAGACCATTTTATCGTGAGATGTATAGTTTTTTGGTAACTTTTTATCAATATAGGGATGACTAATAATTTATTTAAGATGACTATGATAAGTTCATCTCTAATAAGTTATTAGTTATATTCGTATTAAAAAATTATTCTTTTATGATTTATCGATCATAATAATCGAAACCAATACTTTGAAATTTTACCCAAATAAGGTGTAGAGGGGTTAGAACTTAGATGAGACTTATTATTCATAGTAATATACTAAAATATCACCTTAAAATTAAGTAGTTTGTCTCACAATAATTATATGTGGAACGGTCTTACTTTGGAATTGAATTTGTGTTGGTGTAAGTTGAGAGTTGAGATCAACTTGGTGAAACTAAAGCCTGATTTCAGAGTTCAATACTGGCAGGGTACCAACTTTTGAGCAATTTCTTAGCAATGTTAGCATGTATTGAGCTTAGATAAATGATGATATGCATATAGCAATTGGACTATTGGCCTACATTTGAACTTAGGTTCGATGATGATACATATAGCAATTGGATTATTGGCTTCAAGGGATAGCCCCATGAAGCAAATGAACCATAAAATTCAAGTAAGAATATAAGTTTTTAATTTGTGAGAAATATCCATTTTAATTTTTTTTTAATCTGGATATATAACCATGGATCCACCAAGTATGAAACCATTCATCTTCTTCTTCAATATACGAAAAAAACATTAAAAAAATAAAATAAATATTTCTCACAAATTGAAACTTCATACTCTTCGTTGTCATTTCATGATTCATTTGCTTTATGGATCACCCATTGGCCCCGATGAGTTTCTCTTTTTCCAAAAGAGAACAGAGGTTAACTGTGTTGTTGGTGGGTGTGTTAGACATCTTTGATTTTGACAAGACATAAAGGTTCAATTTTAGTTATTAATTATCAAAGAAATTAAACTAATTTTAATTTCAAATCAAAATACTTTATCAACTCTCATTTAGTGTTTAATTTACCAAGACCCACAAGACTCATGGGTTCAAGTGGACTTTGGCTCAACAAAACTCGATCCCATGTTATCTTTGGTGGATCATCTTATGATCGATCTGACTCTTGGCAAGAAATTTGTATCGAATACAATATTTCTCTCTCTGCTCTTGGCCCAAAACTATTTTGATAGCCAATTTGAATTGACCTAGTCCCACCCTACTTATTAATGATGGACAAATAATTCGCTTTGGCTTTCTTTATTTATCCATCTAAGTGGTGTTTCCATAGGTTGAGCAATAATTCAATTTTGAGAGTAGGTTTTATTATCCTAAACATGCAATTCTAGGTGAACTCTTTCGAAAAGTATAAAAGGCATAATAAAACATGCAATAATGAATTTAAAGCATAAATAAAACTCCTAGTATGGCCATCTAGACTTAATCAACTAATTTAAATAAGCCTTGGCTGGCACAACAACCTTTGCGAGAGATGTACCCAGAGTTGTATAAGTTGTCTAACCAGAAGAGAAGCATGGTGCGAGATATGGGATGGTTTGAAGGAAGATGTTGGAGGTGGTGCCTGACATGGAGTAGGGAACTGAGTCTGCAAGAAATTGAAAGAGAACAGGCATTAGCAGCAAGATTGCGAGAATGTCACCCAACACCAAATGGAAGTGATGAAATCCAGTGGAGCAGAAATAATGGCCAATACAATGTCAAGTCACTAGTGGCCATAGTTGAGGAGATAGCAAGAGGAGATGTACAACTGGATTCTATTGTGTGTAAGGCTTGGAAAAAGCTAGCTCCACCACGAGTTGAACTCATGGTGTGGATGGCATTACTAGGCAAGATGAACACAAGATCCCAATTGTGCGAAAGAGGGATCCTGCCGCAGGAATTGGATGTTTGCCCTATGTGTAACAATGTAGGAGAGGATATAAATCACCTTTTTCTGCATTGTGAGGTAACACAACACATTTGGCTGCAATTGATGGGGGAATTAGGATGCCAGATACAACCAGCAGGAGACCTGAAAACCTGGTTCAAGCAATGGATGGATATGAGATTCAGTAACAACAACCGGAAAAGGCTTTGGATAGTCACATTTTTCGCTGCTTTATGGACAATTTGGAAGCAAAGGAATGACATGGTCTTCAAGAACAAACAGTTGAATATCGATGAGATGAAGGAGATGATACACAGGAGGGTTGGCATCTGGGCTTCATTGTGGAAAGACAAGACCCCTTACTCGGCAGATACAATAACAAGAATGTTCAATGAAATCCCTTTTCTGTTCAATTGAGAAAGGGAGGAGTAGATTGGAACAGAAGGCATATTGAAATCGAGCAGTAGAGGAGTTGGTCAACCAAGGAGAAATTTTGAGGGATACCCAAGTGGCTGATGTTAAAGTACAATAGCTGGATAGGTTTTTTTTATGTTATGTTGTTTGATATTTGCTTTGGTCTTCATATGGTTTTGGGCTATTTTCAACATCAGGCCCATGCGTTGAGTATTAGTGCTGGGAGTGCACTATTGTATGGCAAACACATTGGTTGATAATAAATTTGGGCTAATGCCCATACTTATCGGCAAAAAAAAAGCCTTGACAGTCTTCAAAAAAATCTTCTTGGGTTTTGCAACTTCCTCGGATGGGCTCCAACTCGAATCACCACCTCCATTGCTGTTGGGCTCCCACTCAACTTGATGTCTCCAAATACAACAAATTTACAAAGTGAACCTCACAATTGAGGCCTTACATGAATTAAAATAAATTTAACTGAAAGTTTAAATTTAAAATTAATTCAATGACGACACGCAGGTCGTATTTCACCCAACCCGGTACGCAGACCGGTAAAATCGACTATCTATGGCCATACTAGAAGCACATGCAAACAGGTAATATTGCAATAATTATATCAAATATAAGACATGCTTAAATAACAAATTATAAAGGCATATATAATTGCACACAACACATATAAGGAAATAAATACTAAAAAGGTTTCCTAAAAATTTGCAAGATTAATAAAATTCCAAATTTTATCTTAGTTACCTAAACAGATTTAGGATTTTATACCAATACAAACAAAATACTTGATTTTCCTAAAATCAAGAGGTCTAAAAGATACTATATCTTTTAAAGATATTGTAAGTTTCCTAAACTTTACAAACTAATAGATTTTATATCCATCAACTGATTTAGTAGTAATAGGATTTAATAATTAATTTCTAAAATTAATTTCAAACCCTAAAACACACGAATTCACCAAAACTGTTGGCAACATAGTTCGTGTTGGATCAACACGGTCCGTGTTGCTTCTCAGTTTCGGTTAATTTTGTGAATGAAAAAACTTAAATAAAATTATCATAACTTATCGAATTTAATAATTTCATCTCATAGTGTTATCTAATAACCCAGTATGAAAATTTTCCAGAATTTTAACAATTTTCAAAAGATTGTAAAATTTTAGGGAATTAAACATTTTAACTCTCCGTTTAAGAGGAAAATAAATAATAACAGTCCGATAAGTTTACAAATCAAATTTTATAATTTTCTCATACAGTATATTCATCCAATATGCTACCGAAAAAATTTCAGATTTTTATCAAAATTTTAAAATTAGAATAAAAATCAGATAGTAAACCATTTTACTTTTCAGTTAAACTCAAAATTAAAGGAAAATTAGTTAACGATTTCGAAAATTCATGAAAATTTTATCCATAACAGAATGGTTACCTAGTAACCTACTGTAAAATTTTCAGAAAATTTACAAATTTCTATAAATATACAAAATTCAGAGAATTAACAAATTTATTTCTCTCAGATATGAAAATCTAAATTAAAAAATATTATTTGACCGGATAAATTAACGGAAATTTTTTTTCTTAAACGTTGTTATCAGTAAGCTACTGTAAAAATTTCAGAAGTTTCACAAATTTTTACAAATTTATAAAATTCAGAGAATTAAATGATTTTTAATTCTCTTCAGATATGAAAACTCAATTAAAAATCCATTTTAATTGGGAAAAATCTACAAAAATTATGGAAAGTCCAGAATACTTCCAAACACCTCCAATAAAAATTTCAGAAATTTTTGAATTTATTTGATAGTTTATTTCAATTTTTCATATTTACCGTAAATAAACTAAATCAGAAAATAATTTCACAAAACCCTATTTTGTGAATTTTGACCTACTTCATGTATTGCCTACTGTTTAACAATATTAAACATGATTGTT
Source organism: Portulaca oleracea (assembly GCA_029582165.1). Taxonomy (NCBI): domain Eukaryota; kingdom Viridiplantae; phylum Streptophyta; class Magnoliopsida; order Caryophyllales; family Portulacaceae; genus Portulaca; species Portulaca oleracea. The sequence continues at coordinate 32,265,062 of CM055888.1, read as the reverse complement.
TTTAAAACATTCAAGATTAATCAAGTTTATGCTATATTTAATGATTAAACAAATAAAATCGATTAATTAAAGACAATAAAGATTAAATTTTACAATAAAATTCCAGATTTACTATCATGAACAGTAAAGATTAAAACTTTCATAAAAATTTAAAATTTTAGGCACAAATCTACTCTAGCATATTCATAATATAATTCCACTATTGACAAAATTACTTATGAATACAAGTACAATACTTTAGCATGCAATTGGTGGCTTTGATACCACTGTTTGGTTTTAGGTTATCTATTTCCTAAACAGATACAAATTAATCGGCGGAATATTTATAACAGTTATAAACAATTAATCAAAAATAACAGCAGAGGCTTTAATAATTATATCTGATCACTAATTTTGGCTGAAAAAGAGGTTGACCTTACAGATTCCAATTGTAACGCCCCCAAACCTTAATCACATCATTACCCAAATACAACAATAATTACATGATTAGCGCAGCGGAAAAACAGCCGGAGGCGCTACCGCCGTCCCATAAGGACAAGGCACAACCACAAAACCCAACATTCTGACCAAGCCACAACACAACCCAGAACACATGCAAAAACTTAGCAAAGGAACTTCATTACACATATCCCCGCATACTCGGGGATTTTACACCATTCACATATTACTATGCCAACAAACAACCATACTATAACTTAACATCTTACGAAAACCCAACATTTCAAGTCGTTGCTTAGAGACAGTCTTTGAACTATACAAAAGCTTCTACCTTTCACTTGGAGAGACCGTCACCGCTGGGAACCTTTCCCTTTTTCGGAGGAGCTCGAGCCGCCTAAAACAAAACGGTAAAACAACGCAAACATGAGTGGGGGAAACACTCAGTACACAAACCTCCAACATGTCAAACCGTTTCGAAAACGGTTTTTCATGCCGGCCTTTAAAACCTTTCGAAAACGGGGAGGGGGAGATAAAACATGCTAAGGACCATGTGAACTTTGAACTATGAAGACTCCTATGCATAAACTATGTATAACATTAAAGAGGTTTCGTATGGTAAAACGTGGTCTCCCTTTTTAGATCGATGCCGAGGCATCTCACGCACGTACGCCCAAACTGATCTCGAGTTTGGATGGTTGATCACGAGCAATGACGCCAGTCAAATTTACTCTAGGAGCTCGTAAATGCTAGACTGTACTCTAGCTACTGTAGACTGGGAGCTAAGACCACTTCTAAAACAGTAAAATCATTAGAATATATGCCACGCAATAAAACTGTACTTTACTTTAAGTAAAAGTAAGGGTTGGACAATTTGCGTACCTTGAACGTGTGGACTGCTCGGGGGTGAACTCGGCCGGGGAATGGCTCGGGTCGAGGCTGAACCTTGAGCTTAAAACGATAGAGTTCGGTATTAGAATAAAAGCCATGAAAAGGTGAGGGCATAGGGCCTCTCAATAGAGTTTCGGAAGGAAATCGTATAAAATTTCAGGTTTTCATGACAATAGAATTTTGGCCGTAACTTGGGCTATAAAACTCGGTTTTCGACGTGCGAGTACTTTTCGGAAAGGGAAAAATATAATCTATAAGTTTGTCAACTGGGCCAGAGGCTAAAAAAAATAAGAAGAGCTCGAAAAAGGCCCCGGACAGAAAGCAGCAAAATACCAAAATATAATCATGTGCGGTTTTGGTGCTTAGACAAAATCAAGAGAATTTTGTATACACTCTAAACTCATAGAAGCTTTATGAATCAAAGAATACTTGTAAAATATAGACCTTTAGTTACTCAAAGAGACTTTAAAAACTCCAAGGTAGAAAGAACTTATTCTACTAAATTTGTAATTTTTCGGTAAATTGAAACGGTAAACGTAAATAGTCTAAAGATCTCGGGGTTCTTCAAAACCGAGTACTATGGTTCTCATTTATGGACTACATCACAAAGGTTAAATGACTTAGGTTACTTACTCATAAAACCACTTATAAGCCCCATATAGTAACCCTTAGCCCAACCAAAACATTTATCATGTTACCCAGAAATTCCAGTTTCGCAGCCCCGTTTCCGGGCCCTATAACTCTCTCCCGATATCGGTTGGACACATACCATACGTTTTCGGAAAGCTTGCAGAGTCTCCTAAAACTCTTATGTTGAACACTTCCCCAAAATCAATCTCCAACCAGACGAAAATTGCACATTAACACACTGACTCAAAAATTCGTATATACTTGCGCGGTTTTACGGTTTTGGCTCTAACTTGAGCTATACAAAACGAAAACTCGAAATTCCAAAACCGGGTGTTTTCTAACATCTTTGGCTACCTTTTTACACTATATTCTGGGCTCAAAACAAATTTTAACATCCTCTACAAAAATCATAATTTGGGCAGTAGGTTCTGGGTATAACTTTGCTCTCATACATGCTTTACTTTCATCAAAACTTTACACTAATAAAATACCCTTTGCAATATATCCATACCCTTATTGATTTCCAGAATTTAAACTTCTAAAATTACCATTCAAGCTTGCACAAAACACATGCATCAACATCAAGTTACATGCACTTAACTTACACCACAATTGTCATAATTTCCTTCACCAATTTCATGTAAACCATCCAAATAAACCACTAATACTTAGTTATCTTTGTAAAACAGAAAGTAAAACTCCAAAATCTCATCTAATACAACATGCACATCCATGGGATATCATCTTCTTCATCAAGCCACACAATCTCATCAAAAGATTACCCAAAACTTCAAACAATACACTTGATTCTTCAATAAACTCAACCCTAACAATTTATACTTTAAACTCATGAAAGAAAGAGATAATCTAGGTATAAGAACATCACATCAACACATAAATATCCTAGCTTTCAAATTATACAACAATGGAGGAGAGTGTGGGGTGAGATACCTCTTGAAAGGGATGACAAAAAGGAGCAAAGAAGTGTGGGAATGGAAGGGAAGCAAGAGGGCACCGGTTCCTTCGCCGGAGACCCGCCGGAATCTCGCCGGAAACCGGCAAAACAGAGGGGGCTGAGGGGGGGGGGTCTGATCTGCCGAGAGGGAGAAAGAGTAGGCTGAAAATGGGAGTTGAGTTGGTTTGAATAATATGACCCTTAACCTCCCACTTAAAAATATAAACCCCTCCTACTTATCTAAACTAAAAACAATCCTACATATAATACTACCATCCTAATAATACTACTAATACACTTAGTAAAGACAATAAAATTGGTAATGTATAATAAGTATAAAAAGTATTTAATTTTATGCGGGTTAAAAGGACGGTAAAATCGATAACTAAAATTTAAATCGTTTGGCCGTAAAAATCAAAACGGTAAATAATCCGACTTTAAAATAAAATAGTAGAACCTAAAATAATTATAAAATAAGGTCCAAAATATACTGTAACAAGGTTCGATTAAGAATTTTGATCGGTAAAATTTGCCGCTTCGCCATTCCTCCGAGACCTGTCACCATTAGCTAACCACAAGGTACAAAGTATTTAATTAACAAATTATAACTAATTAAAATAGCTTAACTACTGTAATACGTATGATTTAGGGCGGGGTATTACACCAATGCTGAAACCCTTTATTGAAAAGTCCACGTAGCACTTCGGGAACCCGATTGCTAGATCGACCCGATCGCGACGAATCTCAATCTAAGATGTATGTGAGATTGTTTCGGGAAACAGAAAATGTTTCCTGAAACAAGAACTGCAAACTAAAAGAGAGAGGAACTTAGGAAATCACCCTGATATCTCTCTAAGAGTCTTAGGCAGTTGGTGTGGAATAATCTCTCACAGAGACCCCTTTATATAGTGTTTAGAAAACCTAGGGAAAGGGTTCAAAACCCTAAAGGGCCGACTTAACGCAACGACGGATTTTTCAGGCCCAATATGGTCTGTGTTGAATCAACACGGTCCATGTTGGACTCCAGAATGTCCATTAACTCGGCCCATGGACACCACGGACCGTGTTGGGTCAACACGGACCGTGTTGGACCTAGTTCGGTCCATGTTGGGCTGATTTCTCACAGAAATCAGTTTCCAACTTTTCTAAACATAATACAATATTATTTAGGTTACATACATTGTTCGGGCAGCGATGTGTGACCCAAGAGACCAAATAATATAGTTGTAATTAAACATATTTAATTACCAATTATAGAGATCTCCAGCAAGACATATAATTACTATATTACCTTGGTTTAATCTCCGTGTATATCGAACATTGTCGGGACATTCCCAACGTAAAGCAAGTCATATGATTTATTAAGGTCCCGTTCTTTGGTTAGGTTGGATATAACTTTCCTAACTTATCCTAACTTATCTAAACCTAACATAATTCCCCAAAAAAGCATCCACTCTAAAAACATAGTTCTCCAAAAAAATGGCATTACTTATGCTAACTTATCTAAACTTATCTTAACTTATCCATCCAAACCTGAAAACAACCCAACCAAAGAACATGGCCTAAATATATAAAATTATATATATATATTATGTATGTTAGGTAAAGAATTATGCGATAGAGTGGGAAAAGTGAGATGGAGTGGGAAAAGACAGGAAATGTGGGATAAATATAGCAAAATTTTTAAATTAGAGTAAATTAAAATTTGATCAGAGGATCTTTGAGAGCTATCAAATCATATTGAATCTTGTTAATATTTAATTCACCTCAAAATTTCTTTACACTAGAGAAATTTTTTCTTATTAGGCACCGTTTTTTGTGCATTGACGCAACTAACCGCAACGCAAATTATCGCAACTTACCGCAAATTACCATTACCTTTTTACAATTTCCACCACAACTTACCGTAATCTACTGCAACTAAACGCAACGCACAAAAGAACGGTGCATGTTACATGTTCGTCTATCGAAAATAGAATTGCTAAACACACACGTACATACGTATATGAATGTATAGTTTCATGTTAATGATAGATGGTTCTGAGCGGTGAATCGGGAGGAGCGGGCTTGCCAGAACTCAATGTTTGGTAGCAATCCGCTACACTACAACAATTTGTCGACAATAATGGAGTTTTTTGGGGAGGGGGCGTGAACAATTCATGATAATGACAGATGATTTTGAAGCTAACAAAGCGTGGAAATAACAATCTTTTATATTTGAAAATAAATTTACATTTTTAATATTTATCGGTAGTTGGTTAAATTTAATTGCATTAAATACACTTTACGAATTTTACTATACTATATCACTTATTTTCACCTTTATCTATTAAACTTAATTGTAACCACACTTTACCGACCATATAAAAGAAGAAGACCACCAGTATATGGTTAAAATCCGTTTTATTTGTGATTTTTGTCATGGATAACAACCAATGAGTTTTCATATATATATATATATATATATATATATATATATATATATATATATGAAAATGATATAAGTCTTGGAGTAAGATACCATTTAAATGTTTTGCCCTATTATTAAAATTATAGTAGTATTACATATAAATTGGATAAAATTATACTTTTATCCATTATTTTTTATTTTAAAAAAATGTCTAAAATATATTTAACAAATGAAATTGATTCAATTAGGGTATCATTTATTTTCATTGACATAACCAATACATTCAAAGTTTATTATAATTAAAAATTACTACTTTTTATTAAAAAATAGTGTTAATAATCGCGAGGAATACTTTTGTAAGGATCGATTCCTTACGCGAGAAGCTGTTTATGTCGTCAACTCACCATTTTTGAAATGTTTTCATTTTTTTTTTTGTGACAAATAGAAACATTTACGAAAAGGCATAAGCAAACAGCTAATTTGCACACCAAAAGAAAAGGCAAAACACTGTGTTTGTTTTTGATTGATATTGAAAAGTGAAAACTAATCATCATACTCACCGGTCACAACAAGGTATGACAGCGGCAAGTTGGACGCCAGCTATAGTAATGTAAAGTAACCACATGACATTGATCTACCCCCAGACACCCTTATTCAACCCCCATTTCAACACATATGAGACTTGAAAAATGGTCCTCCAAATCCCGGGATTATAAAAAAAAAAATAAAATAAAAATGCAATAACTACTGTGTCCTAAAACAAATATGAAAGATGTAAAAAGTAAGGGGACGAAATCCTGTTTGCCCAGTGAAGCAAGAAATGATCCGTCGTCGGTAGCCTCAGTACCTGTAGTGAGCTGGCTTGTAGGGACCCTCAATGGGAACACTAATGTAGTCAGCCTGGTCCTTACTTAGCTTTGTGAGTTTAGCCCCCAGCTTCCCAAGATGCAGTGCAGCCACCTTCTCATCTAAGTGCTTTGGCAACACGTACACCTTCTTCTCGTATTTCCCACTGCTCTTCTCCTTCCACAACTCCAGCTGGGCAATCACTTGGTTGGTGAATGAGCATGACATCACAAAGCTAGGATGCCCAGTTGCACACCCAAGGTTCATCAGACGCCCCTCTGCCAACACTATTATCCCTGTCTTTGTGTCTGGGAATTCAAACCTGTCTGTCTGTGGCTTGATCGTTATCCTCTTCACTCCTGGGAATGTCTCTAGTCCGAGCATGTCTATCTCGTTGTCAAAGTGACCGATGTTGCATACAATCGCGTTGTTCTTCATCTTCCTCATGTGATCCACCATTATGATGTCCTTGTTTCCGGTGGTGGTCACGAAGATGTCTGCTTCTGAGACCACATCCTCAAGGGTCAACACCTGGAGACCTTCCATCAGGGCTTGGAGAGCACAGATGGGGTCAATCTCAGTTACAATCACACGGGCACCAGCAGCCTTCATGGCAGCAGCACAGCCCTTTCCGACATCTCCGTACCCGCACACAACCGCAACCTTGCCGGCAATCATCACATCAGTAGCCCTCATCAGACCATCAGGGAGAGAGTGGCGGCAACCGTACAAGTTGTCAAACTGTATACACAAATCATATAATTAGCAGACTGACTGAAAAACAAAAGCATACTACTTACTATACTGGATGGCTCTGTTATTAGTTGTACCTTGCTCTTGGTGACAGAGTCATTGACGTTGATAGCAGGGAACAACAAGGAGCCATTAGCCTGCATCTGGTAGAGCCTCTTAACACCGGTGGTGGTCTCTTCGGAGACACCAACCAATCTTTCCTTCATCTTGTGGTACTTCTTGGGGTCGACCTTGAGGCTGTCACGGATCAAACCCAACACAAGCTGGAATTCAGGGTTGTCAGTGGAGGTGGGGTCAGGGATCTTGCCAGACTTCTCAAACTCCTCCTCAGCCTTGACACCCTCGTGGATCAAAAGGGTGGCATCACCACCATCATCCACGATGAGGTCAGGGCCACCACCAGGACCCCAGTCCAGAGCCCTCTCAGTGCACCACCAGTACTCTTGGAGGGTCTCACCCTTCCACGCAAACACTGCAGCGCTGTCCCTAGCTATCGCAGCTGCCGCATGGTCCTGACATTTATATACGCAAATTAAATTAATAAGATCTACTACCCTTCCCAAGTCATAAATCAAAAGAAAATTGTTACTGAAGTAAGATCTAAACGCTTTCATTAATCCAAAGTGAAGGAACCCATTCAATACAGGAGATCAATCCACATTTGGATTATTATAGATTGGAATAAAAGCTTAGCGGTTAATTTGTCAGAATCAATTATTGGTGATTTAGATTTCAATAGTATTTCATGATACAGAAGATCAATCACATCATCAGATTCCTGGATCTACGTCAAATCACGCGCTCAAACAAAAAAAAAACAAATACAGTATACAGCCGAGGAGAATGCGACATTTGACAAAATCTTTTTCTTAAAAAAGAATGAAACAAACAATCAGATGAGATGAGATCCAACAAAAAAACAATGATGCGTATGTCAGAAAATGCAGATGATGAGAAATGAGAAAATATGAATGTATACCTGAGTGGAGAAGATGTTGCAGGAGCACCATCTGACCTCAGCACCAAGAGCAGTGAGGGTTTCGATAAGAACAGCAGTTTGAATGGTCATGTGAAGAGAGCCAGTGATCTTAGCACCCTTCAATGGCTGAGAAGGTCCGAACTCAGTACGGCAAGCCATGAGTCCAGGCATTTCGACCTCGGCGAGCTCAATTTCGAGCCTGCCGAAGTCGGCCTGGGACATGTCCTTGACCTTGTACTCCCTTCCAGAGCTGGTCTTCTCCACTGCCAGGGACGCCATTGTAGTCTCTCTCTAGAAAGGAGGGAAGCTTTCTCTCTCTAGAAATAGAAGGGGGCAGTGGGGAAAGTGTGGGGCTGTGCGAGGAGATAGGGGAGCCTGGGGAGGGACTATAAATAGGTTTGATGACTAGAATAGACGGTCAGGATGGACTGATCCCGGGGTTGTTGGTGGATGCGATTTTTTGTTAAAATATCATCGTATAAGATGGGATCCCGTAAAAGGGAAGTGTGAGTGCGTGACTGACTAATTATGTGATGACCTGCTGCTTTCAATATCAAAACTAATTAATGAGTGATGACCACACTATGACATTGTGTAGTGGCAAAAATCACTTTTACTGCTACCTTCATTTTGGTTCAACTCCACTTTCATGCCAATTCTAACTTCTCCCATGTTAACATGATTTAGAATGATCTATTTTTTTAACACCCTCACAAAAAAAGAAAAAAGAAATTATCTATTTAACAGTAAATTTTGAAATTAAGGAAGGCTTTTTTTTTTTAAAAAAAAAAGGGGGTTATGTGAACTGTGAGGGATGGAATCATAATATTGGATAGTTTAATTTTAGGGATTTAAAAACATTTATTAAGAATTTTCAAGCTCTAACCTTTTGATTGATACATAATTTGTATTTTGTACATTTCATGGGTCATGGCAATCACATTTAAGGTCATGTTGTTTGATTGAAAAATAATATTAGAAAAATATAAAACTATATTTTTTAATAAAATATTATGTAAAAAATTATTGAATAAAAATGATCCTTGAAAAATGTGAAAGACAATTATTTTTAGACAGAATGAGTATTACTAACCTTACATTATCTTAACTCACTCTTACTTTATCATCCCAAAGAATAGGGCTAGTAACAATTTTGTTTTGTTCATTTTACATTTATTTTATTGTAATAATTTAATTTAGATATTTTTGATCCTATGACAAAGTCTTTACAAAATTTGCTTGAATTATTTATTCTTGTAAGTTGTGTTATACATGTGATTAAAGGCTTGTTAGACAAATTTGTTTTTTTAAAAAAAATTAAGTTAATTGCTTAAATAATATATAACTATTTGAAAAATTTTGTCAGTTTTAGCCACGTGACCGCCGGGGGGGGGGGGGGAGCAATCTTGTAGCCCACACCCTTGCTCACTACCAACCTACCGCCTTTGCAAAGAGGGTATGGTCGGGAGTGATCCCAAATCTTATCAATGATATGGCGGCCGAAGCTATGTCTACCATTATTAATAATGAAATAATATGAATTCGTGTGTTTGTTCAAAAAAAAAAAAACTATTTGAGTACTAAATAGTTAACTAGCATATAGTTGGTCTAGTTTATTTATCAGTGAATATTTATTTAGATTATCCATAAAATATGTTCAATGATTAATTGTTCATTTCATAGATTAATCAAAATTTACATACAAATATATCGATAATTTGCAAGATATGAAATTAATAAAGGCTAATTTTTCACCATGAACTGTTGGACACTACTTTTAAAAGCCACAAGCTATTATTATTACCCTTCTAAAAATTTTATTAAAGGTTGACTGCAACTTAAAATCCTACCCCAATGCCATATCTTTATGAACAATAATAATAGTAGTTTGATTTAATTAAAATGTTAAATGTTACTTTGATTTTAGGATTAAAAAAAATGATTTCATTAATAAAGTGTCAAACAACACTTATAATGAAAATCGTGAATAAATAGTGGTAAATTTAAAATATAGATATGAAATTTCACTTTCAAATAATTAATACAAATTTTACTAACATTCGACTCTAAATTTATGACAATTATCTTTCCGTTACTTTTCTCCGATCACTCCGCATCTTTTACATTAGTGGAGAATCTCATAATCCACATCGAATAATTTAAGTTCAATCTTCATTTCAGGTACTAGACCACACCAATTGATCAAAATTCTAAATAAGAGAGTAAATACCTTATATTAAGTGTGTAACGACCCGCCCTAAACCCGTATTAAATAAGGCCTTAATCCCAGTGATTAACGAAATTACGCTGTTCAAAATTTTCTTTCTTTTACGTTAATATGGTTATTACTGTTATTATTATTATTATTTATTTTTATGCGCGACAGGTCTCGAGCAAGGCGATGGTTAAATGGGTTGATTTTATGTTATCGCAGATTTAAAGTTATAAGTATTATTACGAGTTTATGAATACTTTTACGATAAGTTATATAATTTATTTTATCATTCTCAATTTTACGCTTGTAACCGAAGAAGGTTATATTAATTTTAATTTCCGTTTCAATTACGATTTACATTTATCCAACCTTTCTAATGGTAATCTTTTGGCCGACCTATTCTATTAATGTGTCCTACCAATTTATTTTATGTGGTTTAATACAGTTGATTTTACCCAATTTATTCCCTAGTAACTTTATTTAATCATCTACTAAATTATTTTACCAAGTTTATGTTCGCTAATTTTATTTTAGTTGATACCAATTATTTTACGTAGCAAGCTACTTACACTTTTGGGTAGCCTAAATTACTAATTAGGAGGTTAAGTAATTAAGTGGGAGTGTTTTATATATGAGGGGGTGAGTTAGTATGGGTGTATGTCATTTTATTTGGATGAAACACAATAGCATTCACTCTTCTCTTCCTCCCTCTGCTGCGCCAGCCCCACCCCAGCCGTACCCCCTGTTTTCCGGCCAGAATCCGGCGGACGGAGGTCTCGTCGGCGACCACCAAGCGGTGGCCGTGTTTCCCCTTCCACCTCTTTCTTGTTGTTCTCCTTCAATTTCTTCTCCAAGTGGTATAATCTCAAACCCTAACTTTATTCTTTATGTTTCAAATCTGAATTTCACTTATAAATTGTGTGATTCTTGTTGTTCTTCATCTCTTTTATGTTTTTAAGCATGAATTTATGTTGTGGTTAAGTTAGGTTAATTAGGGTTTAAGTTTTGGGTTGAATGCATGTATATTTTGGGTGTTCTTGAAGAGTTCTTGATAGATTTGTGGTGGATGATGATTCTATCTTTGTGCATGTGAGTTTGTTGAAGGAATATTGAATTTTGGGACTGATTATAAGTATTGGTTATGTTAATTTTGTGATTTTGTGCTTAAATGATATGAATTGGTGAGAATTTGGGGAAGGAATGCTAGTACAAGCATTGTTTCAAGTAGCATGATTTAATCCATGGCTGCATGTGAGATTTATGATGTTATTTGAGTAAGTTTTGAATGTTCATTTCTGGAAATATGATGAATGTTAGCTAATTTGAGATTTGGTTGTGTATTGGTATGTTTTAGAAGCTTAAACAAACATTAGAGGTGGGATTAAGGGCATTAAAGTTTCTGTTTGGGAATCTGATTTTTACAGAGGATGAAAAATGTGAATTTTGTCCGGATTTTTACTGGAAATGATAGCCCATGTGATTATCTAACTCTAGGCTTTGGAATTTCGAGAATCCGATATGTATAGCCCGAGATACGAGCAAAACCGTGAAAAGGGTGCAATTATTTACGTTTTCTGAGTCAGTTATTTCTTGCTAAGTTTTCGTCCATTTGGAGACTTTATTGGCTTTAGTGATAAACATAAAAGTTTTAGGTTACTCTTTAAGCTTTCCGGAAAGATAAGATTTGTGCCCATACGATATCGGGAGTGAAAGATATGAGGCCATGATTAAGGGCTGTCAATTTAGTTTTCTGCCCGGAATATTATTTTCAATTTCTGACTTTGGGGCCATAATTCAATCTTTAAGGAGTTCTAATCAATGGGTGAATTGTATGTCAATGTTAGGATAATCAAGATATGTATTCTAGGTTGCAAGTATGATCATTTGGTGAGGATGGTTTTCTCCGAAAGGTGTAATTGTCATTAGTAAGTCATGGTTATACTATTGAAGAACTAAAAGAGTTATTAGCACATATTGATGTTTGGTTTAGAATTCGGGATGCTTATCTAGCCTAAGGCTTCTTTGATCTCTAAATAGTCTCAAGAAATAATCTTCTTCTAAGTTCATAACTCTAGTTCATCGTTTCAAATGCTCCCGAAATTAATATTTCATTCTCATAATTGTCTTCCTTGTCGCTTGACGACATTCCCAAATAAAGTCAAAGAACTCGTTAATCCTCATTTTAGCCTTCCATTTCTTGAGTTTCATACTCCATCCATCTGATTGTCTAAGTCTACTCTACAATTCATAAGCTTTCCATCGATTATTTACAAGCCTCTATATGAGTTTCATATCGGAAGTTCAAACCATCTTCTGTCCGGGCTACTTTTCGAGCCCTTCCTTTCATTTTTAGACTTCGGTCCAATTGACAAATTGTAGAACGTGATTTTCCCTTTCCTAAAAGTACTCGTTTACAAAAATCCGAGTTTACTAGCTCAAGTTATCATCAAATCATCGATTTATCCAAGAACTGAAATTTCTATTTTCTCATCCATTTTAAGTTATCAAGTTTTAATTACTTTCATCCTAGCTTGTAAATGCAAGGACTTTATTTAAACTCTCAATTTTCTTATGCTCTTATTATAGTTTCCAAGTCGCTCAAACCGTCCCAAGCTCGAGGCACGTCGCCAGATCTTTCTACTACCCAAGGTACGCGAATTGTCCAACTTTTCGCTCCTTATTATCATTTAATGTTTTCATGGTTATTTTAAGTTGTGCTTTAATGTTTATGTTACGGTTTTAAAAGGTCCCATTTTATGTTTTCTTTGTGCTAGTTACTTATAGGTGCTAGCTCTTTTTATGTCTGATACTCCTGATCAGAGTGTCCAGTCCTGGCCAGTGTCGACTGCTCGGCAGTCACCCAATCCAAACTTCGATCGGTTTGCGCATGCGCGTGTGTGAGATGCATTGCATCGATCGTAAGGGACCAAATACTTATGTTTTAGTACCTATCTTACCTTTCTTGTACTTTACCTTTTACGTTGATGAATCAAGTTATTTTATTCTTGTTTATCTCTTTCCCCGTTTTCAAAATGAATTTAAATGCCGGCACTAAAACTGTTTTTGAACGGTTTGACGTGTTGGAGGTTTACGTACTGAGTGTTTCCCCACTCATTTTTGCATATGTTTTAATGTTTTTTTAGGCGGTCCGAGCTCTCAAGTTAAAGGCACGGATAAGCAAAGGTAGGAGTTTTCCCGACCAAGGTAGTCATGAACGTCGTTGTTGGCCGACTCCGGTGGTCTTTATGGTTTCGAAGGCCGTTTTATATATGGAAAGGGTTTATATATATATATATATATCTTTGATGGTTGTATAAAGTCTAATTCCCATGTTTTGATGGTTCCTAAGCATGGAGTGTTTGTATTATGTTTAATTGGTGATTTAAGTGTATGGTATTGGTGTGTTTGAGTTTGTAGCCTTGTCCCGAGTGGGGACGATGGTAATACCTCCACCCTAGGTGTTCCGCTTCGCTAATCACAGGCTTAGTGTATGTTTAATGTTAATCTTGTGATTAAGGGTGTTCGGGTGTTACAGTTGTGGTATCAGAGCGGAATTATAAGAACTTGAGGATTTAGAGTTTCATGGGAATTGGTGATACGGATTTGAGCAATATGGATGTTATGTGTGATATATGCACCTTTATGGATTGAGATTGGGAATATGTGAAATGTATCGGGATGGATGTTGAGCATGAAGCTCCAAATGAGTATATGAAGTGTACATGTTTTCTTGCAGGAATGAAGTTATGTAAAAATTTGGGATAGTCCGATTTATAGGGGAAGTGCTGTCGAAATTTCTCCAGAGTTTAGAGAGCTTTAGTATAAAAATCTAAAGAAGTTTAAGTACAAATTGCAAGTAATCTAATAGTTTGATGCAAGTGAAGCGTGCTAAGCGCTTTTGAGAATGCTAGGCATGTTGAATTAGTCTCGAAAGGAGAATTTTAGTCATTCAAAGAAAAGCAAACAAATCCAATTCCAAGTGGGATTGATGTAGAGGGCAAAGGAAGTGTTAAGTGCCTTATCATGGTGTGTTGTGAAATGTTTAAAAGCGTTTAAATGATATGAGTGATTAGTACGCTCCAAGTATAGTAAGTGAAGTCACAGGGATCTTAAGAGGGAATAAGAGTTCCTTTAGTATCAAATGAGGTTCAAGTTGGTTAAGTCTCGGATCTTGCCTTGATTTTCTTTTATTAATTTTAACGAGCTCTTATTTGCTGAGTTTATTAAAACCTCGCGTTCATGTTATATATATGTAATATAGAGGGAACCCAATGGTGACCCTTTTCCCAACTCATTCGCAATGTTTATGGAGCCCAATATCTGGAGGAAGCTATGACTCAATTAATGAAGACTACACCTCCGCCTAGAACGGTTGAGATAAAAAGTACAGACAGGTTCTATGTAGCTAAGGAGGCAGTAAGTACTTTGTTATGCATAGTTGACATGGGAATAATTGGTATCCGGGTGTGGTGGAACACAAAGGATTATACTAATAGCCGTTCCATGCTTTAAGTGCTTCCAAGTTATTCTTGGAATAAAGGAAAATGGGTCGGACTCTAGTAGCGTGTAAATGCAAAGGTAGCACGCGTAGTGGTCTTTAAAACAGGAATTTGGGGCCAACAAGTAGTATACGAATCTTTTGGTCCGTTTTAGTATAAGCGGTAGATATTTACATATGTAAATGATTCCCCGAACCTTGGACCATCACGTGATAACGCTTTCGAGAGTTAAGAGCAGCTATTAAACCCCACATGACCGGAAGAATACGTAAATGGATAGTTGGCCGCGTTGCCTTGACCAAGCTTGAGATGCGATATTCCGAGGTACCAGTTTCGATAACTCGGGTCTGGATGTAATTCTATAGAGATTCACCTGAAGTGATAAGGGGAAAAAGTGCTTTATACTTATCTGAATTGTTCAAATGGTTTGAAGGGTCTAATAACAGTAGTCAATAAGATAAACAAGGGTCTTATGAACGTAGTACCCACGATAGAGGCATTAGCGCGAATATAAGGATTTTAACGTTGGTCGTGGAGATAATGATAGCCACCTTTAATCCTGTATAAGGAAGGAAGTTAGGGGAGGAATAAAAAGGGGAAACAATAGAATAATGATGAAATTAGGAAGTTAGTGTGGGACTGGAGATTTATGACTAAGAACGAGGAAAAAGGGGAAATTCCGATTTGAGGAATAAATTTATTGCATATCTGGACTTCATAGGGACATCCAATGAGTTGGTGAGGTTCAACCCTCCTCTGTATGGCTAGAATACTTCGAGTTCATCATTTGAATCAAGTCTTATATCACAATCATATTGAACACACCTTTTTGGCTTTTGGCTTTATCCTCGTAAGACTGCATTCGGCTTTGTCAATTCTAGTCATTTCTTATTTTCAAGAACTCCTAGGAGAGTCTATAATTGTTATCGACCAATCATTTCGGTTCATTAAGGCTATGTCCACACCCTTTTGGCACCGCTCTCTTTCCTCAATTTCCTCTTGGGGAAAGTGCCTTTCTTTTAACAGTTATCCACTCATTCATCCAGTGGTGATGGACTACATCTATTCTACCATGTTTTCTATTTGGTCATCTTTCCTCTTTTCCGAAATAGTCATCATTCTCAGTAAGGATCTATAGTTTATATCCAAGTTTTAGCTTAAATACAAGTTACTATTCGATCAATATCAACAACTTACGTTTTGTTCACCCAAGCGGCTATTGCCAATCATTCATGTATCCTCGATATTCTTTCTCCTGATTCAAGAATCAAGAACTTACCCAGGATCTTTTCTTTATCTCAAGCTCATGTCAGTGTCTCTTATGGATTACTTTATTCATGGAATCATTATACTTATTATCCCTATCAATTATTTTGTCTCTGGTTAATTACCCGTACGAGAAGGTAGACCTTAGGTGGGACATCTCAATTTTGGGTATGGATTGGTTAGACCTAACTCACGCTCAGATTAGGTACGGGAAAGAAACAGTCGTTCTTAAGAATACCTCGGGAATAGAGATTTAATTATTGGGGACATAGGAATAAATCAGTGTCCTATCCTAACCAATGTAAAGGCTCGGAAGATACTAGATCAAGGGTGCAAGGGTTACCTGTGTTCGATTAGTAAAGATCCTAAGAATCCACCCAAGATAGAAGAGATTCCAGTAGTGCCAGAATTCCCAGATGTTTTCCCGAGGAAGTTACAAGTTACCCCGAGGAGGGAGATCGACTTCGTTCTAAGGAAATTCCCTTAGTCAAAGTATTATGGGCTAACAAAGACGCCTCGGAAGCCAGGTGGGAAACCGAGGAAGAAAGGAAGATTAGTCCAGCAACAAGTTTCGGGGACGAAACTTCTTTTTAGGGGGGAGGGTGTAACGACCCGCCCTAAACCCGTATTAATTAAGTCCTTAATCCCAGTGATTAACAAAATTACGCTGCTCAAAATTTTCTTTCTTTTACGTTAATATGGTTATTACTGTTATTATTATTATTTATTTTTATGCGCGACAGGTCTCGAGCAAGGCGATGGTTAAATGGATTGATTTTATGTTATCGCGGATTTAAAGTTATAAGTATTATTACGAGTTTATGAATACTTTTACGATAAGTTATATAATTTATTTTATCATTCTCAATTTTACGCTTGTAACCGAAGAAGGTTATATTAATTTTAATTTCCGTTTCAATTACGATTTACATTTATCCAACCTTTCTAATGGTAATCTTTTGGCCAACCTATTCTATTAATGTGTCCTACCAATTTATTTTATGTGGTTTAATACTAGTTGATTTTACCCAATTTATTCCCTAGTAACTTTATTTAATCATCTACTAAATTATTTTACCAAGTTTATGTTCGCTAATTTTATTTTAGTTGATACCTATTATTTTACCTAGCAAGCTAATTACACTTTTGGGTAGCCTAAATTACTAATTAGGGGGTTAAGTAATTAAGTGGGAGTGTTTTATATATGAGGGGGTGAGTTAGTATGGGTGTATGTCATTTTATTTGGATGAAACACAATAGCATTCACTCTTGTCTTCCTCCCTCTGCTGCGCCAGCCCCACCCCAGCCGTACCCCCTGTTTTCCGGCCACATTCCGGCGGCCGGAGGTCTCGTCGGTGACCACCAGGCGGTGGCCGTGTTTCCCCTTCAACCTCTTTCTTGTTGTTCTCCTTCAATTTCTTCTCCAAGTGGTATAATCTCAAACCCTAACTTTATTCTTTATGTTTCAAATCTGAATTTCACTTAAAAATTGTATGATTCTTGTTGTTCTTCATCTCTTTTATGTTTTTAAGCATGAATTTATGTTGTGGTTAAGTTAGGTTAATTAGGGTGTAAGTTTTGGGTTGAATGCATGTCAACTTTGGGTGTTCTTGAAGAGTTCTTGATAGATTTGTGGTGGATGATGATTCTATCTTTGTGCATGTGAGTTTGTTGAAGGAATATTGAATTTTGGGACTGATTATAAGTATTGGTTATGTTAATTTTGTGATTTTGTGCTTAAATGATATGAATTGGTGAGAATTTGGGGAAGGAATGCTAGTACAAGCATTGTTTCAAGTAGCATGATTTAATCCATGGTTTCATGTGAGATTTATGATGTTATTTGAGTAAGGTTTGAATGTTCATTTCTGGAAATATGATGAATGTTAGCTAATTTGAAGTTTGGTTGTGTATTGGTATGTTTTAGAAGCTTAAACAAACATTAGAGGTGGGATTAAGGGCATTAAAGTTTCTGTTTGGGAATCTGATTTTTACAGAGGATGAAAAATGTGAATTTTGTCCGGATTTTTACTGGAAATGATAGCCCAAGTGATTATCTAACTCTAGGCTTTGGAATTTCAAGAATCCGATACGTATAGCCCGAGATACGAGCAAAACCGTGAAAAGGGTGCAATTATATACGTTTTTTGAGTCAGTAACTTCTTGCTAAGTTTTCATCCATTTGGAGACTTTATTGGCTTTAGTGATAAACATAAAAGTTTTAGGTTACTCTTTAAGCTTTCCGGAAAGATAAGATTTGTAACCATACGATATCGGGAGTGAAAGATATGAGGCCGTGATTAAGGGCTGTCAATTTAGTTTTCTGCCCAGAATATTATTTTCAATTTCTGACTTTGGGGCCATAATTCAATCTTTAAGGAGTTCTAATCAATGGGTGAATTGTATGTCAATGTTAGGATAATCAAGATATGTATTCTAGGTTGCAAGTATGATCATTTGGTGAGGATGGTTTTCTCCTAAAGGTGTAATTGTCATTAGTAAGTCATGGTTATACTATTGAAGAACTAAAAGAGTTATTAGCACATATTGATGTTTGGTTTAGAATTCGGGATGCTTATCTAGCCTAAAGCTTCTTTGATCTCTAAATAGTCTCAAGAAATAATCTTCTTCTAAGTTCTCAACTCTAGTTCATCGTTTCAAATGCTCCCGAAATTAATATTTCATTCTCATAATTGTCTTCCTTGTCGCTTGACGACATTCCTAAATAAAGTCAAAGAACTCGTTAATCCTCATTTTAGCCTTCCATTTCTTGAGTTTCATACTCCATCCATCTGATTGTCTAAGTCTATTCTACAATTCACAAGCTTTCCATCGATTATTTACAAGCCTCTATATGAGTTTCATATCGGAAGTTCAAACCATATGATTTGTTTTTATGTGCCGACAAACCAGCTTCTGTCCGGGCTACTTTTCGAGCCCTTCCTTTCATTTTTAGACTTCGGTCCAGTTGACAAAGTTGTAGAACGTGATTTTCCCTTTCCGAAAAGTACTCGTTTGCAAAAATCTGAGTTTCCTAGCTCAAGTCATCATCAAATCATCGATTTATCCAAAAACTGAAATTTCTATTTTCTCATCCCTTTTAAGTTATCAAGTTTTAATTACTTTCATCCTAGCTTGTAAATGCAAGGACTTTATTTAAAATCTCAATTTTCTTATGCTCTTATTATAGTTTCCAAGTCGCCCAAACCGTCCCAAGCTCGAGGCACGTCGCCAGATCTTTCTACTACCCAAGGTACGCGAATTGTCCAACTTTTCGCTCCTTATTATCATTTAATGTTTTCATGGTTATTTTAAGTTGTGCTTTAATGTTTATGTTACGGTTTTAAAAGGTCCCATTTTATGTTTTCTTTGTGCTAGTTACTTATAGGTGCTAGCTCTTTTTATGTCTGATACTCCTCATCAGAGTGTCCAGTCCTGGCCAGTGTCGACTGCTCGGCAGTCACCCAATCCAAACTTCGATCGGTTTGCGCATGCGCGTGTGTGAGATGCATTGCATCGATCGTAAGGGACCAAATACTTATGTTTTAATACCTATCTTACCTTTCATGTACTTTACCTTTTACGTTGATGAATCAAGTTATTTTATTCTTGTTTATCCCTTTCCCCGTTTTCAAAATGAATTTAAATATCGGCACTAAAACCGTTTTCGAACGGTTTGACGTGTTGGAGGTTTACGTACTGAGTGTTTCCCCACTCATTTTTGAGTATGTTTTAATGTTTTGTTTTAGGCGGTCCGAGCTCTCAAGTTAAAGGCAAGGATAAGCAAAGGTAGGAGTTTTCCCGACCAAGTCAGTCATGAACGTCGTTGTTGGCCGACTCCGGTGGTCTTTATGGTTTCGAAGGCCGTTTTATATATGGAAAGGGTTTTTATATATATATCTTTGATGGTTGTATAAAGTCTAATTCCCATGTTTTGATGGTTCCTAAGCATGGAGTGTTTGTATTATGTTTAATTGGTGATTTAAGTGTACGGTATTGGTGTGTTTGAGTTTGTAGCCTTGTCCCGAGTGGGGACGACGGTAATACCTCCACCCTAGGTGTTCCGCTGCGCTAATCAAAGGCTTAGTGTATATTTAATGTTAATCTTGTGATTAAGGGTGTTGGGGTGTTACAAAGTGTGAACTAAAACTCGTGTGAACGAAGGGACAAACTTTGTTTAATTACCAAAACTTAAAATTATAACTCATAATTGGAATATGAATCGATCAAATTGGAGCTTACCATCGCCAATGACAACCCTTTCAAAATTGGAGGTTAATTAGGTTTCCAAGAGTGAAAAGAAGAGATGAGAAAGAAGATGTGCGTTAAATACTACTTCAAATGGTATTGTTTACCATACCCCCTCCATAAAATTAATGCATGCTAGGTATGAAAAAACTCATCTTTATGGTGGGATAATGGCCCAAAAAGAACATATATATTTTGCATCATAGATCAATAATTCGCAGGCATAGGATCAACAAACCCCAAAATTACTTCCCAAAACAGAGCAATAACAACACTATACCAAATATCAACACAAAAGCTCAATCAACTTCAACACCAAAACAAAATTAAACGAGGAGATATGAATAGTTGTAAAAAGATTACTCACCCAAGTGCACTACAAATGGTCAAGACCCGCATAAAAGGCTCGCCCACCAACACGACTCAAAAAACTCCAAACTTCTCACCCTTACCACTTTAAAAAAACACTAAATGGTTTGTAAAGGGAAGCATTTCAAAAACCGCCAAAAGGCTAAAACTTGAGGGGGAGACAGAGGTTCCGAGATTGGGTCTCAAACTACCTTTTTTTCATTCATAAACTTCAGTTGAGTTCTCACCTTCAACTTGCCCAAGTGTATATGGCAAGGTTTAGGGAAAATCCTACGAGATAACCCCAAAAATCAAGGGCTACAAACAACCTTAATACAAATCAAAGGCTACGATTTAGTCTTTCAAATACATTAGATTGGGAGCGGGGAAACTAGAGAAAATTACACGAGATTAATGAAAGCCTAAAACATGAAGAAAGGGGGGAACATTGCGTTTAAGTGTTAAATATCCGTATATGACATGATCGTGTCAGACTGTGACACGATTATGTCACTTGAAATCTCTTCAAGTGGCACGGCAAGTCCCATAGGGCACGACCTTGTCATGGGTAGGACACAATTGTGACCCCTCTTTGGACGGATCGTCACTCCTATAGGGCACGATCGTGTCATGGGTAGGACTCGATCGTAACCCCCTGTCTAGACGGGTCATCACGATCATGTCTATCCCATACAAGATCGTGTCCTTCACATTCCAACAATGTTCAAGCCTCCCTGCGGATGACACACTCGTAAGGGCTTGTGGCACACTCATGTTGTATGCACTCCTTCCACTTGTTTGGTCTTCCTTCTCCTTATGTGCATCCCAACTCTCCTTATTAGCAAACCGAGGGTATGTTGACTCCCCAGAGACCCCGTGAGGCCTTGGGAATACCCCAAGAGCAGATGAAACCGGAAGAGACCCCGAGTTCACTTGGCTTGAACCTAGTGAAATCCTTGGTCAAGGCACGAACGTCGTGAGATGCAGTTTTGATCACAGTCTTTTCATCGATATCTGGCAAGACAAGCCCGGTCCTTGGTGTCGAGGCAGTGAGGTATGTATCAAAAATTGAAAGAGTAACAAAAACGAGTATCACGTCCTACTCCATTTATTTCACAATAACTATCACTTTTAACTTTTTATATTCAATACATCATTTTAAATATTATTTTCTAACATCATATATTTACGAAAAATTACATCATTGTAATCATATAAAAACATTTCTCATGAAAAATTTTACAGTGTTAATTTTATATTTTAAATTATATATATATATATATATATATATATAATTAATGATCAAAATTTATAAATATTTGAAGGTGGGTAGTGCAAGATATAGGCTTTAATGAATGTACGTAAGTATTGATTACATCCTCCTTTAAAATTTAATTGCCATGTACTAAGTTGTCTTGAAAATTTTCAGGAAAATTGGATTTAAATAATCTGAATTTTGGCCATAGTAGACTAAATAATCTGAACTTTATATTTGAATTTAAATAATCCGAACTTAGCCCCCCTTGGATTTTAGTAGCACGCCACAACTTAACTCTGCGGCAGGATGACGTGGCGGCGGAGGCACGTGCCTTGGCTTTTTTGTTGTGCCGTGTCAGCTTACTATTGTCATTCCGCCGCCGAGTTAAGGTAACTTTTTATATTCACTTAACTCGGAAGTGTGCTACTAGAATCGAAGAGGTCAAAGTTCAGATTATTTAGAACTAAATCTAAAGTTCAGACTATTTAGTCTACTATGACCCAAAGTTCAGATTATTAAATCCAATTTCTCAAATTTTTATTGTTAGTTTTTCCATATATAATGGGTTGTTATATAACATTATTATTATTAGATTGGAAAATACTATTGTACTTTATAATATTTGTCCTTTTTTGAAAAATTATGTGATCAAAATTTTAAAACTTTGATTATAATTTTTCTAATATATACACTGATTTGTTATATAAAATTACTATTATTAGATTCGTTATGAAAAATACTATCCTAAAGGTATAATATTACAATTGCTAATAGTATTATATGAGAAATTATCAATCAAAAAATAACATTAAAGACCGTGATAGTCAATTAAAACACAAATAATATACTCCCTCCTTTCCAATTTATGTGTCACTTTGGACACAATTTAGAAGATCAAGAAAACTTCCTATATGTATTAATTTAGCACATTGAAAATGTAGAAAAGTTGAATAAAATGGTGAATAAATAAAGGAAAAGGGGAATTGTAGACACAAAATAATGTCACTACTGTTTTTAGCTCAAAAGAGAGAGTTCTTAAGGAAATCCTTAGGGTCAAACTCCAGCACGTGTCCCAATAAAGGATCATAGTGGATTTTCAATGGCGTGAGACTCTTCGGTCAAGTCAAGGTCAGCTCTCGGTCAAACGGGTCAGTGGGGTCCTAGCGGACTTTGTGTACATGTGCCCAAAATGTATTTTTAGTGGTTTCTGGAAGCATGAGCCAAGGTGGGGGTCCTAGCGGATTTTTGAGCCAAAACCGGGTTCTAGCGGATTTTTGGAGATTTTGGACCAAACCGGGTTCTAGCGGATTTTTGAGGATTTGGGACCAAATGGGGTCCTAGCGGATTTTTGAGGTTTTGGTCCAAAATCCTAGCAGACTTTTGAAGATTTTGAGCCAAAATCCTAGCAGACTTTTGAAGATTTTGAGCCAAAAATCCTTTTGAAGACTTTGGGCTAAAAATCCTGACGGACTTTAGCTCAAGCTCAAAACTAAAGCTTCGGGGAATTATTTTTCATTTCGGGCCCAGAGTGATCCTAGCAGACTATTGTCAAAAGTCCTGGCAGATTTTCACAAGTAAATGGCAGATTTGTGATAACTGTTGAAAACGAATGCTAAAATTTGCGTTAGTAACTTCCAGTCCCGGCTGACTTTTTGGGGGTGATGCAGTAAAAAAACCGCCAAAAAAACTGCCCGTGGCAATTAAGGAAATTCTAGCGAATTCCTTGTACCCAGTAGGAAGTTGAATGAGAGAAAACTGTTCAAAACTGCTTAAATAACTGACAAAAGGAAACTTCTCGTGGCAGGGAATCCTAGCGGATTCTTTTTACCCCACAATGAATTATTAGTGGAAAAAACCGCAAGTCAACTGTCAGAGAAAGTCCTAGCGGATTTTTGGAGGGGATGCATTCAAAAGTTGTTAAAAAAAACCTTCTACGATGCAATTGTAGGTCAAAACCGCTACTCCCCACTACAAAGGCCTAGCGGATTTCTGGGGCAGGCATAAGAAAACTGTCCCTTTAGGCTATAAAAAGGAGCTTTTTCTCAGTTTTGAGGACGAATTTTCGGGAGGTATAGTTTGAGATTCCTGCATACAACAATTTCAAAGAGAAATTCTTCTACTATTAAGTCGTGAAATCCTAACGGATTTCTGGGTCTCGAGCCACATTCAGAAATTTTTCAGTCGAGTTTTATTCGCGAACATGGCCTGAAAGTCCTAGCGGATCTTGAAGGACACACCGGCCTGCTGCGGGGTCCTGATTCCATTTGGTAAAATTTATTCGCTTGGTTTCCTTCTTAGTTTGTAACAATGTAGTCGTATTCACCCCGCCCGCTGTAACTTTTTTGTACTTTATTTTGCAAACTTTTGTTATTTCGTTTGCATGCATCGTTAATCCAAAAAAGGTGTGACAACTTTGTTTCTTTTAGTTCTTTTCTTTTAAACTCGATCTAGTAAAGACCGTTTTGACGGGCGATGGAAAGGCACCCCCTTTACATTTGTACCTTTACCCCCGATCCAGACTTTGGTTCGAAGATCGTGGCGTTTGTTTTAATTTATTTTGTTAGTTTTCGTAAAACTAACTGACGACTCCATATATGTTTCTTTTTATTTCATGCAAGTCGACATATTCGATATGATTAACTTTTTGTCCTTGAAATCGAGATAACATTGATTAAAATGACATACCGACGTAGTGCACTATCCAGGAATCCTAGCGGATTCTTGGTCAGTGGATTGGGCCGGGTGGTCATTTTGGTCATAAAATGGTCCCTGCGGTTTGATAACAAATCAACCTTGTGCTATAGGTCAAGAATCCTAGCGGATTTTTGGTTGGTAGTCATGGTTCGGATGTCATTCGACCCACTTGTGACCAGTACCCTTGTCCAGAATAGGTTCGGACCTTGGTTGACCTATAAAATCCGCTAGGATTCTTTAGTCCCAAGGTTCGGTCCATTTTTGGACGGGTAAACGTTGTCAAAATTTTGAGGATAAAAGTTCGATTATGTTTTAGTTGTTGACTAAATGAAATAATATTTACAAAATAATAATTTTTGTGCATAAAACAATCCTAAATGCACCCTAGGAAAAATAAGCCACCTTACGTCGACTCGACACTCCGCGGGGGACCGTGCCCTCCGGGCCGCGGGCCCTTGTTTAGACCCGATTTCGTGTCTAAATACCGTCTAAATCCTTAGGCTTTTGACTTGTTTCGCAGCTTGTTTTAATAACTTTTAATGCGTTTTGGTTACTATTGTAGTTTCCGAAGTGTTTACTCAAAACGATTCTAAATGGGCCAATTCTGCACCAATCTTGGGAATCTCGAGATTTCCTAAGATTCCCCGAGCCCTGGTCATGTCAAAGGCAGCGGATTAGAAGGGCCTGTCATGTCGAAAGGCAGCGGAAGCGGAAGCAATGGTTGAAGAGCACCCTGAAGAATCTTGTGGCCGAAAGAGACCGTGGCCACGGTCATATTGACCGTAGCCACGGTGCGATTGGGCGAAGGCCTAGGGAAGGAAAATGCCACCTGAGATGGACCATGGTCACGGTCACTCTGACCGTGGCCACGGTGAGATCACTACCCTGCCCAAGGAAGAATCTGGCCGAACAGGACCGTGGCCACGGTCTCCCATGACCGTAGCCACGGCGGTGCGAAGGAGCGAAAAGTTGTCAGCCCTAATCGCCTAGACCGTGCCCACGGTGCATGGGAACCGTGCCCACGGTGATGCGAAGCGAAGATAAGAATCGCGTGCCTTACGCAGGACCATGGCGACGGTCACCTTGACCGTGCCCACGGTCCCCTGCGGGACAATTTTGTCTGTTGTGTAAAATGATGAGTTTTGAGTAACAACCTTGATTACTATTTAATGTATTTAGGACATTTTAGCTAAACATCTTCTAGCAGCAGCTTTTATCTATCTTTTATGATACTTTAGCACTTTATCACATTTTAAGTTTTAGATTAGAGTGATTAGTGAAGATCTTTGCTGAGATTATTGGTTCTTGTATTGGATTCTCTTGATTTTTATTGGAAGTTTGAAGATTATTCTCAACTTTGGAGCATTGGAGCTTTATTATTCTGAAGTTTTCTTCCTTGTCATCACAATCAATGAGCATTTCTTGACCTTTCTCTCTCTAATTTATTGCTTATTTACTAATCTCAGTTTTTGTTATTATTGATATTGTTGGTATTGTTGAATGTTTATTGTCATTTTGTCTACTCTTTTAAGCAAGAATGAAGTTGTTGATGTTATTATCATGATAGTTAGGATGTTTAGTGGCTAGAACCTTAATGGGTTAGGGAGATATTAAGGGTGTGAATGGGTGATTAGGTTTGGGTTAGCAATATTAGTGAGTAACTAGTTAGGAAATCAACTTCCTAATCCTATCCTTCCCTCAAGTGGGATGTATTTGGGTGCGAAAGCATCCCGAATATATCCAATGCTTGTTGGAAGGTAGCAATTAGGATAGTTAGTATTCTAGTTCGCGAAAGCGAATAGAAACTAACTAGGAAATTCAATTCCTTGAACTCTCCCGGGTCTGTCGATGAACTTTGGGGAAGTTAATCCAGACTATCCTTGAAAGAGGAAGCCCGATGGGTATTTTCTAACGGAGTTACCATTTGATTTCCCCTTCTCGTTACTCTCTTGTTGCAAAACCCATTTCCTCATTCCCGTTTGCATCCCAAAAGTCTCCCGACACCCATTGTTTCACCTTTTTGACTGAACCTAGTATGTTTGTGCTGTTTTTACCCTGAATTCTATCATACTTGCATGATCGTAAACCCTACCTAGAGTCAATTAGTTGCAGCTAAGGCCCCTAGCTCCCTGTGGAAGAACGATAAAACCGAGGTCTTACAAACCACGTAACTAACAAAATGGCGCCGTTGCCGGGGAGCAAGAGCACCTAGCTTAGCTCTTTGTCTTTAGGTTGTTTAAGATCATTTCACTGCTAGAGATTTTGTTATCCTTGGTTACTGGAAATTTGATTCTTCTATTTGTTCCTTTTGTGCATGCGGACTCGCTCTCGACGAGGCCAAACTCCTATAACTCCACCGAACCCAAATCCGGAGAGTATTATTCGCCAAGCTAACGCTGGCTCGAGACGAAGAAGACAACAAAGGGAGCGAGAGACGATCGAAATTCCAATGGCTGAAGGAGAGCAAGTTCCACCCCGTACCTTAGCATCATATTCCTTACCATCGTCGGGTACGGGAGGCGATCCCATCACATTACCAAAATTGCCACCGAACGCATCGTTCGAGTTCCAGCCATATTTGTGGAGATATTTGAGAACACTCCGTACCATGGAGGAGAGCATGAAAATCCTATTGACCACATCAACAGGTTCCAACAACGCATTGGCTTCGTACAAATGAATGGAGTTTCCGCCGAATACATGAAGCTGAAGTTTTTCCCTCTTACTTTGAAAGGGAAAGCACTATTATGGCTCAACACGTGTCCGCCCGGAACCTATTCTACATGGGATGCCCTTAGCTGCGACTTTCTTCAAAGGTTTTTCCCCAATGATGAGACGTGTTGGTTGAGGCAAGCCATCATGAGCTTTAAGCAAGAGCCCGATGAGTCGTTATTCGAAGCATGAGGGAGATTCAAAGGTCTCCAACGGAGGTGTCCACACCACAATCTTGAGGATTGGCTATTATTGCATCACTTTTATTCCGGATTGAGTAGCTCTTTGCGAGAATCCATCGACCATGCCTCGAGGGGCATGTTCCTCAAGAAGATGGCAGGAGGAAGCAAACGTATTTCTTCACAAGCTATCCCAAAACTCTCCTCATTGGGGATGCGGCCGTGGTCCAAGGGATGGTCCTCCTCTAGAAAGCAATCCTACTATTAAATTTCTCATGAATGTCGTTCTTGAGATGCAACAAAAGGCAGCTTTGGAGGAAACCACGAGGCAGGTAAAGGCGGCTCAAGAAGTACCTATGCTTATTCCGGATGCCCGAGTCTTGGTATGTGATTTTTGTGGAGGGCCACATTCTTCGAAGCGATATGAAGAGTATCAAACCGAGCAAGTCCAAGCCATTTATCCCAACAATAACCTCTCCTATACCAATCAAACCCCCATTCGTCCTCGTGAGAATTACGCCTACAACCAACAAGCTCCACTAAACCAAAACCCACCCCCGGTTTCCCAAATCAAAATCGCCGCCAATACCACCAAAATCCTCACCAATGTCGATCTTCCCAAGCACCCAAACCACCACAACAAGAAACCCTTGACCAAACCCTTCAAAAGTTGGTTTTATCTCAAGAAAAGATAGCCTTATCTCAAGAAAAGATGGCCTTAGATCGAGAAAAAGACCAAACTCGCATTAAGAACCTCGAGTTACTATTGGCTCAATTGGCACAACAATCTCAACCTATCCAATCTTTGCCTAGCCAACCCCAACCAATCCCGAAGGGACAACTTAATGCTATTACATTGAGGAGTGGCAAGGAAACTGATGGCCCTAGGATGGTGGGAGAGGAAGTCTTGGGTGACAAAGAAGGTGATGTGGTGGATATCTCGGAGGAGGAAGATTTGATGGAGAAGCGGGAAAGTGAGTTAGTCTTGGGTGAGGAAGTTGAGGGAGTACATGAGGATGAATTGGGAGAATCTAGTAAAGAAAGAGAGGAGATGGAGAAGTTAAGGAAAGGGAAAGGAAACATGGTGGAAGAAGAACCAATCCAAACTATTGAGAAGCCAAAGCTACCGTCGGTCCCTTTTCCCGAGTGGTTAGCAAAGCCAAAATCCGATACAAAGTTTTCAAAATTCATTGAGATGCTCAAGAAGCTCCAAGTGAACATTCCATTTCTTGATGCCATTTCTGAAGTCCCGTCCTTCAAGAAGCATTTGAAGGAGCTTCTCACAAGAAAGAGGAGGATTCAAGAGAAATCTACGATCCATTTGACAGCGGATTGTAGTGCAATTATCGATAATAAATCACCGGAGAAGTTAGCCGACCCCGGAAGTTTTTCTATTCCATGCACCATTGGTGATATGCGGATTGGCCGTGCCCTTTGCGATCTAGGAGCAAGTGTAAGCGTCATGCCTTATTCAATTTGCAAGAAGTTGAATCTCGACGACCTAGCTCGTACAACAATTAACCTCCAATTAGCCGACCGTTCTGTGCGAAGACCTTTAGGAATATTGGAAGACATCCCGGTCCAAGTGGGGCGGTTTTTGATTCCTTGTGATTTTGTGATCTTGGAGATAGAGGAAGACAACAACATCCCTATTATTTTGGGAAGGTCGTTCCTTGCTACAGCGGGAGCAATTATCGATGTGAAGAATGGAAGCATGTCGTTGAATGTCGGGAATGAAAGCATTATTTTTCAACTTGAGGGGTCATTGAAAGGTCCTTCGTATGGAGACGCATGATATGCTATTGATATGATGGAGTTTCTTGTTGATGAGTATATTGAGGACTCCCATTTTCTTGAATCTATTTGCGACGATCCCTTGGGAGCTTGCTTATTGGAGTCTTTCCAATTTGAGACCGACGACACCGATATTACTTTCTTCACCAACCTTCTTGACTCTTCACTCATGCATGAGGAGATTATTATTGATGAGCCTTATATGGAGTGCATGGAGATTCAAGATGCGATCTACAAAGGTATGTCTTCCTCTCAAATTCAATCTTCTACTCCTTTAGAGCTTAAATCCTTACCCCCTTCCCTCCAATATGCTTTCTTAGATGATGAGAAATCTTATCCTATCATTGTGAATGCGAATTTGAATGATTTTGAATTGTCCAAGTTGCTTGATTTGCTTAGAAAACATAGGGGTGCATTAGGTTATAAGATAGAAGTTTTGAAAGGTTTGTCCCCTTCCATATGCATGCATTCGATTGACTTGCTAGAAGATGCCAAGCCTACTAGGCAACCCCAACGTCGTTTAAATCCCAACATGCAAGAAGTGGTTAAAAAGGAAGTAGTAAAGTTGCTAGCTGCTGGGATCATCTTCCCCATCGCAAATAGCGAATGGGTAACCCCGGTTCAGTGTGTACCCAAGAAGGGTGGAATGACCGTAATTGAAAATGACAAGAAAGAACTAGTTAGTACCCGGACCGTCACCGGTTGGCGGATGTGTATCGATTACTGCCAACTAAACAAAGTAACAAAGAAGGACCATTTCCCCCTTTCCTTTATTGACCATATGTTAGAACGGTTGGCGGGCCACTCGCATTTTTTCTTTTTGGATGGGTACTCGGGGTTCTTTCAAATTCCAATCCACCCCTCACATCAAGAAAAAACCACCTTCACTTGCCCATATGGGACATTTGCTTATCGTCCTATGCCATTTGGTTTATGTAATGCCCCTAGGACTTTTCAACGTTGTATGATGGCTATTTTTAGCGATTTCATTGAAAAATGCATGAAAGTCTTTATGGATGATTTTTCTGTGTACGGTAATTCTTTTGATGACTATTTGCTAAATCTCGAGAAAGTGTTAACTCGTTGTGAGGAAGTGGATCTAGTTTTTTGAATTGGGAGAAATGTCTGTTCATGGTGGAACAAGGTATCGTTCTAGGTCACTTAATCTCTTCTAAGGGCATCGAAGTGGACAGGGCTAAAGTTGAGGTTATAGAGCGCCTACCACCCCCAGTTTCTGTTAAGGGGGTGCGTAGTTTCCTTGGCCATGCCGGCTTTTATCGCCGGTTCGTCAAGGATTTTTCAAACATTGCTCGACCTCTAACTAATCTCTTGTGCAAAGATGCCCCTTTCATTTTCACTGATGAGTGCCTTGAGTCATTTTATAGGTTGAAGCAGGCTTTGATTTCCGCTCCGGTAGTTCAACCTCCGGATTGGACGCTACCCTTCGAGATTATGGCCGACGCGAGCGACTTCGCCATGGGAGTGTGTTTGACCCAAACAGTAGACAAGAAGCCAAGGGTCATCTATTACGCAAGCCATGCGCTTGATAGCGCCCAAAGGAACTACACTACCACGGAAAAGGAGCTTTTGGCGATCGTTTTTGCGCTCAACAAATTCTGGCAATACCTCATGTTCTCTAAGGTGGTAGTCTACACGGATCATGCCGCTATCAAATACTTGATGGGAAAGAAGGAGACAAAACCGAGACTTATACGGTGGGTCTTGCTAATGCAAGAATTTGATTTGGAAATCCGCGACAAGGCGGGCACGAAGAATGTCGTAGCCGATTACCTTTCGAGGATTCTTATCGACTTGGAAGACACCCAACCGATTGTAGATGCTTTCCCGGACGAGCGACTCTTGGCTATCAACTCGCATCCTTGGTATGCGGATATTGTAAATTATTTGGCGAGCGAAGTGATCCCTCAACACTTGAACCATCATGAAAAGAAGAAATTTCTCCACGACATGAAGCATTACTAATGACGGGATGTACCGGTGATGTATTCCCGAGAGTGAACTGCAATCTATTTTGGTTATTTTGTAGATCTTGGAGCTTTCACCGAAAACGTAGCAGAATGGGCCTTTTTATAGCATTCTTGGTGATTTCCCGAGCCGAGCCGGACCGAAAACCGAGGCGGAGTCGATCCGGGACCACACTCCCAACCTTAGGTGTCAATTAGTGAAGTAACACCTGCTACGACCCTCGAAATGGGTGTTACATGCCTTGGAAAGAAGGAAGAAACAAAGGGACGAAAAGAGTAGGGTAGCCCCCGCCACCCTAAGCGTAGCACCCGCTACCATAGGGGGTAGCGCCCGCCACCATAGAGGTAGCACCCGCGACCTGTGCTCAAAGTCAGCCTTAAATCGTTAGCTGAAGAAGGTAGCGCCCGCTATCATATGGGTCGCGCCCGCGACCTCCTGATCCCGAGTGAGACCGTGCCCACGGTCTCCAGGACCGTACCTACGGTCTCTCGAAGCTCGAAATCGCCCGACCTTTTTCGCCGGGAAGAACATGACCATGGCCATGGTCTCCTAGACCGTGACCATGGTCCCCCTATGTTCTGCGCGTGTTTTCGGCCTGAAGTGCTGCGTTTTGCCAACCAATTTTCACTTGTATATATATATCTCTTTCACGATTTCTTAGGGGAGCTATCGGGAGATAGACTTAGACATTTTTCCAACTTGTAATTAGGAGTTTTAGAGAGAGATTAGTGAGAGATTAATTTAGGGTTTTGGAGATTTGTGTTTGTTATTGAAGATTTGGAGATTCAAACAATTGAAAGATTGTTGGGTCATCTTTTTATTGCTTTCTCTTGTTCATCTACAACACTTTGATAAGTTTTCTCTTCCCTTAACTCCTTTATTAATTACTTTGCTAATTACTTTGCTTATTCTTTAATTGTTCTTGCTTGTTATTTGATTATCTTGCTTGTTTATGGTTGTTTGATATTAGAAATCATGTTTAGATTTGGTTTGGATGTTGTTAGCATAGTTAGTGTCATGATTAGTGGCTAGAAACCCTATGGGTTAGGGGGTAATTAAGGGTGTGAATGGGTGATTAGGTTTGGGTTAGCAATATTAGTGAGTAACTAGTTAGGAAAGCATCCCGAATACATCCAACACTTGTTGGAAGGTAGGAATTAGGATAGTTAGTATTCTAGTTCGCGAAAGCGAATAGAAACTAACTAGGAAATTCTGTTCCTTGAACTCCCCCGGGTCTGTCGATGGAATTTGGGGAAGTTAATCCAGACTATCCTTGAAAGAGGAAGCTCGGGGGGTATTTTTCTAACGGAGTTACCATTTGATTTCCCCTTCTCGTTACTCTCTTGTTGCAAAACCCATTTCCTCATCCCCGTTTGCATCCCGAAAACCTCTGAAGCCCATTTTCCATTCCTTGACCGACCTTAGCTTTGTTTCTTGCGTTGTGATCCCTTCAAACTGATATCCTTACCTTAGCAATCTCATCCCGACCATTGACTTAGTTTCTATGACCAAGGCCGCCAGCTCCCTGAGAGAGAACGACAAAACCGAGGTCTTACAAACCGCTTTACAAGGATCTAGGGGTCCTAGCGGATTTCTTGGCGGCCCTGTTCATGAATGGCCCAAATAGGGTCCTTGGTCGTGTCGGTGAGCCCTAAAGGATATATTTAGCCCTTATGTGAGGCCTGAGCTCGAATAATCCAACTAGGCTTGGCCCGATAACGTCTAAATAGGTCCTGTGGGAGAGAGTCTGCATTTTTGCATAAGACACCTATTCGGACCTTGTATATGACTTAGAGTCTTAACTTAGTTGTTCGAGGTTCGAATGAGTTTCTTCATTCATAGCATGCATAGAGTCTTAGGTTAAGGTGTTGAGGTGCGTCTTAAACCCCTTCTAAATGTTGGGACAGAATAGGTTGGTTTCGGGTATATCAAAGGGACGAGACAGGTTGGTTAGAGGCTTTTAACATCCAGTACAACAGCAACGAGGATCGGGATTCGCAATCATTTGAGTCTACTGACGAAGAAGTTGAATCTTTGGTAATTGATCCTTCTGAGACAATGTCAGACCCCAACAGTGACCATCCTGAAGACCCTCATGATGGTGAGGACGTGCCTCCTCCCCCACCCCCTCTACGTAACGAAATGGAATAACTCACCAACATAATTCTGAATATGCAAGTCACTATGAATGTACAGCTAGAGGCACAGAATCAGAGAATTGATGTTGTCATTCATGCTATGGATGAGGCGAAGAATTCAAATAAGAAGAATCGCACTACGGGAGAGATTGAACAACAATCGGGGAAAGAGAAAGATGGGTTAGTCCACGAGGTTTCAAACTTGAGACTTGACCGAATTGTTGAAGGAATCTACCCTTTTCAACAATCAGTTTATGGACGATGTTGGTTTCACACCCGTCCCAAGGGGTAGACTCCCCACTAAATTTAACATGCCAGATATCAAATTCCATGGTACTGA
This sequence comes from Portulaca oleracea, assembly GCA_029582165.1. NCBI lineage: Eukaryota > Viridiplantae > Streptophyta > Magnoliopsida > Caryophyllales > Portulacaceae > Portulaca > Portulaca oleracea. The sequence continues at coordinate 32,231,486 of CM055888.1, read as the reverse complement.
AAATCCACATCAACATGTGCGCAACTTCCTGGGAGCCATGACTCTAAAAGGAGTTGAAGAAGATATTTACCATATCATTTTTCCTTGGACTTTTGGCCCGGACGTCATGAAGTGGTATAACACGCTTAATCCGACCAAGTCCTCACAATGGAGCTTACTGTGCAAGGAGTTCTTACATCAATACTCCTACGACGTTGATATGCCCGTCACTTTAAGGGACATGGAGGTTATGAAGCAAGGAGAGAAAGAGAGTTTCACTGATTACTTCGCTCGATGGAGGGCTGTTTAGACCCGATTTCATGTCTAAATACCGCCTAAATCCTTAGGCTTTTGACTTGTTTCGTAGTTTGTTTCAATAACTTTTAATGCGTTTTAGTTACTTTTGTAGTTTCCGAAGAGTTTCACTCAAAACGATTCCAAATGGGCCAATTTTGCACCAATCTTGGGAATCCCAAAATTGACCAAGATTCCCCGAGCCCTGGTCGTGTCAAAGGCAGAGGATTAGAAGAGTTAGTCATGTCGAAAGGCATCGGAAGCGGAGGCAACGGCTGAAGAGTACTCTGAAGGAAATTGTGGCCGAGATAGACCGTGGCCACGGTCACATCGACCGTAGCCACGGTAAGATGGAGCCAAGACCAAAGTGAAGAGGCCTTGCACCCGAACTAGACCGTGGTCACGGTCACTTTTACCGTGGTCACGGTGGGATCTTCACCCTGCTTAAGGAAGAATCTGACCGAACTAGACCATGGCCATAGGCTCGCAAGACCGTAGCCACGGCGGTGCGAAGGAGCGAAATGTTGTTAGCCTTAATCGCCTAGGCCGTGACCACGGTGCATGGGGACCGTGCCCACAGAGATGCGAAGCGAAGAGAAGAAATCGCCTGCCTTACGCAGGACCGTACCCACGGTCACCTTGATCGTGCCCACGGTCCCCCGGGGGCCAGTTTTGTCTGTTGTGTAAAATGATGAGTTTTGAGTAACAACCTTGATTACTATTTAATGTATTTAGGTCATTTTAGCTAAGAAAAGATTAGACAGCAGCTTTACCTATCTTTTATCATACTTTAGCACTCTTTATCACATTTTGGAAGTCTTAGATTAGAGGGATTAAGGAAGATCTTTGCTGAGATTATTAGTTCTTGTATTGGATTCTCTTGATTATTATTGGAAGTTTGAAGATTATTCTCGACTTTTGGGGCATTAGAGCTTTATTATTCTGAAGTTTTCTCCCTTGTCATCACAATCTATGAGCATTTCTTAACCTTTCTCTCTCTAATCTATTGCTGATTTACTAATCCCTGTTTTTGTTATTGTTGATATTGTTGGTATTGTTGAATGTTTATTGTCATTTTGTCTACTCTTTTAAGCAAGAATTAAGTTGTTGATGTTATTATCATGATAGTTAGGATGTTTAGTGGCTAGAACCTTAATGGGTAAGGGAGATATTAAAGGTGTGAATGGGTGATTAGGTTTGGGTTAGCAATATTAGTGAGTAACTAGTTAGGAAATCAACTTCCTAATCCTATCCTTCCCTCAAATGGGATGTATTTAGGTGTGAAAGCATCCCGAACACATCCAATGCTTGTTGGAAGGTAGGAATTAGGATAGTTAGTATTCTTGTTCGTGAAAGCAAATAGAAACTAACTAGGAAATTCCGTTCTATTAACCTTCCCGGGTCTATCTATGGATTTCGGGGAAGTTAATCCGGACTATCCTTGAAAGAGGAAGTCTGGTGGGTATTTTTCCAACGGAATTACCATTTGGTTTCCCTTTTTCGTTACTCTCTTGTTGCGAAACCCATTTCCTCAATCCCGTTTGCATCCCGAAAGTCTCCCGACACCCATTGTTTTACCTTTTTGACTGAACATAGCGTGTTTGTATTGTTTTCACCCTAAAGTTTTTCATCCTTTCATGATCATAAACCATACCTAGAGTCAACTAGTTGCAGCTAAGGCCCCTAGCTCCCTGTGAAAGAACGATAAAACCGTGGTCTTACAAACCACTCGACTAACAAAATGGCACCGTTGCCGGGGAGCAAGCGCACCTAGCTTAGCTCTTTGTCTTTAGGTTGTTTAAGATCATTTCACTGCTAGAGATTTTGTTATCCTTGGTTACTGGAAATTTGATTCTTCTGTTAGTTCCTTTTGTGCATGCGACTCGCTCTCGACGAGGCTAAACTCCTGTAACTCCACTGAACCCAAATCCGGAGAGCATTATTCGACAAGCTAACGCCGGTTCGAGACGAGCTAGATAACAAAGGGAGCGAGAGACGATTGAAATTCCAATGGCTGAAGGAGAGCAAATTCCACCCCGTACCTTAGCATCATATTCCTTACCATCGTCGGGTACGGGAGGCAATCCCATTACATTACCAGATTTACCACCGAATGCATCGTTCGAGTTCAAGCCGTATTTATTTGAGATATTTGAGAACACCCCGTACCATGGAGGAGAGCATGTAAATCCTATTGACCATATCAACAGATTCGAGCAACACATCGGCTTCGTTCAAATGAATGGAGTTTCCACCGAATACATGAAGCTGAAGTTTTTCCCTCTTACCTTGAAGGGGAAAGCATTATTATGGCTCAACACGTGTCCGCCCAGAACTTATTCAACATGGGATGCCCTTAGCCGCGACTTTCTTCAAAGGTTTTTTCCCAATGATGAGACATGTCGGTTGAGGCAAGCCATCATGAGCTTCAAGCAAGAGCCCGATGAGTCGTTATTCGAAGCAGGGGGAGATTCAAAGGTTTCCAACGGAGGTGTCCACACCACAATCTTGAGGATTGGTTATTATTGCATCACTTCTATTCCGGATTGAGTAGCTCTTTGCGAGAATCCATCGATCATGCCTCTGGGGGCATGTTCCCCAAGAAGACGGCGGAGGAAGCAAACGTATTTCTTCACGAGCTATCTCAAAACTCTCCTCATTGGGGAGGCGGCCGTGGTCCAAGAGACGGTCCTCCTCTAGAAAGCAACCCTACCATTAAATTTCTCATGAATGCCGTTCTTGAGATGCAACAAAAGGTAGCTTTGGAGGAAACCACGAGGCAAGTAAAGGCGGCTCAAGAAGTACCTGTGCTTATTCCGGATGCCCGAGTCTTGGTATGTGATTTTTGTGGAGGACCACATTCTTCGAAGCGATGTGAAGAGTATCAAACCGAGCAAGTCCAAGCCATCTATCCTAACAATAACCTCTCCTACACCAATCAAACCCCCATTCGTCCCCGTGGGAATTACGCCTACAATCAACAAGCTCCCCTAAACCAAAACCCACCCTCCGGTTTCCCAAATCAAAATCGCCGCCAATACCACCAAAATCACTACCAAAATCCTCACCAGGGTCAATCTTCCCAAGCACCCAAACCACCACAACAAGAAACCCTTGACCAAACCCTCCAAAAGTTGGCTCTAACTCAAGAGAAGATAACCTTAACTCAAGAAAAGATGGCCTTAGACCGAGAAAAAGACCAAACTCGCATTAAGAACCTCGAGTTACTTTTGGCCCAATTGGCACAACAATCTCAACCTATCCAATCTTTGCCTAGCCAATCCCAACCTAACCCGAAGGGGCAACTTAATGCGATTACTTTGAGGAGTGGCAAGGAGATTGATGGACCTAGAGTGGTGGGAGAGGAGGTCTTGGGTGACAAGGAAGGTGACGTGGTGGATACCTCGGATGAGGAAGATTTGTTGGAGAAGCGGGAAAGTGAGTTAGTATTGGGTGAGGAAGTTCAGAGAGCACATGAGGATCAATTGGGAAAGTCTAGTAAAGAACAAGAGGAGATGGAGAAGTTAAGGAAAGGGAAAGAAAAAATGGTGGAAGAAGAACCAATCCAAACTATTGAGAAGCCAAAGTTACCACCGGTCCCTTTTCCCGATCGGTTAGCAAAGCCAAAATCCGATGCTAAGTTTTCAAAATTTATTGAGATGCTCAAGAAGCTTCAAGTGAACATTCCATTTCTTGATGCCATTTCTGAAGTTCCGTCTTTCAAGAAGCATTTGAAGGAGCTTCTCACGAGCAAGAGGAGGATTCAAGAGAAATCTACGATCCATTTGATGGCGGATTGTAGTGTAATTATCGATAACAAATCACCGGAGAAATTAGCCGACCCCGGAAGTTTTTCTATTCCATGCACCATTGGTGATATGCGGATTGGCCGTGGCCTTTGCGATCTAGGAGCAAGTGTAAGCGTCATGCCTTATTCGATTTGCAAGAAATTAAATCTCGACGATCTAGCTCCTACAATAATTAACCTCCAATTGGCCGACCGTTCTGTGCGAAGACCTTTGGGAATATTAGAAGACATCCCGGTCCAAGTGGGGCGGTTTTTGATTCCTTGTGATTTTGTGATCTTGGAGATAGAGGAAGACAACAACATCCCTATTATTTTGGGAAGGTCGTTCCTTGCTACGACGGGAGCGATTATCGATGTGAAGAATGGAAGCATGTCGTTGAATGTCGGGAATGAAAGCATAATTTTTCAACTTGAGGGGTCATTGAAAGGTCCTTCGTATGGGGACTCATGCTACGCTATTGATATGATGGAGTTTCTAGTTGATGAGTATATTGAGGACTCCCATTTCCTGGAATCTATTTGCGACGATCCCTTGGGAGCTTCCTTATTGCAGTCTTTCCAATTTGAGACCGACGGCACCGATATTGCTTTCTTCACCAACCTTCTTGACTCTTCACCCATGCTTGCGGAGATTATTATTGATGAACCTTATATGGAGTGCATGGAGATTCAAGATGCGATCTACAAAGGTATGTCTTCCTCTCAAATTCAATCTTCTACTCCTTTAGAGCTTAAAGCTTTACCCCCTTCCCTCCAATATGCTTTCTTGGATGATGAGAAATCTTATCCTGTCATTGTGAATGCGAATTTGAATGATTTTGAATTATCCAAGTTGCTTGATTTGCTTAGAAAACATAGGGGTGCATTAGGCTATAAAATAGAAGATTTGAAAGGTTTATCCCCTTCCATATGCATGCATTCAATTGACTTGCCAGAAGATGCCAAGCCTACTAGGCAACCCCAACGTCGTTTAAATCCCAACATGCAAGAAGTGGTTAAAAAGGAAGTAGTAAAGTTGCTAGCTGCTGGGATCATCTTCCCCATCGCAAATAGCGAATGGGTAAGCCCGGTTCAGTGTGTACCCAAGAAGGGCGGATTGACCGTAATTGAAAATGACAAGAAAGAACTAGTTAGTACCCGGACTGTCACCGGTTGGCGGATGTGTATCGATTACCGCCAATTAAACAAAGTAACAAAGAAGGACCATTTCCCCCTTCCCTTTATTGACCAGATGTTAGAACGGTTGGCAAGTCATTCGCATTTTTGCTTTTTGGATGGGTACTCGGGTTTCTTTCAAATTCCAATCCACCCCTCACACCAAGAAAAAATCACCTTTACTTGCCCATATGGGACATTTGCTTATCGCCGCATGCTATTTTGTTTATGTAATGTCCCTGAGACTTTTCAACGTTGTATGATGGCTATTTTTAGCGATTTCATTGAAAAATGCATGGAAGTCTTTATGGATGATTTTTCTGTGTATGGTAATTCTTTCGATGACTATTTACTAAATTTGGAAAAAGTGTTAACTCGTTGTGAGGAAGTGGATCTAGTTCTGAATTGGGAGAAATGCCACTTCATGGTGGAACAAGGTATCGTTCTGGGTCACTTAATCTCTTCTAAGGGCATCGAAGTAGATAAGGCCAAACTTGAGGTTATAGAGCGCCTACCACCCCCAGTTTCCGTTAAGGGGGTGCGTAGTTTCCTTGGCCATGCCGGCTTTTATCGCCGGTTCGTCAAGGATTTTTCAAAAATTGCTCGACCTCTAACTGACCTCTTGTGCAAAGATGCCCCTTTCATTTTCACTGATGAGTGCCTTGAGTCGTTTTATAGGTTGAAGCAGGCTTTGATTTCCGCTCCGATAGTTCAACCTCCGGATTGGACGCTACCCTTTGAGATTATGGCCGATGCGAGCGACTTCGCCGTAGGAGCGTGTTTGACCCAAACAGTAGACAAGAAGCCAAGGGTCATCTATAACGTAAGCCATGCGCTCAATAGCGCCCAAAGGAACTACACTACCACGGAAAAGGAGCTTTTTGCGATCGTTTTTGCGCTCAACAAATTCTGGCAATACCTCATGTTCTCTAAGGTGGTAGTCTACACGGATCATGCCGCTATCAAATACTTGGTGGGAAAGAAGGAGACAAAACCGAGACTTATACGGTGGGTCTTGCTAATGCAAGAATTTGATTTGGAAATCCGCGACAAGGCGGGCACGAAGAATGTCGTAGCCGATCACCTTTCGAGGATTCTTATCGACTTGGAAGACACCCAACCGATTGTAGATGCTTTCCCGGACGAGCGACTCTTGGCTATCAACTCGCATCCTTGGTATGCGGATATTGTAAATTATTTGGCGAGCGAAGTGATCCCTCAACACTTGAACCATCATGAAAAGAAGAAATTTCTCCACGACATGAAGCATTACTAATGACGGGATGTACCGGTGATGTATTCCCGAGAGTGAACTGCAATCTATTTTGACCCATTGTCATGAATTTCCAGTGGGAGGTCACGGTGGCCCCCAAAAGACGGCGGCAAGGGTTTTGCAAACCGGCTATTGGTGGCCGACTCTTTTTCGTGACGCCCACTTGTATGTCAAGCAATGTGATAGATGTCAAAGGTCCGGTAACATCTCCCGGAAGAATGAAGCGCCATTGAACTATATTCTTGAGGTGGAAGCTTTCGATGTGTGGGGATTGGACTTCATGGGTCCTTTCCCGCCGTCAAGGGGTTTCCAATACATCCTAGTGGTGGTAGACTATGTCACAAAGTGGGTCGAGGCCCTACCATGTGTAAGATGCGATGGGAAATCCGTTTCAAAATTCTTGTAAAAGACCCTGTTCCCAAGATTTGGCATTCCACGGGTCATCATAAGTGACAACGGTTCCCATTTCATCGAAAAGAGATTCGAGTCTCTCTTGGAGAAGTACGGCATCAAGCATAAGAAGGGACTTCCTTACCATCCACAAACACTAGGTCAAGTGGAAATCTCCAACCGTGCCATCAAGGAGATCTTAGAGAAGACGGTTAGCTCTTCAAGGAAAGATTGGGCAGAAAAATTGGATGAAGTCTTGTGGGCATACCGCACCGCTTTCAAGACACCGATCGGCACTACTCCTTACCTTCTTGTCTACGGGAAGGCGTGTCACTTCCCCGTCGAACTTGAGCACAAAACCATGTGGGCAATCAAGAAGTTGAACTTCGATCTCAAGGCGGCCGGAGGTAGTCGGTTATTTCAATTAGAAGAGCTTGAGGAGTTGAGGCATCATGCATGTGAGAACAACAAGATCTATAAGGAGAGAACGAAAACATGGCATGACAAAAGGTTGAACCGACGTGAGTTTGTGGTAGGCGATAGGGTTCTCATTTTCAATTCAAGGCTAAAGTTGTTCTCTGGGAAATTGAGATCACGGTGGTCCGGACCATTCGAAATAGTGAGAATTCTTTCCGCCGGAGTAGTTGAGTTGAAAGATGCCCAAGGAAATTGTTTCAAAGCAAACTCATCGAAACTCAAACCATACATCATGGGCGAGGAATATGTCGGGACGGTTGTGACATACCTCGCGGATTTCGGAAATTGAAAAGCATCGGAAAAGGTCGAGCTAGGACCTACAAAACAAGCACTCGGGAGAGGTATGAACTACTTCCCCCTCTTTTAGTGTTTTTCTTTCAATTTTTAGTTCTTTCATTTTTATTTCCTTTATTTTTGTGTCTTTCTTCTTCCTTTATTTTACTTTAGAAAAAGAAAATTTGAAAAAAAAATTGAAAAAAAAAATCAAGAAAAATCAGAAAAGTTTGAAAAGAAGAAAAAAAAATCGAGAGTGGTTCTATGAAGGTTGGGGTTTGAAAGTGTTCTTGAGCGATTGGAGAGTGTCCTTGAACGAAAATTGAGAGAGAAAGAAAAGGGAGTGGATGACAAGAGGGTAGATTTTAGGACTTAACATTTTTTTCCCAAAGTTTTGAGCCTTGTAGGTGTTGGGGATGGACCGAAAGGGACCGTGGCCACGGTCAGCGACGCAAGTTGCCCCCAGTTGTGTCAAGCCGAAGATCGCCGTGACCACGGTGAGATTCACCGCAGCCACGGTCTCATCGCAGCTTATTCCTGAAAGATGTTGGTCTCGAACATCACCGTGACCACAGTGAGGTTCACCGCAGCCACGGTCTCCTCTTGCTTTTTCCCTTCTTTTTTCCTTCACCCGAATCACACCGTGCCCACAGTCAAATGGACCGTGGCCACGGTCTGTCGAAAAACTGCGATATGTCAGGACTTCAATCTCATTTCCCCTCATTTCTCTTTCACCTTCTTCCTCACCCTCACACTCGAAAACCTCCCTAAAACCCTATAACACCGATTACCTTCCAAAATTTGACAAATTGACAAAGCCGCAAGCGCACGGTGTACGTAGTAGCACGTCAAGGTCGATCCCACAGGGACTCAATTAGCAGCACAGAAAACTAATCTCTATCTCGATTGCTAAGCTAATCAGGTTTTGGTTTTGGAAGACTTTAAAAAAATAATTAAAACTAATAAAGCAGGAAAAAGAAAATCAATCAAAAATTATATCAAGAGAGAAAGACTTCTAGGGAGATGCTAACCTAACAACGAGTTTGATTACTAAAACCTAGCCTGCACAATCATACATTCAAGAATGAATCAAGAATCGACAACCTCTTAATTCTATCGCCCTTTCGATGCTAAATAGAATTATTCTAAACAACCTAATCAACAACTTTAAATCGCCTTTTAGGTTAAGCAATTGAAGGTCTTAAAAGTCGGGTTATCTAATGATTCCTAGTTTACTACTCCTTTTCAACTTTCATAAGCCTAGGTAGATAGGTTGGTAGTCGATTACCTAATTCACCTTTCAAGATTTCTCGTGTTAATCTCAAACTTACAAATATTCAAGGCCTTAAGAATACTCATAAACATGGAAAACACAACCTTCTATTGATTCTAATCAAGAATTCATGCACAAACTAATAACAAACAATCAAACTACATTGTTTCGGGTAACAAAACCCTAGAATTCAAGAAATCTACTCGCTCATATTCAATGAAAACACAAAACAAGTTCCAAACATCATAATCGAATCTCAAAACTAAGAAGGAAATCAAAAAGAAAGAATAGAATTGCGAAGAATACAACCCGTCGAGCCTTTCGATCCCGGGGTAGAACCTTCTCCGCGAACGTCGCTCCTTTCCTTTGCGAATCTTGATCTTGGTTTCTCTTGAATTGATTCGGTCTTGAATCTTGATGGTAGGGAAGAGGAGTAGAATGGAAGTATTAGGGCTCTGTTTTCTCTTCTTGACGGCCAAAGAACGAAGGAAAACTGATAGATAATGAAAGAATCTCGAAAAATCGTCGCTTCCTCGCTTTTCTACTCGCGAAAATAACCGACATGCATAGGCAGTTCGCCTCGGTCCGTACAGTCCGTACACCACGGACCGTGGTGATCACCACGGGCTGCCCGAGGTTGCCACTGTCCCGCTTCTTTCTTCTTTCCTTCGCCAAAATGAGCTGGGCAAGTCCACCACGGACCGTGGCCACCACCACGGGCTGCCCAAGGTTGCTGCTGCCCGGCTATTCCTTGCTCCTTTCCGTCCCAAATTTGTACCACGGTTTGGGTTTGACATGTAGAGGTCCGTGGTATATTTACTCTTGCCTAAAGTTGAGAGAAAGTTGGTGTTTTGGCCTCAAAACCTACAAATTCACATCAAAACAACAACACCAAGTGTAGTAGGGAAATTGGAATAAAAATCAAGGTTCACACACAAAATTATCCCTAATTCTCTATTGAAAACCCCCAAAAACATAATCATGAAACGCAGTTATCACAAATCTCTCACCAATTCCTCCATTTCTTCTCCATCTCTCCTGCATACCGTGCCCTAGCTGCGCCGCTCGCCTTTTTCTAACCATCTTCAAGCAAATTTCAGATCTCTTGTTGCTTGTGGGGGTCGAAATTAGCAAGAGGAGTTCCCCGTCACTTCAATCCAGGTATTATTTAATTTATTGATGATTAAACACTAGATTTCTTGTTTATTTGGGTTGAATCTGGTGAAATTTCTTGTTGGGTCTTGGTTGGGTGAGTAAGTGGAGTTTGGGGTTGGAATTTTGGATTGAAATTGATTGTTGGGAGTGTTTTTGGTGAACTTTTGGTTGAATCTTATGTAAATTGCTTGTAGATTTGGTTGGATGAATTGATTGAGTTTGGAGTTTTGAGTTTTTGGTTGATTTTTGCCGAGATTGGGAGTGTATTGCTTGTTTTTGGGATTGAATCTTGTGGTTGATTGTGAATTATTGTTGCTCGGGATTTTTGGGTATTGGTTGTGTTGTGTTTCGGTGTGTGGTCGTTGGTTTTCTTGCAGAGTATCCAATGGGTCGAGCGAAACGTTCCCGGACCGAGTCGGAATCAACCCCGGCTCCATCAACCTCAGCTGAGCCCGATAAAACTCGGTACAAGGGTCAACGGCCTCGATTATTCAATGTGACCCGAAAATTAAGGTCAATTTTCGGGACGATATGCACAAGGCCCAGTATGAGAGGCTAAAGAAGCGAAAAATTTGTGCTCCGGATCTCTATCATGAGGAGATGGCAAAGGATGTTTCTTGCAAACCGAGCATGGACTTCTTCATTAAAGTCATGGGATGGGAAGTCTTTGCCACAATCAACGAACCGATCATCGAGCAACCGGTGCTCGAATTCCTTAGCTCTTTGGTGGTAAAAGAAGACGGCACATCCAACGCCTCCTTTTCATACACCGTGAACAAAAAGGAGGTTGAATGTACGCTCAAAGACTTATGCAATGCTCTAGGCCTTCCCGAGGACGGCATACCTTACGGCGAGTGCGTCAAATTCGATGAACAAGAAGCTATGAAAGCACTCACTTGTTGGAGGAGACGTTACCCGAGGATTCGATCGCAACGAACAAAGTACTATTGCCCAAGCAACTCTAAGGCTAGGGATTTAATCCGAAAGGCCCAGATCTTCCACCGCATCATTTCGAACTCTGTTTTTGGCCGTGACGCCGGGCGTTCAAGCATCCGGAAAGACGACCTCTTCGTCCTCTTTAATGCAATCAACGGTCGCCAGGTCAACATTGGCTCGTGCATTCTCCACTGCCTCCGGGAAATAAGCCTCGAAACCCGGAACATGACTATTGGTATGGGTCACATCATCACCCATTTCCTAAGGAAGCAAGGGTTCGAGTCCTATCTGAACAAGTGGACTCCCCGCTATTTCCCCGATCCTATCAATGGTGTTCGCCTACGAAAGATGGAATTCTTGGAGAAACACAAGACGCGAACACTATACCGTCACAGGAACGAACCCCACAGCGTCGTGATTCATTTGGGCGACGACAATGTCGAACAACGTCTAGATGTCTCCGACCAACGCAATTGGTCGTGTGGCCAAACCTTTGGGGATCGATTTGTAGTGGGTGGTCCCGGGGATCAAGCGGAGGAAGGTGAAGAAGAAGATGAATAAGAGGAGGAAGAAGAGGATGAGGAAGAAGAAGAACAAGCACAAGGGGATGAAGCCGAGTCGATTCAACAACGGGACGCCGCTCTTGAGCGTATCAGCGAGCAACTCCAGGAGCTTCATGATGAGTTTCAAGTCCAACGGGAGCTCATCCAAAACCAGCAACTATTGATCGAAAACTTGCAAGGATTGCTTGAGATCCAACAGGAGACGCTGGCTAGCATACAGTCGCAGCTCCAACCACGTTCTCCGCCAGGAGGGTCCGCTTGAGGACCGTCTGTAAGCACCCCCACCCGACCTTTATCATTGTCTATTTACTTTATTTTGTGAAGTATAAGTGTGGGGGAGTGCTTCTTCGGGGTTTTGGAGTTGCGATGTCTGGTGGTTTTGGATTGTTAGTCTCTCGATTTCTTTTGGCATGAGCTCACATATTTTGGGGATTGTTCGGTCAGGTTGCTCGGGTTTTTCCTTGCCTTGTTTATCTTTCATGTTTGTCGGGTTGTTGGATGGTTGTCTTAGGGTTGTTTGTTTGTTGTTTTTGGTGGGTTGGACTGTTGTTTCCGCATTTCTCGTTTGTATCTTGGGCATTGATGGTTGTAACCGAATGTTTTTGTGATGAATGCAATGATTTAGTTATTTCGGTTAGTGCGTATCGAGTTTCACCCTTATTTCCCGCCTCAACCAGTGAGATTCGGGGATAAGGTAAGTCACTGGCAATGTATATATTGTTCATATTTTTCAGTTTTTCAGTTTTTCATCTTTTCAATTTCTTTTTTTTTTATAATCTCTTAAGTTAGATTTTCCTTCCTTTTGCTTTTGGTTTCGCATGTGAATTCTATAATTGAAAAGTCGTCTTTTACTCTAACGTTAATCTGACTCTCTTGAACGACGACTTCGGATCGCTATTTTCAACGCTTATGAAGAGGTTGAGGTAATATCTTTCCACCTTACTCTTTTTATGTGAATCCTTATCTTGATCCGTCGCATGTTTGGTTTTCTTTTGGGTGGCGAACCCCTATGAGTGTCTGTGTTGGGATTTCGATTGCTATTGGAGCCGTGTGGGCTCGGGTCGCCACCATTTTTCTACCTGCTAGTTGTTTTGTTTGTTTGTGTTTTGTAGGCCCTCTACCCTTTTCCTGCGATACCTTCCCACAATGAGGACATTGTGGAGTTTTAAGTGTTGGGGGGGGGGGGAGATATTCTACTTCAAGGGTAGATCACCTAGTCGTTTCGTTCTTTGTTTTCTAGTTTTTGATTAAAATTTAAAAAAAAAATTGTGTGAAAATGGAGAAAAAAGGGAGTGGAAACCTTTTCGGTTTTTCTTTTTGTTTTGCTTTTGTTTTGCTTTGTTTCCTGGATCTCGTTATTGAAGTTGAGAAGCTGTTCTTAAAGTTCTTTCTAAAAGTAATCGGTTGGAGCATTTTCGACCCTAACTCGGGTTCTAGTCGAGGCTTATCCTTAATAGACTCCCTTCATTAAGTGTCTTGTGAGACTCCCGTTCCCTTCTCGTTTTGCTAGGAACCCGGAGATTCAAAGGGCTTGTGTCTGAGTTTGTTTTCGTTTCTCGTTTAGCAAAAGCAAAAAGTGCAAAAAGAAAAGAAAAGAAATGAAAAAGAAAAGAAAGAAAGTAGAATGCTTTCATAAGACATAATAACCTGAATAAGTGGAGCGTGTCGCTGAAGACATTAACCACCATACACTTAGCCAACCTACACGGGCCCGGTATTCGTGGTACGACACTGGATACCCCTTAACCCTCCTCCTATATCGCTTTGCGACGGAGAGGCGTATGGAAAAGACCATGTTGGGAGGGTATATCCCTTATATGGGCCGTCCAATTCCCGAAAGTAAGGCTAATACCGACTTTTAAAAACCAAAAAGAAAGAAAAAGAGAAAAAGAAGAAAGAAAAGAAAAGTTTTGCTTCTAAAAAGAGAGCGGGGCCTCCCCTTGCATCACCTACGACTAAGCCAAGGGCGACCAAAGCGAGGGAGGGCAACACTCCTCTCGGTTGTTTCGTTGTTTTCAAATTCGGATGCGAGTTTTTAAAGTCTCTTGGTTCCCGTTAAACCCTTGTTGTGCGTTTGCTGGGGGTTTCGCTTGTTACAAGGTGTAGGGAGTCAAAAATCTTCAAGATCGACCTTTTTCCTGAGTTTGGTGTTTGTGAGATGCTCCTAACGGTTACTTTGGGAGGTTTAATCGCGTTTTCTTAGTTTGGATTGCGAGATCTTGCGAATCAAAGCCCTTGTTTTTCGTTCTTTTTGTTTTCTTCTGTTTTGTTTTCACTTTCCCTCTCTCCTTCCTCTTTGGCTTTTGTGGGTACAGCCGTTAAAAACCCTCACGAGTCCATCTCGTCCCCCCGGCCTGCCGGGGGGTTCAAAGGGCATGGTGCATACGCTAAATGCACTCGTTTCTCTCCCACGGCAGAGGAGTTTGTGTTAGTTTGTTTTGTTTTGTTTTGTTTTGCTCGGGACGAGCAAAAGTTTAAGTGTGGGGGGTATTTAGACCCGATTTCGTGTCTAAATACCGCCTAAATCCTTAGGCTTTTGACTTGTTTCGTAGTTTGTTTTAATAACTTTTAATGCGTTTTAGTTACTTTTGTAGTTTCCGAAGGGTTTCACTCAAAACGATTCCAAATGGGCCAATTTTGCACCAATCTTGGGAATCCCAAAATTTCCCAAGATTCCCTGAGCCCTGGTCGTGTCAAAGGCAGAGGATTAGAAGGATCGGTCATGCCGAAAGGCATCGGAAGCGGAGGCAACGGCTGAAGAGTACTCTGAAGGAAATTGTGGCCGAGAGAGACCGTGGCCACGGTCACATCGACCGTAGCCACGGTAAGATGGAGCCAAGACCAAAGTGAAGAAGCCTTGCACCCGAACTAGACCTTGGTCACGGTCACTTTTACCATGGTCACAGTGGGATCTTCACCCTACCTAAGGAAGAATCTGACCGAACTAGACCGTAGCCATGGTCTCCCAAGACCGTAGCCACGACGGTGCGAAGGAGCGAAATGTTGTCAGCCCTAATCGCCTAGACCTTGACCACAGTGCATGGGGACCATGCCCACGGAGATGCGAAGCGAAGAGAAGAAATCGCCTGCCTTACGTAGGATCGCGCCACGGTCCACTGATCGCGCCCACGGTCCTCATGGCGAAGTTTTGTCTCAGTGTAAAATGATGAGTTTTGAGTAATAACCTTGATTACTATTTAATGTATTTAGGTCATTTTAGCTAAGAAAAGATTAGACAACAGCTTTACCTATCTTTTATGATACTTTAGCACTCTTTATCACATTTTGGAAGTCTTATATTAGAGGGATTAAGGAAGATCTTTACTGAGATTATTAGTTCTTGTATTGGATTCTCTTGATTATTATTGGAAGTTTGAAGATTATTCTCGACTTTTGAGGCATTGGAGCTTTATTATTCTGAAGTTTTCTCCCTTGTCATCACAATCTATGAGCATTTCTTAACCTTTCTCTCTCTAATCTATTGCTGATTTACTAATCTCTGTTTTTGTTATTGTTGATATTGTAGGTATTATTGAATGTTTATCGTCATTTTGTCTACTCTTTTAAGCAAGAATTAAGTTGTTGATGTTATTATCATGATAGTTAGGATGTTTAGTGGCTAGAACCTTAATGGGTTAGGGAGATATTAAAGGTGTGAATGGGTGATTAGGTTTGGGTTAGCAATATTAGTGAGTAACTAGTTAGGAAATCAACTTCCTAATCCTATCCTTCCCTCAAGTGGGATGTATTTAGGTCTGAAAGCATCCCGAATACATCCAATGCTTGTTGGAAGGTGGGAATTAGGATAGTTAGTATTCTAGTTCGCGAAAGCGAATAGAAACTAACTAGGAAATTCCGTTCTATTAACCTTCCCGGGTCTGTCTATGGATTTCGGGGAAGTTAATCCGGACTATCCTTGAAAGAGGAAGTCTGGTGGGTATTTTTCCAACGGAATTACCATTTGGTTTCCCTTTTTCGTTACTCTCTTGTTGCGAAACCCATTTCCTCAATCCCGTTTGCATCCCGAAAGTCTCCCGACACCCATTGTTTTACCTTTTTGACTGAACATAGCGTGTTTGTATTGTTTTCACCCTAAAGTCTTTCATCCTTTCATGATCATAAACTATACCTAGAGTCAACTAGTTGTAGCTAAGGCCCCTAGCTCCCTGTGGAAGAACGATAAAACCGTGGTCTTACAAACCACTCGACTAACAAGGGCGAAAGCAGCTCAAATGGTAGACCAACCTTCAGAGGAACATCAAGTAGATATGCTTGTGCAAGGCTCACAACCCTTGTACAACACCCACTTAAGGTTCCAACCTATTAAGGACTTTGTATCACTAAGGTTGGCTGGAATTAGAATCGCAAGTGAACTAGCTAACTGGGGACTGGAAGAACACTTATACTAATAAGCATATTTCTGGCCAAACAAGAGAAACAAGGTGAATGCCTTAGAATGCTCCATGTGCTGAAGCACTAGAACAACTCCTAAGAAAAGGGATGAGCCAACGAGGGAAAGAGGCTAGTGAATTCTACAAGTACCACAGAGTTCGAGGACATTACATTAAACAAAACGAAAGGAAATGTCTAGGTCAAAGCAATTATCCAGAGGAAATGCTTTGAGTTGTATTACCTTGTATAAGCCTTTTATTCTTGAGTACTTCTTGCATAATTGTTGAGTCTTAGTGATTGATCATCTTTTTTTAAGCTAGTTGAAGAGTTAGTAGAATAACCCATGAGATTTTGAGCCTTCCTGGACTATTCATTATATATATAGTCTCGTTTTCTTTTTTGTGTGTAATTCTTCCTTGTGTGCATCTCTAGAACTTGGCTTGACATTCCTTAAAATCACATTTGACATATGCATTGTGTTAATATGATTGAGGCATCCTTTTGTTAGCTACATAGCCAAAAAGCCACCTGACAACTTGACATCTTTCTGCAAGCCTTTGCTAACCCTTTTTTCCTGTCTTGTTGTTTACCCCATCAATATGCTCTTGGCCTATTCATAATTCCTTACCCTTAGCCAAGATAGAATGAGCAACATTTCAGTTGTGAGGTCATTTGTTAGGTGTCATTTCTGATGATTGGTTGTTGTAAGGGGAATGCATTATTGATGATTCTTTCTCCCCTCTTATGATTGCTGAGATAATGTTTGTTATTTGTGTATTCATGCTTGCCATTAAATTTTTTAAAAAAAAAAAGAAAAAAAAGGACCAAAAAAAGTAAAAAAAAAAAAAAAGAAAAAAAGACCAAAAAAAGAAAAAAATAATAGAAAAGGAAAAGAAACAGAAAAGAAGATAAAAAAATAATCGTTTGTATTTGGTACTCTATCCCAAGTTTCATTTGTTGGGGATGTTTTGTGCTCGTTTAAGGTTCAGTGTGGAGGTGTTGCTTTGCATGTAGTGGAAATGTTGCTGCTTTTTAGGTACTTGGCTAATTAGCTCCACAATTCCTAAATTATTTCCCTTCTTACCCTAGCCCAAGCCCCGTTACAACCCTTTGAAAGTCCTCATGATTAGCATTTTTGCATGTTGTCCTCAGTGATGGAGAGTTGAGAGTCTCAAGCTTATGGTAGTTGTAAACATTGGAATGAGTTTGAGTGAACCCTTACATATAACTAAACACACCGAGAGGAGTGTTCCACTTTACCTAAAGTGAGGATCTACTTGCTTCACTAGCTCATCAATTGCTAAGGTGATACATGATTGTTTAGAGGTACAATATAGGGTGATTGGCTCTGTGTCTTGGTCTTACACTCATAGTATTGAAATAGAGTTTGCTTTGAAATGATTTTGACCTTATTGAGTCACTATTATGCGTCATCACTACTCTCGTTGGTCTTATTGTCATGTGATATAAGGTCGTTTTCACTGTTGAATAATTTTGTTCGTGGAGTCTCACAATTTCTTTTCTTCATAAGCTTATCCTTATAGACACTAGGGGCTTTATCTTCCGCTTTGTCTTTCTTTCCGATCGGGGGCTTTCGCTTGTCCTTTGTCTTATCTTCCAACCAGGGGGCTGTTAGGATACAACATAACTTATTTTGGATTAGATTTCCTAATCACTAGAAGTTGCCCTTGTGGATATTTTCTTCCTTTTTGCTGACCCTTAAAGGTCAGTTCAGGGTGCCTAGAAGTGGGCATTTCGTTTTCATCTCTTCTCAGTGGAAATGACACATTGGTCTGGTCACTTTCCTTCACGTTCATTTGGATAGCAAGATCAAGCACTACTATCAGTGGCGACAAGTTATGGAAAAGTCCTTACAGATTTTGTGAAGTTGAATGTAAAAGCCCTCGCGGATTTTCAAGAGAAAATGTTCATTATCAATTTTGCTCGCGACATTTTACATAAGAACAACTTTCTTAAGCATGTTCATCACAAGTCAAGTCCCTAAAAGACCTCATGAATGTTGGGGGCAACTAGGAACGTTAACATATTTTCATGGCATATTACATGGTCCAACAATTTTGAAGATAATTCCTCAGTCAATTGTATATCAGAACTACTTTTTTCTAAGCATGTTCGACATAGGTTCTAGCACTAAAAGCCTCACAAGCCCTTGAACAACTTTTACGGAAGCATGCTCACATATATCATTTTAGTCTTGGAGATATGGGTTTTGATATCCCAACAGTTTGGCAGATGTAGAGCGGTTTGTTAGACCTCGGGATTGTCGTTCTCTCTCAAGGAGCTGGGGGCCTTGGTTAAAGAATCTAAGTCAACGGTAGGGATGAGATTGCTAAGGTAAAGATATCGGTTTGAAGGGATCACAACACAAGAAACAAAGCTAAGGTCGGTCAAGGAATGAAAAATGGGCTTCGGAGGTTTTCGGGATGCAAACGGGGATGAGGAAATGGGTTTTGCAACAAGAGAGTAACGAGAAGGGGAAATCAAATGGTAACTTCGTTAGAAAATACCCACCGGGCTTCCTCTTTCAAGGATAGTCCGGATTAACTTCCCCAAAGTCCATCGACAGACCCGGGGGAGTTCAAGGAACGGAATTTCCTAGTTAGTTTCTATTCGCTTTCGCGAACTAGAATACTAACTATCCTAATTCCTACCTTCCAACAAGCGTTGGATGTATCCGGGATGCTTTCGCACCCAAATACATCCCACTTGAGGGAAGGATAGGATTAGGAAGTTGATTTCTCAACTAATTACTCACTAATATTGCTAACCCAAACCTAATCACCCATTCACACCCTTAATTACCCCCTAACCCATAGGGTTTCTAGCTACTAATCATGATAAAAACTAAGCTAACAACATCCAACCCAAACCTAAACATAACATGATTTCAAACATCAAACAACTATAAACAAGCAAAAACAATGAAATAGCAAGTAAAGCAATTAAGAACAAGCAAAGTAATTAGCAAGGTAATTAATAAAAGAGTTGAGGGAAGAGAATACTTATCAAAATGTTGTAGATGAACAAAGGAAAGCAATAAAAAGACGACCCAACAATCTTTCAATTGTTTGAATCTCCAAATCTTCAATAACAAACACAAATCTCCAAAAACCCTATATTAATCTCTCAAAAATCTCTCTCTAAAACCCTTAATTATAAAGCTCCCAAATGTCTAAGCCTATCCCTAGATAGCTCCCCTAAGAAAACGTGAAAAAGATATATATACAAGTGAAAATTGGTTGGCAAAACGCATCACTTCAGGCCGAAAACACGCGCAGAACATAGGGGGACCGTGGTCACGGTCTAGGAGACCGTAGCCACGGTCATGTTCTGTCCAGCGAAAAAGGTCGGGCGATTTCGAGTTTCGAGAGACCGTGGGTACGGTCTGGGAGACCGTGGGCACGGTCTCACTCGGGATCAGGAGGTCGCGGGCGCGACCCATTTGGTAGCGGGCACTACCGTCTTCAGCTGACGATTCAAGGTTGACTTTGAGCACAGCAGCAGGGGGGTAGCAGGCGCTACGCCAAGGGTAGCGGGCGCTACCCTGCGAAAACCACTTGGCGATTCTTTCCTTCGATCGATCGTAGCTACGGTCTTGCTGACCGTGGCTGCTGTCTTACTCGGCCTAGCGGTGGTAGCGGGTGCTACGCTCAGGGTGGCGGGCGCTACCCCCTACGGTAGCGGGTGCTACGCTCAGGGTGGCGGGGGCTACCCTACTCTTTTCGTCCCTTTGTTTCTTCTTTCTTTCCAAGGCATGTAACACCCATTTCGAGGGTCGTAGCGGGTGTTACCTCACTAATTGGCACCAAAGGTTGGGACTGTGGTCCCGGGTCGACTACTTCGGTTTAGGTCCAAACTCGGAAATCACCAAGAATGCTATGAAAAGGCCTGTTTTACTACGTTTTCGGTGAAAGCTCCAAAATCTACAAAATAACCAAAAAACGCATTAAAAACTATGAAATTAAACCACGAAACGAGTTAAAAGCCTAAGGATTTAGGCGGTATTTAGACACAGAATTGGGTCTAAACATCCCCCCCCCCCCACACTTAAACTTTTCTTGTCCCAAGCAAAACAAAACAAGACAAATAAGAAAACTAAACACTAACTCCTCTGTCGTGGGAAGAAACGAGTGCATTTAGCGTATGCACCAAGCCCTTTGAACCCCCCGGCAGCCCGGGTGGACGAGATGGACTCGTGAGGGTTTGTAGCGGCTATACCCACAAAAACCAAAGAAAAAGGAGAGAGGGAAAGTGAAAACAAAACCGAAGAAAACAAGAAGAAAGAAAACAAGGGCTTTGATTCAAAAGATCTCGAAATCTAAATCAAGAAAACGTTATTAAACCTCCAAAAGGAACAATTATGAGCGTCTTACAAACACTTATCCTAAGCAAAAGTCAGTCTTTGAGATTTTCGATTTTCTACATCTATTGTAAAGCAAAACCCCATGTGCGTAAGTGCTAGTGGGTTCCAACCGAATCCAAAAGACTCCAAGAACTCATGCCCGAGCTCAAAAACAACGAAACGAACAAGGAACGAGTTGCGCTTCCTCGCATTTGGTCGCCCTTGGCTTGGTGAGGCCCGTAGGTGATGCAAGGAGAGGCCCCACACTTTATTAACGCTTAAACTTTTCTTTTCGGGTTGGGTAATCCCAACAAAATTGCTTTTTCTTTTCTTTTTATAGGTCGGTATTAGCCTTACTTTCAGGAATTGGACGACCCAAATATGGGGTTTACCCTCCCAACACAGTCTTTTCCATACACACCTCCACCGAGAATTCAATATGGGAGGAGCTTAAGGGGTAATAGCGTCGTACCGCTAATACCGGGCCCGTGTAGGTTGGCTAAGTGTATTGTGGTTGATGTCATTCAGGGACACGCTCCACTTAATCCGGTTATTGTAGTTTTTCTTTCTTTTTCTTTCTTTTTGACTTTGAATTTGCTAAAAAAGGGAAACAAAACAAGCTCGGACACAAACCCCTAGAATCTCCCGACTTCAACCAGAACGTGAAAGGAATCGGGGGTTTCGCTAGACACTCAATAAAGGACATCTAAAGTAATAAGTCATGACTAGTACCCGAGACAAGGTCGAAAACGCTCAGACCGGTTTCTTTTAAAGAAGTTTAAAAACGGCTTCTCAATTTCGACAACAATATCCAAGAAACAAAGCAAAAACAAAGTGAAAACAAAACTGAATGAAAAACTTTTAAGGCTTTCACTCCTTTTTTCTCCTTTTTCACACGAAATTTTTTTTCTTTTTTTCGGATTTTAGGCAAAAACTAAAACAAAAACAAAAATGCTAGGTGATCTACCCTTGAAACAGAATATCTCCCCCCCCCCCCCCACACATAAAACGCCACAATGTCCTCATTGTGGGAAGGTGTCACAAGAAAAGGGTAGAGAACCTACAAAGACAAACAAACAAAAGCAACTAGCAAGCAAATGGTGGCGACCCGAGCCCACACGGCTCCAACAGCAATATTATCCCTACACAAACACTCAAAGGGGTTCGCCACCCAAAACAAAATCAAGCATGCGACGGATCATGATGATATTCAACTCAAAAAGAGAAGAGTGGAGAGATATTACCTCGAGTTCTTCAAAACAAATGATTACTCAATCCGCGATCCGTGATAATCGAGCAAAGGGTTAGGATTTTCAAGTAAAAACAAGCAAGGCTCGTAAGATCCGAATGCAAAATTAGAAACAAGAAAAAGAAACTAATAAAGAAAGGAAAAGAAAACAAAAAGAAAGTACGGGTTACCTCCCATGTAGTGCTTGTTTTAGGTCCCTAGCTTGACCTAATTACCCGTTTAATTCTGGAGAGACGTGGTGCACATGAGAGGTACATAATCAGCTTCTTCCACCATGATCGCTTCTTCTTCCTTCCTCTCCAACTCCTACCATTTTTGGACAACCTAAAGTTGAGTCGTCCCTCCGATCGTTTGGTTGACCATGAGCGAGGAAGAGGTGATGATGTCTTTGATTTCTTCCAATGTCGCTTCCTCCTCCTTCTCCAACACCTTCTCATCACCTCCGCAAATAGAACAAGGTTCCCCTCCAGCGGTATGATTGGGTGATGGGGATGAAGAAGTAACTTAGGCCTTTCCTCAATTGGTTCTCCAAGTTTCAGACACTTGGGAACAATCTTCTCAAACTCTATGTCCTCAATATAAACTTCATCCAATGAGATCTCCCTCCTCTATGGAACAATCTTGAGGGAATCATCACGGGATGCATCTTCAATTACCTCGGGTCCAGAACATAAGGTTTCGGGATGGTCGTTTTTATGCTCATTGTCATGTTCCACTTCAAGAATATAAACTTCTTCTTTATGCTCATGAACAATCGTGGTCACTGAATTGACTTCAACACAAGGTAGCATGAAAAAGGGCGTCTCAGTAGGGAAATTAAACTTTGATTTAATATGTCCTTCATCAATCAAGTGTTGAATCAACCAGTTTGGGAGAGGAATTTGCATTTGGTGGGAATCAAATTGCTCTTCAGGGCATTCACTAGCACTTTCATTAAAAACTATAACTTGTTCTTCCTCCACCTTCTCTTCTACACAATTGACTTCCTCGCCAATCAATTTCTCCTTCTCATCATCTACCACTTGCTCAACCTCCACACCTCTCCTTCGATTTTATCCTTAATATCTCCCTCATTTTCTTCAAGAACTCCCTCCTCCACCAACTCAGGTTGCTCAACTTCTCCTCCACCACACATGGTAATAACATTCACCTCCACCCCTTGGATAGGAGTAGTTTGGATAGGTGCAAATTGAAATTGGTTGGATTGAGCCAATTCGAGCTCAAGACTTTGGATATAAGCGTAATCCTCCTCTCGGTCTTCCATGATTCGCTCCAAAATCAACTCAAATGAGGATCCTTCAATGGTTGAGAAATTTGAGGTTGTGGAAAATCTTGTTGGGTTGGATGGAAGGTTTCTTCTTGAATGAATGGGTGATGGTCAATGGGTTGAAAAGTAGAAGGGTGTTGGTTAGTGGCAAAATCATAAGGAATGGGATCTGGTTCAACATGGGAAGAAATAATAGCACTCACTTGCTCTAATTGTTGAAAATTGAACACTTGCGCTTCTTGAGCCATTCTCAGATGCTTGAAAGTCTCCTCATTCACTTTTTCTTTTTGTAGTTCATAGATAGAAGCCAAAAGGAGTGCAATAATAGGATGATGCTCCAAAGATAAATCTCCTCCACTAGATTTGCAACCTCCAAAATCAGGAGCATATTGAACAAGCTCATGAAGGAATTGTTCGGCCTCCCCTGCAGTCTTCTTCAGAAATGTCCCTCCGGATGCTATATCGATTGATTCTTTGAGAGAAGCAAAGAGTCCACAATAAAAGTGCTGAAGAAGCATCCAGTTGGGTAGATTGTGGTGCGGACACTGATGTTGGAGACTTTTGAATCTTCCCCATGCTTCAAAAAGAGTCTCTCCGGGTTCTTGCTTGAAGCTCGTAATATCTTGCCGGAGTTTACATGTTTTATCAGCCGGGAAGTATCTTTGACGAAAATCTCTCTTGAGAGCCTCCCATGAAGAATAAAATCCAGGTGGGCATATATCAAGCCACATCTCAGCTTTCCCTTTTAAAGTCAGAGGAAAGAATTTCAACTTTAGATACTCCGAAGATATCCCAGGTATATGCATGAAACTAATGCGCTTCTCGAATCTCTCCATATGAGCAATAGGACTCTCGGAAATATCTCCATAAAACGGGTTACTTTCAAAAACTACAAGAAGACACGGCTTGAACTCAAATACCGCGTCGGGTGGTAATGGTGGTAAGATGATCGGGTTGCCTCCCGTACCCGAAGATGGAACGGCATATGATAAAAGGGTACGGGGTGAATCAGCTTGGACTTCACCCATTGGCCTCGAGGCCTCCTACGATGCTTGATAAAACATTAGGGCGTACCTACATGAACCAACAAGAACCAATAGAAGCATCAAATTCATCTGGATTAGCACAAACTAATTTCTAGCATGAAAGCAATCTCAAATAACCAAAAACCAAGAAACTAAAACTAGGGGCGTTGGTTCCCTGGCAACGACGCCATTTTGTGTAGAGCGGTTTGTTAGACCTCGGTATTGTCGTTCTCTCTCAAGGAGCTGGCAGCCTTGGTTAAAGAATCTAAGTCAACGGTCGGGATGAGATTGCTAAGGTAAGGATATCGGTTTGAAGGGATCACAACGCAAGAAACAAAGCTAAGGTCAATCAAGAAATGGAAAATGGGCTTCTGAGGTTTTCGGGATGCAAACGGGGATGAGGAAATGGGTTTTGCAACAAGAGAGTAACGAGAAGGGGAAATCAAATGGTAACTCCGTTAGAAAATACCCACCGGGCTTCCTCTTTCAAGGATAGTCTGGATTAACTTCCCCAAAGTCCATCGACAGACCCGGGGGAGTTCAAGGAATGGAATTTCCTAGTTAGTTTCTATTCACTTTCGCGAACTAGAATACTAACTATCCTAATTCCGACCTTTCAACAAGCGTTGGATGTATTCGGGATGCTTTCGCACCCAAATACATCCCACTTGAGGGAAGGATAGGATTAGGAAGTTGATTTCACAACTAATTACTCACTAATATTGCTAACCCAAACCTAATCACCCATTCACACCCTTAATTACCCCCTAACCCATAGGGTTTCTAGCCACTAATCATGATAAAAACTAAGCTAACAACATCCAACCAAACCTAAACATGATTTCAAACATCAAACAACCATAAACAAGCAAAAACAATGAAATAGCAAGCAAAGCCATTAAGAACAAGCAAAGTAATTAGCAAGGTAATTAATAAAAGAGTTAAGGGAAGAGAATACTTATCAAAATATTGTAGATGAACAAAGGAAAGCAATAAAAAGATGTCCCAACAATCTTTCAATTGTTTGAATCTCCTAATCTTCAATAACAAATACAAATCTCCAAAACGCTAGATTAATCTCTCACTAATCTCTCTCTAAAACCCTTAATTACAAAGCTCCTAAATATCCAAGTCTATCCCTAGATAGCTCCCCTAAGAAAACGTGAAAGAGATATATATATACAAGTGAAAATTGGTTGGCAAAACGCAACACTTCAGGCCGAAAACACGCGCAGAACATAGGGGGACTGTGGTCACGGTCTAGGAGACCGTGGCCACGGTCATGTTCTGTCCAGCGAAAAAGGTCGGGTGATTTCGAGCTTCGAGAGACCGTGGGTACGGTCTAGGAGACCGTGGGCACGGTCTAACTCGGGATTAGGAGGTCGCGGGCGCGACCCATATGGTAGCGGGCACTACCGTCTTCAGCTGACTCGGGATTCAAGGTGGACTTTGAGCACAGCAGCAGGGGGGTTAGCGGGCGCTATGCCAAGGGTAGCAGGCGCTACCATATTGGTTACTGGTGCTACGCTAAGGGTAGCGGGCGCTACCCTGCGAAAACCACTTGGCGATTCTTTCCTTCGATCGATCGTAGCTACGGTCTTGCTGACCGTGGCTGCTGTCTTGCTCGGCCTAGCGGTGGTAGCGGGTGCTACGCTGAGGGTGGCGGGCGCTACCCCCTACGGTAGCGGGTGCTACGCTCAGGGTGGTAGGGGCTACCCTACTCTTTTCGTCCCTTTGTTTCTTCCTTCTTTCCAAGGCATGTAACACTCATTTCGAGGGTTGTAGCGGGTGTTATCTCACTAATTGGCACCAAAGGGGTGGAGTGTGGTCCCGGGTCGACTCCTCCTCGGTTTCCGGTCCAGCTCGGCTCGGGAAATCACCAAGAATGCTATGAAAAGGCCCGTTTTACTACGTTTTCGGTTACGGATTGCAATGGGGCGGGGAATCCCCGAACCCGTCGGGGCCCCGCCCCACTCTAGGGAAAAATCCCTGCCCCCATTGGGGATGGGGACGGGGACGGGGATGATTTTCCAAAATTCGCTCGGGGACGGGGCGGGGATGGGGACAAAATTTTCCCCGTCCCCGTCCCCATTTTCCCCGCCGGGGTGAATTCCCCGTCCCCATCCCCGAAAATATTAAAATTACCAAATAACATTTATTCAAATTTAATATATATATTAATGGGAATGACAAAGTAGTAATTTTCTAATTTATTCTCACTTGTTGATGTATTATTATTTGATTTTAATGTATTATTACTTGAACAAGTTAAATACGTTGTATTTTGAACATTTTAAAAATCGGGTTCGATTAAAAACCAGATCCGATTAAAATTTAGTTAAATTTAGGATGGTTTTAAAAAATCCCCGTTGAATCCCCGTTGGGGATGGGGAATCCGCGGGGATGGGGATGGGGCAAGAATCATTCCCCAAAGCGAGGATGGGGACGGGGATGGGGATGAGTTTTGGGAGCGGGGATGGGGACGGGGGTATACTCCCCCATCCCCGATCCGCCCCGTTGCCATCTCTATTTTCGGTGAAAGCTCCAAAATCTACAAAATAACCAAAAAACGCATTAAAAACTATGAAATTAAACCACAAAATGAGTTAAAAGCCAAAGGATTTAGGCGGTATTTAGACACAGAATTGGATCTAAACAGCAGAATTTTCATTCGTGAAGTTCTTGCAGATTTTGGGTGGCCTATCACTCTTAGTAGGTTCATATATGAGCCATGCAGCTCCAGCAAATCTAGACCGACTAAGTAAATTCTATGATTAAAAGCAAGGTCAATTATAACAACTGGTGATCACAACCAACAACTATCCTTAAGTTATTGGCCACTGACCTATTGAGTCAGCGACTCAATACTTACACTACCTCTTGAACTACGACGACCTGATTCCACTCATAAAGTGGATATGTAGGAAGCTTTTGAAGTCCGGCCCAAATAATCGAACAAAAGTAGCTTCTTTCGAGTTATTTCCAAGGATCCTATCCAATTTCAGGCCATGCTTAAGTAGGCTAAAGCAAAATCCTTGCGAAATCCTCCTAAGAACTCTCGCGGATTTTATAAACAGTAGAGACTTGAACCTATCGTTTGGCCAATTACCTAAGTCTGACCCAAAGTCTTGGAAGATTCCATGGTGACACAAGCTCTCGCAGATCCCTTGAGATCCACAACTAGAGTGCTTCAGGATATCGATTCTCATGGATTGGACTAAGGTTCATCACATATTTGCAAAAAGGGATTAATGCCATAGGGAGATCCTGACAAATTTTTGTAGAAGTTATGATGTTTTGTGTGTAACGAAATGGATACTTAATAAAAAGCATTCCCGATGTCTTTTCTTGTAGACCACAGCTCAACTCCTTCATTTTTGCATCTGTGTGTTGCATGTTCATAAATAATAAATTATACTCAGATTGCATTTTATATCATGCATTAGGAGCATATTTTTTCATGCATCATTCAGAATTCAAAAAAAAAAGAAAAAAGAGAGCATTAATATCATATTAGGAAACGTCTAAGCATTATACATGTTCTTAATCATCATCATCATCAGAGACCAAGTTGATTATGTTGGAATCTTGGAACCTATGAGCTGGTTGGACTTTCGGTTCCTCGAAAGGGTAATCCCAGCTCTCAACAGCAATGGAGTGATTCGCCGGGCCAGGATGGGGTCTTAGGAGGGCTTGATTCAACAGCCCAAGAAGCACATGAAGGGTCTTCGGCATATATTTGGTCGTTCTCCCAGCGCTGGGACAGCCTTTAGCAGCAAACTTAACATGTCGAACTATCTTCGATATATTTTCAGCATTCAAATACCCTTGAATAAATTTCAAGACAGACGATCTCCAGCAGTAACATCTCGAGTCGGACTACCTCCGATTAACATCAGCAACATTTCAAGACGGACTACCTTCGTCCAACATTCAAGTTTCCGAGCTACCCCCGAATGATTCATCATGAGCCTGGACTACCTCCAGCAATAGCGTCTTAGGTCAGACTTCCTCAGACCAACATCAGCATTGCGAATTAACAAAGCTTAACAGGGGCTATCTCCGATTAACACCTTAACAGGGGCTATCCTTGAAAGTTCATCAAAGCCTGGACTACCTCTAACAAATTCAAATTGGACTACCTCCGAACAACAATTCAAAGTTCGAGCTACCCTCGAAACATTTGTCGGACTACCTCCGGGCACCGTTTCAACAATCCAGCTATCCTCGAGATATTCTTCGACTACCTCCGAACAACAATTCGAAGTTCGAGCTACCCTCGAAACATTTATCGGACTACCTTCGAGCAACATTTTAACAATCGAGCTACCGTCGAGACATTCATCGAACTACCTCCGAGTCAAATTGTAACATCGAGCTACCCTCAAGACATTCATTGGACTACCTCTGAGTCGAATTGCAACGTCGAGCTACCCTCAAAATATTTATCGGACTACCTCCGAACAACCATTCAGAGTTCGAGCTACCCTCGAGGCATTCTTCGGACAACCTCCTATTTATTTTCAAGATCTACTTTGACTTTCGTCTTACCCAGAATCAGTCAAAGTAGGGGCTAACTGTAGACACAAAATAATGTCACTACTGTTTTTAGCCCAAAAGAGAGAGTTCCTAAGCAAATCCTTAGGGTCAAACTCCAGCACGAGTCCTAATAAAGGATCATAGTGGATTTTCAATGGGCGCGAGACTCTTCGGTCAAGTCAAGGTCAGCTCTCGGTCAAACGGGTCAGTGGGGTCCTAGCGGACTTTGTGTACATGTGCCCAAAATGGATTCTTAGTGGTTTCTGGAAGCATGAGCCAAGGTAGGGGTCCTAGCGGATTTTTGAGCCAAAACTGGGTTCTAGCGAATTTTTGGAGATTTTGGACCAAACCGGATTCTAGCGGATTTTTGAGGATTTTGGACCAAATGGGGTCCTAGCGGATTTTTGAGGTTTTGGTCCAAAATCCTAGCAGACATTTGAGGATTTTGAGCCAAAATTCTAGCGGATTTTTGAAGATTTTGAGCCAAAAATCCTAGCGGATTTTTGAAGACTTTGGGCTAAAAATCTTGGCGGACTTTAGCTCAAGCTCAAAACTAAAGCTCCGGGGAATTTTTTTTTTTCATTTTGGGTCTAGAGTGATCCTAGCGGACTTTTGTCAAAAGTCTTAGCAGATTTTCACTGGTAAATGGCAGATTTGTGATAACTGTTGAAAACGAATGCTGAAATTTGCGTTAGAATCGCTACATCTGGCGGACTTTTGGGGGTGATGCATCAAAAATCGCCTAAAATCGCTTCGTGGCAATTAAGGAAATCCTAGCGGATTCCTTGTACCAAGTAGGAAGTTGAATGAGGGAAAACTGTTCAAAACTACTTAAATAACTAACAAAAGGAAACTTCTTGTGGCAGGGAATCCTAGCGGATTCTTTTTACCCGACAAGGAATTATTAGTGGAAAAAACCGCAAGTCAACTATTAGGGAAGTCCTAGCGGATTTTTGGAGGGGATGCATTCAAAAGTTGTTAAAAAAAACTTCTATGATGGAACTGCAGGTAAAAAACCGCTACTCCCCACTACAGAGTCCTAGCGGATTTCTGGGGCAGGCATAAGAAAACAGTCCCTTCAGGCTACAAAAAGGAGCTTTTTCTCAGTTTTGAGGACGAATTTTCGGGAGGTATAGTTTGAGATTCCTGCATACAACAATTTCAAAGAGAAATTCTTCTACTAGTGAGTCGTGAAATCCTAGCGGATTTCTAGGTCTCGAGCCACATTCAGAAAGTTTTCAGTCGGGTTTTATTCGCGAACATCGCCTGAAAGTCCTAGTAGATCTTGAAGTACAAACCGGCCTGCTGTGGGGTCCTGATTCCATTTGGTAAAATTTATTCGCTTGGTTTCCTTCTTAGTTTGTAACAATGTAGTAGTATTCACCCCGCCCGTTGTAACATTTTTTTACTTAATTTTGCAAACTTTTGTTATTTCGTTTGCATGTATCGTTAATCCAAAAAAGGTGTGACAACTTTGTTTCTTTTAGTTCTTTTCTTTTAAACCCGATCTAGTAAAGACCGCTTTGGCGGGTGATGGAAAGGCACCTCCTTTACATTTGTGCCTTTACCCCCGATCCTGACTTTGGTTCGAAGATCGTGGAGTTTGTTTTAATTTATTTTGTTAGTTTTTGTAAAACTAACTGGCGACTCTATATATGTTTCTTTTTATTTTATGCATGTCGACATATTCGATATGATTAACTTTTTGTCCTTGAAATCGAGATAACATTGACTAAAATGACATATCGACCGCAGTGCACTATCCAGGAATACTAGCGAATTCTTGGCCAGTGGATTGGGCTGGGTGGTCATTTTGGTCATAAAATGGTCCCTGCGGTTTGATAACAAATCAACCTTGTGCTACGGGTCAAGAATCCTAGCGTATTTTTGGTTGGTAGTCATGGTTGGGATGTCATTCAATCCACCAGTGACCAGTACCGTTGTCCAGAATAGGTTCGGACCTTGGTTGACCTATAAAATCCGCTAGGATTCTTTGGTCCCAAGGTTCGGTCCATTTTTGGACGGGTAAACATTGTCAAAATTTTGAGGATAAAAGTTCGATTATGTTTTAGTTGTTGACTACATGAAATAATATTTACAAAATAATAATTTTTGTGCATAAAACAATCCTAAATGCACCCTAGGAAACATAAGCCGCCTCATGTCGGCTCAACACTCCGTGGGGGACCCTAAGAAAAGTTGAACAAAAAGATGCAATTCATAATGTTAATTTGATAAATTAGTAATTAATGTGTTATTGAAAATATAAAATAACAGATATTATGAGAAAAAGGAAAGTTAGTTAAAGTGACATATAATATGGAAGACATGGAGTAAACATTAGGCAATAGCCGAAGAATGACCCGAAATGTGTGAAAGACAATTAATAATTAAATGAGGGGGTATGTGACAATGTCGGGGAAAAAGCATCGCTCTGAATTTCCAATACAACATGGTAAAACTAACATGATGGACATTGATTGCATTTAGCTTATCTAGGAATATTTCTGTAAATCATGGTCATTTTAGCACAATTTCCAACAATTCAAGTGGACATAAAATTAGAATAAGATATATATAATGAACTACTTTTTTCTTTTTATTTTATCTGTCATTTTAACTATTTTTTAATTTTATAATATTTATCGTCTTATTATTTCATTAACACATTAATTATGGATTCATTAAACTAACCTTATTAGGACCTTGTTCTTTTCTGCGGTGAGTAAAGTGTGGTAATGGTATGATGTGGTAAAAATGTGAATAATGTGATATTGTAAAGCTTCGGCCCCTCTCGGGTCACGGACATTACCGATAATTGCTTCAAGGATCGCTGACTGGACCCACAAATCACCATAAATCTTTCTAGCGTGATTCGTCCTCACTCACACACTGTCTGCGTAAACTTCCCAAGAGATCACCTATCTTGAGACTGTTCCCAGCCAAACACGCTTAACTAAGGAGTTTCCAATGGATGACTTACCTTAAAAGAAGATGCACCTTGGTGCTATAAGTAGTCATTTCAATCCTCTTTACGCCACACTTAACCATATACCCGGGGTGTTATAGTCACCCTCACTTAAGTACAAAACTTCCTCGTTGTGCCTTAATCCATTCCAGAATCTTTGCTCCGTTAGGTGACTGCTCATGGATCCTCTCTCCATTGTCGCAACTCACGGTTACGTGTCGGCTCTAATACCATTTGTAACGCCCCAACCTCTCCCGGGCTGCGGACATTACCAATAACTGCTTCAAGGATCGCTGACTCACCCCACAAGTCACAACGAGTCTTTCCAATGTGCTTCGTCTTTGCTCACACATTGCCTAGGTATAACATCCCAAGAGGTCACCCATCCTAAGACTACTCCCAACCAGACATGCTTAATTGAGTAGTTGTCAACGGATGAGCTTTCTTAAAAGAAGATGCGCCTTGGTGATATAAGTAATTATTTCAATTTTCTTTAAGCCACACTTAATCATATACCCATGGTGTTACAGATATGATGTGGTATAGTGTGGCACGTTGTGGTAAAATTTGTTGTAAGAATAGTTGGTGTGGTAGATGGAGAGAAAGAAAAATAAAAGGGAAATTGCATTTGGTAGGCTTCAACTTTTGTTTATTCCAAGTTGTCAACCACTTTTTAAACTATTCAAAGTGGTAGGCTTATTTTGAAAAATATTCCAAATGGTAGACTTATTTTGAAAATTTTAAAAATTATTTCAAGTTTTCAAGAACTTTAAAACCTATAATTAGTTGTCAAACGTTTTAGATATTATTCCAAGTGAGTTGGTTGTGAGATTGATAATTTTTAAAGTGCTTGAAAACTTGTAATAATTTTTAAAATTTTCAAAATAAGTCTACCATTTGAAATAACTTTCAAAATAAGCCTACCACTTGGAATATTTTCAAAAGTGGTTGACAATTTGGAATATGCAAAAGTTGAAGCCTACCAAATGGAATTTCCCATAAAAAAAATAGTACTACCTCCGTCCCAAAATATTTGTCCATTTAACTAACTTCTTTGTCGCAAAATATTTGTCTCATTTACAATTCCAACAGCTGTAATTACTTTTCTACCCCCTAATTAATAATTTATTTTTTCACTTTTTACAATTTCAACAAATATTATTTTCAATTAAAATAGAGGCATTTTGGATAAATTATAAATTTTTCACTTCAATTCTCAATACACAATGGTCTTCACACATTAGATAAATAGACAAATATAATGGGACGGAGGCAGTCCTAACTTAAGATTCCAAAAGTACCACATAGGTCACCAAGAAAAAGATTAAACATAAAAAAGGGTAATAACGGAAAAAGAGCAAAGGAAAGCCCACAAGTTAAGAAAGATATTTGTGGTTGGTCAGTTCACTGACTTTTGCGGTTGGCAGAGGTCCGAGGAGGTTTTTTGGAGGGACTTGGCTCATTTTCCTAATTGATTATTAGTATAGTATTTATATTTTCTCTGATTGTGGTTTCTAAGGGCATTTAGTAAATACATTCTCTTTTTAAGTGTTAAAATAACTAATTTTGTAAAATTAATATTTATTGAAAATAGAGTAAAAAATTTGTATATGGACAAATATATCCTTCCACTGATTTCAATGTAGAGAGAGTAATAAAAGAGAATTTTAAAATGTAAATAAAACTCAAATTCATTAATTAAGGGTAATTTGAATATTCTAATTATTAAAATTGTAAAATTGACAAATAAAAAAGGACAAGATAGTTAGAAAAATTGACATTCATTAACGGACGGAGTGAGTAGAAAAGGAATGGAATTGATGAAAATTAAGTTTCAATTCTTATTTTTTTGTTTTAAAAGCATATTATGAAATGGAATTTCTATTTCATAGATTTGTTATCCATTTCAAACGAATAAATTAAAAACCTGCCTAATATGAGGGAAATTGACTATTCCATTTCTTTAATAATAATAATAATAATAATAATAATAATAATCAATAATTGATAATCAGTAATTAAGAATTAAGAATTAATAAATAATAATTAGCAAATTACAAGAATTAAGAATTAGGAATTAACAATCAATAATTGATAATTAACAAATAGTATTAATAGTCAATAATTAATAATTAATCACTAATGATTAATATTTATAGTTGATAATTAATAATTAGACACTAAAAATTAATAATTAATAATTTATAGTTTATAATTAGTAACTAATAATTAATAATTAATTATTATAATTTATTAGTAATAACTAATAATTAATAATAATGAAAAATTAATAATTATTTTTTATTCTTATGTGTAATGATAATAATAATAAACTATAATTTTTCATTTCATTCCTCTTCTCACCAAACATTTTCAGTTTTGGTTTTAATTCCATACCCAACCCCCTAAGATTCTAATTTCATACCCAACTCATTCCACTTGTCCCCGTTCTTTTTTACGGTGTGATTACATAGTGGTTGGTTGCGGTATGGTGGAGTGTGGAAAGTTGTGGTGGAAATAATGTATGGTAACTTGATATATTTTAATTTGAAAATAATGGTAGGTGGGAAATAAAGTGAAAGTTTTGATTTTTTATTTGAAAAATTTTCACTTTTAATAAAAAGGCAAATGGAAAGTTATGGTGAGTTATGGTGGAAAATAGAAATTTGCGGTGGGGTGTGGAACCACAAATGATCCCACCGCATAAAAAAATGGGGCTTTAGGTCATCAAATATGCCTAATGTTAATCTTTAATTGATAATTTTTATATAAAAATATTTTATTAACCATTATAATAGTATACTTTTAGAATAATATTTTTGATTATGAATGTAATGTTTGTAATTTTATATAACAATTCATTATATATATTGAGGTCCTATTCTTCTAAGGTGTAGGTAAGTAGATAAGTAAATAAGTAAGGAAAGATAAATATAGTGGAGTTGGTAAATGTCACATCACATACTTCTCTACATTTTTAAATAAATTATGTGAGTTTGATAAGGAATTTTTAATATCTAAAAGTTAAAGCCATATTCTTTTGGATGGTAAGGTAGGTTAGGCCTTATTCTTTTATGCGGTGGGAGAAGTGCGGTAATGGTGTGATGCAATGGAAATTGAAAAAATGTGCTGAAGTGTGGTGAGTTGTGGTGGGAAATTGTGGTAGGTGGAAATTAATATTTTTTTTAATTTGAAACTAGAAAAATAAATTGGTGTTAAAATTAATCAATTACAATTTCCCTTTCTTTGTTTAAAGAGATGTGCAATATACTTAGAAAATAAAAAATTTTAAAAGTGTTTGCCATTTATATTAAAAAAATTTTAAGTTTAATTATAAAAATAGAAATGGTATGGTGGGGTGAAGTGTGGTAGAAATTAAAGAGTGCGGTGTGATGAGATGCGGTGTGGTGAAATATGATAGAAATTAAAAAGTGCGCCGTGATGCGGTGCAGTGTGGTGAAATGTTATAAAAATTAAAGAGTGCGGTGCGGTGTGATAAGACAAAATATGATAAAATAAGACAATGTAAAATTTTACTTCCCTTACAAAATAACAG
Source organism: Portulaca oleracea (assembly GCA_029582165.1). Classification (NCBI taxonomy): domain Eukaryota; kingdom Viridiplantae; phylum Streptophyta; class Magnoliopsida; order Caryophyllales; family Portulacaceae; genus Portulaca; species Portulaca oleracea. The sequence goes on along the minus strand of CM055888.1, from coordinate 32,196,551 downwards.
AGCCTGAGAAATTTTGGTCAAAATAAAAGTTTGACGATGCAATTTTCATATACATCAATCCATATGGAACGAAGGGAGTATTCTCATTTAATTTTTAGGGTTTTTGGCTGGGAAAAATCCGTACTGAGGGCCTTGTGATTGAGAATAACCCAAAGTGACTTTTTGGCTGGTGGTAGTCTATACTTGTTCATTATTTTCTCGTAGCATCCCAGATTAAAATTCTAGCACCGGAATGCCGATGTGGCAACCGGAGCACATGCCCTTTTAATTAAAAGCATGTCACGTCAATTTTTTTAATTCTATTTTATCGTTAAACGATAAAATAGAATTAAAAAATTTGACGTGGCATGCTTTAATTCATTGGTAATGTTTTTCCCCCCATAATGTAAGTGCAAGGTGAATATTGTAAGTTAAACGATAAAATATAATTTTTTTAAAAAAATTGATGTGGCATGCTTTTAATTAAAAGGGCACGTGCTCCAGTTGCCACATCACCATTCCGGTGTCAGAATTTCAATCTGGGATGCGACGAGAAAATAATGAATAAGTATAGACTGCCACCAGCCAAAAAGTCACTTTGGATTATTCTCAATCACAAGGCCCTGAGTATGGATTTTCCCCAGCCAAAAACTCTAATTTTTATTGAGGTCCTGATTTTTTGGAGGGTATAGAAGATGTACATAAATTAAAGTAAGGTAAGTTAAGGTAATGTAATATAAGGTTAGGTAAAGAAAGGTAAGTAAATTAATGGAGGTAGGTAAATGTCACATTACACATTCTATTTTTATTTTTAAATAAATTTTGTGAATTAAATAAAGAATTTTATTATATTTCCACCTACAATCAACGATTTCAAGTGCAAGCTCATCCATCTTCTTCATCTCCATTGTCAAGCAAGAAGGTTTTCTATTATCTACTATGCTCCAACTCAAGCTCATGATTCCCACCATGCTCATACGCTCCAGTTATGGACCAAGAGATCAGGGGGTGACTTGATATAGTTTTGATATCCGATTGATATGTTACTTTAGGGGATATTTAGCATTCGCCCGCATAAAAAAAATGTAATGGATTTGGTTAAGGAAAGTTCACTGGTTTCTGGTTGTTGGGAAGTTGTTTTATAATTCTGGGAAGGGTCAATGGTATGTGAAATGGTTTGACTTGTTGACTTCTTCCCCTAAATGAATTCAAATAAATTGTAACTTGTTTTGACAATTAGGGGTAGACATTATTAAGTCATCCTCATATTTAAATGTTTTGTTTTCAAGTGAAGATCTCTATGTTGGGAATGAGAATTAGAAGTGAGGATGACATATTTTAGTAGTTGCTGATTATGTTATGTTTTGATCAGAAAGACTTGGAGTTGGTTCAGTTTGATTTCAGGATTTGAGGTTGTTTAATTAGTTTGTTTTAATTAGAACAATTGTCAGTTTTTCCTTCTTATTTCGTATTCCTTCGGGGATACGACAGTAATGACCCTTTTAAAATGAGACTTTCGTTGTTAATGTTAGTCAATATTAGACTTTGGCCATTAAATTTATAATTGAATTTCCAGGACATTACAGTGTGTGTATGTATGTGTGTGTGTGTGTGTGTGTGTGTGTATATATATATATATATATATATATGTATATATATATATATATATATATATATATATATATATATATATATATATATATATTCAACCGTTCTATTTGTACAGAAAGTTTGGGCAAAGAATGTACACATACTCCACTTGTCACCAATTTTTACCTTTTTTCTTTTTTTAAAAAATTATCTTTGGCAAATTACACGGACTCTCGCAATCAGTGAAAAGTCCATCTTCCCCAACGAACAAAACTGATCTATCAAGATTCAAGCTGATATAAGTAAGATTGATGAATGATCGATGTCCAGATTGAATCGGTAAAGTAACTGGTTGAATTGATAAATTCAAGTGAAGATTTCTATATGCTCTTAGCATCTCTTCTCTTCTCACATGACATTGCAAAAGCACTTATTATACTGGAGATGTTAAGTCAACCCTTTATCATTGATTCATTGAACTCATTAACTACAACAACAGAGAACTCCAAAGAGCAACCATTAGGATACTTTACTGTTTGCAATCGAGCATTGAGGCCCACTCCATCAAGTTTACTTTGAATGGTAAAAAATTTGCTAACTTTAGGGATCAAATCAAGAATAAGGTTTAAAATTGGAGTGAAAACCCACCTTTTCTCTCTCCTACTTTCCATAAAATTGGAGCACTATAACAAATTAAGCAAGCGATGGCTTGGAAATTGAACGGTTGAGGTTAAGGAAGGAGATGAAGCTTGAAGAAAAAAGGGTTTGAGAGGTGAGCATCTGGGTTTGGCGGCAAGGAAAGAGGACACAGATGTTGTAAACGAAGCATGGAAGCCGAAGGTGTACGAGACGGAGACAGAGGCAGTGGCCGACGGTGAGCTATGGTGGGTCGCCAATGGAATCCCGAGGGATGGAACTTTCTAGAACTATTAGTTAGTACATGAAACATATGGTAAATTTTCTATTAGTATCTCACTTATTAAAAATATGAAAAATGTTATGTGTCCTGTTTGTGTTGGAAAATGGTGTTTGACAACGACTTGAATCTTCATCATCTTCTCTTAGTATCTTGATCTTCTAACGGTACATGTGACAAGACAGAGATTGAACTCAATAACCAAATGGTTAACTTGACTTGTTTGGATAACACTAAGAGTCATGACCTCATACTCATTTTCCTTAAGAACTATTTATTGTACCGTAAATGTTCAAAATTATAAAACTTAGCTCTTGTCGCACTCAAGACATAGGTTTCTCACTTGATTCTCTCAAGTACAGCTGTAGTCTATACTTGAGAGGATGTGATTATAGAAAGAAGGAATTGATGCTTGTGTTCATCTCAAATGGCTTAGTAATGTCTCCTATTTATAGGAGACTTCCATACCTAATCTAACCCTAATTACATCCCTTAGTTAAAGGTGTAATTAAGGTCCTTAATGAAATCAAGACCTTGACTTGGTCATGATAATGTAATTGTTGGATCTCAATACCGAGCTTAATATTGATATTATAAACTTAATACTCAAGATTATATAGCCATTAGCATTAAAAACACATTCTGGATTCCAACACGGTCTGTGTTAAATGCAACACGGTATGTGTTGCCTCAACACGACCCGTGTTGAGCCCAGGATGGTTTTTCTTGTTCTCTGGAGACCTACACGATCCGTGTTGGTCTCAAACTCATCCGTGTTGATCATATTCTTGATGTTTATCTTTTATATGATCCTTATACTTGTGTGTGTGTGTGTGTGTGTGTATATATATATATAGGGAATAGATCACATGAGCATGGGACTTATATGAGCATGTGAGCATCAAAGCATTTTTGGCGGACATCAAGTATTGTTCAATAGCGCTCTGGACAATTCCCGCTGTCGTGTGTTGCTATTTGGTCGGAACACTTGCACCTTCTTGCAATTGCTTTCTTCTCGGTGGCAATCTCTACTGGTGTCTTCATCCTCTTGCCTCTTCCTTTCGTGACCGAAGATGGGGGTGGATGAGTGGTAACCTCTTTAGGGATAGAAGTTCCAAAATACATTTCAAAGTCTGTTGACACACTGCTCGATGACTCTCCAACACTTAACGACTCCAGTTTTGAAATAAGGGTGTTTGTTTGTTCAATAATCAATCTCAACTTTGCTTCCTCCCCGTCGGTAATGTCCATGTACTTATTGAAGGCTCTCCACGCCTCGTTGGTTAGTTGCTTCTTCCTGGTTACCTTGTCGCATACCTCGGTGACAATGCGGTCCACATTGAATCGGTGTCGCTTTGCTGCGTGCTATGTCAATCGGTCCGCTATTAGTGTGTCCGGCAGCTCATCGAAATGATGGATAACCACAAAAACATGTGCATAAGGGATCTCTTGCATGTTGTAATTGTTGGGAGTGTCCCGACAATGTTCAAATACAACCGATTACTCAAGCCAACATAACATGATGGTTGATGTCTTTGCTAAAAAATATCTTAACCGGTAATTGAAAAGTTCAATCACCACCGTTATAGTTGGTCCCACAGGGTCCCACAAGCCAGTACCCTAAGGAAAGAGTATGTTAGAAAGAGGGCTGGATCAAGAAGAGGATTGAACCGATGAGGTCGTAATACACTTAGAGGGTCAAAAGGGGGCAAACGAGGAACACCACGGAAGTGGCAAGGGACACCACGGTCCGTGGTGCCCTGCCATGGTCTATGGTGGGGGTGCCACGGTCCGTGGTGCCTCATGGGTTTGCAGAATTGGTTTTGTGACTCACCACGGTCCGTGGTGGGGTACCACAGTCCGTGGTGATGCTCAGGTGCGCGTCCCACATCGGAAATGGAACTCCATTTCTTCTCTTCTCTCTCCTATATAAATAAGTTCCCCCTTTGAGTGAACCTTGTCTTTCCAATCCCCTTTAGCCATTAATAAGGCTAGTCTCTATAATTGAGATTGAGGGATACCGGGAAAAGCTTTCTTAAGAAAGCTCCTGGTATTAGGAGTCTCGGGATGAGTCCCGGGAAACCACCCTAAAAGGGAGGAAGGACGGGCCGTATTTGATAAGGTCCAACATACTCTTTTGACCCCGGTTTGACCGGGGTTGAAACGGTCTAGCAGTCGTGCCGAAAGGTGCTGCGTGGACCTTTTGTGGATGATTCCTTTTTGGAATCTTATACTCGGAGTTCCTTTGACGCCGGCGCATTCAAGAGTACAAGGGCGACCTAGGCATTTTTTTTAGAGACCCGAGGTAATAACTAAGGCCCCTGCTATTTAGTTTATGTTATTTATTGTTTTGGGTTAGTTAGTTTAGATTAGGTGGGAATCCTAATAGTTAGGATTCCTACTCCGCCTCTAATCAGGGTGGTCTCGATTAGGATCGGGCCCACCTCGGGGTGGTTCTGGTTAGACCGAGCCCACCTCTTCTTGTGGCCTTGATAGGTCTAGACCACCCTAACCCATCAGTGGTATCAGAGCCACAATAGCATGCTTATGTTTTACCGCTCTCTTTTATATGTTTCAATTGTTGATTCATGTTTAGAAAGCCTTGCTAGATTGCTTGTTTATGCCTGTTATGCTATAATCTTGGTAGATATGATCTATTAGGATGTATGGATGCTAGAACTAATTGCTAATTTGGCATGCTCTATTGGTTGACCTTGATTATTAATTGTAATGATCTTGTTATAGTTGAACCTTGGTTTATGATTTATTGGATATTGGTTTGGATGTTTGTGTTGCTTGTGTCATTTGTGATCTCAGTTGGGTTTCCATATGATATGAGGAAAGCTTTGGTTATGGTAATTTTTTGCCATAACCATAGATTTGCATTGAGCTTAACCCCTTGATTGACAAGGAATCTCGAGCACGACACTAGGTGTCTTGCTCGGGATTTTGGTGAAATTCATAGCCTTTCTTCTTTCACTTTGAGCATCTCGAGTAGTTGTCGCGTTTGACGCTGTACTCCTCATGGGTCATGTGATCATATTGGATTTCCTTTTGAGCATCTAGAGTAGATGTTGCATTTGACGCCGTACTCTCAATGGCTCACGTGATCGCATTGGATTTCCTTTGAAGTATCTTGAGTAGTTGTTGCGTTTGTCGTCATACTCATGATGACTGTCACTGGATCTCTTTTGAGCATCTGAGTATTTGTTGTGTTTGACGCCATACTCATGATGGCTCTCATGATCATATCCATTCCTTTTTAGCACATTGAGTAGTTGTTGCGTTTGACGCCGTACTCATGATGGCTCTTGTGATGGTTTTGGATTTCACTCGAGCATTTCAAGTTGTTGTTGCGTTTTACGCCTTACTCGTGATGGGTCTTGTGATAGCCTTGGTTTCATGAGGTTGGGTATAGTTTGAATGTGTGTGGCATATGATGTCGCATTCATAACCAGTGCCACTTCATGAATTCTTCAAACATTAAACCTAAAAGAATTTGATGTTTGAGTCTAAAATGGTTAGACTTGAAATCTCTTTTTCTATAACTACGTGGTTAAATTAGATTTAACCTACAGTATTGAGTTGGATGATTCCTTTCAATTACAGCTTTATGGGAAGGATTGATTTTGGAAATCAAATATCAATCGATCAATTGGGCATAAACAGATCGTTATTGCGGAGTTGGTGGCTGGGTGATTCCAGTTGAACCTCTACAAAATGATCTTCAGCATGGATTGAGAATCTGTTGAGTGAGTTTGCTCGATTTTAGAAATTGAACAAAGATAAGTATGTGTCTAGCCTTGAAATTTGGAATTTCAAGAAGGAAAAGTGTTTCCTATCTCACCCAAAATCGTTTTAGGATGGAGATCTTAACTTGATAAGATTGGATTTTGTTGAGTATGCATGCATTATTTCTTGCTTATGTTTGGGATTTGTTTGATGCTAAGTCTTGTTGGCTTTATCCCTTGATTTTGGTTGATATATTGCAAGTTGGATGCCTTCTATAATTGTTATTGAAGATGGTTTTGACATATGTTGTTGTGTCATGTTGCAATGCTGCCAAGTTTATTTGCTTGATTGCATGCGCTCTTAGTATGGCCTTAACTAGTCTGGTTTTACCGGCCTGCGTGCTGGGTTGAGTGAAATACGGCCTGCGAGCCGTCAGTTTTGAATATATTTTAATTTTAATTTGATTAAAGTTGTAATTTATATTTGAAATCAATGTAATCTCATTTGATGAGACCTGCTCGTAAAACTTATAATATGGGATATGAAGTTGAGTGGGAGCCCAATGCAACTTGGATGTTGGTTTGAGTGGGATCCAATATATTTATGTTGCAAGGGTTCAAGAATGAGTTCTTGAAAGCGTTTTGAGAAGAAGTTCTTGAAGTACCAATAAAGAGAATCCTTGAATCGTTCAAGTTGGAATTCTAGAAGCTTCAAGAAAGAAGTTCTTGAAGTCTTGAAGACTAGTTTATCTTAATTAAAGTTTGTTTAATTAAGCTTAGTAGGCCATACTAGGGGTTTCATGTTTATGCTTTGAATGGTTCTTAGCATGTTTTAATTGTTTATTATGCTTTTCTTGCTTGATTCGCTAGTTTCACCTAGAATCGCATACTTAGGATAATAAATCTGTACTCTCTTAAAATTTGGACGTGTGATTGCTCACCCTGACAACCACCACTTTGATCATGGGCAGTCATTGCCAAAGAAAGTCATCCATGGATCGATAACAAGTTGGGTGGAAGTCAGGTGTTCCATAATGGCGAGCTAGAGGGTCTAGAGTCATGAGCAACAAAGAAAGGTGATGTATAAGATACACACACTCTCGCCAAGAATCGTTTAGAATGATTGGTCATGAGATGATCTACCTTAGGCGATCTGACACGTTTGTGCCATAGCTCACTCGATGTCAATTTGAGCCTGTTGGGTCTTGGTTACATTGAAACACTAATTAAGAGTTAAGTATGTTTTAATGTTGAAATTAAAATCGGTTTAATTTCTTGAGTTTATTAATGTTTAAATCCTAATTGAATCGTTTAATTTCTTGATTCATAATGTCTGTTGATCATTACCTCCTTGAGAAGGAAAAGCTCACTGGATCCAATTACATGAATTTGGTCAAGTATCTGAGAAATGTTCTCAAGGCTGAGCAGAAAGAGTGTGTGCTTGACATACCTAAGGGCGACCCCCTGCCGATAATGCCTCGGAAGTTGAGAAAGCCAATTGGAAACGTCATTGTGATGACGATACCTGTGTGGCTAAGTTGATCTTGGGTAGTATGTCTCAGCTGCTACAAAAGTAATATGTGGGCATGTCGTCTTTCGAGATTGTCTCGCTCTGTAAATCTCTGTATATGAAGCAAATTATATAGGAAAGACATGTGACTGTTAGCAAGATCTACAACTCGAAACTAGAGGTCGGCGAACCTGTAGGGCCACTTGTGTTGAAGATGATTATTCACTTCAACAACATGAGTTGTCTTGGCTCTCCTCTTGATCCTATCTTGGATACTGACATCATCCTGCACTCATTGCATGATGGATTCCAATCTTTTAAGATGGATTACATTAGGCAAGGGCTTGAGTATAGCTTGTTAAAGCTACAGGAGATGCTCATAGCGGTAGAGAAAGACTTGATTGCTTCTAATGAGGCTTACAAGATCGGTTCAAAGGTCAAGAAGGGAAAACGACACAGGAGGTCTGCTAAGTCAAGAAGAGCCTCAAAGATCGTAAAGGCTAGCGTAAGGCTATTGCGCAAGCTCAAGATCTCCAAGTGAAGGCTTGCCCAGAGTACCTACAAGCTTGGAGCTTGAGAAATGGAACTTTTTGAATCAGGTATATATGTGATTGAATATATCCTAAATGTCTCTACTTTTGGGTATTGGATACCAACTTAAATCTTACATTTGTTAAAATGTACAGGATGGAAGCTGAAAAGTGGATGGAACAACAAGGATAGGAATTGATCTTGGCATGAGAGACAAGAAAGTAGTTGCTAGTTTATGCTTTAAGATTTTGGTTTATCTTTTCCTTCCAAATGAGTACTTGAACTCAACAGTTGCTGGTTCATGTAAAATCAAAAATTAGATTTCTGTTTTGGGTTTTGGAACAGATGCTTATCCCTTTTGAAATTGAAAAGGTGATGCTTTAATTTCTAAGGAATGAAGCTATTATGTTACTAGTATTGGTTGAATGACTAGTATATTTTGGATTAAGATAAACATATTCATCACATTAAATACAAAATAGTTGACTGTATGACTCAAACCATCGCAATTTTTGGTTTTCCGCTTAAGTCATTTTAATCAGAACAGACATTCATATGCTGTTTCGAGCATGCATTTTTGGATTGGTTGGACTTTGAAACATTAGGTATTTGGAAAGTATATCTGATAGGGGAAATGACTTTATCACCTTTTCATTTGATTTGGTGAGCGAACTAGTAAAGGGTTTATGGCTGATACATATACAAGAGACTAGTACCAAAAGAGTGCAAGTATACTTCATTGCCTTGTATGACAACTCTAGTGGACATGGTTATGCCACTTAATATGTCATGATTTGGAATCCTTTAAAGAGTTTAAAGATTTCCTAAATGAAGTATGAGAACTTCTTAGTGAGATATTCTAAAGCCCTTTGTGTTAGACAAGGTGCTGAAGTTTTAGGCTAAGAGTTCAATTTTCATCGAAGAGATCGTGAAATCGTTTCACGGATCTTATTCTTTCATGAACACCATGGTTAATGGTAAGTCTAAAAAGGAAAGGAATCATACCCTACTGGTTAAGGTATGATCGATGATTCTTGAGTCAAAAGTCTTATGTTTGCTTTTAAGAGCATGTTCTTGATAATTGCCCATCTGTTCTAACCTTTTCTGTCTTCAAAGATGCTAAAAAGACACCATATGGATATGGATAGGAATTGTTCCTTGTCTGTCTGTTTTGATTTGAAGTTACGAGAATCATCAATAGGTTTGACCTATTGCCTATCTTACACTCGTATCAAAAGAATTTTTTTATGGATTGTCCAAAAGGAACTAAAAGTTCTTCTTTTGCACTCATTCTTATGAAGGTGTGTTTGTGCCTCCAAAGCTTTCTCCTTAGAGATAAGGTGTACCTCTAAGAGAAAGAGCGGGAGAGATTTTATGAACTTACTGAAGTTCATGAGTCACAAACTACTTCTCCCCTTCCTATCTATATGACCCTACTACTCTTACTCATAACACTTCCTGAAAGTCAGCAAGTATGAGTTGAGATTCAAGTAGTTAAGGTTTAGATGGATGAGGGTCGAAAGTGTTTGAGGACCAGACTCAAAAGGTTAAGAGCTGGTTGAATGTAGAACTTGTGGAAGAACCTCTTGGCAGGTTGGGTAGACAGGTGCGTCAGCTTAAGAGATCTAGTTATCTAGTTGCCGACACCTGTGTATTACTTTTTGAAGTAATAAGTCTACCACCTACACAGAAGGCTTTGAAAGATCGGATTCTATCAAATGACTTAGAGTCATATAATTCCAAAAAGGACATCATGTAACACAACCATGTTTTGAACTTGGGGGTCCTTCCTGAATGCGTTAAAGTCATAAGGAAACCAAGTGGATCATTATCATAATGAATGGACATAGAGGGTTAATTGGGTGGTTATAAGGCTTTACTAGTTATTAGTGATCTACGTTTTAAGTGGTGACTGTAAACTAGACTCATAACCAGTAGAGGGGTCATAACCCACAGGTCCATTAGGATACTCCTAGCCATAACCTCATAGTATGAATATGATAATTGGAAAAAGGACTTTGAAACTTTATTTCATGGATTTATTTCCGGCAACAGGGACTGTATAAGACACGTCCCAGAAGTTTTGAGGTTCCGAAAATTTTCGGGAAAGTCCACAAGCTGAGAACAGTCAGTTGTGATTGTCAGTTTTGGCATGGAGTTGAAGATCAATGGTTGATCAAGTGATCAAAAGATTTGGTCTTCTAAAGAATCCAGATATTCTTGAATTTGCAAGAAATTCAGTGGGAGCTAGTTGTCCTTTTGGTCCAGTATGTGGTGACATACTTCAAGTTGAAGATGACCTTTTCTGGCCTAATATTATGAGGCTAAAGGTACATAGATTTTCATATTTGAAAGGACCTCGATAATTCTCAATAACATCTTGGAGTTAAGGTCTATAGTGATAGACAAATGTGTTTAATTATTTGAATTAAACAACTTATAATAATAAGTCACTGAAATCATTCAGCAGAACTCCAAGAAATGGATTCGATCCATAATGACATCAATACATCACTTGGTTTGGAAGGATGTAGTTGACATCTGAATCCCAAGAGTGGAAGTGTAACCTGATATATTCCTTGGAAATAGGATCACTTATGGATGCCGATATGAGTATTGAGCTGTCGAAAGCAAATTATCTTGAGTATGTAAGGTCAAGTTTCATTAGATTGAAACGTTGTTCTAAAGTGCTTATCATACTCAAGAGTGTAATAAAACTAAAGAGATGTCTTTGGTTTTATAGAAAGGACAAATGGAAAATATGTAAAGTGTGTAAAGAGTTACACTGATACTTGACACATAACAGACAGTGATGGTTACCATAATCAGTCTGGTTACGTATCTATAAGAGGTTGTAACATGGAAGAGTTTCAAGTAAGGCTCCTCTTGGGGAATCTATTTTATGTCTAAGTACATCTTGGATTGATTGGGAAGCCGCCTTGGTGACTATGTGGATGAAGAGTTTCATCAGAGAAATTGGCCTCTAGTGTTGCGCAGCGGAAGCTTGGTTTTCTTTTCGAGGGCCATTGCTCGAGTTAAGCAGACTAGGGTGCAGGACAAGTTCGCACACGACTGTCCCTTTGAAGTGACATCACTCGAATCTTTTTCGAGGTGAGTGATTAATAGATGTGCATGGTTCATAATAATAATGTGAATATCACTCTCTAAACCCCTATTGTTTAGAAAGTATAATCGTTATGCTTATCTTAGCCTAACTTCACTTGACATTATGTCAAGGTAATTGGTTTTAAGATGCATTAAAGAATGTGATAAGATTTGATACGCTTGTATAAACAGTTCATGAGTTGCAAACGCATTGCTGAATGCGGCTAACTTACTTCTTATGTTTACGCGTTTCACAAGTTGTATTATTCATTAACAAAACTCTAAAGGTTTAGTTCAATTAAGATTTAGAATTTAACGAACGTCCAAAAGGTTAGCTTGTTCCAAAATGGGAAGAATAGATGATGTCTGCTCTTATGAAGCTCCATTCGGTGTAATTGGAAATGCTAGACCTGGTCGAATGTCGACCGAGTTCCTAATTAGATCATCATGTTGAGAAAATGATGATTGTAATCAATTAGCATGTGGGATTGATGTGATGATCGAGCGTTCATGATCATAGAGACATTGGATGTCGAGAGTCAATCACACGGGTAACATGTTGAAGAACATTTACTGAACTGATCCGCGGTGAGAAATTCTTTAAGTTATTGTAATATTTTAAGAATTCTCACCAACTCACAGAAATTCCAAAAGTTGCAGTTCTTTACATTTCATACATAGTTCGTGATGACTTTGAACGCGTCCGAAACTTCTCGTAACAGGAGGTGAAGTGGGCGGTGACCGGGTTATTTTCGATCGTGTAGTGACTTGTAGTTAAACAAGATGACATTGTCTGCCCTCTTTGAGGGATTACATGTCTCACAGGCCACTCGATGAGTTTAGACTGGAAAGTGCTTGGCCAAGCCTAGATGCATTAACAGTTGATCATCTGATTTTCAAGTCTGACTCAGAGATCGATAAACATTCGGGATAAGCAAGGATAGCTTGGGCTTACCTTATCCGAATCCAAAATATTAAAGTGACAAGGGAATTTTGTACTTTGAACACTTGTGGGACAAGTGGAAGATTGTTGGGAGTGTCCCGACAATGTTCAAATACAACCGAGTACTCAAGCCAACGTAGCACGGTGGTTGATGTCTTTGCCAGAAGTTCTCTTAAGCGATAATTGAACAGTTCAATCACAACCGTGATAGTTGGTGCCACAGGGTCCCACAAGCCAGTATCCTAAGGCAAGAGTATGTTAGAAAGAGGGTCGGATCAATAGAGGATTGAACCGGGGAGGCCGTCACACCCTTCAGGGTCTAAAGGGGGCAAAAGAGGAACACCACGAAAGTGGCAAGGGACACCACGGTCCGTGGTGCTCTTGCCACAGTCCGTGGTGCCTCCTGGGTTTGCAGAATTGGTTTTGTGACTCACCACGGTCCGTGGTGATGCCTAGGCGCGCGTCCCACATCGGAAATGGTACTCTATTTCCCCTCTTCTCTCTCCTATATATATGGGTTCCCCCTTTGAGTGAACCTTGTCTTTCCAATCCCCTTTGGCCATTAATAATGCTAGTCTCTATAAATGAGATTAAGGGATAGCGGAAAAAGCTTTCTTAAGAAATTTCCTGGTACTAGGGGTCTCGGGGTGATTCCCGGGAAACCGCCCTAAAAGGGAGGAAGGACGGGCCGTATTTGATACGGTTTAACATACTCTTTTGACCCCAGTTTGACCGGGGTTGAAATGGTCTAGCAGCCGAGCTGAAAGGTGCTGCGTGGACCTTTTGTGGAGGATTCCTTTTTGGAATCTTCTGCTCGGAGTTCCTTTGACGCCGGCGCGTTTAAGAGTACAAGGCCGACCGAGGTGTTTCTTTTTGAGAGACCTGAGGTAATAACTAAGCCCTTGCTATTTAGTTCATGCTATTTATTATTTTGGATTAGTTAGTTTTGATTAGGTGGGAATCCTAATAGTTAGGATTCCTATTCCGCCCGTAATCGGGGTGGTCCGGATTAGGATCGGGCCCACCTCGAGGTGGTTCCGGTTAGACCGGGCCCACCTCTTCTTGTGGCCTAGATGGGTCTAGATCACCTTAACCCATCAGTAATATGGGTCTTCACAAGTTATCTCATCCGTCAAAATGTTATGCACAACATGTTTGTCCTTTTTGCCCTCTTTTTGACATATTTTGCAAGTGCAATCATGTTCAACTTTCCCTATTTCTGAGATGTAACAGTCAGTCATAGCATCCACAAGTTGCTATTGGAACAAATAAAAGTTCTGATGTATGTATATTGATCTGGCATGCCTCTCAATCGCCAAACGCGTCTCCAAGGGCGGCAACGAATTTCGTGTTGCATGATCAAGCTCTACAACACGGTTTTGCTGAGCATCAATTGCATGTTCAAACCTAGCCCAAAACTCAACAAAGCTCAATGTTGGGCACATTAGTTTCCCAAGCATGGAGTTTTCACTTTCTGATCTAGATGTCATCCGCAAAACTCCCCCAAGGTGATGGTCCGTGAAGTACGCATGAACCCACTTCGCCCTTTTCTCATATATGTCATCCAACCACGGATTCCCAGACAACCCATATTTGTCAATCGTTTCAGCCCACTTCTCCTCAAATTCTTCCGCGGTCTCGGATGCCCAGACGCACAACTTTTTGTCGTTAAGAAACTCCTCACACCCATTCAACTTGTGTCCAACCTTTTCAGGGAGTTTGCGTATGATGTGCCATATGCAATACCTGTTTAACATTACATGAAATAATATACATGTATGTGATCTCATTTAGCGCAGTTTATCAAATATGAACATCAAAGCTTCATAAAATGAACATCAGATAACGACCACCGGTTTGAATTGGACAAATGCAATTGGCATGAACATTAAATGACGTACTCAACCAGTCATAATAAACATAAACTCTTAGGAGGTATGTAATGAATACAATTGGCATGAACATCAAATGATGTACTACACAAGATGTTCATTTCCACTATGTACGTGTTCGGTTCAGTTAAACCTGAAGTACAAATATCTCATTACTTGATGTTCATTTGCACTATATCTGTGTTCATTTCAGTTACACATCAAATTTAATTGAAAATTAACACACATACAATCAAAATGAACATCAATTAATGAGATATTGATACATCAAGATTAACTAAAAATGAACACGTACATAATGCAAATGAACATCAAAGATATATGAGATGATCACCAAGTGACAATTAAATGAGCATAAATTGCCATCGAAAATGAAGATAAAGTTTACGAGATGATCATTAGTGTGACATTGAAAATGAATATTGAGGTGTTGTGCAATGAACATCAAAGCTTTATGTGATGATCATCAAGTGACAATGACATGAGCATCAATTGACAATCAACACAAACATCAATGTGGTGTTTTCAGTTCATATTTATATACAGACAACACGATTTCGCAACACAAACATCAAAGTGGTCTTTTAAGTGTTAACATGATCGATTTTAACTTAAATTAACTTACAGATAGTGAAAATGAACATGAAGGAAATATTATGATCATCAATTGTCGGTGAAATGAACGTCATCATGTTATGAAACTGAACATCAATTTGTAAAATTGAAAAAACCAGTGTTTACGTACACAAACTGCCATACCTGTAGATAGAATTTGTGAACACCGTGTCGACCCCTTCTTTGTTCACCAAGTCCTGATTAGTCACAATCATATCGGGGTGATACCCTTGCATCGTGTCAACAAACTTCTCAAAAAGCCAAACAAATGATGGCTTTTTCTCATCTCTCAATAGACCTGCCCCAAATGACATGAGTTTCGGATGGTGATTGACCCCGGATAAGGCAACAAACACCATTTTGTATTTGTTTGTCTTGTACTTTGTGTCAAATGAGAGTAGCTCCCCAAACGATGCATAGTCTCGCCTGCTTTCAAAACCACACCAAAACGCGCATCTAAACTTGTTGTCATCATCAACTTCAAATGCATAATAAAACCCAGAGTCTCTTGTCTTGTTCCTCCTCAATATGTCCACAAATTAACATTTCAGCATCCATGTCAACCAGCACATTTTTTAACGATTGGTGATAATTCCGCATGTCTTGAAGCGTGCAACCAACGCCGTCGTATGACCCAACTGTCTCTTTAAATAGATGGAACGACTTCGACGGCCCAACATTAGCTCTTGAAAACTAGTTCATCAGGTCTATGTGAATGCGACTCACATTGCGCGCGGACCTTTCCAAATGTCGTTTGGTGGGTGTTGTAAATTCATGGCTGTGGTCGATGTTGAATGTTACGACCTTGAACTTCCCCTCTTTCGTTGATCGTAGTGTAAGCTTTGCATTACAACCTTCCCTTTTCCCAGATCGACTTCTTTTTGTAATCGTCGGCGTAACAAGTCCATATATATATATATATATATATATATATATATATATATATATATATATATATATATATATATATATATATAGGGAATTGATCATGTGAGCATGGTTGCATTTTTGGCGGACATAAAGTACTGTTTCCGTGGATATCAATTATGTAAGGTGGTCATTAAGTATTGTTATTGTGGACATTAAATACGAAGGTTGGACATCAATATTTGATGTCCGCCAAGCAAAATCTATATATTCCCTTTGCATACTTGATGTCCACGCAAACAATACTTGATGTCCACCATTCATTCTTGCTGTCCAGAAAAATGTCACTTGATGCCCGCTAGATTTCTAACCATGCTCACTAAAGGGTCATGCTTATATGATTAATTCATATATATATATATATATATATATATATATATATATATATATATATATATATATATAACAGATAATGTGAGAATAACATTTTGGTGAGAATGTGATGAGAAGGGATGGACATCAAGTTTACATGGATAGTTGATGTCTCCCAGATGTTCACCATGCAAACTTGATGTCCATCTCTGTGATGTATGATGTCCATCTCTTCTCACCTTCTAACCAAAATGTCCTTCTGATATTATCTGTTCCCTATATATATATATATATATATATATATATATATATATAGATATATATATATAGATATATATATATATACTTATTGGATGGAAAGAGAAATTGATCACAACTCACGATTTTAAAATTCAAAGATACTATATATGTATATATATATATATATATATATATATATATATATATATATATATATATAGTATCTTTGAATTTTAAAATCGTGAGCTGTGACTGAATTTTGGTCTTTCCATCCAATAAGTATTTAGAAAAATAAAAATCAGTAACCACTTTTCTCGCCAATAAAAAAAATACAGTACAATTTTATCCAAAATAAATATCTAAACCTTTACAGTTATTATCCCTTGATTTTACAGTTATAACCATCTTCAATATTTGATTTTATTATCCCTTGATTTTTGTAGTTATAACCACCTTCAATACTTTACTTTTTTTGCAATTATAACTCTTTATATTTATCCCCATCAACAGAGATACACTTCTGGGTAGTTTTAGAGTTGTCTCCCCATCTCTATCCTCTCACGCCCCTCTTTGTCTCACTCCTCCTTTCAGACTCGCTGAAACGCCCAGTTCGGAAACCATCCCTCCAATTCCTGTTGGTGGCCATTAACGACAATCAATGAAATATAAAGTCATTATCATTGCCTGATTGTCGGTGCTTATTCGCACTCTGCATCATCATTGTTTGATGACACCATGGGGTTCGGTGAGGCGATGATAACGACTTCCCTAATACAACTCTCAAATTATAAGTGTTGAAATTAAAATTGTGAACTACTTCTATTTTGTTGGTTAATCTTGAAGGCAATCGGTCTAGCTTAATAAAATGTCAAGCATCAATGGTGTTTTGAATGAGTCTTGACAAACATAATTTTGTAAGAATTTGGTACTTACACTTAGTTTTATTTTTGTTTTCTTAGTTTTTTTATGTGATTTTCCTTTTAATTTGTTATGTTATGAGTGTTGATTCATGTATGTCTCATGCATTTTGATAGTAGTTATATATGTTTTTATGGTTCACAAATTCGTGCTTTCAACCCATGTTTTAGGATATATTACTACTTATCTGATGATAGTAATGATATTACCGTATTATGTTATTGCTTCGAGTTTCTTACTATAAATTCTCTTTTAGTATTTGAAGCAAATTCTCTATTATCACTTGATGAGCTTTTGAGCATTAAGTACTTCAAGTCATTTAGGATTTGTTCATTCCAGGTATTAGTATGGTAATTGACCCAAGATTGGGAGGAAAAACGGTTTCATAAAGAGGTATATAACTTTCACACATTAAATTCAATCTATATAATTTGTTTCATGTAATTGTATAACTGAACAAATAATAAATTTTGACTGCAGGTGCAAGAAGTATGATATGATTCATCATTGGCGCCACTTTATTCAACATTCTTAGCATATAATTTTCATTGGAATATTTTATAATGTCATTCTTTTATGTGTTGATATTATTTTTGTCTTTCTCTTTCAAAATTTGTACATAGGTTATATGTTAACCCATGTCTAATGATATTATTTATATATTTTAACTTTATAATCTTCATGAATATTTATATTGTTTTTGTCTTTTTATTATTAAATTTATACTTTTTAATACACTCGTGAATTACGAGTATTGTTACAGTTATTGCAAGTAAATATGTATTATAAAATTTATACCTATGAGTTTCCATTATAATTTTTATATTACATTTATATTATAATTATCTTTTTAATTATTAGACATTTACTTCTTAATACACCCATACATAGCACGAGTTTAACACTAGTATGCACACAGTCACACACACATGAATTTTGTGTTTCAAAAGGTAAATGAGAATTTTTCACTCAAAGTCATACTTTAATTGTAAACAATAAAGTTTAAATTAATATTTTAGGATATAAAAGTATCGTATAAAACACGAATTTTCTATATATCACAAATCTATAAAAATCAATATTTTAATTGGTGAATATTTAACTGTATGCACTCTTAAACAATATTGTCAAGTAAAACACACGTATTTGTCTAATTCCTACACTGTATTGATTTATTTTCTTTTTTTGATAAATGGTTGCTAAAAACAGGAAAATATATAACCAAAAAGCATAATGTGTCAAAATGTGGTCAAATAAAACTCATAAAGTTATGTTGAATTAAATTAAATGAATACTTGTAAGATGAGGTATGTTGGTGCCTAACGGAAATGACAAATTTTCAACAAAAACAACTATGTGGTTATGTCACGAATCAGATATCCAACATAAATGGGAAGGTCAATGAATCAGGAAGCTGGATCTCCAACCAAAACTCTAAGTTTCCCTATGGCTAATCCATCATAAAGGCCTCCCTTTAAGAGGGAATTTGCTACATCTAGGAATTACTCTCCACCCCTTATGCGCTATTTGTCTCCACTATTTAGAGACCGATAGTCATCTCATACATGAATGTCACTTCACGAGAAAGGTCCAAGACTCTACAAAAACTCATAGGTGGTTGGCGACATCTATTAGATGGCCAATTGATAGCAAAGTTTCCATCATCCTCAATACTCTTAAATAATCTTTCCCACCAAACGAGCTTTTAAGATTCACCTATCTTATCTTGAGCATTTGGAAGGAGCAGAAAGACTACACTTACGACAACTCCTTCAACATCAAGGAAGTCATCCTATGAGCTAAGAGAAGTTTTACAAAATGACGAGTTAGAAGAAGATTCTCCTCCTATGATCTTCCGCCCCCAACCTCAACATCCATAAATTCAACGAACATACAACCATAATAGCCTTGTTCGGTGGATGCAACCTAAGTATGAATGGGTCAAGTTAATCTTCTATAGATCATTCAACAATCATGGTACGAAAGTGGGTTTCATCATTTGCGATTATATGGGCCGAATATGTAAAGTTGATGCTACGCCTGTCAGCTCCCAATCGACTTTGACAATGGAAGCACGAATCATCGGTGTTTCGGTTTGGTCTACAACAAACTATAGAGGTAGGTTTCTCAAAACTTAATATTGAAGGGAATCAGCTTGATCCTAATCCAAGCTATCCAAGACACTTTATACACCACTTAGCATAACCACATGATAATTAGAAACATCAAACACCTAATCAAACGGAATGAAGAATTCTCCCTACAACATATCTACTGTGAAACAAATTTTGTAGCAAACTTGATGGCCAATAATGAACATAAATTACTTAATGATGCCATATAGAATTGAAGTGTATCACCCACACGCTTCAGGAACTATAGTTATGTAATTTTTTCACCTATTTTACGTCCTTCATGATAATCTTGTATCCTCTTTATCTGAATTAAAAAATATATAATAAAAATAAAATTATCCAATGTTGATTTATTTCCTTGGGCTAAATTTTAAAAAAAGAACTTTTAAAGAAAATTTTACGTATATCGTTTTGCCCCAAGTCATCTTTAAAATATTCACAATTAATGTTAGATTTTGTTCTTTTGTGAAGTAAAAATAGGCGGGGTGTAAGTAAGTAGAAAAAGTAAGTAAGATTGTGTAAGTTTGATAAATAAGGTAGTATACATAAGGTACATTATATCACTTAAATATATTAATTTTTAAATATATGTTTATAATCTTTGATAAGATAGTTTAAGTAAGTCACGTCTGCCACATCAATTATTGAATACATAAAATTTTAAATATATATTATATAAAGTATTTTAGGTAATGTAGGTAGATTGGCCAAACTGACTTGACCCGTCACACCCAAACCCGTCCCAGACCCGAAAATGCCAAAAATGATTAACCCGAACCCGTCATCAAAGTAGTTCATTTTTAGAGGTAATCTTATATGACGAAAAGTAAACTGACCTGAAATCAAACAAATCCTGACTCGACCCAACCCAGACTTGATACAACCCAAACTTTGTTCACCCGAATTGACCCAATCCAAATGAGTCTAACCTAAACCCGACCAAATGATCCAATTACAGGTCTACAGGCAGGTAAGGTAAATAAAAATATATAAGAAAGTAAAAATGGGTTAAATAAGAAATTTTACTTGTTTAAGAAATTTGAGTTTGGACCCAAGTTAATTAATTATTCCTTTAACTTTAAATAAAGAGATAATTAATATTTTCTGCATCATCTTTGACACGTATTATGATATTATTGGCTAGGATGAATTTCATTTAAAATTCAATTAAATAGACCGTCGTAATTAATTTGGCACGTGACGAGTGATACTTTGCCAAATACTTATTATTTTATTTTCCAAGTGTCATTTTTTTTTATTTAGTCAGCAAATTTTTGCCTCCTACATGTATCTTTCTCCAAGAAAAGGGGGAAAAAACTGGGTAGATCTTGTAACTACAATATAAGAAAGTAAGAAAAGAAAAAGAAAGAAAAAAAGGGTAGATCTTGAAGGGAAGGGAAGGGAAGGGAGGTGAGAAGAGGGGAAGTAGTCGGTGAAGGCTCCCTCCCATGGATGTTGGTGGTGGGAATGTGGAATTGGTACACTACAGTAAGTAGACTCCACTGACACTCACCACTCACCACTCACCACACCCAAACAAATCAAATCCCTAGTAAAGTAAGGAATGAGTACCATAAACAGCGTGCCTGCCTCTGGACCTCCCACGCTTCCCTGTCCCACTTCTTTATAATTGTTTTATTCTTTACCATAAATAAGTCATCATTACATTCATACCTCAAATGTTGAGGATCAGATCTCATCTCATTCATATCATCTTTTCTTCCTACAAAACCTCTCTTCAACAACATATCACTATTTTCCTTCTTTCTCATTCTTCACTATTCTGTTAACTGGTTTTCTTAATTTTTAGTATTAGTTGTTATTGTGATAATAGAGTTAATTCTTTGTAAAACTACATTTTTCTTGAATTTCAATTATGTCCTTACTTTTCATTTTTAGTGTTTATGTGAGCATTATTATTTTTTATTTATTCTTAATTAGTTTTTTCCTTCATATTTGTATAACAATAGATAACTATTAAAGATTAACATTTGTATTAGTAACTAAATAATTGTCATTTTTAAGCTTTGAGGGAATATGAAGAAAATGGTATTACCTCTATTGGCGGATCCAGATCTTAAAATCAGGGTTGTCCACTATATTATCATATTTATTTGATAAACATATAACTCATAAATTTTATGCCAAATTATACTAAATTTTAATTTATTTTTTATTGGGATTGAGGTAGTCATAGCCACCCAACAATGGGGATAAACGCATGACTACCTCCGTCCCTTATTGAGTGTCACCAAAACTAGTTTTAAGAGTTCAATGAATGCACCTAGACAATTTGGTAAAGTTGGACTTGGACAAATATATCATTTCACTTAGTAGGAATAAAGGAATATATTTTAAAAGATGAAATAAAATATCTCATTTATAAATTAAGGGTAGCATGGGTATTTTATTATTGAAATTGTAAAATTGACAGATAAAAATGGACAAGTTAGTTAGGAAATTTGCCTCATTTAGGGACGGAGGTAGTAGCTAATAGAGATATTGACAAATAAAACTCCTAATTTAACTAAATATTTTATTGAAAATGATAAAAGCAATGGTGAATATATAGTAAAATATTCTTTTACAAATTATTAGTAAGATTAAAAATTTTCAAAACTTTAACATCAATTTACTTTTTTCTTGAGTAATGTTAAAATTTTTATACTAATTTACTTTTACAATATAAACATATATTTTATAAATTAGAAGTGAAAATGACAATATCCTATAACAATATGCCTTGTACAAGTATATACCTTTAAAGTATATCGAAATTTTAGGACAATAGTCAACCTCGAAAAAATACTCCAAGTAGCTTTTTTTATAAAATGACTTTTTATCGGCCATGTTGTTTTTTGTGGTTGGTTAATTGGTTGTGGATAAATGTGGATAAACTTGGTAAAATGTGGATATGATGGATAAATGTAAAAAAATATTTATAATTGTTAATAAGATATTGTAAATAAGGCCAATCATGCAAGTCAATTATCAAATATATGAATTTTAAATATATATTATATACAACGACGATGAGGTAAAAACAAATAATATGATAAATTTGGCAAAGTATGGACAATGCTAATAAACTTAACCTTACCACCGAAAAGAACACGTTCTGCGGTAAGGCAAGGTTATTCACACACTTCGCATTTATCCACATTATCCCCACCATTTTCCTAGATCACTGTTCTTTACTTGTCATACCTCTACATAAATTATTAAAATAAAGATAAAAATTCATGTATTTGATAAATAATGTGACTGATGTGACTTTACAATCGCAGAAAATAACATGAGCAAAGATGAAAAAACTCACAATTTATGTTATATGTATAAAGATGGAAAAACTCACAATTTATGTTTTATTGATTTGACAATTTACATTGATCTCATATATTAGACCATGATAATTGATCAGAAATCTCATGAGAAGAGAGTTTGCATGGTAATATGAAATATATCATATCATATAATTATAAAATAAAAACCGTAACCCATGAAAATACCAAACTTTACATGTAAATAACTAACCAATGAAAAGCAAGACGAGCCTTCCATCAACAATAACCGTCACAGAAAAACCTCGCCTCCATTTGGTGTAGGGGTTGTCATCGATTCTTTTGTCGATGGTAAGCCCTAATCTGATTGATTTCTACCACGTACAATTGTTAGTTTGGTTTTAGGTTGATGCAAAAAAAGTTAATCTCTTCTTTTGTAAGAGTTTTTATTGTATCCTAGGGTTTTAGTATCTTTCTAGAGTTTTTGTTCAGTTGGTGTGGTCTAATACGTTGGATGAAGATCGACTTTCAAATCGCTATAGCACGGGTTGTGAGATTCTCCATCAATGGTAAAGATGCAGAGTCATCGAAGAAAGATGCAGATTTATCGAAGAAATCGGAATCGAACGTCAATAAGATTAGTATTAGTTATCTGGAAATTGAATTTCATATCTATGTTTTAAATCTACAATTGTTCTATCACGATTTTCATTGTAAGTGTCGTATGACTTGTTATTAATGAAATTGTTATGTTTGGTTTCAAAAAAAAAAACAATAAGCGTCACCGCAGCCCCTTGAAAATAAGTGGACGTAAGGTTTTTTGAGTGATGATATGTGTCTTGGGGCAAGACACTGCTATTATTACTTATTATTATTTTTAATCCTAATTTTTTTGATAAATACTATTAATTATTAATTATAAGAAGCTTGGAATGTGTTGGCTACGCTAATAATTAAAACTGACACTCTAACTGATAACTTGAGCAAAAGAAAAGTTTGGGAGAATATTTTGTATTTCATTAATTCACCAAAGGAAGAAGACAAGGGATGTATATATACAACAGTGACAAATAGGAAGGCGGGAAAAGAATAACAACTAGCTAACCACCTAACAACCATCAGATGGAGCCCTAACAAACTCCAGCTAAGGCCCATAAATATCTATTCAACATCCCCCCCTCAAGGCAGGATTGGGGGAGAATCAAGCAATCCGAGCCTTGAAACCAAATACTGATGCTGGGCCTCACCCAAAGGCTTGGTGAAAAGGTCAGCCAGTTGATCACGAGATGGAAGATGATGTGTTTGAATGAAGCCTTCCTGAATTTTATCCCTAGTATAGTGACAGTCGATATTCAGGTGTTTGGTACGCTCGTGAAACACCGGATTGGCAGCGATATGAAGTGCCGCCTGATTGTCACAATATAGGTGAATAGGCAAAGAGCAAGAAAAGCGAAAATCTCCCAAAAGATGGTAGATCCAGACAAGTTCAGAGGTGGTAGCTGACATACTGCGGTACTCAGCTTCGGCCGAGGACTTTGCCACAGTTTTTTGTTTCTTGGTCTTCCAGGAAATGAGAGAATGACCCAAGAACACGCAGTAGCTAGTGAGTGACCGAGAAGAGAACTTGCATGCCGCCCAGTCAGCGTCACAAAATGCTTGGACAGAAAGACCATGTCCAGTGAGGTAGAACAACCCTCTATGAATGGTGCCTTTGAGATAACGAAGTACATGAAGAGCAGCATTCATATGTGGTTTACGAGGGTCTTGGAGGAATTGACTGAGGTGTTGAACTGAATATGAGATGTCCGGGCGAGTAAGGGTGAGGTAGAGCAGCCTCCCAATAAGCCTTCGATATTGACTAGGATCAGCCAAGGGTTCACCATTATCAATGGATAACTTGGCTCCCTTAGGGAAGGGAAAAGGACTTGGGTTGGCTTCAAGCATACCAGTGTCAAGGAGTATATCGTGAATATACTTTCGCTGATTAAGAAGTGTGCCAGTAGATGACCTGGAGATCTCAATACCGAGGAAAAATCTGGCCAAACCCAAGTCTTTGATTGTAAAATCGGAGTGTAAGGATGACTTGAGTGATGCAATGCTATCAAAATCATCACCTGAAATCAACAAATCATCAACATATACAAGAACACAAGTGAAAGAACCATTTCTGTCTCGAGTGAAAAGGGAATAGTCACTCTTGGATTGTATAAAACCATGATTGAGAAGAAATTTGGTTAACTCTTGATTCCATTGCGGCGAAGCCTGTTTTAAGCCATACAAGGACCTTTGCAATTTGCACACCTGCCCTGGCTTAGCTGTTGTGTAGCCTTCCGGAGGAAGCATATAGACCTCCTCGTCCAAGTAACCATGCAAAAACGCATTATTGATGTCTAACTGATGCAATGGCCATCCTTTGGTAGTTTCTAAGGCAACGAAAATGCGGACTGTAGTGAGCTTAGCAACAGGTGAAAAAGTGTGCTTGTAATCCTTGTCCTTAATTTGTTCGAAACCACGGACTACCAATCTAGCCTTGTGTCGTTTTATACTCCCATCTGCTCGATACTTGGTTTTATAGACCCATTTAGAAGTTAAGGCCCGTTTACCAGGTGGTAATTGAGTGAGCTGCTAGGTGTTGTTTTGCTCCAATGCAACAAGTTCCTTCTCCATGGCCTCTATCCATTCAGGTGAGTGTTTGGCCTGGTTGTAATTAACAGGCTCAGGATATTGGAGAACATTAACCAGGGAAGCCACATAAGAAGGAGAAAGATGTGCCAGGTTAGCAAAAGAAAGAAAAGAGGTTGAAGGAGGAGAAAGGGTATTAGAAGTAGCTGAAGAAGGAGCAGCAGGTAAAGATGTTGCTGAAGGAATGGTAGGGCACTGAAAATTTGACAGCCAAGTTGGTGCTGGTCTCTGTCTAGTAGACCTCCGGAGAGTAGGAACCTGGACAGAAGGAACATAAGACACATGAGTAGGAGAAGCCTCAAAAGAAGAAGGAGAAGGAATGGAAGAAGTAGAAATTGGATCCTTTGCCCAATGTTAGCAAGGCATGTCAAATGGTAGAGAGGATTGAGCAACAAAAAAAGGTTACTGGTGGACTGGTGACCGGCAGAGAGATTGCTGCTGTGACTGAAACCAATTCTTCTGAGGTTCTTGAGTCGTGTGGTTCTGCTTTCCTGTCTCGAGGATCTGGTGGATCAAGTAATGGATCCAACAATAAGAACAAAAGGAACTTCAAGCAACCAAGGCAAAACAAACACTGCTCTCATTGCAACAGACCTGGACATACCATCGATCAGTGCTTCCTTCTGCATGGATTTCCAGATTGGTATGAAAAGTTAAAGAACAAAGGGAAGAGAGTAGCTGCTAATGTGTCTACTACTCAGCCCAGAGATATGGTTCAGGAGGAACCTCTTGGAGATGGTGAATTTGGAAAGCACAATTCAGGATCTAACCAAGTTGATCTGGAAGCTCTGGCACAAGAACTTTTCAAACTTATGAAGGGCAAGAGAGTTGAGCAAACAGGTGATCATCATCCTGGTTTTGCTAACTTTGCAGGTACTTCCTCTCTAACTTCTACTGTTTTAGGTGTTTGTTGTGCTTTAGAAAGTGATTACAAGGACTCATGGATCATTGATTCAGGGGCCACAGACCACATGACCTTTGATCCTAACCTTTTTGATCACCTATATTCTCTTCCTAACCCAATTTCTATTACCTTACCTGATGGATCCACTCAAACTGTCACTCAAGCAAGACATATGCATATTACTCCTAGAATTATTTTACATGATGTTCTTTTGGTGCCAGGCTTTAAATTCCACCTATTATTTGTTTACAAACTCCTCCTTAAACATGGCTTATTTGCTATCTTTTTTCCTGAAAATTGTCTCATCCAGGACCTTACAACTAGCAAGGTTATTGCTGTTGCTACTCAGAAAAAGGGGCTGTTCAGATTGCCAATCAAGACTGATAGTGCTGCTTTGTCAGAACATCCTGCGAATAAGGGACCTGGACTTGTTAATTTTTCTTTAAATCCTTCCTCTTGTAATGTGCCAAGTGCTGAAATCTTACATGCCAAACTTGGTCACACTTCTTGTTCTACTTTACATCTAATTGCTTGGTGTAAATCTCAAATACCTACTCATCTTGATTGTGAAACCTGTGTAATGGCAAAAATGCATAGACTGCCTTTCAATAAAAGTGAAATCAAAACCACACAGCCTTTTCAGCTTGTTCATATGGATTTATGGGGTCCTTACAAGATTGCTTCTATTTCTGGTGCCTATTATTTCCTTACCATCGTGGATGATTACACTAGAACTACTTGGACATAGCTTGTACAAAACAAATCTCAAACAAAACAGGCCATTATTCATTTTTGTGCCATGATTGAGACACAATTTCACACCAAAATACAAACCATTCGTTCTGACAACGGAACTGAGTTTGTCAATTCTGTTTGTCAAGATTTTTTCCTTGAGAAAGGCATCTTACACCAATGATTCAATGTTCACACACCCCAACATAATGGAGTCGCTGAAAGAAAACACCGACACCTCCTTGAAACTGCCCGAGCAATCAGGTTTCATGCGAATTTTCCCAAAACCTTTTGGGGTGAATGCCTTCTCGCTGCTACCCATCTCATAAACCTTCTTCCCATGAAAAACCTTTCCTGGAAATCTCCTTTTGAAATGCTTTACAACAAAACACCAGATTATGCCAATCTCAAAGTCCCTGGATGTCTTTGTTTTGCCAAGAAACCCACTGTCACTGATAAATTTGACTCCAAAGCTCTGATACCATGATAACTTGAGCAGAAGAAAAGTTTGGGAGAATATTTTGTATTTCATTAATTCACCAAAGGAAGAAGACAAGGGATGTATATATACAACAGTGACAAACAGGAAGGCGGGAAAAGAATAACAACTAGCTAACCACCTAACAACCATCAGATGGAGCCCTAACAAACTCCAGCTAAGGCCCATAAATATCTATTCAACACTAACGAATGAACCCCATCTGTTGGATATATGTTAGATATCTTTTTGTAAACTTTAAAAATTATTGATAAAAGTGTGATTTTATACCATTTATATATATTATTATTATAGTTATAGAAGCCAATCATATAATTTTTTCAATTTAATTTACAAATATAATAGATTTTATACCATGACAAGACACTTAATATGTGTCATGCCCAATATATTTATCATTTTCTTTTTTTTAGAGGAAGGAGAGAACAGTGTGTGTAACCTAAGGGTCCGCTTAGGAAGATAGTTAGAAAAGAGGGTAAGAGTTCATATGAGTAACGGAGGGTGAGGCTATGAGAGTGTTTGTAAGGGTAACCTATTTACCCTTTCCTGGGAACTCAACTAAAAGAGTTCATAAGAGTAAGTATTTAATTGACATATTTGCCCTTTAATATTATATGTAATACAATGACAAGGTATTACACTCATACATTAGCTCTATACCCATCCTCTCTCTATCTACTCTCTCTCTCTCTCTCTCTCTCTCTCTCTCTCTCTCTCTCTCTCTCTATACTCTCTAGACAACAATTTTCTCTCTCTATACTCTATCTACGTACCCTATTTCTCTCTTTCCACCTTCTTTGTCTACTCTCTCTCTACCCCTACCCTCTCTCTCTCTCTCTCTTTCTCATATGAGAGAGAGAGAGAGAGAGAGAGAGAGAGAGAGAGAGAGGAATGGATGTGTGTGTGTGTTATGATTTAATTAGGTTAAAGGTAATATGGTCATTTTCAATTTTATGTATGTTATGGTTTAGTTAAACTCTTCCTTATACCCAAAATTGGGGTGTAAGAAAAACAAAAGTTAAAAGGGGTAGGGGGGAGGTAAATCTCATTCCCCTTTACTCTCTCTTACCCTCTCTCACTCCATTCCCAAGCAGGGGTTAAGGAATAAGCACCCTCCTTAACCCCCTTAATCCCCCTCCCCCACTCTCCTCCCAAGCAGACCGTTAAACATCTTACTAAGCAAAACCAAAAGTTGCCACTATTAGCTTTTAAATGCTTTTATAATACTCTCTCATTTCTATTTTATGATCATCTTAATTTATGCATTAGTTAAAATTTGAAAATTTTGACTATCAATTTCTCAATACGTACGACATTCTATCAAATAAAAGTAGTATCATTATATTCTTAAATTATTATCATAAGAATAACATATTATAATTTTTAATTAAAATGTTATGTAAGAAATTTGCAGTCAAAGAAAGATATTGAAAACTATAAGACATTTATTAAATGACATACAAAATGGAAATGAGGGAGTATTCTTTATATTGCTTTAAAAAATTCTTAACTGTTTTATTATGAAATTTTTTTAAATAAAATATATATATATATATATATATATATATATATATATATATATATATATATATATATATATATATATATATATATATATATATATATAAATGAATAGATAAGGTAGGAATGGGAGAAGGAGTGTTAACAACCATTAGATTTAGGATCAAGGGCCATAATTAACTCACTAATTCTCCTTTATTTTCAAATCCCATCACGTGACCTTAGACAGCAAAAAAAAAAAAAAGGAAAACCTGATTGATCATTATTGTGCTTTGTGAACCATCACGCGTGAGAGATTGAGGGCGACTGATCATTTCTATTCAAAACGAAAAGAAGAGAGCATAGAGATATCAATGGCGACAACGACTAACATCAACAAATGAACAAGAAGATACGCCCAGTCCAGACGTCGGTCGCCGCTGCAAATCTCCTAAAATTTTCACTTAATGATCATAATGATCTTGATGATTTTTCTGGGTTGAACATGATGATCACTTTATCATGATTTTGGTAAGTTGAAGAGGAGGGGTTTGAATCAGTAAACATGATGAACATGATCATCATGATAATCACTTGATCATGATTTGGGGTAAGTTCATTAAAAATAGACAATCGTTAATCATGATGAACATGATGGTCATGATGATCACTTGGTCAGAACTTGATGCCCATTTAGTTCGAACATCATGTCCTTGTTGATTTAATACGATATAAGTTTGTTTTGAAGTTGATGTCCATTTGATTTACACGTGATATACATTTCATTTGAACATGATGTACATTATCTAATAACATGATGTACATTCTCTTATAACGTGATGTTCATTACCATATATTACAATGTCCATTTCTCTTATAGACATCAAGTTCAAAATTTGTATTGTATTAAGCTCATCAAGGATAATATGTTTGAACTAAATGGGCATCAATGGTGAGAAGGAAGTTCAAACATATTGTCCTTGTCACCATTGATGCTCATTTAGTTCAAACATCATGTCCTTATTGATTTAATACGATGTAAATTTGTTTTGAACTTGGTTTACACATGATACACATTTCATTTGAACATGATGTTCATCATCAAATAACACGATGTTCAATCTCTTATCACGTGATGATCGCTTGATGATCACTTGGTCAGAACTTGATGCCCATTTAGTTCGAACATAATGCCCTTGTTGATTTGACACGATACAAGTTTGTTTTGAACTTGATGTCCATTTGATTTACACATGATATACATTTCATTGAACTTCATGCAAGTATTAGATAATGAACATGTCGGTCTCATTTTGAGCCAAATTAAGACCGTAAAATAAATATTTTTGGTTGTGAATTCTTCACTTGATTGGAAAATTAGGGTGATTTATAGGTCTTAGTCAAAATTCATGGATAAGTGAAGAAAAGAAGGAAAAAGATGAAAGAAAGGTGAAGAAGAGCATCTGGCAACTGCCAGCGCCCATCAAGCGCTCCCAACGCCTGAAACAGAAAGGGTTGGAAGACGAGGTGCTGCCAGCGCCAATCCGAACGCTCCCAGCGTCTGACTTCGGAAAATCAATGTCGGAGCAGCGACAAGCGCTGCCAGCGCCTATCCTCCGCCGCCAGCATTCGAGAGTCTGATTTATTTTGGCGCCGCTAGGGTTTCGCTTTCCTTGTTCTTTTTTTTTACTCTTAGTATAAATAGCCTCCGTGTATACGAGGGAAAGGAACTTAGTCTTTTTATCTTAGTTTTAGTTTTTCTTTAGTTTAGGTTAGTTTTGGATTAGTTTAGTTTTGAGCTTTCTTTAGTTTTTCCTCTCAATTCCTCGATTGTAATTTACTTTTCTTTCAAGTTTCAATTCAATTCAATACAAGTTTTTCAATTGTTGTTTCCTTCTCACTTTTATTCATTGTCTCGTTAATTAAATTTCATTAGTATTAATTACATAAAAATTTCACTTTTTAGTGAATCGGGGGATTAAGGTTTCTCGAATTCTCCCTTTAGGTGAGGATTCGAGCAGTCTTAGTAATCCAAATCACGCCCTTTCTTGTTTGTTCGGGAGAAAGATTCGTGATTCATGATTAAAAGTTCAAGATTCAAGATTAGTACAATGCATTCCAGGTATAATTTCTTTTCTTTAAATTCAGTATTAAATTCAGTTTTTATATTCGTAGTTATTAGCATTCTTTCTTGATTGTGTGTTCGTTTTCTTGTTTAGTTTCTTGTTCTTGTTCTTTTAGGTTAGAGTTTGTTCTTAATTTCTTGTATTCTTTAGTTTCCATTGTTTTCAATTCTTAATTAGTTTACTTTAAATTATTTACTGCTTCCTGCAATTTGAAACCCAAACCAAACCAATTCCCTAGTAACCTAATACACCATCCCTTTGGATTCGACAACTCTACTCTTAGGAAATCCAATTTCTGTAACCGAACAATAGCGCCGTTGCTGGGGATGCCGTTATTTGGCAGATTAGGTTATTGGTTTGTGTGTAAATAGTTTATTCTAGGTTATTCCAAGAAAAATGTAGTTACAAAAAAAAAAAATTGAACATCGAAAAAAATAATAAATGAAAAATTAAAAAATTAAAAAAAATTAAAAATAAGAGTTATGTCTAGTCCCCGTTTTCTCCAATTTTTTGCATGAAGTATTTTGGAAATATTTTGCTAGATTACATGATTACCGTGCTCAATGTGAATTGTATGGTATCTTTTATGATATTGGATATGTTGGGAATTGTTTATGAGGGTATAAATTATGAAACTCGAAATCTCTTCAATTTTTATGGGTTTTCTAATTTAAGAGAAGATGTTGCTTGGGAATTTCTTGAATGGTTGTCTAGGGATACTTTTGAGCTTGAACAAAGAAATGTTATTCCTAGTGTCCAACCTTCTTATTACGCACCACCCTCTGAGACTTTAGCCATACAGTATCATGAGTACCCCTAAAACCTGAATGATCAATCTAATGATGGGGAATATATGGAAACTTTTTCGGAGACCATAACTGAACAATCATGTGATTATCCCTTGCATTTTGATGATCAATATGATGGTAGGGATTATGTAGAAAACCCTTATGATCTTCCCCCATGTGATGTTGTTGAGTCGTATCCTTTGTGCTCACATTGTGATTCTCCGTACCATGATTCTGATTCTTATTTTCAAACTAAAGTGGATGAATTCTGTGCGAAAATGACTGAGTTCATGCGTGAATTTTTATATGAGGCTAGTTCTAGGGTAGAAACTTCTTCTTCACCAGTGGTTGAGTCGATAGTTGAAGTAGAACATTCATCTTCTTTGAATCATGAAATGCATGATTTTTCTTCTTTGTATGATTCTGATTCTGATGATGCCTATTTTAACAGACCTAGTTTTGCATGTATTGAGCTTAGCAATTCCTTAGCTCTAGCCACACCTAGAGAGAATGAGAAAGTTGTTGATTCTGTGTGTTATAATGTAGTACTTGATGAAAACATGTTAGATGATTAACCATTGTCCACACCGTTATCCATGCTTTTATGTGAAGAGAAGGTTGAATCCAATGAATGCCATGATACCTGTGATGATTTTGTTGAGAGTGAAATCGAATCCTTTGTGATTGAATGTGTGCTTGATACTGAATTATTCACTTTCATTAAGGATTATTCTATTAATGAGGCATTAGCCACCCTTTCATTCGAGTCCATTAATGTGAAATCTTGTGATGATGAACTTGAGCCTTTGGGGATTGATCCTAAGTGTTTGAACTTGGTTTGTGACAATGATATTTTTGATGGTGATATACTTTATGCGTCATTATTTACATTCAAGTCTTTGCATGAGAAGGTTAAGGAGTGTATTGTATTTCCCCCTTCCGTTGATTTGCATACGCAATCTCCATTTACAAGTCAATGGGAGGACTCATTTGTCATATCTCCATTTATATTGTCTAGGAAAGTTGTGTGCATCCCTGTAGTCCGTCAATTCTATGACTTTTCTAAGGCATTCGATAAACTGTTGAGAGCACTAACGTTTACTGATGTACTATTGAGATTGTGCTCTTATGTTCACCATTCCAAGATGCATTCACGAATGCATGACTTGTTACTATGAGCATTGAATGGTTCTGACATGGTGCCCAACGTCTTGAGGTGAGATGGAGTGACTGAGGCTCCATAGATGGTTTCATTATTCTGAGATTTCATTGTTTGGGTATACTCAATACCCAACCAGGTAATATCCTTCCTTATCTTTCTTTTCTTCTTTTGTTTTCTTTTTGTGTGTTTCTTTTTCTTTTCTTTCGTGTGCTTGCTTATCTCTATTCTATTCCAATGAGGACATTGTTGGCCTTTTTGTGTGGGAGTGGGGGTGGCATGCATGTCGGCTTGTGTTTTTCTTTTCTTTTGTGAGTTTTTCTTTTGTGTGTGGTGTCACCTTGTTCATAATGAGGACATTGTAGAGTTTTTGTGTGGGAGTGGGGTGGCACAAGTGTTTTACTAGTTTTTGGAAGAGAAACACCTTTAGTTATCATTGAAATTAGGTGAAATTTTTTTAAATTTTTTGTCGGCTAAGGGTAGTTTGTATGTATGGTTGTGTCGTTGATTGCTAGAACAGTGCAATTGCTTAGTTACGAATAGTTAGTGAAGGTTTGATAGGCTTTAGGCTTGATTGTTGCTTTTCCTAAACATAATAACCTCACCTGTATTTGCAACCATGTGGTATCCTTAGAAAATTACTTCTACGTGACTTAATGTGATAGTTTTGGTTTAGGAGGGAATTTTTAGCTTCTTGAGTATCCATGCTCTAAATAAAGAAAAACTAAAAAAATTGGAAAAATAAATAAAAAGTTAGTACACCTTCACGGGTCGGTATGAGTGGTACGACACTCTTACCCCTTAAAGCACTTCGTTTGTGTATGGAGCAGCCTGTGTTGGGAGGGTAAACCCCATTCATGGGCCGTCTAATTCTCGAAAATACTAACGCAAAAATAGTGATCTAAGAAATTCTGAAAATTGTTGGTTCACCCACATTAATCGGAGTGAGTGTCGCGGCACTCACGCCCCTTAAGCACCTTGTATGTGTATGGAAAGGATCTATGTAGGAAGAGTAGATCCCTTTCAGGGCTGTTCAATTCTCGAAAAAACCAACACCAAAAAGGTTAATGGCAATAATTGTGGAGCCTTAATCTATGTAACCAGCGGCCCTCACCTAGCCAAGGGCGACACTAAATAGAGAAGGGAACCACTAATAATTCATTAAATAAGAGCATGGGTGTTTGATTAGTTATTTCTAACCGACTGAGCCTTAACTTAAACAAAAACAAGCCAAGAAACACTACACTTGAGCACGAAGAACCCAACAAGCTTATGCATGAGTGAGGTGAAAATTGTGAAGTCTAGTAACAGTCTTGCTTGTTGCCTTGATAGTGCTTGTTAACTGTTCTGAGTTGAGTGAATGCATTGTTTGAGTAGTTGGCTTCGCGACCGTGTGTGTGAACCTCCTTTATGCTGATCCTTTTCTTGATTTTGCCTCTTATCTTTACAAAGTGTTTCTCATCCCTTTTTTTCTTTAGTTTTTGAGTTTTCATTCTTTTCTTTTCTCTTCTTTTCTTTTCTTTTCTTTTCCTTTGCTTTAGTGGGTATAGCGTCTATACACCCTCACAAGACCTTCCTCGTCCACTTGGGCTGCCTGATCCATATTTCCTAGGGCTACCTCACTTTGGAAATAATAACAACGGAGGGTTCGAGCTAAATTTTTCCCCAAGCCGATTTGGGTCACTTTTCGGGTCAACAATGTCCATTTCGGGAGCAAAGGAAGGCTAGGAAGAAGTCAAGAGGGTCGAGTTCAAGCCAAGGGGCATTTTGGTAATTTCATAAGGGTTGAACTCAGGCCTATGGAACATCAAGGAGGATCATGGGAGAAACCGGGACCGAAGGGGTTCAAACGGAACTAAGAAAAATCGGAGAAGGAAAAAAGGAAAGCGGAAGAAAATGGGCAAAATTGAGTAACAAGAAAAGATATGCCTTAATTCTTTCAACCATAACTCCTTCAATACAACTTCGATGGACTTCAAATTTTGGAAGCATAAATTAGACACCGAGAGCTTTCCATCGATATCTTATGGGCCTAAAACGAAGTCCGGATGAAGAACTTACGCAAGTTAGAAGTCGGCAGGAAAAAATGCCCAGAAACGCTGGCAGCGTGTCATGGACGCTACCAGCGCCTCCTCCAACAGTGCCATCTTCCTTTGTTATAAAGAGACGCTGGCAGCATCAAAAAATCACCACCAGCGCCTCCTCCTTTTCTCGAGCAAGCACGATGTAAAACCCCGAAAAATGCTATTATTCATACCGTTAAAATTCCTAACGTGCGTTATTTTCTGTTTATTTATATGAGTTGTTACCATGCGGAGTTTTTAGGGCCGCGAGTGAGTTCATAATAATTTTTAGAGTTTTAAAAATATTAGTTAGGAAATTTTTAGGTTACGGGTAGAATTTATTTTTTATCAGTTATGGGAAATTTTATCTGAATTTTATTACTATTATTTTCTGTGAATATATTATTAATTTTAGATTTTTTTTCCTTTAATTTTGGGTGTTGATGATGTCATATAAATGACATCACCAGGTAAATTTCATCAGTATTCAAATTTCTTTATGTCCAAGTTTTAGTAACCATTTTCCCAATTGTTGCAATACCCACTATCTAGGTATACACTGCTGGCTGCCTATTCCCCCTTGACACGCGTCTTTTCCTCTCTCTTTCTCTCTCTTTAATAGTATAATTTTATGCTGCTGTTGGTTCCATTCTCGACGGACACCACCACCACCATACACCCCCAGGGCTCCCACCGCACCACCACCTCGTAAACACCTCAAACCACCTCCTTCCACCCTCTGCTCACCGGCGACCACCACTCCACCTTTTTCCGACTACCACCGGACCCCCGCCGGTCTGTTTCGCCGCCCGACGCACCAACCACACCCCCATCAGCTCCATCCCTTTTCTGTCCCCGACCAGCTGCACTGCCCCTCCACCACTGTAGCACCGGCACCGCTTCTGACCACCGGCGACGCCCCCGGCTACCAGTGATTGGCCGACGATCGTTCCCCCGCTCCGGCGAGCTGTGGAGCCTCTGTTCTAACTTGGGTTGCTTCTGTCTCGCTCCTATTGCTGATCCACGATGCCAACGACTTCTGAGCCGCCACCGTTGACCGCCCTAGCACCACCGTCAGCTCTCTCACCCTCCGTCTTCAGTATAACTCTCTCTCTCTCTTTCCTATTCATGTTGATAGTGTTATGTATGTATGCTAGAGTGTGTGTACGTATGCATAGCATTGAGTGTAGGTTGGGTCAGGGGTTCGAGGGTTATTAGGGTTAAAATGTTGTGTGTTGAAATGTGTGTGTGTAGTGGTGAAGGGTGGTGACATGGTGGGTTGTAATATTATGGTTGTATGAGTGGAGTTTTGTTAGATTATTATTAGAGTTTAATATGATTAAATGATGTTCAAATGTCTTGATATTTCATATTATTACTACTAATAAGTTCATATTAGAAGTTATTATTAAGTTCGTAATTTTATTAAGTTATTGAGGTCCGTATTACTATTATTATTATGTTCGTAAGTTCGTATTATTATTATTAAGTTTCCTATTATTAATAAGTATTTCATTTTATGATGATAGCAAGTTTTTTATTTTTATTTTATTATACTAGTAAGTTCATGACATTATTATGGAGTTCAAGTTATTAGTGAGTATTTCTTGTTACTAAAATTTATTAAGTTTCCTTTTTACTTTTGTAACTAAGTTTTTCATATAATTATTATCAAATTTTCATAATAATATTATTAAGTTTTGTGTTACTAGTAGCATTTCGTATTATTAATAGTTTTCAAGTTATTACAAAGTATTCATATTATTACTAATATTAAATATTAAGTTTCGAGATGTTATTATGTTCCATATGGTTACTAAGTGTTCATACTATATTTTAAGGTCACATTATTGATAAGTTTTCCATATTATCATTTATGAGTATATTATTATTTGTAACGCCCCGAAATTTCAGATCTAAACTTAACGGTCAAAATCAAACGTTGACTAACATCAACAGC
This sequence comes from Portulaca oleracea, assembly GCA_029582165.1. Classification (NCBI taxonomy): domain Eukaryota; kingdom Viridiplantae; phylum Streptophyta; class Magnoliopsida; order Caryophyllales; family Portulacaceae; genus Portulaca; species Portulaca oleracea. The sequence continues at coordinate 32,159,513 of CM055888.1, read as the reverse complement.
GGAAGACTCAATTTTTTTTTTTTACTCATTCTATTTATTTGGGCGTTACTTCCGTACCTCCGAAGAGATACAAAGCAAGAAAGGAAACTAACAACAAGCAATAACTATCTACTTTAATTTAACAACGAAAAGAACTTCGAATTCTAGAACAACATAAACTCAACATTTGCTAAACTTCAAGTCTAAACATAAACTAAACTTTATTCTCAAACGGCTAACTCCAACGTCCTCACTTCTATTGTCCGTCCCCAACTTAACAATTTCTTACAACTAAACTAACCATGTAACATGCAATATAATCACATAAAATCATGTCAACAATAACTCCACCTTGATCAAATAATAACTAGCTTTAAGGACAAGAACAACCCTAGACATAAAACTTTGCATGGTACTATTCCCACAATTTACAACTATACCATTAATCATGCAATAACATACTAGACCATGCACTCTCATCTACAACTACCCTTTTCCTAGTATATTTCTAGGTTTCCAAAGTCATCATAATCCAACCCAAAAACATCTAAACTTTAGCAAAGACATGAAAGACTAAGATTGCACACTTCACAATAAAGACTCCATAATAACATGAACTTGGTAATAATAATAAGTACTCAAAAATAGTAATACAAGCCTTAACAAAAGAAGTACTATGAAAGTAGCCACATGAAAACTTATTAGTAATACAATAACTTAATAATAACTTGGAAACTTAATAATACTTGGAACTTAATAATAATAATAAGAACTTTATAATAATCATAAAAATACGAAACTTTATAATAATAAAAACACGAAACCTTAATATTAATAATAACTTGAAACTCTAAAATAATAACATGAAACCAATAACCTGAACTTTATAATAATAACATGAAACTTTTAAAATAAAATCATGAAACTAATAATACTAAGAATCTTTAAAATAATATGGAAACTCAATAAAGTCATGGAAACTTTATAATAATAACACGAGACTTAATAGTAATATTACGGAAACTTAATAATTTATGAAAACTTATTAATAACGATACGAAACTTAGTAACTTACGAACTTAATAATAATATTACGAAACATAATAATAAATTACGAAACTTAATATTTACTTATCATTCCTAAAACTCAAACAAACTTACTCTTTTAACCAAGAACCCTCGTACACCCTTATTAACACAATAATAACATACTTAAGAGAATAAGAGCTATCATGCATTATCTAATATTAAATACCAACCTTAGTCTAGCAAGGATAATACCATACCCATCTCCTATAAAAGCAATTAATAATAAATGACTATCATCCTATTCATGCATAAACAGAACCTTCTTACATTACTTGCAAAAATTACCTCATAGTGATATTCATATGCATCAACCCTAACCAATTCTAACTAATCAATACTCATATGGTCACTACTGATTCTTACACATTCAAATACTTCACTTAGCAACATTTAACCATGTATTATGTATACACATAGACAAATGAAAGCAAATAACAACATAAAAGGGAAAAGAAAGGTTTTAGAGCTTTACTAAGCAGAAGAGGGGGATCAAACAGTTGAGGAGGTCGACGGTGGTGCTGCGGCGGCGATGGTGGCGGCTCGGAGGTCGCTGGCGTCGTGGTCGTCGGCGGCGAGGGGGTGGCAGCAGGAAAAACTAGAAATGGAAAGAAAAGAGGGTGGGAGAGTCACTGGAGCTGGCGTCGTCCTCGCCGGAGTTGGGGACGGTGGTCGTCGGTGCCAGGGTGGTCATCGGTGCCTCCGCTGGGCGTCGGTGCTGCGGTGGTGGATCGTGGTGGCGCGACTGGTTGTGCAGAAGTGGAACCGAGCAAGGAGTTTTTGGGGAGGTCGGTTGCGGTGCGTTGGGCGGCGAGGTGGCCGGAAATGGCTCGGTGGTGGTCGGAATAGGGCGGGGTGGCGGCCGGCGTCGAAATGGGAGAGGAAGGAGGGTGGTTGATGGTGGCGTATTGGTGGGTGGTGTGGTGGTGCGTGGCCTCGGGGTGAAGCAGAGGGAGAAAGGGAGGAGGGGGAGAGAGAATAGAATATGGGTTTTTGCGGCTGATGTAGATTTCTAGGGTATTAGTTTATTGGGGTAGGGATCCAAATAGGGTATTTATAGAGGGAGAAAATTAGTACAAATAAAACCTAGGTGTTAGTAACACCCTTCCAAAATTAATCTTTTCCTAAAACAACACCTTTCCTTAAACAGTTTTTACAAACTGATCCCAATTAATTTTAACCGATACCCAAAAAGTCTCTAACTGATATTTTTAAGACTCTAAAAATTCCAACGAACTCACTCGCGGTCCTAAAAGCTCCGTGTGAGAACAGGTAAAAGATTAACAGGACTAAACGCACGTTAGATAATTTAAGGGTAAACACAATTGAATTTTTTAGGGTTTTACATTATTACTACCAAGTTTCATAGTATGATATTAAGTTTTATGGTGCTAGTAAGTTTTCATATGGCTATTTTCATAGTATTGCTATTATTAAGTTTTCATAAGTATTATTAAGTTTCATATTACTATTAATAAATTCCAAGTTATTACTAAGTTTTCATATTATTATCAAGTTTTTGTATTATTGTTCAAGGATTAGTATCGAGTTATGGTTTTAAATGTACTGTTTCGATCTTATTAGTTTACCTTTAGAATAGGTGTGTTGTGATGTTCGTGATAGTTATGCTCGTTACATAAATTACTAACTAACGAGAGAGTGATAAGGTTGGGAGTAGGGTATCATTTGTGCGTAACAAATTATCATAGAGATCGAGTTTTAATTTTAGAAGTTTTTATTCGAATTCTAGGTCCGAGCGAGACGACGCGATAGATAGCTCCCGTGTGTAAGTGATTTCAATAAAGAGAAGCTATCAGGTAATGTCTATGCCCTAATCCCCTTTGGATGTTCTTTACTTGTTTTATTGATTTCTATATTGATTTCGGAACTTGCATTCCGAAGGGGACTTTATCTGAAACTTGACTGTCTATTTTGTTTAAGAAGGTTATGTTCTTTGATTCATAAAGTATGGACAGTCCTTTGGTTTTTGTGTTGAAAGTGTGTTGGTTGGAATTGTGGTTTGGAAGTGTTGTGGTTTCAGAAACTTGATTAAGAGTTTTGATGTTTAAAATGTTGATTTGTTACTGAAAAGAGTTGGACATGTAACCTGACTAAATAATGGTTATGAGTATAATTCGGGTTCGGGCAGTACTCCCCAAGACCAGGTGGTTACCTGTGAGGGAGATTGTCAAGAGACCAGGTTACGCCTGGTAGATTGTTTTGTGTAGTGCAATGGCCATCTGGATTGAGAAGTGATTGTGGATTGTTGAGAATGAGAATGGTGTGGAAAGTTGTTGAAATGAGATGTGTATGTTTTGCGAGTCTTTGGACTCCGAGGGGCAATACGGAAGCCCCGCCCACTTTAAAATATTGAAACATGTAAGGTTGACTGGTTAAAGATATTTTGAAATGTTTGACTCGTTTCCCCTTCCCTTAAAATGTGTTGAAATGAATTGTATAATGTTTTGACTGTTAGGGGTAGTCATTGTGGAGGTTATCCCCCATCCCTTCATGTGTTTAAATGTTTTGTTTTCAGGTGAAGAGTTCTGTGATGGGGACGGGAACTAGAAGTGAGGACGTTAGTCTTGAAGTTAGAAGTTTTGAGAATATAGCTTTGTTCGTGTTTTAGATTTGAAGTCGATAAATGTTTAGTATGGATTGTCTCTAAAATTTGAGTTTCTGCCGTTTGTAAAATTGAAGTAAATAATTAGTAGTCGTTAGTTCCTCTTTATTGCCGTGTATTCCTTTGGGGATACGGCAGTAACGCCCAAGTTAATAAAAAGAAAAAAAAATGAATCTTCCGCTGTTAATGTTAGTCAACGTTTGACCTTGACCGTTAAGTTTAGAATTTAAATTTCCAGAGCGTTACAGAATGGTATCAGGGCTTTGGGTTACGACCTAGTAGCTCCTAAGTGTCTATTAGGTGTTTAGTTAGAGCTTAGGAAGCTATGATCGGAGTATGAGAGTAGGTGGGATGGGTTGCATCGTATTGATTAATTCCTATTGGTTATACTAATGTGTTTGTGTTTAGCATGTGACTTGATTTATTTTGTCTATTTTGTAAAATGTTCATATGAAGCTAATATTTTTGGAGTGAGTATAATGTTGTGTAGTTGATATTATTATGTTGTGAAATTCTAAGGTATTGTTATCCCTATGTTTTTGGCTTAATACGATAAAGCTCGGAATGATGCCTTTGGGAATTATCGTATGATATAAGGTAATTTGGCTTAACTGAGAATAGAGAATGATGAGAAACATAAGGAGGTGACGTAGTATGATTGCTTCTAATTATTTTGAGCAAGAAATAGATGGTGTAATTGGTGGTCATGAAGTGTGTGATTCCGAGATGAAATTGGAGATTGATATTGAATAGGAAACTGAGTGAGTGCTTGGGAGGACATTCAGGGTAAAGTGGGGTTCAGAGTTGGATCCTATTGTATTGGGGATAAGAAGATGGTCTTGAGGTAGCAATTTAGATTATGCGTAGCTCTATCGAGATTCCAAGTCTAAAGTAACACTTTTAAAGAAATAATGAGGGTTAAAGGTTGATTTTTTTAAGCAGAATAATTGAGGTCGTGATCATGTAGTTAATATATAATCAACTTGGTTTTGGGTATTAAGTAAAATTGAGATTGGTTGAAGGGCCTCTAAGTAATAAAGGGACTGCGCATAGTTTTGGTTGAGATCTTGGCTTTGAAGGGTCACTGTCAAGGAAAATAAATTTGTTTTGAGATAAGAAGGTGAAACAGAGATTTTGAAGGATCATAGGTGCAATTTTACCTTCGAATGGCGAGTTGGAGATTTTAAGCAGGGTGAATTAAATTTTGGTTTTTAAAGTATCAAGGTTAGGTGAATACTTTTGCGGTGAGGCTGGGTTAAACATGATTTTGAGATATGACACTTATAGACATTCCAAGCTATAACACGAATGCCTTTTGAAGCAAGGAATATGAATAGTTGTATGGAAAAAAATTATTATTATTATTATATGAAGGTTGAGGATATTTATTCCCGAGTTGGGATGGAGGTTTTGGACATGATCTTAAGTTGAGCTTAGTTTTTGGTGTTAGGTTTCGTTGAAGATCTCTAGCAAAGCTGAGTAAACATTGTTTTCCTTGAAGTATTACGATTAGATGACTATTATCAAGGTACAGTGAAGTTAAGCACAAATTGTGAGTTAATGTACTCATTGGGACCTTGAAATGTATTACAGGGCCCAGTGAATCAATTAATTTGGTGAGTTTTTTTTAAAAGAAAAAAAAATGGTTGTGTAATGGTCGAGTGTGCATTGCTTTTGAATTTGGTTTAGCACATATATATTCTGCAAGATGCAAAGGTGACAAAATGATTAGATAGTTAAGAATGGAAAGTGATACTTTCTTGTAGTATCGGTCACTTCGGGATGGCATCGATTTGATCTGTAACTATTGGATTTTAATCTATTCTCCTCTTAAATGATTTATGTGAGTATTATGATGTATTTTACGATTCGAGGTCTCATCTGTAGTAACTTCCACACTGATATATTCATACATATGGTGTTTGTATACTTGATTGTCCAGTTTTAACGACATGCCTTTTAAGTATGAACGTGCGAATGAATTAACTCGATCGTCTGTGAAGTGGGTATAACCCATGAAGAAATTTGTAAGAGGATGATGCGCACAACCCTGTTTGAATCTCTGTTGATTAAGTTTTGTCTAAGTATCATTTGATTTGGATTGTATGAATGATATTTGAGAAAATCCGGTTGCGGTCGAGCAATATGTTGGAATTGCACCTGATTATGTTTGTGGAGTATCGTTTGATTGAGTCCGTTTAAATATCGTATGTTATTATTGAAATTTCTTTCCTGCGGTTAATTAACTCTATTACTGGTAACCCTTGTTATCTATAACTAGTGGGGGAGAAATTATATTAAATGATTAGTAGGTGCCTAAAATATATATTTTTGAGGAGCTATACAAAGTGCTTGATCATGTTTTGGGTATTTATATGTGAATTACACAGATTACCGTCAAGAGAAGTAAATGATTAGATGTATCAAGGAAGGTCATCTTCTAACCCTGGTTCTTATACTTTTGTGCTTGTAACATGTGACAGATTGATCTGTATCACAATCAATGGTCCTAGGACGGACCTAGTGATTAAGAATGATTTTGATGGGTTAAGTACATGAAATCTCTTAAGTTGCAGCTGAGTATAGTCGGATTATGGGGACTATTAAAGTTAAATAAATACTGTTAAGGAAATAGTAGGTTTAATTAGGATTCATGTTTAGGCGTTAAATATTATTGTGTATCGATATTCGAGTTTCGAGGACGAAACTCCTTTTGATGGGTTGAGAGGATAATAATATGCAAGTGTAAGTTAAATAAGAAGTCTCTTGGGCGGGATTAAGTGCTTTGGGGTCAAATAGTAAATTGCAAATAAGTTGTAGCGTTGAGCATGTCTTGGGTTATTATAGGTGAGTCCTTTCGGAGTTATATGTCTCTCTTAGCGCCAACTTAACAACCCATGAGTGTTTTCCTCTCCTGTAGTCCATGAGGTCGTGTAGTTCCAAATACTCAAGTCCTTGGTTAACTGCTTCTATCATCGCTTTACTCTTCTTTGTATATTAAAGTATCCTTCCCTAATGGTAGGAGTTCCCTCCTAGTCTGGGTAATCGTGCTAAGCTTTTTGGTCATCTTATAAGCTTGAGGTTTATTGAAACATTGAGGCATCAAGTTAGTATTTCGTGTTGGGTTATCTGCGAGATTCTCATATGGTTGGTAGGGTTTTCCTAGAGAAGTCATGTCCCTCGAATGTGTGTAGTTCTCGAATAATCTTGCAATGTTTGGCATAATTAAGACATTAATGATGGGAAGGAAGGAGAACCTTACAGTTAAATTAAAGGAATCTTGGACACTTGTGCGTTACTTGAGGTTTTGCATGAATTTGGTTGCAAAATTACCACTATGGGCTGTTATCTTGGGCCTACATATGGAAACTGTGAGAAGGTACCATTATTTTATGTGATCTTACACCCAGAAGAAGGAAATTGTTATTAGTTGGAGATATGTAGAGCTTATAATATCTTGGGTGTTCGTGGTTAGCCATCTGTGGTGGGTTTTTCTAATGAAATTATTATATAGTTTAGAAGGTCAATGACGAAGATAGTTAAGGTGATGCTGGATTTAGGCTTGATTATAAATTGGCTCTAATTAAGGATGGTCAAGGGAGAAAGATTATAAGCCACTCTTGGAAAATTATCATATGTTGCCATGGATTGGAAACAACAAATTGCTCCTCAATGAGAGTTATAATTGTTGCTCATAGAAGTCAGTCTGTGTTCGGTTTAGATTGAACTTGATCGCTCATGGGTATATTCTGAACTGTAGGGGTGATGCTACTGTTGGAGCAGAGGGGATGGCACGTGCTCCAGTTGGTGACAGTGTGGTGAACGAAGAAGGGGTTGAAGAGTAAGTCCATAAATGTTGAAAATACATGTCATGTTGTTGGTCTGCTGTTGTTCATTTTGAAATAGCTAGATGTTCATTTGATGTATAATGGATGTTCATTTATAACAAAGTTCATGTTCATTTTCATAATGGTTGGGCTGTGTTTTTAAGATATGACGTGAAATGGAGTGTTAAATTGTTTTTGATGATCGTTTTAGTTGAACTTGATAATCATTACAGTTTAACTTAATGTTCACATTATGACTTATGATGTTCGTTATGGCCACGTTGAGAGTCATAATTGTTGCTTATAGAAGTCAGTTTGTGTTCGTTTTAGATTGAACTTGATCGCTAATGGGTATATTCTGAACTGTAGGGGTGATGCTACTGTTGGAGCAGAGGGGATGGCACGTGCTCCAGTTGGTGACATTGTGGTGAACGAAGAAGGGGTTGAAGAGTAAGTCAATAAATGTTGAAAATACATGGCATGTTGTTGGTCTGCTGTTGTTCATTCTGAAATATCCAGATGTTCATTTGATGTATAATGGATGTTCTTTTATAACAAAGTTCATGTGCATTTTCATAATGGTTGTTCATCTGGTGTTATTCATCTGTTGTTGTTCATATTGCAATATTGCCTGATGTTCATCTGATGTATAATGAATGTTCATATTGTTACGGCCAGGTGTGTACTTGACTTAGCTGATAACAACACGACACGTGTCCTCGCGTTTGACATGTTGACAAACGTTTTGTCAGACATGATGAACAAGACAGTTGACGTGGGGGAGCCATCAAGCCCTGTGCCGGACCACGTATTGAGAAATGCGGACCCAGTTATTGACGTGGGGCTGCACGAATCCCCATTCGAAACCCCCCAACTGGCACAGAATTCCCCCACGGCCCCCTTAGATAAGGAGGCATCCCCCATTATTGATCTGACCGAAACTTCTACAAGGGTAAAACGCAAAGCTGGAAAAGAACTGTTCGAGTCTCAAAACACAGATGGTTGCGGCGCATCGAATGAAACGTATGTTGGGATTCAATTACTAGTTATATACTATTGTCATAAGTAATTCTAAATTCAACAGATCATATGTTGCTCGTGATGCCTGATGTGTTTGTACGTGAATCTGACAGTGAAAATCTACCAGTACGGGGGCCGGATGCATTCCAGAAAGGATACTCTAGGAAGGCAAAGAAGACAGTTTCAGCTCCAGCCCCCAGTAAAAGTGGTAACGTTACGACTGTGGCTGGGTCATCGCGTCCCAAACGTGGGTTGGACCATGACCGAAGTGAGGACAAATTGGTGAAAGGCAAAAATAAACGGCAGCGCGTTCGTGTAGTTGATGAGGATGACGGGTTGCCGAAAAAAAGAAGTAGCATTACAACTGTGGCTGGGTCATCGCGTCCCAAACGTGGGTTGGACCATGACCGAGGTGAGGACAAATTGGTGAAAGGCAAAACTGAACGGAAGGGGGTTCGTGTAGTTGATGAAGATGACGACGCAGTCGATATCAAGTCAGTCAGTGCGGGGTTGCCGAGTCAAACATCATTTCACACGAGAATGTCGCCAAGGCGGTTTTCGAAGATGATGGAATGTCTAGAAGGGCCGCAAAAGGCAGCCGTTGCTGAGATGGGGTTCAAATGTTTCCTAAACTTTCGCTTGAAACAAATCCCCGGCGAACTTGCGAAATGGTTGCTTGAGCGCTTCAACCCATATTCGCTCACTCTCGAGGTCGATGTCGGCAAGCACATCCCCATTACCCCGCTGGACGTTTACATTACAATGGGGATCCCGTATGGCGATGAACCTATCGAAGAAGTTCTTGACGGAAGGGTTGGGGAGAATGAGTACAATGAGATGCTCAGTGAATTGAGATCGGACTGGGGTTTACAAGATGGTAGTCCATTGTTGTCGGATATGCCGCAATTGATTTTGGGGTACGACGACGGGGGAGTAAAATTCAGGAGACATTTCATATTGTACATGGTTGCCACATTCTTTCACGGCAACCAACAACGGAACTGCTCCCCCATATTTGTGAAGAACGTGAAAAACATCGAGCGTATCACCAACCTTGATTGGTGTACATATACGGTGGACCGTCTTGTGGATGCGCACAAAAAATGGGTGGACAAACAAACGCGAATGTTTTTTGAGGGTCCAATAATATTCTTGATGGTATGTAATGTCTACTCGTTGATTTTATTAAGAATAGTATATTTCATTCTGATGTTCATTGTACAATGAACTAATGTTCATTTGGAAATTACTTGATGCTCATTTAAAATTGTATTGATGTTAATCGACCTATGGGTTAATGTTCATTGCACCTGCTTGTACTAGATGCTATACTTCGATAGGATTGTGTGCACTTCCCGGCCGGAACATAGACAGTTCCCAACAATGTGTACGTGGTCAGAGAAAATTTTGAAGGACAAGATCTCGGAGGAGGTTACAAGGAAGGCCTTTGGCAAGGGAAGACTGGACACACGTCTCACTGATCCAGATATCGACAAGATGGTTCGTCGGAAAACCGGTGATGCATCAGAGCATTCGGATCTTCAGGTTAGTGATGTCATTATGTTTATTTAGTGTAGGTCATTATGTTTATGATTATTTGTGTTGATGTTCATTTCGTATACACGAACTGATCATTTCCGTTCGTGCTCATGTCCACTTTTGTTTATATTTGGTCGATTTCAAATTGATGATCATTTCATTTTGGTATGATTTATCATTTATCTTCGTGCACTGTCATCCGTACTTTGTCCATTAGTATTGGTGCATTCTTTGTCCATTAGTAGGCAATCGTTGTTTGTTTTGCCATATAAACTGACGTTCAAATAAGATTATGCTGATGTTCGTTTCCATTAACTTCGATTGCTTCCGTTTTGTGGTCAAACTCCTTTTGTCTTGGTGTTGATGATCATTTCATGTCACATGAAATGTTCATCTTCATTTATCTTGACATTCATCTCAATCTTTTGTATGTTGATTGTTCATAACGTATATACAGAATGATCATCTGCGTTTATATTGATGTTCATTTGAGTCTTATGATGCTAGTTGTACGTCATGTTCATTTTAAGTTATATTAACATTTCATTGATCTTTGGTGTGTTTCATCTTGGATTATGATTTCCTTGATGTATTTTTACAGAGCGAACTTCAATCGTTGAATAATTCATTGAAGAAAATCATTGATTTATGGGTCGAGATTTCATCAACTATTGACCGGATTGGGCGTAAGTATAAGGATGCGGGGGAGGTAGATGATATTAAAAAGCAAGTGAGTGACATGCTATCCTCGCTAACATCACAGTACGGGGCAACCAGTGAAGACCCAAAAACAACTCAGCCTGATGCAAACAACAATGTTGAATGTCAATATGAGCCCGACAATGAGACCAATCGCGCTGAGCCCAGTGACCCCGTTTCATGCACCCCCGCGAGTTGCGTCTGTCTAAAGAGAATGATGCATTTTGGTTGCGCCCATCTATGGATGCATTTTTCGTTAAAATGGACCGTATCGTTGAGCGCTTGTTAAACCGGGACCCCACTATGCCTAATTTCGACTTGATACCAGACATGACCCCACCTACGCCACGCGACCTCCGCAGCCCAGTTCAGTATGGGGGAGGCGTCGGCGGGAGTGGGACTCGGTAGTGCGAGGTTGATATTGGCGCGATGCGAGGAAGATGACGACGCTCCACACATTGTTGACCCCGTCACATCTGTAAGCCGCCCACGCACCGGCCCAAGAATGAAGACCCCCAATTTTTCGGGGGCTGCTGACCCGCTGACAGGCAGTGATGTTTGTAGGTCATCATCGAAAGGCAAAATGATTCTCGACACCCCATATGCAGTAATGTTTGTTGGTGAACCCGATCCATCTGTCCATCCTCAAATGGGGCGAAGGAATCCCAAGAGGAAGACCAAAAGGCTACCTGACGACCTATGTTCCCCGTTTGCTGCGAGGGCAGTGAGTACCTCACGCAAACTGACGCAAGCGGAGAGGATCATAAGTGATTATGTCTTCCTTGGACCGTCATCCGTACCAGGCTTGGACCCTGAGTAAGTCAACCTACCTTTTAATGCTCAAAATTTTGCTGGTTCATGTTTTGATGTTTTGATGATCTTGTTCGATGTTCATTGCATGTGTATGATATGTTCATTTCATGTGTGTCTGATGTTCATTTGTAAAATTTTCACATCGTTTGATCTGGATGGGCACCGGTGTGATATGTGATGTTCTTTTGTGATTCCTTTTGTAGTTGTAAATCCTGATAGTCACCCCCACCGTGGTTGTTCATGTGTTGATGTCCACTTGTTTGTGACATGATATACAATTCCCGTCCGTGGTTGATGTTCACCGCAAGTGTGACTGATATTCATTTGTATATGTGATGTTCATTAGTTATGACCCTCGTGTTTGATGGTAATGTCTTGTTGCACATTAAAAGTGTGGATAATGTTCATTCGGCTTTGATCATGTCTTGTTTGTGGGGTTTGCAGTGAAAAACTATATGAGTCAGACTTTGCGGTCGCGACTAGAACAGAGATGGAGTCACTGGCTCCGGGGCGCCACGTATCGGACAGCATGATGAACATTTGGAGCAAGTACTTAAATGACATGGAAAGGAAACGTAGCTCCACGACGCCGTCACGCTTATTCATCCCTTCAGAATGCACTGTATGTATTGTATGTTACTGAACAATGTGACATGTTCCCCATGCCGTTTCTAATGAAAACATGTGTTCTGTGAAAAACTATCTAGGCGAAGTTGTGCCAAATGCATGAGTACGAAAAGACATCGTTTGAGGAACGTTCAACTACATTCAACGAGCTCGTGGCACGTGAGGTTGAACGGTGCAATGGTTGGATTAATTTCAAGGCGGTTCAGATGGTACTCACCCCCCCCACCCCCACACACACACACATGTTTTATTTCTTTTATTTGATTTCAATCGTGTATGAACGCCCACTTATGTTGAAAATGGCTGACACTTGTGCTACATATTTGTATAATGAACATCGAGTAATGGTTTAATGAACATTAGTAAATGATGCGATGAACATCACTAATGCATCAAGCCCAACTATATGCAGATCATGACACCATTGTACTACAAAGATCACTACTTTCTTTTCTGCTTGGATATGCGAAAGAAAAACAATCAAGTAGTGTACATCATTGACAGCCGCAAGAACAGCCGAAACAGGACTTTATCTCACCGCAAGGCATATGGGCACGTGCTCGATGAAATGGTATTTATTTTGTTCACTAATTTCATACAGCTGTATTCTTTTTTTTTAAATTATATGATAGTAGCTCAAAATTGCTTCATGTGCAGTCGGACATGCTTTCCATCTGCCAAAATGCCTTGAATTGTAGCTACTTCATGCTTTGATCAGTTGATATTGTGTTTGTGGTGACATAACGTAAACTAACACCATGTGTGTTTTTTGCTTTTATGTATTTTGTATGTCAAACTATGGGATATTGTATTGGTTTGAACATCTGTTGAATTAATAGCATGGTATTGTGACATGATCATCATATATGTGCCAAAATGTACATCATGTGCATGTAAAATGAACATCAAGTGATGATAAGTCGTTTGAGTATGTAATGTTTTATGACACATAAATTGTTGACAAGCATTTAAGTACTTGTGGAATGAACATTAAGGTCTGTTTAAGTTAAACAATCCCTCATTATTCACAAATAAACCCAGCTTTTGCCACAAAAATTGTGCACAATCATTTAAGTTAAATTTCCCACCCAAGTTGGATTAAACAGTCACCAATAAATCCATTAAGAAAATGTGGAATGAACATTAAGGTTTGTTTTAGTGAACATCCAGAATTATTCAAATGAACATTAAGTACTTATGAATGCTTGAGAAAAATGAACATCTGTAATCATGGTAAAAGAATTATGGAATCAACATGCAGGTCTGTGATCATGGTACTTCCACAATGAACATTAATTACTTATGAAATGAGCATGAATTGATTGTGTTATGTATATCAAGTATTTAACTATCATGTAATTAGCCAACAAATAATCCAGCTTTTGCCATAAAAATTGTGCACAATCATTCAAGTTAAATTTCATTTTGAAATTATGTTACGAACATTAAGGTTTGTTTAACGAACATCCAGTATTATTCAAATGAATTGATTGTGTAATGTATAAGAATTATGGAATGAACATGAAGGTCTGTTATCATGGTATTCTAAAATGAACATTACGTACTTATGAAATGAGCATAAATTGATTGTGTTATGTATATCAAGTATTTAAGTTCATGTGGTGTTTGCCACACAGATGCATTAACTATCATGTAATTAGCCCAAACACTTTTCGTGATGATCAAGAAATACTTGAGAAAAATGAACAACAGGTATCTGCCAAATGTACAGTCACCTATAATCCATTAAGAAATTATGTTACGAACATTAAGGTTTGTTTAACGAACATCCAGTATTATTCAAATGAACATCACAGATGAATTGATTGTGTAATGTGTAAGAATTATGGAATGAACATGAAGGTCTGTTATCATGGTATTTCTCAAATGAAAATTACGTACTTATGAAATGAGCATAAATTGATTGGATCAAAAAATGAACAACGGGTATCTGCCAAATGTACAAGTAGAATAAACGACTAATAATATTGAAAATGGATACCATAAATTCAAATCAGTTTCACATGTTCATTCATGGAAAAAAACGATCTGATCCAAATGTCAACAATAGAACATAAAGCATAACATATAACAAAACATAAAGCAAAACGAACATCAAGTTTCTGCGAAATAAAGCAAAACGAACATCAAGTTTCTGCGAAATAAACACCATACTAAATTGAGACCCGCACACTCTTTGTTACATCAACCAAAGCGCTCTGGACAAGTCCTGGCGTCATGCGATGCTATCTGGCCGCAACAATGGCACCTTCTAGCACGCGCCCTTGTCTCAGTGGCAACCTCCATCGCTGTCTTCGTCCTCTTGCCTCTTCCCTTCGTGGCTGAAGCCGGTGGGGGGTAAATGGTAACCTCTATAGGGACAGATGTTCCAAAATACGTTTCAAAGTCAGTAGACGCGTTGCTTGATGGCCCTCCAACACTTAATGACTCCAGCCTTAAGATCATAGCATTTGTTTGATCAATGATCAACCTCAGCTTTATTTCATCCCCGTCAGCAATGTCCATGCTCTTATAAAATGATCTCCATGCCTCGTTAGTCAATTGTTTCTTCCGGGTTACCTTGTAATATCAAATATGAATGGGGTGAACATCAACTATAACTGAGATGAAATCCATAAATGACGGTATGAAAACGAAAGTGGATGTGTGAGTAAATGAACATCAACATGTGGTATGATGATTCAAATTGCACATCAATTATGATTGACATATGAACCTCAACTATAACTGGCATGATCATCAGGTACATTTGAGATGAATTTTCACAATTATGAAACTCAGTGAACATCAAACATATGATGAATGTTACCAGTACAAACTAACACTAAATGTAGTGAAGCAATGTGTTTTCATGTTACCTTGTCGCATCCCTCTGTGACAATACGGTCCACATTGAATCGGTACCGCTACGCCGCGTTCTTTGTCCAACGTTCAACTATTAGTGTCGATGGGATGTGGTCAAAATGATGGATGACAAGCAAAGCATGTGCACAGGGGATCCCTTGCAGGCTGTAATATGGGCAATCACAAGTTATATCGTTCGTCAACTTGTGGCGCACAACATGTCTGGTCTTTTTATCACCCTTTTGACGTATTGTGTAAGTGGAATCATGTTCCACTTCCCCCATCTCTGAGATGTAACAGTCATTTATAGCATCCACAAGTTGTTGTTGGAACAATCGGAAATTCCGATGCGTGTATATTGTTCTGGCATGCCTCTCAAACGCCGAACGCGTCTCCAATTGCGGTAGTGAATTACATGTCGCATGGTCAAGTTCTACAACACGGTTTCGCTGAGCATCAACCGCATGTTCAAATCTAGCCCAAAACTCAACAAAACTCAAAGTTGGGCACATTAGTTTCCCGAACATTGAGTTTTCACTTTCCGACCCAGATGTCGTCCGCAAAACCCCCCCAAGGGGATGGTCCGTGAAGTACGCATGAACCCATTCCGCCCTTTTCTCATATATGTCAGCCAACCATGAATTCTCAGAGAGCTCGTATTTCTCAATCATTGCAACCCACATTTCCTCAAACTCGTCCGGAGTCTCAGCTGCCCACACGCACAATTTTATGTCGTTGATGAACTCCTCACACCCATTCAGCTTGTGTCCAACCTTTTCAGGGAGTTTACGCATGATGTGCCATATGCAATACCTGCTCATCATTAAAATAACAAATTAATATGCACATACTCCAATCCTGTGTATTGTATCATACATGAACATCCATTAAGGATAAAGTGAACATCAGGACCCACCATTCAAATGACATTTTTAACCAAATACAATAAACCCCATATAATGACTACATAGGATGATCATTAACCTATGCCCAAAATGACCATTAAATTTGTGAAATGAACATCTAATTATCGTATCAAACATGTACGTATAATGGATAGAACATATAATGGAACGTGAAGTCACAAAAACATGATCATTTATGCACATTCATATGACCATCAATCATCCATATGAACATCAACTACCTTGTGAAATGGACAAATACGTATAGTCACATGAACATACACATATTGAAATGAACGTCATTATGTTCTACAAAATGAACCTCAAGTGCCAAAGAAATGAACATCAAACAATACTGAAATGCGCATGTGTATACATACCTGTGGATTGAATTAGTGAACACTGTGTCAACCCCTTCTTTTATCGCCAAGTCCTGATCGATGACTATTGTATCAGGATGATAGCCTTGCATCGCGTCAGCGAACTTCTGAAACAGCCACACAAACGACGCCGTTTTCTCATCTCTTAATAAACCAGCCCCAAATGACACAAGTTTTCGATGGTGATTGAGCCCAGTGAATGCCGCAAACACCATTTTGTACTTGTTTGTCTTGTGCTTTGTGTCAAATGAAAGTAGCTCGCCAAACGATGAGTAGTTACGCCTGCTTTCAGAATCACACCAAAACACGCACTTCAACTTCTTATCATCATCAACTTCAAATGCATAGTAAAACCCAGGGTCTCTCATCTTGTTCCTCCTCAATATCTCCACGAACATTTCAGCATCCATGTCGACCAACACATTCTTCAACGATTGGTGATAGTTACGCAAGTCTTGTAGCGTACAACCAACACCTTCGTATGACCCGACTGTCTCTTTAAATAGATGAAACAACTTCAACGGCCCAACGTTAGCTCTTGGAAACTTGTTCATCAGGTCTATATGAATGCGGCTAACGTTGCGCGCCGACCTCTCTAAATGTCGTTTGCTGGGCGTTGTGAGTTCATGGATGTGGCCGACGTTGAATGTGACGACCTTAAACTTCCCATCTTTCGTAGATCGTAGTGTTAACTTTGCGGTACAGCCTTCCCTTATAATAGGTTTACGCCTCCTTGTAACCACCGGCGTGATTACTCCATCTGCCCCTTCAGGATCAACTTGTCTGTCCTCCGCTTCATCTGACTGCAACCCAGTGCGCCCCCCTTCGTTTATTGTCATTGTCGTCTTCTTCCCCGGAGTCCACCCTTCTTTCGAACAAACAAATACCTTCCATATAGACCCCTTGCTGTCTCTTGTGCGACTGTAACTACGTACGCTAAAACCAACGCTCACTTCATACTGCTCATAGAACTTCCTCCCTGCCTCAATTTTATCGAATGTCTGCTCTAATTTTGGAACCCATTCCTCGACAGGACAAAATGGAACATATTGTCCGAGCTCGTTCATTTGGTAGTCTTGTGTTACTGATGGTGCAAGCACGGCGGAGCCTGTTCCCAATACGTCAACAGCAGCACTGCACCATCGTCCTAAACATCAAGTAATAAGTTAATGAACATCAACTAATTGTCCAATGAACATCAGTCAAATGATAAATTAGCTCACAACTACTGACATGCATGTACACAAAGTTCTGTTTGAATGAACATTAATCAAATTTCCATTAACAACAATTAATATGTGAATGATCAACAACTGATTTTACAATGAACATCAATCTATACTATGAACATAAACTAAAATTTAAATGAACATCAACGAATCAACATGAACCAAATTGCATGAATGAATATCAACTATAACCATACTAGTATGCACATCAACTACGATTTTGCATGGATGAACATCAACCATACTAGTATGAACATCAACCATACTAGTATGAACATCAACTACTATTTTAGTGCACATCCAAGTTCTATACGCATGAATATGAACAAATTGAACATGAGCATTACGTATTACATGAATGAACATCAACATTCATCCACAACGAATTCAGTGCACAAAACCCATTCAAACAACGTTCGAAGAATCAAAAAATCAAAAACCTACATAAAAAACACACAACCAATACGATCCTACACACCATATTTAATACAAAAATCAATTTTTTTGTCGATTATGAACAAGAGCAACGACAAAAACAAGATTTACATATACCACATGCATTAGGGCACACATGGTTTTCATGCTACTGTAAACCAATTCAGACATTCATCAAAATTTTCTTGACCCAGAAAACCAAAATATGCCCATACAGATTAAAAACACAACCCAACATTTTCTTGATTCAGACATTGTCACTAGTAAGCTTACCTCGTTCCCTCACCGCCACCTTCCATTTCCTGGTTGCCGGAATTATCATAAGAAAATCGTCCGCCGGAATGAAGCCGAAACAAAGTTTTTTTGGCACAACTCAGTTAGGGTTTATGCTAGGACTCTTAGAATGCAACCCAGTTAATCTTGGAATGAAATCCTCAACTGAAATGATGGGGAAACGTTGAGAAATGAATGGGAGCAGCTGGAGAGTCGCTCTGGACTGAATGCATGCATGAGCGTGAATATTTTGGCTGCTGAGTTGTATCGGGCTTCCCATCTTTGATAAAAAAAAAAAAAAAAAAACTCCTCTTGATATGTTCTCACGTGAGAACATTTAGAAAAAAAAAAACTAATCCCCCTCATCATTACACTTCACTTCTAAAAATAAACTAAAACTCCAAATTTATCCCAACCATAGATCCTTTGATCAAAGGCCAAGATCTTCCATGCTTTCCTTCTCACTAAAAGGCCCTTCTCACTATATCTATTCCCTATATATATCTAGATATATATATATATATATCTATATATATATATATTATTTTTACTGTAATATATATATTCCCTATATATATATATATATATATATATATATATATATATATATATATATATTAATTGATATAACAAGTTACTGTAAGATTGTAATATGTGTATTTTGAAGAGGGCATTCTTGGAAAGTTATAGTTAATTATTTTTACTTTTTATAAAAAACATTTAAATGCATATCGATGTATAAGATAAGTTAACATTAATGATAAAGAAAAAAATTAATTAATTACAAAAAATGGATATTAATAATTTAATTACTCTTATTTTGTATGGATTTTTAAAACATCTTATCTCTATTAGTTTTGATATATATTTTTTTGAGTACAAAGGACATGAGTGGAGTATGTGAGTTTTAATGAGGGTATTTTAGGATACTATAATTGGTGATATTTACCGTTTTTTGAAAGAAAAGTCATTTTATATACCCAATTTCTAATGTTAGTTATTACTAACAACAATTAAATAAATAATATTAGCTAATTATAAAAATATTAGAATATAATTTTTAAAAGTGTTTTTGGTCTTTTTTAAATAAATTGTTGTTATTAAGAGAAATATATTTACTTAAATAAAACTTTTAAATAAAGAAAGGAAAACTATATAAAATGATATATACACCAATATATAATTAAATAATTATATTATATTGCAAGACATTAAACTATTTCAATTGTATCTTTTATATGTGTGTGTGCGTGTGTGTGTGTGTTATAAATTAAATATTTATTTTTTTTTAGAAAAGTCATTTTAGTAATTGCTAATGTTAGTTGCTACAAACAAAAATTAAATAAATAATATTAGCTAATTATAAAAATACGAGAATATAATTTAAAAAAGTAACCTTCTATTTAAAATAGTTGTTAGTAAGAGAAAATTATTTACTTTTTTGAAACTCTTAAATCTAAAAGGGAAAATTATATAGAATGATATATACATCAATCTATAATTAAATTAAATTAGTTATATTAGATTGTGAGGCATTAAACTATTTTAATTGTATCTTGTACATATTATAAAATAAATCTTTATATTTTTGGGAAGTATTAGAAACTATTACATATAATTAAATCTTTGTATTTTTTAAAAAAATATTAAAAAATTGTAAATGTTGGAGAAAAGGATGAGGCGCTGGTGATATTTTTTTAATAAATATTTGATTTAATTTCAATCCAACCACATATGTTGGGGTTTATTATTGCCACATGTAATGCACATATCTAAGAATAGGCCGTGTTCTATACTGCGGTATTTTGCGGTTAGGTGTAGTGGTGAGGTGTGGTGGAATTGTGGTAGGTTATTGGTATGTGGGGTAGGTGAGGAGAGAGAATGTAAAAAGTAGAGGAGAAAAGTGAGGAGAGAGAATGTAAAAAGTAGAGGAGAAAAGTGAGGAGAGAGAATGTAAAAAGTAAAGGAGAAAAGTGAGGAGAGAGAAAAGTGAGGAGAGAAAAAAGTAATGATTTACGGTGAAATGTCGTAGTTTGCCAACCGCAGTATAGAACACGGCTTATATGTAGGCATAAAAACTCATTCATTAAAACAAGGAAAGAAATGTCTGAATTGGTTGAATTGAAATTAAATCAAATATTTATTTAAATTTTTAAATGGAAGTGTTCAAATTTTTTTTTAGATGGAAACATTCTTATAAATATATATTCTAACATTTCCGTACATGGCACTCACTTTAATTTTCAAAAATTTAAAAAGTCGATATGTCTTTTAGTTTAAAATTTTGAGAGATGAAACTTCTAACAAATTAGTTTGACTGTCTTTGGATGACCTTTAATTGAATATAAGTGGCAATCATTATTATGCACAGAGGAATATTTCTCCGTTTAAGCTTGGAGTCATACTCATAATACTCATAAATCGTGAGATATGAATTCTATCGCGGCATATAAGTAATATTTTTGTTAATCCACCAACTCTGACTGAAAAAGGAGAGGAAAAAAAGGATTTGTGTCATCCTTCTGATCAACATGTTAAAATAAGAGGACTTAATTAAGATGCAAATTATTATGAGTAGTATGTGGGTTGGTAAACATATTTTTGGTTCAAATATTTTCCCACCAACTCCAGAAAGTTTTTCCCCCCACCAACTCCAGAAAGTTAAGATGGATGGTCATCTTCAAACAAGTTGGATAGTGTTAGCATTTCGCACTGACCTTGGTTTGTTTAGCTTGCTTGCCTTTGGGTACTTTACTTGCTAACAGGCGAGTCAAATTACCGAATTGCCCATCACCAACTCATAGATCTTGGCCTTTTCTATGTTTCTTTATTTAATTGATTTTTGTTTTCCAACCACCTCACCAACTTAAAAATGACTTATAATTATTCCCCTGTAACGTGCTAATTGAAGCACTCATACTATACCTACCACTGTCACAAAAAAAGATGCGCCTACTACCAGGTACAAACTCAACAAAACCGGAGATACTAAGAAAAGAAAAAGAACACAGAAAAAGAAGGAAGAAAGCCACCTACTAAGGTAATCTACAATAAGAATGACTGCTCCAAAAAAAAAAAAAAAAAAAAAAACCAAAAAATTTCTACAATAAGAATGATAAGTTTGATCCCATTTTTTTTTTAATCACATCATCAATTTTAATACTTTAAAAGTTTAATAATAATTGACTTGTTCTTTATACATGCATGTAAGTTAGGGTTAACTATATCATACCACATATTACCTTATCTTACCATCCAAAAGAATGTGGTTATACTTTTATAGAGCGTTTGGTTGGGAAACTTTTCCGGGAAAGTTAGCCAATTTTTCTAAGTTGACAAATTTTTCTATGTTTGGTTCTTACTAATAAATGGGAATGTTTAATGTGAAGCTCACTATTTTTCTCACAAGCTCAGTAAAATATTTCCCAAGAGGGGCCTTGGGAAAGTCTTTCCGGGAAAAGTTTTTCTTGGGAAATTCTTTCTCGGAAAACTACCAAACGCACCATTAGATAACTTATATTTAAGTTTCTTATTTCAACTCACAAAATTTATTTAAAAATAAAAGGAAATAGATGATGTGACATTTACCTACTGTTGGGACCCTTGAGGGGGGTGAATAGGTTTGATACAAAGTTATTCACATATAAACATAAAGACGTTAATAGCACTTGAATGAACTGAATAATACTTATTTATTAGATAAACTTTGAGGTACAATAGAAATAGAGGATGTTAGAGAAGTTAAAAGAATCAGGACAGTGAGGTCCTTAATGACTGCTTACAAGGATAGAAACTGAGATTCAGTTTCTGTTGAGGGGCCTCACAGACGAGGCTTGTGATGGGGGGCCTCACAGATGAGGCAGAGAGGAGGGACCTCACATACGAGGCTTGTGATGAAGGGCCTCACAGACGAGGTAGAGAAGAGGGGTCTCACAGACGAAGTAAAGAGGAGGAGACTCACAGATGAGGTAGAGAAGACTGAAGAGGGGTCTCACAGACGAGGTAGAGAGGAGGAGCCTCACAGATAAGGCAGAGAAGAACATGGCGGATTACAATGGATATCAAACTCACAAAACCTTAGTACTTCAAGGCTTTGCTACACAACACCTCACCAACATAGTTGGCTACATAACTCACCAAGAACCTTGGTTACACCTCACCAGAAGAATCTTACTGGCTACATTTGTCACCAAAGATTCATTGGCTACACTCAGAAATCTCACCAGATTTTTCTACACTCGATTACTTGCTCGGAATCGACTAATTCTTTCAGGAGGAAGCTGGTGCCTTTTTATAAGCCTCGGATGTCATCTATAACAGCTACTTCTTCTTTCCTTGCATGGTTGATCCTTTCTATATTTGTGTTGATCTTCAATCTTCATTCTTTTTAGGAGCTTCAATTCTTATCTACCAAAATATATTCTGTAAGAATATACATTAGAATCAGTAGATATTATTCAGAATATATGCTGGGATTATTTAAGAAATTTTCAAGATACTTCCCTAATTTTTTGCTCTTTCAAACAAAACTCTCTGGGCATGGCTGAGGTCCTCAGCGACAGTGGTATTGAGAGCATCACAGTTTCTACACCTACCTCGATTATTCCATATGTAACTTTCCTTATCTTACCTTACGTAACCTTAACTAACTTAATCCTAGCTACACCCTTAAAAAATAGGGCCTAAAATCAAAACTCACAATAATTAAATTTCAATTGATCATCCACTTTATTAATATGAACTCATTTTTTCTCTCTTTCTTCCAAACCTCTTCTTTCTCTCTCCAATGTGTACACTCCGCCACTCCCACATTTGATCTCAGATGTGAGATCATGTTCTTTAGATTGGTAAGTTAGATTCAATCATATCTTACCTTAATTACCATTTAAAAGAACAAGAGTATATTTTTAGAAAAAATAGGTGATGTAGTATCTATCTACCTTTACTACTTTCTTTACCTTACTTTACTTTATCTTACTTTACCTTACATTAATTTAATCTTGAAAAACAAGTAAAAAAATTAAAAATTAAAAAAGAGAGTTATGACTGATATTAGGGTTGCACAATGTGAGCAAGAAATATTTTTGAGATATTTTGCTAGATTACAAGATTATCTTGTTGAATGTGAATCATATGGTATCTCATATGATACATTAGATATCTTGGGTATTGTGTATGAGGGTGTAAATTATGAAACTCGTAGTCTCTTAGAATATTATGGGTTTTTTGATTTAGGAGAAGGTGAGGCATTGAAATTTCTTGAATGGTTGTCTAGCCGTCTAGGGATACTTATGAATCTGAACAACAACATTCTCCCTTTGACCCTCATATTTCAAATTTTGCACCAGTCTCTGAGACTTTAGCCATACCATATCATGAGGAGTAAATTATATTTACCCTACCTAACATTTGTGGTAATAATTTTTGTAAACCCGACATCTGTGAAATAATTTTCACCTTACTTGACATTAAGAGAAAGTAATTTTTAGTGGAAAAATCCGGTATCTTCTCATCGAAAATGAGAAAATACAATAATGCCCCTATATGACTATGTGAATGTACCATGTTGTTCATAATATTGAGAAGGAAATGACTTAAATGACTATTTCATCGTTTTATTTCCGATGAGAAGTGACCGGATTTTGCCACTAAAAATCACTTTCACTTAATGTAAGGTAAGGTGAAAATTATTTCACAAATGTCGGGTGTGCAAAAACTATTACCACAAATGTCAGTTAGGGTAAATGTAATTTACTCATATCATGAGTACCCCCAATATCTGAATGGTCAATCTAGTTGTGGGGAGTATGTGGAAATTTTTTTGAATCTTCTCAAGGTCCCAATAGCGAGTTTCTTCCTCAGTGTTTTTGATAAGTGCTTCTTGTATATATGAATACTTGGTTGTTTTGATTGGAATTTGGGAAATATTTGATTTGATTGTGTGATTTTATACCCAAATTTCCCATATTACACTTGGGTTGGAGTTTGGTGAGTTTTGTAGGGAATTTGTGAAGAATCGATGTAAACCGAGCCCAAAAAGCAAGTGTAGATCCAAGTTATGAGCTTAAAGGACCAAGAAGTGAGGTGTTGGATCGCCAAGGCCCAAACGATGGCCCAAAGTTCTCCTACGCTCGAAATAGCAGTGACACGGGTGCCCCCAGGATGAGCACGGGTCGTGTCTATGGCCAGAGAGTGAGAAAAATCAAGAAGGAAGCTGACACGGTCCGTATCACAGGGAGCACGGTCCGTGTCACATGGGGCACGGTCCGTGCCTACTCTGGCACGGTCCGTGTCTCTCCTGTCTTTTCATTTTCGGCGGTTTTGAAGCGATGTTTGCCTATATTATGCTGATTTTCGGCCGAGTAGAGAGAGAATCATCCCACCATCTTCCATTCCATGCCCTAATCATATCCATATTCCATATTCCATCCACCATTGAAGATTGAGAGAAGATTGAAGATCGAAGAGCAACTGGAATATACTTTGAAGTGGAGGAGCAAAAGTCTTCCATAGTTGATTCCTAGCAAGATTGTTCTTCCCTTTGGTTTACTTCTCAATCTCTCATAGATTTTCATATGCTTTCTAGAATAGATTTCAATTGCTTTGTAGTTTTAAACATGAGTTGTGAGTAGTTCTTTTAGTTTAGGGGATGAACCTTTGAAGTTGCTTGATGAATTAACTTTGTTGGATTGATTTATCATGAATTTAGTTTGTTTCAATCAATTTGGTCTTTGAGTTGAATTGTTATTGCTTTTGTTTGATCACCAATTGCATGTTAATAGGTAGTTGGATGAAGTACCGAAAGGAGAAGTTTGATTACCCGAAATCC
The DNA here is from genome assembly GCA_029582165.1 of Portulaca oleracea. Lineage (NCBI taxonomy): Eukaryota > Viridiplantae > Streptophyta > Magnoliopsida > Caryophyllales > Portulacaceae > Portulaca > Portulaca oleracea. Next base: position 32,134,384 of record CM055888.1, on the reverse strand, counting down.
TAGATTAAACTAGTTAAAACTATCTAGATAGGAGCTTTAACTAGGGTTCTTGAGATAATTAGATCTTTAACCTTGACTAAATCGAAATAACCACGAAAGTAGGTGCTTGGTTAGTCTTGGCAATTCGCTCTAGTGGCAAAATCTCATTGCGAAGTATTCTATGCGATTATCGAACCTTGATTGTGCAAGTTAATGAAATGAAAGTTCAATCCACATTGTTGATTCGTTATTTGACTTAGGTTTCATCCCCTGAACGCTTTTCTCATATTGATTAATCCAAGTAAATTGTGTGAATATTCGTTTGTTTAGACCTTGTTTGTGATTAGAGTTAGAACTAGTTATTTCAAACCAAAAACGGATCGACTTAGCGATCAACTAGGAGGCTAGTTCAGTGCGTTGAAAGGAAAAGTCCTTGTGGGATCGACCTTGATATTTGCTACACGTACACCCGTGCGCTTGCGGCTTATCAAGTTTTTGGCGCCGTTGCCGGGGACTTTGTCCCTAGCCAGCCACTGAACGAATACCCTAAGGTTGCCTAAGTCTTTTATTTTCTGTTTTGATTTTCCTTGGTGTTTTTGTTTTTGTCTGGCGAGGTTTACTCTACGTGCATGCAAAAAGCTCAACTCTTTGAGCTTGATCCTGAAATCGAAAGAATCTTTCGCTCCCGGCGAAAGAAGCAAAAGTTAGAGCACGCCCGGAGAAGACAAGAAGAGAACTCCAAGCGAAAGAACACCATGTCCGGTGGAGGCGGCAGTGGAGAGCCTAGAATCACGCTTGGCTCCTATGTGATGCCAAATGTCACAAATCAACCCTCCGCCATTAATCCTCCAAGAGTGGCCGCCGATGATTTCGAGCTGAGGAGTTCACTCATCAATTTGGTGAAGGCCAACCCATTCCATGGCCTCCCCAATGAAGATCCCAACCGGCACCTTCGCCTATTTAACCAAGCATGTGAGACCTTTAAGGCAAATGGTGCAACGCCCGATGCAATCAAGCTGCGATTGTTTCCCTTCTCACTAGAAGGGAAGGCTTGGGAGTGGTTGGACGCTCTTCCATCAAGCTCTGCCATCACCACTTTTGACCAACTTGCTAGCCTATTCTTGGCGAAGTACTTTCCTCCTAGCAAGTTGACGAGCCTCCGGAATCAAATCTCAACATTTGTCCAAGAGCCGGATGAATCCCTCTATGAAGCATGGGAGAGGTTCAAGGACCTCTTACGTCAATGCTCCCACCATGGTTTAGAACCATGGGTCCCGATACAAGCCTTCTACAACGGGGTGGATGACAACTTGAGGGCCAACATCTTGGCGGCGGCAGGAGGCAACATCATGTCCAAGACAGTGGCGGAACTCCAAACTTTGATTGAGGAGATGGCGATCAATAGCTACCAGTGGTCAAAGCCCCGTTCCAAGAGGACGGGAGGTAAGTATGAAGTTGATGCTATTTCTATGTTGAATGCTAAGTTGGATGCCATGACTAAGAAGATGGATTTGTTGAATGTGAATGCTCCCCCTCCCCAACCATGTGCGTCGTGTCAATCATATGAGCATGAGACCTTGAATTGTCCTAGTGGGTTGGTTAGCAATGAATCGACCGAAGTGGTTAACTATGTTGGTAACCCTTCTAATAGGCAAAACTTTGACCCTTTTTCCAATACTTACAATCCCGGTTTTAGGTTCCACCCGAACTTTTCTTACCGGAATAATAACCAAATGGGTCAACCCCAAGGACAAAGACAACCCCAAGCACCTCCACCACAAGCTCCCCAAAAGCCTAACCTAGAGGCCATGATACAAGCTTTGATGTTGTCTCAACAACAACATCAACAACGACAACTTGAGCATCAACAAAGACAAGATGAGGTGATTAAGGCCTTAGCTACTAAAGTTGACCTTATGAGCACCCACACTCAAATGCTTGAGAATCAAATTGCCATTCAAGCTGGTACCTCCACTACCCCTCCGGGGATGCTTCCCGGAAAGCCCGAACCTAACCCTAAGGAACAATGTAATGCCATTGTTTTGAGGAGTGAGACACAATATGAGGGACCTAGTGTGCAAAATGCTAAGCATGGGGGAGTTGTGGTTGAGAAAGAGGTTGAGAGGCCTATTGAGAATGATATTGGTTTTGAAAGAGAGAAAGACCTTGAGAGTGAGCATTCAAAAGAGAACATCGAAACCCGACCTTCATCTCCACCTAGAGTTTACAAACCACCGTTACCCTTTCCTCAAAGATATGCTAAGGCTAAATTTGATGCAAAATTCGGCAAGTTCTTTAATATGTTAAAGCAATTGAATGTGAATGTGCCGTTTTTGGATGTTTTATCTCAAATGCCTTTGTATGCAAAGTTTTTGAAAGAAATCCTCTCTAAAAAGAGGAAAATTGATGAAATTGAGGAAGTTGCTTTGACTGAAGAATGTAGTTCTGTGGTTCTTAACAAGCTTACTCCTAAGCTTAAGGACCCGGGAAGCTTTAGTATTCCATGTGGCCTAGGTAGCTTAACCGTTGATCGAGCTTTGTGTGATGTGGGTTCTAGTGTAAGCTTAATGCCCTATTCTTTGTATGAACGGTTGAACCTAGGAGAGTTGAGACCAACTACCATGTCATTGCAAATGGCGGATCGTTCTATCAAGTACCCTAAGGGTATTTTGGAGGATTTTCCCCTTAAGGTGGGTGATTGCTATGTGCCGATTGATTTTGTCATCCTTGATATGCCCGAAGATTCCCGTACCCAAATCATTTTGGGGAGACCTTTTCTTGCTAGCGTAGGGTGTGTCATAGATGTACAATGTGGAAAGATGAAGTTTAGGATAGGGGAACATGAACTTGAGTTTGATTTATTCCGTGATGTTTTGCCACGTGACGTTTCCCTTTGCTTTGGTGTTGATGTGTTTGGTGAGAAGGATAAGAATGTTGACGGTTTGATTTGTGCAAAGAAAGATGATTGTGTGCATGTACTGGAGAGTGAAAAGCTTGAGAAATCTCGTGACCATTTTGTTGCAAATTCTTGTGGTTTATTTATTGATAAAGGCCATGAACTTGGCGATGCAAGGGTGGGAATAAAAGAAATTTTGCCCCCACCTAACATCATCAAGAACGTGCCTTATGCTATTAACAAGGGTACATTGGATGAGATTTTCGGGTTTGATGATGGAGATCCCTCCATTTTTGAAGGAGGTGGTGAGTTTGACCCAAGCTGTGAGGTCAATTTGAAGATGTTTGGAGGTACTATGCAATGTGAAGCTCCAAAAGCCCTTGGCTATGGAGTTATGGACTATTCACCGGGTTGAGAGGTACCTTGTCCAGCTTAGGACATTAAACAAGCTCTTCTTGGGAGGCAACCCAAGCTTTTTCGATTTTATTTATTTTCTTTTTAGGATTTTCTAAAATTTTTCCTTATTTTTATTCTTTTTATTTTTGATTTTTCTAGATTTGTGTTTTCTTCCTTTGCTTCTCGGGTGATGTTTCGCATTGCGGACAATGCTCGGTTCAAGCATGGGGGGGATTTGTGTAAACTTTTTGAGGATATGTGTGTTTTGAGTCGTTTTTATTCTTGATTTTTAACTTGTTTTGAGTCTTTTTCTTTTCTTTTGTTTTTATTTTCTTTGTTTTCTAGATCTACTTGTAGTTTTTTTAATTTCCTCTTTTCGTAGTTCGTTTTCGTTTTCTTATTTTCATTTTGAGGCTTGTAAAAAGTTTTTAAAAAAATTGAAAAAAATCAGAAAATTAAAAAAAAGATTGTTTGATATAGGAATTGGCGTGATAGTTTTCTTTTGACTTGATTTGATCCTGTATAGGCCGTTTGTGAAAGACTGTGAATTGACATGAGTTGTGAAGTTAATTGTTGTGAGAATTGTGCTAGGATAGTAAGACCGATTGCCTTTGTTTCTATTGTAAGAGTGAGTTGTGCATATGCATATCTTTTTAAACTAGGTAATGATTGTTGAGCGCTACCCGTGAGTCCACATAAGCCTAAAAGTAAAGACTAATCATTTTTATTAGTCTTATTTCCATGAGTGACTCACCATTGTTGCATCCTCCTTCATTTGCTTTGCATCTCCTTGAAATTGCTATGCGTTGTACATTGACAAGATGATAGAGGCATTAGGATTTGAACCCGCAAGCCTTGACCACCCGTTTACATCATAATATCCTTAGTTAGCCCCTTTCTTGCCTTGACTTTTCCTTTTCTTGAACCATATAATAAGCCTTGGCCGATATATATTTCCTACCCTTAAGCCATTGCTTGAAATGTGTTGAGTATGAAGTTGGGTTGATTATGGTTACTTTGGTGGTTTGGTTTGTGATGGGGATTGGTTTGAGTTGTAAATATTGATTTGATTCCCCAATTATGTGCATTGAGTTTGTTGGTTGGAATTGGTAGCTTGCCTAGTGTGTGTTGTTTATAAGTGTGTATGTTTCATTCAAGAAGAAAAGAAAAAGAAAAAAATCAGAAAAAAAACAGAAAAAAGCGAAAAAGAAAAAAATCGGAGAATTCCGGAAAAAAGAAGAAAAAGAGAATAAAGTGTTTTACATTGTGTTTCTTTTGTTTTGAGGCAAGTTTCCAATTGTTTGTGGGGTTGAATTGGATTGATTTTAAGTGGTGAGAGTGTATGTATGTCAAATTGGTGCGAAATAATTTTAAGCTTTGGCTTTTAGCTCCACAATTCCCAAATATTTTCCACTCCTTACCCTTAACCTTAGCCCTGTTACTACCCTTGAAAGTCCTCTTGATTGTCATTGTTGCTTTGCAAATTGCGGTGGAGAGTTGAGATTCTTAGCAAGTACGTGGTTGGTTGTGACTTTGGTTTGAGTATTTGAGCGAACTTTCAATGATTTTTTTTTCATATTTAAACACATGAGAGGAGTGCTTCCACATTCCCAGAAAGTGAGTTTGCTCTTCATTCTTACCTAGTTTCATACTTAACATGTGCCTTCTTATCTCATTCGGTGATTAAGGGTGATTGGTTGAACTTGATCGGTACCATTCTTGAATAATTTGTCTTCATTTACTTGTGTAAATTGGCTTCTTTTTCACTCTTGGTTGTACTTTAGATTAGATTGGGTTGATTGAATGTTCTCTCTTTGCCATCCTTAGGAGTTGTAATTATATAAATAAAAAGAAAATTTTCGTTTTATTATTTTTACTTTTGAGTCTTTTTACTTTTGCTTTGAGTTCTTTGAGTCTTTTGTCCCTTTTTCTTTTATTTTCTTTCATTTTCTTTCTTTGCCTTTTCTTTTGAGTTTAGACTTGCTTAGGGACAAGCAAGGACTAAGCATGGGGGATTTTGATAAGTGCTTCTTGTATATATGAATACTTGGTTGTTTTGATTGGAATTTGAGAAATATTTGATTTGATTGTGTGATTTTATATCCGAATTTCCCATATTACACTTGGGTTGGAGTTTGGTGAGTTTTGTAGGGAATTTGTGAAGAATCGATGTAAACCGAGCCCAAAAAGCAAGTGTAGATCCAAGTTATGAGCTTAAAGGACCAAGAAGTGAGGTGTTGGATCGCCCAAGGCCCAAACGATGGCCCAAAGTTCTCCTACGCTCGAAATAGCAGTGACACGGGTGCCCCCAGGATGAGCACGGGTCGTGTCTATGGCCAGAGAGTGAGAAAAATCAAGAAGGAAGCTGACACGGTCCGTGTCACAGGGAGCACGGTCCGTGTCACATGGGGCACGGTCCGTGCCTACCCTGGCACGGTCCGTGTCTCTCCTGTCTTTTCATTTTCGGCGGTTTTGAAGCGATGTTTGCCTATATTATGCTGATTTTCGGCCGAGTAGAGAGAGAATCATCCCACCATCTTCCATTCCATGCCCTAATCATATCCATATTCCATATTCCATCCACCATTGAAGATTGAGAGAAGATTGAAGATCGAAGAGCAACTGGAATATACTTTGAAGTGGAGGAGCAAAAGTCTTCCATAGTTGATTCCTAGCAAGATTGTTCTTCCCTTTGGTTTACTTCTCAATCTCTCATAGATTTTCATATGCTTTCTAGAATAGATTTCAATTGCTTTGTAGTTTTAAACATGAGTTGTGAGTAGTTCTTTTAGTTTAGGGGATGAACCTTTGAAGTTGCTTGATGAATTAACTTTGTTGGATTGATTTATCATGAATTTAGTTTGTTTCAATCAATTTGGTCTTTGAGTTGAATTGTTATTGCTTTTGTTTGATCACCAATTGCATGTTAATAGGTAGTTGGATGAAGTACCGAAAGGAGAAGTTTGATTACCCGAAATCCTAGATTAAACTAGTTAAAACTATCTAGACATAGGAGCTTTAACTAGGGTTCTTGAGATAATTAGATCTTTAACCTTGACTAAATCGAAATAACCACGAAAGTAGGTGCTTGGTTAGTCTTGGCAATTCGCTCTAGTGGCAAAATCTCATTGCGAAGTATTCTATGCGATTATCGAACCTTGATTGTGCAAGTTAATGAAATGAAAGTTCAATCCACATTGTTGATTCGTTATTTGACTTAGGTTTCATCCCCTGAACGCTTTTCTCATATTGATTAATCCAAGTAAATTGTGTGAATATTCGTTTGTTTAGACCTTGTTTGTGATTAGAGTTAGAACTAGTTATTTCAAACCAAAAACGGATCGACTTAGCGATCAACTAGGAGGCTAGTTCAGTGCGTTGAAAGGAAAAGTCCCTTTGGGATCGACCTTGATATTTGCTACACGTACACCCGTGCGCTTGCGGCTTATCAGTTTTGTATGTCAAGCTTAGGGTCATTCATTTGATGCTTGCCCTGAATACCTTGCATTCAAAGCTTTTATGGATGAATTTGATTCTGCTAAACCTAAAATGATTAATACTCATGTATATGAAATAGAGGATGAGGATGAAGGCCCAATGTTCATATTTACTAAACCCCCTTCCCCTTCACCTGTTGAGAGTATGGAAAAATCATGTGATACCGAATTTGATAAGGTTAGTGAGCCCATTAGTGAGATTATACTTGAGGATGAGACAACATTGATGGAGAAGGATTCGACAATTAGGGAATTAGTGGGTGATGATGTTGTGCTCCATAAAAATATGATTAATGAATCACTAGTTACACCTGTGTCCAAGCATTTATGTGAGCAGAGGATTGAATATTCTGATGTTAATTCTGACACATCTTCTGTAGATAAGGAGTGTAGTGCTTGTTCATTGCCACATCCTATTGATTTACACGCTCAATCTCCATGTGTTGATCAATATGAGGATTCATCTATAGTTACTCCTCCCCCCTCTCTTCTAACTCTGGACCTTGATTTCCATGATATATCTGTGTGTGAGTATGAGTCTTTCACGATGGGTTATGACCATGAACATTCTATTTTCACTTTTGATGATGCTTTGAATGATGCACATTTGTCTTCTAATACTGATAGTTCTTCTGATGAGTCTGAAATTGATGAAGATGATGATGTACCTTCTTGTAATGTTAAAAGTGTTGTCATGTGGTATAACCCTACTTTTTCCTTATCACCCAATGATGAATATGATGAGTTGGATGAAAGTTGTGAATTGGAGTCAGAATTTGATGAAATTTGCATGGAAGTTGAGTGTGAGGATTCTACTGTGTGTTCTAATGAAATTGAATTTGTTTCCCCATCTTCCCTTCATGTGATTTGCTTTCCTACACTCCTTTCCCATGAACCTGAGTTCATAAAGTCCCTAGGTTTTATAGGAGGGTATAATTTCCTCACTAATCCCTATAGCACCTACCTAGAGGGCTTGCCTAGGAAAATCAATCTTGTGCATTCATTTCATTACTTTGATGATTATTCCAAGGCATTCGATAAACTATTGAGAGCACTAACATTTGCTGATGTACTATTGAGATTGTGCTCTTATGGTTACCACTTGGAGATGCATGCTAGGATGCATGACTTGTTACTACGGGCATTGAATGGTTCTGAGATGGTGCCCGGCATCTTGAGGTGAGAATGGAGTGGCTGATGCTCCATGTGTGGGTCTTATTATTTTAAGCGAGATTTCATTGTTTGGGTATACTCAATACTCAACCAGGTAATATCCTTCCTTTTTTTAATATGGTTAGTGAGTAGTTTATTTTATTTTTCTTGGTGTGTTTCTTGATTTTCTTTGGTGTGCTTGATTACTTCTATTTCCAATGAGGACATTGTTGGCCATTTTGTGTGGGAGTGGGGGTGGCATGCATGCCGACTTGTGTTTTTCTTTTCTTTTGTGAGTGTTTTTTTTTTTTTTTTTTTGTGGTGTCACCTTATTCACAATGAGGACATTGTAGAGTTTTGTGTTGGAATGGGGTGGCACAAGTGCTTTATCAGTTTTTGGAAGAGAAACAATTTTAATTAACATTGAAATTAGGCGAAATTTTTTTTAATTTTTTTTTGGCTAGAGGTAGTTTGTATATATGGTTGTGTCGTTGTTTGCTAGAATAGTGCAATTGCTTAGTTAGGAATAGTTAGTGAATGCTTGATAGGCTTTAGGCTTGATTGTTGTTTTCCCTAAACATAATAACCTCACCTATATTTGCAACCATGAGGTATCCTTAGAAATTCACTTCTAGGTTGGTTAATGTGATGGTCTTGGTTTAGGAGGAAGGTCTTAGTTTCTTGAATACCCATGCTCTAAGTAATAAAAGCTGAAAAAAAAAAGAATAGGAAATAAAAAGTTAGTACACCTACACGGGTTGGTATGAGTGGTACGGCGGTCTTACCCTTTAAGCACTTCGTTTGTGTATGGAGTAGCCTGTGTTGGGAGAGTAAATCTCATTTATGGGCCGTTTAATTCCCGAAAATACTAACGCAAAAAGAGTGATCTTAGAAAATTTGAAAATGTTGGTTCACCTACATAGATCGGAATGAGTGGTGCGGCACTCATATCCCTTAAGCACCTTGTATGTGTATGGAAAGGATCTATGTAAGGAGAGTAGACCCCTTTCAAGGTCATTCAATTTAAAAACCCAACACCAAAAAAAAGATTAATTGTAATAAATGTGGAACCTTTATCTATGTAACTTGCGGCCCTCACCAAGCCAAGGGCGACACAAAATAGAGAGGGGAACCACCAATAATTCATTAAATAACGAGCATGGATGTTTGAGTGGTTATTTCTAACCGACTGAGCCTTGACTTAAACAAAAACTAGCCAGAAACACTGCACTTGAGCACGAGGAACCCATCAAGCTTATGCATGTGTGAGGTGAAAATTGCGAAGTCTAGTAACAGTGTTGCTTGTTGCCTTGATAGTGCTTGTTAATTGTTCTGAGATGAGTGAATGTGTTGTTTGAGTAGTTAGCTTCGCGACCGTGTGTGTGGACCTCCTTTGTGCTGACCCTTTTCTCAATTTCGCCTCTTTATTTCACAAAGTGTTTCTCCTCCTTTCTTTTCCTTAGGTTTGAGTTTCCTTCCTTTTCTTTTCATTTCTTTTTCTTTCCTTCTTTTCTTTTTCTTTTCTTTTCTTTTCCTTTTGTGGGTATAAGCATATAAACCTCACGAGGCATCCTCGTCCACTGGTACAGGGGTTTTAAAAGGCATTGCGTATCTTAAATCTGATCGTGATTCCTACGAAAGTGAGTTAGAGTAGTTAGTTTCTTTTTCTTCTTTATTTTAGTTTGCTCGGGGCGAGCAAACCCTTGTGTGGGAGTGTTGTTCTGTCTCATTTCGAGTCGAATTGATGCCTTTAATAAGGTGTTTTGCTTATTTTAACCCTTTAATTATAAGTTAGTTATGATGATTTTGTGATTTTGTAGGTTGATCAAGAAGTAGAAGGAAAAGAAGGACAAAAAGCTCCAAAAAACACATCAACAAGGTCGCAGCACCCGCTACGAAGCCTGTAGCACCCGCTACAAGTTGAACAGAATAGCGTAGCACCCGCTACGACAGTTGTAGTACCCGTTATGAGTGACGAACAGCAGTAGCACGATCTGTTGTAGAAACGGCGTAGCACCGCTCGCCGCGATGTAGCACCCGCGACCACGATCAACAGTTTTTCGAGAAGTCGTAGTGCCCGCTACATATGGTGTCGCGCCCGCTACGTATGGTGTCGCGCCCGCTACACCTGGACAGAGGGTCGTAGTACCTGCAAAATTCCCTGTGACGCCCGCGACACCCAAGAACAAGAATTGTCGGAAGTTTTCCGCCGCAAGTGTAGCTCCCGCGACCTAGGGCGTCACCCCCACGACAGCCAGATTTCCGGAAATAAAATAGGTGGCGGCTGACTTAGTTTAAATTATTTACTACTTCCTGCAATTTGAAAACCTTTATCAGACCAATTTCCTGAAAACCTAACACAACATCCCTGAGGATACGACAACCTTACTTTTTACCCCAATTTCTACAACCGACTGTGAAACAATCAAATCCTCAAAGGTCTCCTTAAATACCGGATCCATAGCCTAAAAGTGTAGATACTACTAACCCTATCTAAAAATGCACAATTCCAACGCTGCACCCCAAACAGACTACTCCAAGGCACCGCTACAACATGTTGAAAAACCTCAACCAAGACTAGACCCACTATATCAAAACACCAACAAAACTTGTTCAATCCCAACAAACAATAAATAAGAATGTAATACTTCCTAACAACATCGCCCTTAATTCACTACGCAACCAACAATGGCTGGGCTAACTCGAAACCCTTATCAAAACACCATTAATTCAACACACAACAACTACCAAAGACTTAACCTAGAGTATACCACTGTCTTTGCTAAAGGCTAACCCAGATACACCCACAACAATATCTCCCAACACTAAGAACTAACCAAAAGCATATGTAAGGAGAGATCGAAGGGAAGAGAAGTCGACCTAGAAAAGTGCTCGATTGTTGTTCGCTTGCCGCGCCCCACTCTAGATGCCAAAACCTCCAATCACGCTAGACAACCAAGCTACACCAACTATAGAACACAACACAGCAACACAAAGGCCACCACCCACGATTCAAAATCAAATTGGAGAAGGCAAAGACCACCAAAGCCCCAAACCGCAAGCCAATTTCGATGACACACCCCACACAACTCACGACAAGCCCTAAAATATGAAAGGGAGTATAAAACCCCAAAAAAAGGGAAAATTTCAAGGTAGAATAGAAATGAGACTATGGAGCTAGCGACGATCGGAGAATGGCCGTCATTGGCATTAGATGGCGCAAGAAAGCTTAGCTGCGGTAAGGCGGTGAATATTCGCCAGAGGAATCGAGAGAGAGAGAGAGAGGTCCCTTCCTTCTCTTCCTGCCTGTTTTATAAGGGTAAATTCCCAAATATTCTGCCAACAAGCCCTAAAATATGAAAGGGAGTACAACCTTCCCCCCTCCCCCAACAAAAAAAAAAAAAAGGAAAGGTCAAGATAGAAAAGAAATGAGACAACGAAGCCGGTGGCGGGCGAAGAATGGCCGTCACCAGCATTGATTAACCAAAATTGTGTGGTAGGTTCAAGTATGGGTTTAGTTAGTTCTGGCAAAATTCTACTACTGATTTGTTTCAAAATGTTTGTCCATTTGATTAAGTTTTGACTGTTGGTACTTACAAATTACAATAAGTCAATTACAATATGAAATTACTGTCATTAGAAAGACACCTTACTAAAAAAATAATATGGTGTTAGTTTTATATTATAACCCATTATAGTTTGTGAGTAATTAATGGCAACAGCTTAGTCAAATAGACAAACATTTTGAGACAAAGGTCGTACTTGATCTTAAAAGATATAGTCTTATCAAGGTAATGATCAAATTTAAACTTGGATCATCTACCTAGCAACGATCGAGAGTAAATTTGGACTTGGATTGGGTTAACTTAATTTCTGATTTCGCTATCCAAACATGGATCATCCAAACTTTTTGATTTATTTTGGTAATTTTGGCATTATTCGTAGTAAAATTTAATTTTTTGAAAAAATAATTGGTTATTAGTGTTCGAGTTCAGATCTAAAAAAGGTGACTTAATTTAAATTCAATCATAGCCCAAAGTTGATCGAATAGATTGAACTTCCGTAAACCTGAATCGTAATTTTTACTCTAAATTTTGGATTTGTGGGTTTCAGTCCAAGCCCAAATAAAATTAAGCATTCCTATGTCAATTTTCTAGAGGTTTCACTTAGGTTTACTATAAATAATAAGGGCCAAATAAGTGTGGAATTAAAATCTAAGAAGGTTGGTTACGGAATTTGACTCCTAAATTGAGGTTGTTTGGCGAACAACTGGAATGGAGTCAAATCTCAATCTAGTTGTTTGGTGAGCTATTATGGCATGGACTAAAGTATTTTAATTTTGTATTCTAATTTATACAGTGACATGTTAAATTCTTCTGATTATTATTATTGACCTTATATTTGAACCTTTTATTCATTTTTAGATAGACTTACATTTTAATATATTTGTATTTCATCAATTATAACATTGTCATTGTAGCAATGAAAATATAATAAAAAAAAAAAGCAAGTATATGATAAAAAGTAAAAATTGAATAAAACATCAAAGAAAATTCATATTTATTTTTAAGCAAAAGGGGGAAATAATGCAAAACAATGAAACTAAAAATCGAAGAACATATGTCAGTTTCCATGATCACTTTCTAGAAAAATTCAAACTTCTTTTACGTCATCATCATCATTAAAGAATGTAGTTTGAAAATGAGAAGTAATTGATGAGGAAGTTCGTCTCGTTTGAGCTCTTTTCCATGACGTCAATCTAAGTATTTAATAGGGGGAGAAAGCCACCGGGGTGAGTCACGGTGGGCGACGATTGGGAGTATTTTCGGTTGTGGGATGGGAAACATACAGTGGAGATGGGTGATAGGGTGATTGCATTGATGGTGGAGAGGTAGTTGTGAAGAAGAAGGCCATGGATAATGAGGAATTAGCTAGAGAATAGGTTTGGGTGTCCCATACGAGGAAGACACCAGGATGAATCATAGTAGTATCTAGGAGTTATTCGATTGGTATGGATGAATATGAGAAATGATGTTACTGATGATAAAATGAAATAACATATGTAATTTATTTTTCTTTTTTTATTATTTGTATGCTATTCCTAAGCGATGGTGTAACGCCCCGAAAATTCAATTATGAACTTAACGGTGAAAGTCAAACGTTAACTAACATTAACAGCGGAAGATTCTTTTTTTTTTCTTTTTACTAACTTGGGCGCTACTGCCGTACCTCCGAAGAGATACAAGGCGAGAACAGAGACTAACAAACTACGAACTTCAAATTAATCAAACGGAAATAACTTCGAAATCTAGAACGACATAAACTCAACATTTCCTAAACTTCAAGTCTAAACATAAACTAAACTTTATTCTCAAAACGTCCAACTCCAACGTCCTCACTTCTAGAGCCCGTTCCCATCACATAACTGATCTTCACCTGAAAACAAAACATTCACAACATGACAGGAAAACCTCAATAATGTCTACCTAATCACAAAGCAGTTCAAAGATCATTTCAATTCATTTAGGGGAGGGGAACAAGTCAAACCTTTTCACAACTCATTTAAATCCCAACCCAAAATAACCGAGTTTAGAAATAACAGAACTTAGAAACAACAGTGCAAGCTTTCAACTCAGAAAAGACACAACGTTACAGAAAACTCATCTGACTTTTCAAACTCAGAATCAGACATCAGAAATCAGAAATCAGAAATAGAGTAATTCTTTCCTCAGAAAACAGTCAGAATTTTAATATGCGGCGGGATTTGCCTATCCCGAATATCGAACTTCGAGTCGAGCAGGATCTCGATCCTCGAAATCGAATATGGATGGCGGTCGAAGCGAATGGATGTGTGCACAATCTCAGAAATAATATCGGGACTCCCCGATCTCTTGATAACTCCCCTGCAGGAACAGATCCTGGTCTAAGGGTTGTTACCCGCAACCCGCTTATGGTTTCACTTTGATTATTAGTATCTTATGAATTTTCAGACGTCAGGCTTCAAACAAAAACCCAACCCAATTTCTAAACTAACAGAATAAAACTTAGAGTTTGAAAGACTGTCACGTTTTACTCAACTCAGAAAAAAAACTCGCAGACATCCAAATCAGACAGTCCAACTTTACATAAAATCCCCTACGGGATGCACGTTTCATAAAATAGATTAAAATCACAAAATAGATAAAAGAGCATCCCAATGGGGATTAGGACATAGACATTACCTGAACAACTTCTCTTTACTGCAACAATTACACACGGGAGCTAACTATCGCGTCGTCTCGCTCGGACCTAGAATTTGAATATAAACTTCTAAAATTAATAAACTCTACGGTAATTAGTTACACATGAATCCTACCATACCCCCAACATTATCACTCTCTCATTATTTAGTAAGCCATGTAACGAGCATATATAACTATCATGAAATCACGAACATCACAACACACCTTTTCTAAAGGTAAAATAATAAAATCTAAACAACACATTTAAAACTATAACTCGATACTAATACTTAAATAATATTATTAACATGGGATTTTTAATAATACTCATATTACAACATAATAACATGAATCCTACCATACCTTTTCTGAACATAATACTCATATTACAACATAATAACATGAAAACTTTAAAATAAGAACATGGGATTTTTAGAAAACTAAAATATAAAACTTTGAAATCTTGACATACACTTTAAACTAAAATGTGAAACCTTGATACTAAAATCTATGGAACTTCAATACTAAGACATATGAGACTTTAGTAATAAAATATGAAACTTAAATAATAAAATATGAAACTTTAATACTAAGAATATATGAAACTTTAATAATACCAATAACATAAACTTTAAAATAATTACACAGACTCTAAAATATTAACATGAACCTTAAAAATAACATCATGACACTAATAACGTGAACTTTATAATAAAAATATGAAACTTTAAAATAACTCATGGAACTAATAATAATAATAACATGAAACTTTATGAAACTTTAATATAAACTCATGAAACTAATAATAATAATAATAATAATAATAATAATAATAATAATATAATGAAAACTTAATACTAGTACAAGAACTTGTGAAAACTTGATGATAATAATAATAATAATAATAATAATAATAATAATAATAATAATAATAATAATAATAATAATAATAATAATAATAATAATAATCCTAATCAAACCCTAACATCATTTACATATTATAACAATATAATTCATATGTATTAGCAAATATTAGTAACTTAATCTACCAAATTAAATACTTCACTCACATCTACTAATCACACATACACCCAAATAAATGACATCACAGAACAACATTAAAGAATGGGTTTAGAGTTTACGTAGAGGTTAAGGTGATCGGTGCGATCGGGCGTTTCCGCGCAACGGTGGTTGTGAGGATGATCGGTGGGACGTCGGTTATGGGGCGGCGTCGGTCGTCTTCGCCGCGATGGTTGGCGAGCAGTCTGTGCAGTAGAAAAGGACGAGAAAGCGGTGTCTGTGGTTGCCGGCGATGGCTAGTGGTGGCCGACGTCGGGGGTGTGCGCGTCGTCAGGGTCGGTGGGGGACGTCGGTCTAGCAGCAACGGCTCCCGGTGGCGTCAAGCGGTGGGGTCGAGCTGGGCAGAAAACAAAGCACCATAGGGCTTTTGGGGTGGGTTCTTGCGGGTTTGGTGACGTCAAGGTGGCGAGGGGGTGGTCAGTGGCGGTGCTGCGGTGGTCGGCGCTCGATGGAAGGAAGGAGGAGGGAGCTGAGGTGAGGTGAGGCGGTGTTGGTTGGTGTGGACGTCGGGTGTGCAACGGGAAAGAGAAAAAGGAGAATAGGAAAGGGGAAGAGAGAGATGAAAGAAAGAAAGAGAGAGGAAGGTGGAAGGGAGTAGATGGCTGTGATGTTTGGTAGTGAGGGGACGTTGCATGGAGAACTAATATTATCCAACAGTTATAAGGAGGGAGGGAAGAGAGGGGGGGAAAGGCGTGAAAAAAAAGGGGGAAAATATCTAATTTAAACACCAAAAGGGGGGAAAAATTAGGGTATTTTGGGGGGAAAATTAGGGGAGAAAGTTAGGGGGAAGTTTGAAAATAATCTAGATTTATTTTAACATATCTCATAAAAAATCCTCTCCTAAAAACAACACTTTTTCTAAAACATATCCTACAAACTGATCCTAATAAAATTACCTGATAACCGAAAATTTCCTAACCGATATTTTTCAGTTACTAAAAATTCCAAGTAACCTACTCGCAGTCTTAAAAGCTCCACGTGATCACAAACATATATATAACGATAAATAACGCACGTCAGGAATTTTAACGGTAACAATAATCAAATTTTTCAGGGTTTTACATCATTACCCCCTTAAAAGAAGTTTCGTCCTCGAAACTTAAACTTATACTTAACGGTTTTTTCAGGCGGAAATCCAACGGTAGCTGTAATCAGAACTCGGGGTTTTACATCATTACCTTCTTCAAAAGAGTTTCGTCCTCGAAACTCAACATGCCACAAGCTAAGGATCCAAACTCAATCACATTGTAACTTACGAGGGAAAGAGAAATGAGTACCAGGCACATCGTCGTCCGTATTTTCTGCCTCCCTGCCCTGCATTATGTACACTCGGCCTCCCTGGTTACGCGGTGCTTGATATTGCTGACGAGGTGGGTTTGGATTGGGTGGCCTGTCAAGATTTGCCTGGTTGCCATTGAAGCCATCCCGATTCAGGTGTTGTTGTGTTGGGTTCATGTTGTATGTTGAGGGTGGGGCTCCTTGATTGTTGGTCCTTCCATGGGTTGATCCTTCTGGTGTAGGAAGAGGGGAGTCTCTCACCATATGATGTGGGCTGCCACACCGGTAGCAGCTTGCCTTCAGATTAGTCCTGCACTCTCTGGCAATATGGCCCGGCTTGCCACAAGCTCTACAAAACAAACTAGATGGTGGTGTTTGGTTACTTTGCCAGTTGTTGTGGTAGCTTCTCTTGTCAGGGTATGTTGGATTATGATCAGAGCGGGAAGGTTCCTTCCTCTTGTTGCCTTGCTTGTTCAGATGTGCCTCTCGGGCTATAGCTACCCTCTCAGTGTTGATGGCAACGTCCAGCATCTCCTGGTACGATGTGAACGTGCGTGCTGACATACGATCTTGAATGTCAAAGCTCAAACCACACTCGAAGCGATTCATCTTTAAAACTTCATTAGCCACGTATGCTGAAGCGAAGCGGGACAATTCTGAGAACTTAGCAGCGTATTCCAACACGTTGTTCTTTCCTTGTTCCAATTCTAAAAACTCTTTCTCCTTAGCCTTTTGGAGCGACATAGGGTAAAAGCGATTCTTCAGCATCTCCTTGAACTGGTTCCAGTTGAACCCAGGTTCATTATGTCGTTCCATCACACTCATCCACCATAAGTCAGCCTCTCCTGTCAGGTGGTAGGTCGCAAATCCAACTTTCCGCTCCTCAGGGCATGGAAGAACGTCGAATTTCTTTTCGATGTTGTCTATCCACTCTTCAAACACCTTGGGGTCAGTTTCCCCAGAGTAGGTAGGAGGGTTGAGGCAGTTGAACTCCTTGAATAAAGAGGCATTGTTGTCCCTCCTCGAATCGCCTATTTGCTCCGACATTCGTTGAAGGTGCTCGGTCTGCCGAGTCATCATTTCCATCATCATAAATTGTGCCATATCGGAGGCTATCAGCGGAGTGTCTTCTCCATTCGTGGCGGACCGAGCAGCCTGTGCTGCTCGTGCAGCTGCTGTCTCTAGGAGTTCTGCAAACCGTTGTCTTAGCTCGTCGCTAGTTGGTATAGGCCTACCTTGAGGCCCTTTAGAACTGATCCCATCGTCTTGAGTCATCTTGGAGTAAAAAGAATCTGTCTTATCCAACCATCACTAATGAGTTTCTACCCTACCAGATCGAGCACAACAGAACGTTCACACGCAACTTGATAACAGCAGATTAAGTAAGCACTTAAACTCATAAACAATTAGGGAGCAAAAATATATCCCAGTCCCCATCCTACACTCATACTCCGAACGTAGCATCCTAAGCTCTAACTAAAACCTAATAGACACTTAGAAGCTACCAGGTCGTAACCCAGAGCTCTGATACAATTCTGTAACGCCCCGAAAATTCAATTATGAACTTAACGGTGAAAGTCAAACGTTAACTAACATTAACAGCGGAAGATTCTTTTTTTTTTCTTTTACTAACTTGGGCGCTACTGCCGTACCTCCGAAGAGATACAAGGCGAGAACATAGACTAACAAACTACGAACTTCAAATTAATCAAACGGAAAGAACTTCGAAATCTAGGACGACATAAACTCAACATTTCCTAAACTTCAAGTCTAAACATAAACTAAACTTTATTCTCAAAACGTCCAACTCCAACGTCCTCACTTCTAGAGCCCGTTCCCATCACATAACTGATCTTCACCTGAAAACAAAACATTCACAACATGACGGGAAAACCTCAATAATGTCTACCCCTAACTGTCAAAACAGTTCAAAGATCATTTCAATTCATTTAGGGGAGGGGAACAAGTCAAACCTTTTCACAACTCATTTAAATCCCAACCCAAAATAACCGAGTTTAGAAATAACAGAACTTAGAAACAACAGTGCAAGCTTTCAACTCAGAAAAGACACAACGTTACAGAAAACTCATCTGACTTTTCAAACTCAGAATCAGACATCAGAAATCAGAAATCAGAAATCAGAAATAGAGTAATTCTTTCCTCAGAAAACAGTCAGAATTTTAATATGCGGGCGGGATTTGCCTATCCCCAGAATATCAGAACTCAGAATCAGAACAGGATCTCAGATCCTCAGAAATCAGAATATGGATGGCCAGTCCCAGAAACAGAATCAGATGTGTGCACAATCTCAGAAATAATATCGGGACTCCCCGATCTCTTGATAACTCCCCTGCAGGAACAGATCCTGGTCTAAGGGTTGTTACCCGCAACCCGCTTATGGTTTCACTTTGATTATTAGTATCTTATGAATTTTCAGACGTCAGGCTTCAAACAAAAACCCAACCCAATTTCTAAACTAACAGAATAAAACTTAGAGTTTGAAAGACTGTCACGTTTTACTCAACTCAGAAAAAAAACTCGCAGACATCCAAATCAGACAGTCCAACTTTACATAAAATCCCCTACGGGATGCACGTTTCATAAAATAGATTAAAATCACAAAATAGATAAAAGAGCATCCCAATGGGGATTAGGACATAGACATTACCTGAACAACTTCTCTTTACTGCAACAATTACACACGGGAGCTAACTATCGCGTCGTCTCGCTCGGACCTAGAATTTGAATATAAACTTCTAAAATTAATAAACTCTACGGTAATTAGTTACACATGAATCCTACCATACCCCCAACATTATCACTCTCTCATTATTTAGTAAGCCATGTAACGAGCATATATAACTATCATGAAATCACGAACATCACAACACACCTTTTCTAAAGGTAAAATAATAAAATCTAAACAACACATTTAAAACTATAACTCGATACTAATACTTAAATAATATTATTAACATGGGATTTTTAATAATACTCATATTACAACATAATAACATGAATCCTACCATACCTTTTCTGAACATAATACTCATATTACAACATAATAACATGAAAACTTTAAAATAAGAACATGGGATTTTTAGAAAACTAAAATATAAAACTTTGAAATCTTGACATGCACTTTAAACTAAAATGTGAAACCTTGATACTAAAATCTATGGAACTTCAATACTAAGACATATGAGACTTTAGTAATAAAATATGAAACTTAAATAATAAAATATGAAACTTTAATACTAAGAATATATGAAACTTTAATAATACCAATAACATAAACTTTAAAATAATTACACAGACTCTAAAATATTAACATGAACCTTAAAAATAACATCATGACACTAATAACGTGAACTTTATAATAAAAATATGAAACTTTAAAATAACTCATGGAACTAATAATAATAATAACATGAAACTTTATGAAACTTTAATATAAACTCATGAAACTAATAATAATAATAATAATAATAATAATAATAAGGAACTTTATAATATAATGAAAACTTAATACTAGTACAAGAACTTGTGAAAACTTGATAATAATAATAATAATAATAATAATAATAATAATAATAATAATAATCCTAATCAAACCCTAACATCATTTACATATTATAACAATATAATTCATATGTATTAGCAAATATTAGTAACTTAATCTACCAAATTAAATACTTCACTCACATCTACTAATCACACATACACCCAAATAAATGACATCACAGAACAACATTAAAGAATGGGTTTAGAGTTTACGTAGAGGGTTAGGCCGATCAGCGCGCGTATGGTTTCCGCAACGGGGTGGTTGTGACGATGATCGGTGGACGTCGGTGAAGGGGCGGCGCGTCGGGTCGTCTTCGCACGATGGCCGAGCCGAGTCTTGGCAGTAGAAAAGGGACAGAGAAACGGTGGGGTCTGTGGTTGCACGGCGATGGCTAGTGGTGGCCGACGCCGGGGTGTGGCGCCGTCGGTCGGTGGGGACGTCGGTGTAGCGACAACGGCTCCGGTGGCGTCAGCGGTGGGGTCGAGTCAGGCGTAAAACAAAGCACTATAGGGCTTTGGGGTGGGTTCTTGCGGGTTTGGTGACGCGTCAAGGTGGCGAGGGTGGTGGTGCGGTGCTGCGGTGGTCGGCGCTCGATGGAAGGAAGGAGGAGGGAGCTGAGGTGAGGTGAGGCGGTGTTGGTTGGTGTGGACGTCGGGTGTGCAACGGGAAAGAGAAAAAGGAGAATAGGAAAGGGGAAGAGAGAGATGAAAGAAAGAAAGAGAGAGGAAGGTGGAAGGGAGTAGATGGCTGTGATGTTTGGTAGTGAGGGGACGTTGCATGGAGAACTAATATTATCCAACAGTTATAAGGAGGGAGGGAAGAGAGGGGGGGAAAGGCGTGAAAAAAAAAGGGGAAAATATCTAATTTAAACACCAAAAGGGGGGAAAAATTAGGGTATTTTGGGGGGAAAATTAGGGGAGAAAGTTAGGGGGAAGTTTGAAAATAATCTAGATTTATTTTAACATATCTCATAAAAAATCCTCTCCTAAAAACAACACTTTTTCTAAAACATATCCTACAAACTGATCCTAATAAAATTACCTGATAACAAAAATTTCCTAACCGATATTTTTGATTAAAAATTCCAAGTAACCTACTCGATCTTAAAAGCTCCACGTGATCACAAACATATATATAACGATAAATAACACGTCAGAATTTTAACGGTAACAATAATCAAATTTTTCAGGGTTTTACATCATTACCCCCTTAAAAGAAGTTTCGTCCTCGAAACTTAAACTTATACTTAACGGTTTTTTCAGGCGGAAATCCAACGGTAGCTGTAATCAGAACTCGGGGTTTTACATCATTACCTTCTTCAAAAGAGTTTCGTCCTCGAAACTCAACATGCCACAAGCTAAGGATCCAAACTCAATCACATTGTAACTTACGAGGGAAAGAGAAATGAGTACCAGGCACATCGTCGTCCGTATTTTCTGCCTCCCTGCCCTGCATTATGTACACTCGGCCTCCCTGGTTACGCGGTGCTTGATATTGCTGACGAGGTGGGTTTGGATTGGGTGGCCTGTCAAGATTTGCCTGGTTGCCATTGAAGCCATCCCGATTCAGGTGTTGTTGTGTTGGGTTCATGTTGTATGTTGAGGGTGGGGCTCCTTGATTGTTGGTCCTTCCATGGGTTGATCCTTCTGGTGTAGGAAGAGGGGAGTCTCTCACCATATGATGTGGGCTGCCACACCGGTAGCAGCTTGCCTTCAGATTAGTCCTGCACTCTCTGGCAATATGGCCCGGCTTGCCACAAGCTCTACAAAACAAACTAGATGGTGGTGTTTGGTTACTTTGCCAGTTGTTGTGGTAGCTTCTCTTGTCAGGGTATGTTGGATTATGATCAGAGCGGGAAGGTTCCTTCCTCTTGTTGCCTTGCTTGTTCAGATGTGCCTCTCGGGCTATAGCTACCCTCTCAGTGTTGATGGCAACGTCCAGCATCTCCTGGTACGATGTGAACGTGCGTGCTGACATACGATCTTGAATGTCAAAGCTCAAACCACACTCGAAGCGATTCATCTTTAAAACTTCATTAGCCACGTATGCTGAAGCGAAGCGGGACAATTCTGAGAACTTAGCAGCGTATTCCAACACGTTGTTCTTTCCTTGTTCCAATTCTAAAAACACTTTCTCCTTAGCCTTTTGGAGCGACATAGGGTAAAAGCGATTCTTCAGCATCTCCTTGAACTGGTTCCAGTTGAACCCAGGTTCATTATGTCGTTCCATCACACTCATCCACCATAAGTCAGCCTCTCCTGTCAGGTGGTAGGTCGCAAATCCAACTTTCCGCTCCTCAGGGCATGGAAGAGCGTCGAATTTCTTTTCGATGTTGTCTATCCACTCTTCAAACACCTTGGGGTCAGCTTTCACAGAGTAGGTAGGAGGGTTGAGGCAGTTGAACTCCTTGAATAAAGAGGCATTGTTGTCCCTCCTCGAATCGCCTATTTGCTCCGACATTCGTTGAAGGTGCTCGGTCTGCCGAGTCATCATTTCCATCATCATAAATTGTGCCATATCGGAGGCTATCAGCGGAGTGTCTTCTCCATTCGTGGCGGACCGAGCAGCCTGTGCTGCTCGTGCAGCTGCTGTCTCTAGGAGTTCTGCAAACCGTTGTCTTAGCTCGTCGCTAGTTGGTATAGGCCTACCTTGAGGCCCTTTAGAACTGATCCCATCGTCTTGAGTCATCCTAGAGTAAAAAGAATCTGTCTTATCCAACCATCACTAATGAGTTTCTACCCTACCAGATCGAGCACAACAGAACGTTCACACGCAACTTGATAACAACAGATTAAGTAAGCACTTAAACTCATAAACAATTAGGGAGCAAAAATATATCCCAGTCCCCATCCTACACTCATACTCCGAACGTAGCATCCTAAGCTCTAACTAAAACCTAATAGACACTTAGAAGCTACCAGGTCGTAACCCAGAGCTCTGATACAATTCTGTAACGCCCCGAAAATTCAATTATGAACTTAACGGTGAAAGTCAAACGTTAACTAACATTAACAGCGGAAGATTCTTTTTTTTTTCTTTTACTAACTCAGCTCTTACTGCATTCCGAAGAGATACAAGGCGAGAACATAGACTAACAAACTACGAACTTCAAATTAATCAAACGGAAAGAACTTCGAAATCTAGGACGACATAAACTCAACATTTCCTAAACTTCAAGTCTAAACATAAACTAAACTTTATTCTCAAAACGTCCAACTCCAACGTCCTCACTTCTAGAGCCCGTTCCCATCACATAACTGATCTTCACCTGAAAACAAAACATTCACAACATGACGGAAAACCTCAATAATGTCTACCCCTAATCACAAAAGCGGTTAAAGATCATTTCAATTCATTTAGGGGAGGGGAACAAGTCAAACCTTTTCACAACTCATTTAAATCCCAACCCAAAATAACCGAGTTTAGAAATAACAGAACTTAGAAACAACAGTGCAAGCTTTCAACTCAGAAAAGACACAACGTTACAGAAAACTCATCTGACTTTTCAAACTCAGAATCAGACATCAGAAATCAGAAATCAGAAATCAGAAATAGAGTAATTCTTTCCTCAGAAAACAGTCAGAATTTTAATATGCGGGCGGGATTTGCCTATCCCCAGAATATCGTAACTTCGAGAATCAGGATCTCGATCCTCGTAAATCGAATATGGATGGCGGTCGAAATGTAATCGATGTGTGCACAATCTCGTAAATAATATCCGGGACTCCTCGATCTCTTGATAACTCCCTGCAGAGCAGATCCTGGTCTAAGGGTTGTTACCCGCAACCCGATTATGGTTTCACTTTGATTATTAGTATCTTATGAATTTTCAGACGTCAGGCTTCAAACAAAAACCCAACCCAATTTCTAAACTAACAGAATAAAACTTAGAGTTTGAAAGACTGTCACGTTTTACTCAACTCAGAAAAAAAACTCGCAGACATCCAAATCAGACAGTCCAACTTTACATAAAATCCCCTACGGGATGCACGTTTCATAAAATAGATTAAAATCACAAAATAGATAAAAGAGCATCCCAATGGGGATTAGGACATAGACATTACCTGAACAACTTCTCTTTACTGCAACAATTACACACGGGAGCTAACTATCGCGTCGTCTCGCTCGGACCTAGAATTTGAATATAAACTTCTAAAATTAATAAACTCTACGGTAATTAGTTACACATGAATCCTACCATACCCCCAACATTATCACTCTCTCATTATTTAGTAAGCCATGTAACGAGCATATATAACTATCATGAAATCACGAACATCACAACACACCTTTTCTAAAGGTAAAATAATAAAATCTAAACAACACATTTAAAACTATAACTCGATACTAATACTTAAATAATATTATTAACATGGGATTTTTAATAATACTCATATTACAATATAATAACATGAATCCTACCATACCTTTTCTGAACATAATACTCATATTACAACATAATAACATGAAAACTTTAAAATAAGAACATGGGATTTTTAGAAAACTAAAATATAAAACTTTGAAATCTTGACATGCACTTTAAACTAAAATGTGAAACCTTGATACTAAAATTTATGGAACTTCAATACTAAGACATATGAGACTTTAGTAATAAAATATGAAACTTAAATAATAAAATATGAAACTTTAATACTAAGAATATATGAAACTTTAATAATACCAATAACATAAACTTTAAAATAATTACACAGGCTCTAAAATATTAACATGAACCTTTAAAATAACATCATGACACTAATAACATGAACTTTATAATAAAAATATGAAACTTTAAAATAACTCATTGAACTAATAATAATCATAACATGAAACTTTATGAAACTTTAATATAAACTCATGAAACTAATAATAATAATAATAATAATAATAATAATAATAATAATAATAATAATAATAATAATAATAATAATAATAATAATAAGGAACTTTATAATATAATGAAAACTTAATACTAGTACAAGAACTTGTGAAAACTTGATAATAATAATAATAATAATAATAATAATAATAATAATAATAATAATACTCATATAAACAATCCTAATCAAACCCTAACATCATTTACATATTATAACAATATAATTCATATGTATTAGCAAATATTAGTAACTTAATCTACCAAATTAAATACTTCACTCACATCTACTAGTCACTCATACACCCAAATAAATGACATCACAGAACAACATTAAAGAATGGGTTTAGAGTTTACGTAGAGGTTAAGTGATCGGTAGCGATCGGGCGGTTTCCGCAGCGGGTGGTTGTGACGATGATCGGTGGGGCGTCGACAGTAGCGAGGGCGTCGGTGAAGAAGCGGCGTCGGGGTCGTCTTCGCCGCGATGGTGGCGGTGGGTGCTACTAGGTAGAAGCGGGACAGAAAGCGGTGGGTCTGTGGTTGCCGGCGATGGCTAGTGGTGGCCGTCGGGGTGTGGGCGTCGTCAAGGTCGGTGGGGGCGTCGGTGTAGCAACGGCTCCGGTGGCGTCAGCGGTGGGGTCGGTGCAGAAAAACAAAGCACCATAGGGCTTTTGGGGTGGGTTCAGCGGGTTTGGTGGCGTCAAGGTGGCGAGGTTGGTCGATGGCGGTCTTTGCGGTGGTCGGCGCTGTGGAAGGATGGAGGAGGGTGTTGAGGTGAGGTGTGGTGGTGTGGGTTGGTGTGGACGTCGGGTGTGCAACGGGAAAGAGAAAAAGGAGAATAGGAAAGGGGAAGAGAGAGAAGAAAGAAAGAAAGAGAGAGGAAGGTGGAAGGGAGTAGATGGCTGTGATGTTTGGTAGTGAGGGGACATTGCATGGAGAACCAATATTATCCAACAGTCATAAGGAGGGAGGGAAGAGAGGGGGGAAGGCGTGAAAAAAAAAGGGGGTAAACATCTAATTTAAACACCAAAAGGGGGGAAAAATTAGGGTATTTTGGGGGGAAAATTAGGGGAGAAAGTTAGGGGGAAAGTTTGAAAATAATCTAGATTTATTTTAACATATCTCATAAAAAATCCTCTCTTAAAAACAACACTTTTTCTAAAACATATCCTACAAACTGATCCTAATAAAATTACCTGATAACCGAAAATTTCCTAACCGATATTTTTCAGTTACTAAAAATTCCAAGTAACCTACTCGCAGTCTTAAAAGCTCCACGTGATCACAAACATATAAATAACGATAAATAACGCACGTTAGGAATTTTAACGGTAACAATAATCAAATTTTTCAGGGTTTTACATGTATGATTTTTCTCTAATTTGGGAGGTTTCTAATTCAACCCATTTGGGGGGGGGGGGGGGAATAAGAATCCCCAAGGAATTCTAATTCCATTCCAAAACATACTCACTAAACACAAAAATTAGGAATTAGATTCCTTGGGATTCTTATTCCATTCCAGTTTCTCTCACCAAACCGCCCCTAAGTTATTCAACATAGTATGATATGACTAATTATGGGATTGTTTGGCAACCAACTATTGGTAGTTGTTTTTAGTTGTTGGTTATTTTGTTAGTTGTTTGACTTTTACCTGTTTTGTTAGCTGTTTGTATTAATTGTTTGTGTGAGGAGTGTTTGGTAGTGGTAATTCATTTTTAGGTTTTTTTCCTCTATTATTTTTGTAACACCCCGGATATATGGTTATGTGTGGCTTAAGAGGATTGAAGTAACTACTTATATCACCTTCTTTTATGGTAACTCATCCGTTGGGAACTCCTCAGTTAAGCGTGCTTGGCTGGAAGTAGTCTCAGGATGGGTGACCTCTAGGGAAGTTTTCCCAGGCAGCGTGTGAGCAAAGACGAAACATGCAGGAAAGATTCTTGGTGATTTATGGGGTCAGTCTGCGTCCGTAAGGGGCCGGGGCGTTACAATTTTAGTGTTATTTTAGTTTTTTCATTGATATGATTTTTTTTCTTCATATTTGTTGATCAACAAATAATTGCTGAAGATTAATACTTGCATTAATACTTAATAGGCGAATAACTAAATTGTTTAATTGCCAAATTTTTTTGAGTAAGACAAACTTTTGTCCCGATTTACTTTTACAATTTAGTGTAGATATTTTATAAATTATTAGAAGATAATAAAACTGAAGAAGAAACAAAGATTCGAATTCACAACAAATTTACATACATAGAAAATTAACCTACCCACAACAGCATTTACAAAATGAACGAAATACAATGAAGTTGATGAAGAAATGGAGGCATACCTAATGAGGTTGATGGAGAAGACAAGTGTTATTTTGGTAGATGAAGAAATTAAAAAGAAATTAATTAGAAGAACCAACCCCTAAATAATTTTGATGGTTGTTTTTGTAATTTTTGTGAAATATTTGGTCAATATGGTAATTTATACTATAAATAGCCCACAACCATTTAGTAAAAGCTACCCTTAGTAGCTTTTTCAAAATGGTTTTTTCGCGGGTAAATAGTTGTCATAACCTGACTATGGCCCTATTCTTTTGTGCGTCAAATTGGGTGCGGTAAATGGTACGGTATGGTAATATTGTGAAAAATGATTGATGTGATAGATGAGGAGAAAGAATATGAAAAGTAGAGGAGAAAACTGAGGAGAGAGTAAAATGAAGAGAGAGAGAAAATTATGATTGTTGTGGTAAAGTATGGAACGGTATGGTATGGTATGGTATGGAAGGATTGTGGTAATTGTGGAAAAATATGGCAGGTGCGGTGTGGAACCGCACAAAAGAATAGGGCCTACAACCAGTTATAATTATGTTATTAAACGAGTTTAATTGACTAAATTGCGCATTTCAATTAAGCTAATCAATTGTGTTTTTGCAGCACTCGAGCAGTTCTACGACCGCCATAGGTCAGCTAATTAATTTATGTACTTATTACCTATTACACAACTAAACCTATTTTATACCAATCTCGAAATATCCGAGATACAAATATTGACAAGTTGACCAATTTATAGTGGTTGTCAAAATTATTATTATTATTGGCTCAAAATAATCCGAGGTCGGAGGTCATTGGCTGAAAATAATCCAAACTCACTTTTCGGCTGAAAATAATTCAAATTTTTAACATATTTACTCGGACTAAATCGAAATCGATTTCCAGCATCAGAATGCTGACTAGGTAGCCGGAGCACGTGTTTCTTTAATTGATTTTAGTTTTGAATTTATGCTGACTGAGGTCTACATAAGCTGACCAGTCAGCATTCTGACGTCGGAAATCGATTTCGGTTTAGTCCGAGTAAAAATGTTAAAAGTTTGGATTATTTTCAGCCAAAAAGTAAGTTTGGATTATTTTCAACCAATGGCCTCCGACTTCGGATTAATTTGAGCCAAAAATCCTTATTATTATTATTATTATTATTATTATTATTATTATTATTATTATTATTATTATTATTATTATGCCCCTAAAATTCTATTATAAAAATTAACGGTCAAACGAAGTGTGGGCTTAACATTTTGAAACGGAAACTCCAAAACAACGACGTTATTGTCGTACTCCCGAAGGAATATAAGGGGAGAAAGAACTACAACGTAACAACAAACAACAAACTCCAAACAAACTAACAATGATCAATAAAAGGTCTTAACTTAACATAAACTCAATATTCAACGGTCCTCTCCTCTATTTCCCGTTCCCTGGTGTAGAACTCATCACCTGAAAACAAGACATTTAAAATCAAGAGGAGAACTCAATAATATCTACCCCTAATCGTCAAAATAAGTTAAACTTCATTTCAATTCATTTAGGGGGGGGGGGGGGGGAGAAGGAACAAATCAAACATTTCATAATTTAGTTTAGCGACCAACCACCTTCATTCACAGGTTATTAAGCGGGCGGGACTTCCATACTTGCCCCTCGAAGTCCAAGACTTCCCAAACATCAACACAAACTCATATTCTCAATCATTCACTTTCACATTGTCATTTCAGTCACACGGATGATCATCCATTCACACACGTGCATACACTTATCCCCGGGGAAAGTCGCACCTATCAGGCATCCCTGATATCTTGAGAACCTCCCTGCAGGAACAGATCCTGATCTTGGGGAGATTGCCCAAACCCGCATTTGATCTTGTTTACTTTATTAATCTGGTTTAATACTCAATAGTTCCAGTCTCAACCAACCAACCCCAGCTTCCAAAATACTTTCAAAATACACATAAAGGACTGTCCATGCTTTTGAACATTTCAAGAACATAACTTAACATCCAAACTTAGCAATCATTTTCATATAAAGTCTCCTTTGGGATGCAGATTCCAAAACTCATTTAAACATGAAAACACGTAAAGAGCATCCCGATGGGGATTAGGACATAGACATTATCTGAAAATCTTCTCTTCACTTCGAAACTCACACACGGGAGCTAACTACCACGTCATCTCGCTCGGACCTAGAATTCGAATAAAAATTTCTAAAATGAATACATTCTACGGTAGTTAGTTACGTACTTTCCTACCCTACCCTAACCTTAAAATTCTCTCTCTAGTTAGTAAAATAAAAGGGCTAGCATAGCTATAACAACGTTATGAACATAAAAGCACGACAATCCTAAATGTAACCTAACATGATCAAAAAGATATGTTCAATATAATAACTCGATATTAACACCATAGTAACGTTATTAACGTAGGGTTTGAACTTAATACCCTAATAACAACATAACATCGTGAAAACTCCATAACTATTTTAAAACACTTTTTAACACCATTTTAAAACCTACTTGACCAAAGTTAACATCATGAAACCCTAGGTATAAGGTACCTAACATGCCACTATCTCATTCTCCGAAACATGCAAGATTAACTCTAAAGTTCCACAATATAGTCCAAGATTCACAGTTTATCGTTCCAAACACTTACACAAATCTCTTAACATGTTTCTCAAACCCTAAAACACCCATCTTTCTCATTTTTAGTATTAAAACACTAGTCACAACCTCCATGAACATAATATCCAATGACACACCTATTCTTCCAAAACTCAATTAAGACTCAATCTTTACTGCATAATAATCTCATACAACCTCCTTAACACAGTAATAAGCATATTTAAGAGCTAACATGTATTAAACAACCACATTTTTACATGTGTTTTCTCATATAAACCTTAATATCACAACTAATTGTTTAAACACAAAGGTTAAAACTTTTACGTTCAAACTTGCATTATAACTATTCTAACCTTCACATTACTTCTCGTTATTGTTTTAACAATCATAAATCTCCCTAATAAAGCACTTAACACATAATATCACAAAGGTACTAAAGAATGGAAACTTTCAAATACAAAGGTAGGATTTTTGGGAGACATACTAGGATGGAGGATCAAGCTACGTGCTGGTGGTCAGAGAGGGGTGTCACAGCGTCGATGGAGGTTCCCAGGTGGTGGCTTAGTGGTTTTCAGCGTCGTCGATGGCAGCAGCAGCGGGTCAGCAACGACAGCAAAACAAAGAGCCGGCGGTGGGGGGGTCGTCGCCGGAGGTCAGAGAAGTGCTGGTGTTGCGGTGGTGGTGATGTGGTGTTGTGGTCAGGGTTGGGAAAGAGAAACGAGCGGAGGGGGCTAGGGGGTCGGTTGTGGTATGTCGGTGGTTTGTGGTGGTCGGAAATGGAGGGGAGGAAGGAGAAGAAAGAAGGAGAAGGAGAAGGAGAAGGAGAAGGGAGAAGGAAGGAGTAGAAAGAAATAAGAAGGAGAAGATGGTGGTGGAGTGGGGCGGCGTCGGGGTGGGTTGGCTGGGGAATACCGAAGAGGAAGAAGATGAAACGAAAAGGGAGGAGGGAGAAGGAAGGAGAAAAAGAGAGAGAGAAAAGGGCACGTGAGAAATATATATAAAAAAAAAGGGAGTGTGCTTTTGCGGCGCAGGAAAAGAGAGAGGGGAGGGAATTAAGGGTAATTTTAAAAGGGTCGGGGCCCCACAGTAGGGTATTTATAGAGGGGATTTAAGGTAAAGAAATCTAACACAATTGTCCCAAAGTGCTAGTGTCCCAATCCAAAAATTTCCTTTTCAAACAGACACCTTTAATTTATAACTTTCTACCATTTTATTTAGTTGATTAATTCCTAAAAACAACTAACACTCATACTCCCCCATTAATCAAATGCACTCTATCTGTTAGAAATCTAAAAGAGCTCATTCCTGGTCTTATAAGCTCCCTATGTTCACAAAACGACATTCATATAAAAGAACGGAAAAATAAAAGCACGTTAAAGTTATAACGGTAGCAATATAAAATTTTTCGGAGTTTTACATCATTCCCCACTTAAAGAAGTTTTGTCCTCGAAACTTAAACTTAACGCTAACTATACAGATTGCTTTTATTAACGACGCACTTGATCAAAAACCCGGGGCTTTACATCTTTCCCCACTTAAAGAAGTTTCATCCTCGAAACTTAAATTTACCTAGTTGTTGAACAAGTGAGGATATTTCGCCCTCATCTCTTCTTCGGTTTCCCAGGTGGCCTCGGTCGGGGTATGATTCGCCCATCGTACTTTCACTAGAGGAACTGTCTTCCTGCGTAGTAGCTTTTCTCTACGGTCCAAGATTTCGAGCGGTTGCTCCTCGTAGGGTTAGGTCTTCTCTTAGCTATAGCGGTTTTAGTTCAATTATATGTGTAGGATCCGCGACGTATTTTCTCTACCGAGAAACATGGAATATGTTGTGTACTCGAGGCAAATCTTCTAGTAGTTCTAACTTATAGGGCACCTCTCCTATACGCTCCAAGATAGGGTACGACCCGATATACCTTGGTGTTAACTTCCATGTTTGACCAAATCTCATGACTCCTTTTGTAGACGATACTTTCAATAATTCATAGTCTCCTACTTCGAACTCCAATGTCTTCACCTTCGATCGGCATAACTCTTCTAACGGCTTTATGTTACTTTCATTCTATCATGTATGACTCTCACCTTTTGAGTTGTGAGCTAGATCAGATCAAGGTCGATAGTGAGAGCCTCATCAATGTCTTACAAGCACAAGGGAGTTCTACATCTTCTTCTATACAGTGCCTCAAATGGTGACATCCCGATGCTAACATGGAAGCTGTTATTGTAGGACAACTCGACCAAGGTTAATTCATCATCCCAAAAGTTCTTAAAGTCTGATGCACATGCTCTCAACATATCCTCCAGAGTTTGAATTGCCATTTCAGTGTGCTCATCAGTGGCTAGGTGGAAAGCAGTGCTTACATTAAGCTTTATACCAAAAGCTTCTAGCAATTTCTTCCAGAATCCTGACTGAAATTTCGTGTCTCTGTCTAAAATGATCGAATTAGGGACTCCATGCAATCGCACTATTTCACTCATATAGGCATGTGCTAACTGGTCTAACGTCCAGGTGTTAGCCATGGTAAGGAAACGAACTTGGTTAATCGGTCCATGATCACCCAAATGGCGTTATTCTTCTTCTTGGTCCTGTGAAGACCTATTACGAAATCCATAGCGATTGCATTCCACTTTGACTCTAGGATTTCAAGCGGGTGTAACAGGCCTGTGGGCCTTTGGTGTCCGGCCTTAACTCGCTGACAGGTGAGACACCTAGCCACATACTCAGCCACTTCCTCTTTCATGTTGCTCCACCAAAACGTCTGTTTAAGGTCTTTATAAAGCTTATTTCTGCCTGGGTGTACCGAATATGGGGTGTGATGCCCCTCATCCAGGATTTTCCACTACAATTCTTCCATATTTATTATGCATACCCGGTTATGAAACCTCAGCGTCCCGTCCTCATGTATCACAAATCCTGGTGCTTTCCCTTAGGTCACCTCTTCCCTTATTTTCACTAATTGCAGATCCAACTCCTGAGAGTTCTTAATCTCTTCCAAGAGAGTCAGTTGGATTTCCATGGCGTTCAACACTACACCCTTCCCTGGAACCACTACATTGAGTTCTAAGCTCCTGAACTCCTCACATAACAGCTGTGGTAAGGTCATCAGGTGATTCACAGAGGGGTAGGGTCTGTGACTCAGGTCATCTACTACAACATTGGCTTTCCCTAGATGGTATATTGGAAGTTGCCATCATAATCCTTTAAAAACTCCAAACACCTAATTTGGCGAAGATTTAACTCCTTCTGAGTAAAAAGATATTTCAAAGTTTGGTGGTCAATAAAAACTTCACAATGTACGCCGTAAAGATAGTGCCTCTAGATCTTGAGGGCAAAGACCACTGCTGCCAATTCCAAATCATGAGTGAGGTAGTTTTTCTCATGAGTCTTCAACTGCCTGGTTGCATAAGCAATCACCTTCCCATTCTGCATCAGCACACCTAAACCACCATGTAAGGCATCACTATAGACCACAAAGCCTTCATTTCCTTGAGGCAAGGTAAGAATGGGAGCTGAAGTGAGCCTCTACTTCAACTCTTGGAAAGCCTTTTCACATTTTTCGACCACATAAACTTCATTGACTTTCTAATCAAGTTTGACAGTGGCGTTGCGATCTTGGAAAAGTCTTGAACAAACTTTCTATAGTACCCAGCCAATCCCAGGAAGCTTCTCACTTTCATGGCATTATTCGGGGTAGGCCATTTGCTAGCTGACTCCACATTTTGAGGGTCTACCGCTACTCTATCTTTAGACACGATATGCCCAAGGAAGGACACTTGTTCTAGCCAAAATTCACATTTTGAAAGCTTGGCATACAGTTCGTTAGTTCTCAAGGTCTCCAACACCCTTCTCATGTGGTTTGCATGATCCTCTCGTGTCTCGAGTATATCAGAATGTCGTCGATGAACACAACGACGAATTTGTCCAAAAAAAGCTTGAATACTCGATTCATCAAATCCATAAAATTAGTTGGGGCGTTCATGAGGCCAAATGGCATGACCACAAACTCGTAGTGGCCGTATCGGGCTCGAATTCAGTCTTGGAGATATCCTCTTCTCGGATTCTCAACTGATGATATCCCGACCTTAAGTCGTTCTTGCTGAAAATAGGCGCACCCTTCAATTGATTAAAAAGGTCGTCCATGAGCGGTAAAGGGCAACGGTTCTTAACCGCAATCTTGTTCAACTCCCGGTAATCAATATACAACCTCATACTATCGTCTTTCTTTTTCACAAAAAGTATCGGTGCGTCCCATGGGGAGGTGCTTGGTCGAATTCATCCTTTGTCCAATAGCTCATCTAACTGTGCCTTGAGCTCCTTGAGTTCAGTGGGGGCCATTCGATAAGGTGCTTTAGAAATGGGAGCGGCTCCAAGATCCAAGTCGATGTAGAAATCCACTTTCCTTAGTGGGGGCATCCCTGGGATTTCCTCGGGAAATACATCGGGAAACTCTTAGACCTCCGGGATGGTCTCGAGCAATGCGTCCTTTGCCTCGGTATCCACGACGCTGCATAGGTAACCTTCATAACCCTATCCTAGCAACTTCTGGGCCGTTAGGGCGGAAATAATTCTCACGCCTCGGAGATGTCGATCGTTGTAATGGACCACTTTACTCCCATCAGGACCAACTAAGGTCAGTTTTTGCTTGCAATAGTCGATTTGGGCTTTGTACATGGCCAACCAGTCCATTCCCAAAATGACATTAAACTCCATCAACTCGAATTGGTACAACTTAGCGTCAACTTTCCACATTGGACAAATGTTCCTGTGGATAATGCTACCGACATAGGTTCACTATCCTATGAGAACGTTAATTTAGCTTTTTCCACTAATCTAGGAGAGATAAAAGAATGACTAGCACCAGAACCGAACAACACATAAACAAGGTATGAATGGAGAAGAAACATACTCGTAACAACATCCACCTCATTTTCTGCTTCTTCCTTCCTCATCACGTACACCCTTCCCCCGGGGTTCCATGGTGCTTGATGCTGTTGGCGGGGTAGAGATGGTGGAAGTGCCCTGTTCTGATTGTTCCGGTTCCCATTAAACCCTCCTAGGTTAGAACGGGGTCTCCCTTGGTTCCCATGGTACTTGATCCGGTTATGGGGGTTAGGGGGTAAAGCTCCACAATACATGCCTCCCGTGTTGGTTTGTCCTCCTTCGGTTGGGTTAGGGCAATTCGACGATGTGATGAGGACTATCACACTGATAACTGACAGGGCCGCAAGCGCACGGGTACTATTGTAGCAATGTCAAGGTCGATCCCACAGGGACTTGGTCTAGTAACTCAGTGAACTATCCCTCTACTTGATTGCTAAGCCAATCGGGTTGATGATTTGTTTATGACTTCTAATGAACTAACTAAAACTAAAGTGGACTAGAAAGGATTAACTCGAGGTAATTCGATGGGTGAAGACTTCTTCTCTAAAATCTCTCTTACGCCTGAATAAGTGATAACCGCGTTCCCCCTCTTTTTCCCGGTTATCTCCGCAAAAATAACCGCCGTAGCGAGAAAACAGCCCCAACCACGGTCCGTGGCTGTCACCACGGGCAGCCCGTGGTTGGCTCTGGTTCGTCGTTTTCTACTCGTTTCTTGCTGAAATTTTTACCACGGTCCTATCAACAGTAGTTGATACCCGTGGTACCCTTGGCCTTACCAAATTTGCTCCAAAAGTCACCTTTTTAGCCCTAAACCTGAAAATAAATGCCAAAAACGCAAAGACCAAGTGTAAATAGAAAAATAGGGAAGATTAAACACCTTTTTAGCCAAAAATCACCATGATTATGCTTCTAAAGTACCTAAAAATAAGTGCAAATAATGCACTTATCAACCCCTCCATGCTAAAACCTTGCTTGTCCCCAAGCAAGTACTAGACCCAAAACTAGGAAAAATGGACTCAAAAGAAGAAAAAGAAAAGAAAGACTCGAACATCCTATGTACAAGCCCCCTCAGGTAAGCCTTAGGAGAACTCTCAAGCAACTTTGTCCAACCAAGACACAACCCTAAAGCGATTTAAAACATTTTAGCACAAGATAGAGGGAGATTTTCGGAAAGGATTTAGGGGAATCACACCATCAAGGTCAAATTAGTCACCCTTCCGTCACCGAATTAGCGAGAGGACACATGTATGAGTACGAAACTAAAACGGTTGAGAGCAATCCTCACTTTTAGGAATGTGGAAGCACTCCCCTCATGTGTTTTCAAAATGAAGTCAATGTTTGGTTCTCTCAATACTCTAGCCTAGGAAGCAATCTACCATATGCTTGATGATCATCTCAATTCTCTACCGCTATATGCAAAAATGCAAATGACAATCAAGAGGTCTT
Organism: Portulaca oleracea; assembly: GCA_029582165.1. Classification (NCBI taxonomy): domain Eukaryota; kingdom Viridiplantae; phylum Streptophyta; class Magnoliopsida; order Caryophyllales; family Portulacaceae; genus Portulaca; species Portulaca oleracea. Next base: position 32,098,181 of record CM055888.1, on the reverse strand, counting down.
TGAAAGGGTTGTAACGGGGCTAAGGTTAGGGGTAAGGGACGGAAAATATTTGGATAATTGGAGCTCGAAGCCAAGCTTGGAGTTATACTTTTCCAACCTCATTCAATGTCATCGAATCTTACTCGCCCATAAACAATCACGACAATCCCGAAACATTTATTAGAAACCGCCTCATTACTAAATTCCTCACTTGCCATCACACTAGTGCTCCCTTTTTTTCTCTCTTTTTTTTTTTTTTTTAGCAAGCGATTGGCAAGTGAAAATCATATACAAAATTAATTACAAATCTTGGCGGGTTTTGCTGACATAGCCACTACATTGATGCTACATAAGTGAGAAAAATCTCAACACTTCCTATTCGTTACTTTCCCAACACACTGTTTTGCGAATGTATTAACAATCAACCCCATCAATCACACTCAATATACTCCAAGCAATGGCTTAAGGTAGGAAGATATGTAATTGGCCAAGGCTTATAATTTCAGGTTATTCCAAGAAAACGGAGTAATCAAAGGCTAGAAGAAGGGTTAAAGGCGGAGAATTACATGAATAGGGTGGCTATTTGGTATTGTAGCTACGATAAGTGCGAATGAATGCCTCAATCATGTTGTCAATGCATGATGCAACGTACAGTTTCAAAGAGATGAAAAGCAAGTTCTAGAGATCACAACCAAGGTTGAGTCACACATGGAAATATGAAACTAATGAAAATGATTAGTCATTTTGGCTTAGTGGTCTCACGGGTTTGCGCTCAACAACCACTCAAAGAACATAAACATACAAATGCGAAGCTCACATCAAAGGGTTAAGAAGGGCAATAAATCTTCCCTATCAAGATGTAAACCCAAATCAAGATGTTTTCGAAATTTCTTTTCAAATCTCTGAATCACTTACGGGCTACGCAAAGGCTAAACAAAGCTACAAGAAATACTAGTTGGCTTACAATCATCACCGGAGGCTTACTTAACCTAATCCTAAGGCTATTCTAATATTTTTCTTTCTTTTTGCTTGATTTTTTTTCTATTTTTTTTTTGGCTTTTCTTTATTTTATAATTTTTTTCTTTTTTTTTCTATTTATAACTAGATGAACTAAATGCAATTAAACTAAATGCAAACTACATGCTTAAGTTGTTACCTATGAAGATAAACAAGAAAAATAAAATAAAAAAATAAAATAAAAAAGAAAGGACACACCTAGATTCATGAAACACCACTATATGCTAAATGCTGTGCAAACTATATGCATGATGCAAAAATATGTACAAATGCATATACACAAGTCATTCTCCTAAAAATTATCACCACTATATCGAATCATAGCAACCAAATCAACAAGACAACCAAGTCACATAAAACTAACCAACCCCTCCATGCTAGGACACAGCATTGTCCTCAATGCTAAACAGAAGCAAACAATCATAGGGGGGAAGGAAAAGTTAATGAGCAAAGATCATGCATCAGGAGGGGGCGGAGGGTAAGGGTAAGGAATCTGAGCGCCATGGCTCTCAAACCAACCACGCATCGCGGATAAACACTCGCTCATGCTAGTCAAATGATGGTTTTGCGACGCAATCATGCCCCGAAGCTCAATGTGCTCCGATCGGACATACTCCCTAAGGGAGGTTTGCTCGTCACGGATCTCGTGAAGTGTAGTCGAAACATCATCCATGTTGAAAGTGTGGGAGGAGGAAGGGCCAGGTGAGTGAGGGGATTGGGGTTCATCATGGTCGGACTCAGGATCATAAGCGATAAGATCTAAGGGAACCGGGTCGCCATCCCCTCCCGGTAGGAAGGAGAAGTTGGCCCGATTTTGGATAGTCGTTCGGGCCACATTGGGCAACTGCATAAGCTGCCGATTTGGGTACCTCCAGTAAATGTTACCACCCCTAGAAACAATGAAGAGCATGGTGGTCAAAGCGCTATGGTCAAGCCTCTCAGACCCAGGAATCCTAAACTCCTCATTTGGCATGACTCCGAGAGATTTTGCAATCCTCGTGACAATCCCCCCGCAGGTGAGCTTACCCTTTTTTCTATTAGCTATCTCTTGAAGATGTGTAATTAAGAAAGAGCCGGGGTCCATCTGCCTACCCTCATACATATTCTTCATGAAGAATAACTCCGCTACCCGAGGCATATTCATGCTATCATCCCTCGTGAAAAAGCTCGTCGCGAAGATGCGTTGAGCTAACCTAATCACGGGGTTTCTGATTTCGGTTGCCTTAGACCGACTAGAGTCGAAATGTTGCTCCCCGGTGATCATTTCCCAGAAAGAATCCGGGTCATACCTTGGAGGCACACGACGCTCACTAACATCAAGGGGACGCGGGAGGTGGAAAATGCTATTAAAGGTACTCAAATTCAATTAATAGTCTTGGCCACGCAAACGGAACCTAATGACCCCCTCTTGGCAATTACGCCCATTTTGAACCTCGGTGTATAGGGTACTCAAAAACTCCAAGGTCAAGTCCGAATAGGAAGGTTCTTTGATGTTTAGGTAATCACCCAATCCCCCTCTAGCAAACAACCATTTAATGTCATCCAAAACACCCATGGATTGCAACAAAGCATCAACAACATAACGAGTAGCAACAAAACCATGGGATCTCAAACGCAAGTAATTAGCAGTTTGTATTGGGCTAGTGAACTGAAAAGGGATAGGGTCATTACCTTGCTCATGCTTCCATAAAGCTTGTTGAGCACGAAGCTCCTCGGATTTGGTTCGTTGGAGGACCCGACATCAGTTCTTCTCTTTTTGGGTGCCATGGCAACTTGAAGCTCCAACAATGGTGATTTTTGGGAGAAATGGGAGTGAAGGGTGAATGTAAAAATGGATGTTATGGGTGAAATTGGTGGATGTGGTGGCTAATGTGAATGGTAGAGGTGGAGTTGTGGTGGACGAATGGGGGTGAAGGAAAGGAGGAAGAAAGAAGATAGAGTTAAGGTTTAGGGCTTGTGAAGGAAGAAGAAAAAGAAGAAGAATAGATTGAGTATGGAAATAAGGTTTAGGGTGTGTGAAGGGTGAAGAAGAAGAAGGATGGAGATGTTAGAGTGGGAGCTAGGGTTCGAAAATAGGTGAAAGAAGGAGGAAGAATGAATGAATTGAGTAAAAAAAAAGAGAAAAAATGAGCTAAACCTACGCAGACCAGCCACCACGGTCCGTGGCTGCCACCACGGGCAGCCCGTGGTTGGCTCTGGTTCGGCTGTTTCGCGCAGAAATTTTTTTTTTTTTATTTTTTTTTAAGGCAAATTTCCAGCCACCACGGTCCAAGGTCAGAACCTCGGGCAGACCAAGGTTGGCTCTGGAAAACTGGAATTTTGGAAGGAAATTGTGGGGATGGATTGGGCGGCTACCACGGTCCGAGGTCAAGACCTCGGGCAGACCGAGGTTGGCCCTGGAAAGCCAACTTTCCTCAACGAATGAAGTCCAGGCTACCACGGTCTGAGGTCAGAACCTCGGGCATACCAAGGTTGGCTCTGGAAAACTGTGCTTCTTGAACAAATGAAATCCAGACGAACCACGGTCCGAGGTTTTCACCACGGGCAGCCCGTGGTTGGCTCTGGAATTTCATTATGAGCTGATTTTCGAATTGCCTTCCACACCCTTTTTTTTCTTCTATTTTTTTCACTCAAGTTTTAACAGGCTTTTTCTTGCAAAACTCCTTCAAACTCCCATGTTTCTTCATTCCTTCTAACTCAAACATTTTTCACACATTAAACCATCAAAACACCCTAGAAACCAACTCTTCCATGCTAATTTCCCTTGCTCAAACTCACTCTTACACTCCCTCAAACTCTCTCTTTTTTTTTTACTCACAAATACTCACAAAAATTTACACTAAACAAAAGAGAAACACGGTTAAAACAAGAGAAAAATCAAAGAAAAGAAACAAAACGAAAATGAAATGAACTAAGGAAAATAAGGAAGGAAAAAAAAACTAGGAAAGGGAAAGGAAAAGGAAAAGAAAGAAAGATAAACTCCTATAAAAGAAAGAAAAAAAAATGGAAAGGGAAAGAAAAGTAATTAAAAAGCTTGGGTTGCCTCCCAAGAAGCGCTAATTTAACGTCTTAAGCTAGACGATACATACCTCAAGTCATACGGGATTGGCGAGGACATAACATGCGGCCTTCTCCTCGATTTGGCCTGTGATGTAAGGCTTAAGTCGCTGCCCGTTGACCTTGAATGTGCCGGTAGACTCACTCCAAACTTCCACAGCTCCATGGGGATACGCTTTCATAACTTGGAATGGCCCGGACCACCGGGATTTCATTTTCGAAACAATCTCAATCTCGAGTTAAACAAAAGGACCATGTCTCCTGCCTTAAACCTCTTTGGAAAGATGAACTTGTCATGCCACTTCTTGGTCCTTTCCTTGTAGATCCTCGAACTCTCATAAGCTTGCAACCTCAATTCCTCCAATTCTTGCAATTGAAGCATTCGCTTCTCACCAGTTGCCTTTGCATCAAAATTCAGAGTTCGGACTGCCCAAAATGCTCGATGTTCCAACTCCACGGGCAAATGACACGGCTTCCCATACACCAACCGGAATGGAGTGGTGCCGAGGGGAGTTTTGAACGCCGTGCGGTACGCCCACAAGGCGTCGTCAAGCTTCAATGACCAATCCTTTCGAGATCGGTCAACCGTCTTCTCGAGAATGCTCTTCAACTCCCTATTCGAAAGCTCTACTTGCCCGCTTGTTTGAGGATGGTAAGGTGTTGCCACCCTATGGAACACCCCGTACTTCTTCAGGAGAGTTTCTAGCGGCCGGTTACGAAAATGGGTGCCGTTATCGCTCAATAAGGCTCTAGGAGTGCCAAATCGAGCGAAAATGTTCTTCTTGAGGAATTTGATGACGACCCTTGAGTCATTCGTCGGAGATGCAATCGCCTCCACCCATTTGGATACGTAATCCACAGCAACAAGGATGTAGAGGTTCTTGTGAGATGGAGGAAAAGGACCCATAAAGTCTATCCCCCACACGTCGAAGAGCTCAACCTCAAGAATTCCGCTTTGGGGCATCTCGTGCCTCTTGGAAATGTTACCCATCCGTTGACAACGATCACATGCTAGCACATACTCCCTTGCATCCTTGGTGAGGGTCGGCCAATAGAAGCCGGCTTGCAAGACCTTGGAAGCGGTTTTATCGGGGCCGAAATGTCCACCATAGGTCGTGGAATGGCAATGATGTAGCACCCCTTGAACTTCTTCCTCCGGAATGCATCTCCGGTAAACCCCATCGTCACATAGCTTGAAAAGAAGTGGTTCTTCCCAAACAAAGCTCTTCACCTCGAATAGGAACCTCTTCTTTTGTTGATATGATAAGTCCGGTGGCAACACTCCACACACAAGATAATTGACGTAGTCGGCATACCATGGAATGAATGGGGTACACGGCCATGAGCTTCTCTTCCGGAAAAGAATCATCAATAGGGATCTTCTCCTTCGAAACATCCTCCAATCGAGAGAGATGATCGGCTACCACGTTTTGCAATCCGGGCTTGTCCCGAATTTCCAAATCGAACTCTTGGAGTAATAACACCCAGCGAATAAGCCGAGGTTTAGAGTCCGACTTCTTCATGAGGTGTCGAATGGCGGCATAATCGGTGAATACAATCACCTTGGAGTTGATCAAATATGGTGAAACTTCTCCAGTTAAACGACCGCCAAGAACTCCTTCTCTGTGGTGGCGTAGTTGACTTGAGCCTCATCGAGTTCGGCTCGCATAGTAGATGGCGAAAGGCTTGCCATCTCTTCTTTGCCCTAAAATAGCCCCGATGCGTAATCACCGCATCACACATCACTTCACGGTAAACTCAATCGGGCTTGCATAATAGGTGCAGTAATCAAAGCTTCTTTCAACCTGTTGAAAGCACTCAAGCAAACATCATCAAATTCAAAGGCACATCTTTGACAAGCAATCGGGTGAGAGGTCTAGCAATTTTTGAAAAATATTTTATGAACCGTCAGTAGAAACCAACGTGTCCAAGAAAACTCCTAACACCCTTAACAGAAGTTGGAGGTGGTAATTTTTCAACCACCTCAACCTTTGCTTTGTCAACCTCAATGCCTTTGTTTGACACAACATGACCAAGGACTACACCCTCTTGTACCATGAAATGGCACTTCTCCCAATTCAAAACCAAATTCACTTCTTCACATCGAGACAACACTTTAGCAAGATTTCTTAAACAATGATCAAAAGAATTGCCATAGACTGAAAAATCATCCATAAACACCTCCATAATGTCCTCAATAAAATCAGAGAAAATAGCCATCATGCATCGTTGAAAAGTAGCGGGTGCATTACACAACCCAAATGGCATTCTCCTATAGGCAAATGTACTGTAAGGACATGTAAAGGTGGTCTTTTCCTGATCACTAGGGTGGATAGGGATTTGGAAAAGCCCGGAATACCCATCTAGATAACAAAAGAATGAATTATTCGCCAGTCTTTCAAGCATTTGGTCAATGAAGGGGAGAGGGAAATGGTCTTTACGGGTGGCATCATTGAACTTGCGGTAATCAATACACATCCTCCACCCCGTAACAGTCCTGGTAGGAATCAACTCATTGTTCTCATTTTTCACCACAGTAATCCCCCCTTTCTTGGGTACAACATGCACCGGGCTCACCCACTCACTATCAGAAATAGGGTAGATAATCCCAGCATCAAGTAATTTCAAGACCTCTTTTTTCACCACCTCTTTCATGTTAGGGTTTAACCTTCTTTGACTTTGAATGGTTGGTTTATAATCATCTTCCATCAAAATCCTATGCATGCAAAATGAGGGACTAATTTCTTTAAGGTCATCTATGGTATAACCAATGGCCTTACGATGCGACCTAAGGACTCTCAACAATGAATCAATCTCAGCATCATTCAAGTTTGCATTCACAATCACAAGATAAGAGGAATCGGGGCCAAGAAATGCATACCTTAGGGAAGAAGGGAGAGGTTTCAGTTCTACCTTTGGTGCTTCCTTCTCGCTCGAAGCTTGCTTGCTTTTGCTTTCAACCTCTAGTGCCTCCACCGTTTCCAACGTTGGTGGAACTTCTGGGGATGCCTGCAAGAGCTTCACACAATAGGCAACCTCGGGATCGTGATCCTGGGTTTTACTGTTAGACAACAAACAAAGCTCAAGAGGATCGTGAGAACGAATGTTAGTGCTATCTTCCCTAAGAATGGAATCAATGATATCCACTCTACAACAATCATCAGAAAATGCGGGAATTTAGACTTCAAACAAATTAAACTCAGCTTTCTCACCTCCTATACTGAAGGACATCCTACCATTTTTCACATCAATGCAACACCCAGCCGTAGCCATGAAAGGTCTACCAAGAATAATGGTGGTACGGGTGTCTTCCTCCATCTCTAGGATAACAAAGTCAACAGGAACAAAGAAGCTACCCAACTTAATAGGGACATCCTCTAAAATTCCTATGGGAAATTTGACTGATCGATCGGCCAACTGGAGGGAAATGGTAGTGGGCTTTAGTTCACCCATAGCAAGCTTTTGGGACAAAGAGAGGGGCATAAGACTCACACTAGAACCAAGATCACATAATGCACGGTCTATGGAAATCTTTCCAACTTCACAAGGAATGGTGAAGCTACCGGGATCCTTAAGCTTCGGGGGAAGCTTATTTTGGAGCACGACTACATCGTCATTAATGCCACTGTCTCATGCTCTTCCAACTTCCTCTTATTTGTCAAAATTTCCTTCAAAAATTTAGCGTAGGAAGGCATTTGAGACAGGGCGTCGGTGAATGGAATGTTAATATGAAGTTTCTTGAGGACCTCCAAGAACTTCCCGAATTGCTTATCACTTTTAGCCTTAGCCAATCTTTGAGGGAAAGGCAAGGGTGGAGTGTAAACTCTTTGGGGAACTCTTGTTGCATCCTTAGAAACTTCTTTCTCAACTTGCACATCAATATCAATCACAGGTTCTTTAGGAGGCACATTTACCTTTTCATGCACATCATTACTCACATCAGCATTCACATCATTCACAACATTCTCAACATCAACTACATTCTCAGCAACATCATCATCATGCACATCAACAACAACATGCTCATCACACACACCCCTAGGCCCCGCCAATTGCGTTCCGCTTCTTAAGGTTATGGCATTGCATTGATCCTTTGGGTTCGCAACAGGTTGGCTAGGGAGCTTTCCTGGAGGGGTGATGGAAGTACTATCCTGACTAGCAATCTGAGATTCAAGCATTTTGTTGTGAGTGGCCAACTGGTCAACTCTATCAACTAAAAGCTTAATAGTCTCTTCTTGCTGATTTTGGGACACAACCATACGTTCCACCAATGCCTTCCAGTCAGGCTCTTGGGTTTGTCAAGGCTGGGGTTGGGCTTGTTGTCTTTGGAAACCAGGTGGTCTTTGGGGCTGTTGTTGTTGGTGCGGTCCCGTGGGATTGTTATTCCGATAGGAAAAATTAGGATGAGCTCTAAATCCCGGGTTGTAGACATTAGAGTATGGGTCAAAGTTCTGTCTTGGGTTTCCAATGTAATTGGTCTGGTCCGAGGTCTCGGGACTAGCTAACCCAACAGGACAAAACAAGGTCTCATGCTCCAATGAATTACAAGAAGCACACGGTAGGGGAGGATTTGAATTTACATGCAAACGGTCTATCTTCTGAGTCACAGCATCTATTTTAGCAGTCAAAACAGAAATGGCATCGACATCATACTTACCTCCCGTTCTCGAGGAACGGGGCTTGGACCATTGGTGACTGTTGGACGCCATTTGCTCGATCAAAGAATAGAGGTCATCGACCGCTTTGTTCATGATGTTCCCCCCAGCTGCTGCAAGAATCATCGCCCTCAACTGATCATCCACTCCATTGTAGAAGGCATGGATGGGCACCCATGGCTCAAGACCATGATGTGGACACCGGCGAAGTAGATCCTTGAACCGTTCCCAAGCCTCGTACAGGTTCTCATCCGCTCTTGACGAAGGTGGATATTTGGTTGCGGAGGCTTGTCACACTTGGCGGGAAATATTTGTTAAGAAATGCGCTCGCCATCTGATCAAAAGTGGTGATGGAGTTCGGCGGAAGAGAGTCTAGCCACTCCCATGCTCGATCCTCCAAGGAAAACGGAAACAATCGCAGTTTGATTGCATCCGGTGAAGCCCCGTTTGCCTTGAACGTATCGCACGCCTGGCGAAAGATACGGAGGTGTCAGTTGGGGTCCTCACTAGGGTGACCACGAAATGGCGAAGCATTGACCAGATTAATCAAGGAATTCTTCAGCTCAAAATCATTGTTGGCGATGTTGAGAGGGTTGATGGCCGTGGGAGGATCTGTGACATTTGGAGCCATGTATTGTTCCAATGTTTTCGGTTGTGCTTCTCCACCGGCCATTTTCGATTGTGATGCAGACTCCTCTTCTTGCTTCTTGCTTCTTGCTAGCTTTCTCTGTTCGCAGCCTCTTTCTCCGAGAACGGAAAGTGCGTTCAATCTCAGGATCGAACTCAAATTCCGGAGATTTTTGCATACACCAGAGTACCTAGCAAAACAAGAAATGAGACACAATCAATCACAAGTAAAGAAAAGAAAAAGGAAGAAAATGAAAATAAAAATAAAAAAAAAACAGCTTAGTCAATCTAAGAGTCTTCGCTTAATGGCTACTAGGGACAAAGTCCCCGGAAACGGCGCCAAAAACTTGACAGGGCCGCAAGCGCACGGGTACTATTGTAGCAATGTCAAGGTCGATCCCACAGGGACTTGGTCTAGTAACTCAGTGAACTATCCCTCTACTTGATTGCTAAGCCAATCGGGTTGATGATTTGTTTATGACTTCTAATGAACTAACTAAAACTAAAGTGGACAAGAAAGGATTAACTCGAGGTAATTCGATGGGTGAAGACTTCTTCTCTAAAATCTCTCTTTTCTGCCCAGAATAAGTGATAACCGCGTTCCCCCTCTTTTTCCCGGTTATCTCCGCAAAAATAACCGCCGTAGCGAGAAAACAGCCCCAACCACGGTCCGTGGCTGTCACCACGGGCAGCCCGTGGTTGGCTCTGGTTCGTCGTTTTCTACTCATTTCTTGCTGAAATTTTTACCACGGTCCTATCAACAGTAGTTGATACCCGTGGTACCCTTGGCCTTACCAAATTTGCTCCAAAAGTCACCTTTTTAGCCCTAAACCTGAAAATAAATGCCAAAAACGCAAAGACCAAGTGTAAATAGAGAAATAGGGAAGATTAAGCACCTTTTTAGCCAAAAATCACCATGATTATGCTTCTAAAGTACCTAAAAATAAGTGCAAATAATGCACTTATCAATAACAGACCACTCTGGATGGGTTTCTGTAGTCCCGAGCATAATGCCCGGGTCTCCCACACACCCTACAAGTTAAACCTTGATGCTGGGGACATCTCTGATTCCCCTGCCAAGGGTCGAAATCTCTTGTATGGAGGTGGAGGTGGCAGTGGAGGATTGAAACAAGGAGGTTCCCTCCTTTTGTCGCCCTGCTTCACCAGTTGTGAGGCCCAGTTGTTCACCACTCGCTCCACGTTGGTTGCAACCTCTGGCACGTCCGGATGTGATGCGAAGGAATAAACCGACATCTTCTCTTGGATATTATATATTAACCTATCTTCAAAGTGATTCATCTTCAGCTTTTCATTGGCAATGTATATAGGTGTGAACCTTGACAACTCCATAAACTTGGACGCGTGCTGCAACATTGTATCCCCTGCTTGTTGCAGCTCAAGAAACTTTTTCTCCTTTTCTTTCTGAAGGGCCATCGAATAGAAAAGATTCTTCAACTTCTCCTTGAACCGGTTCGAGTTGAACCCTAGTTAGTTTAATTTTGTCGTTCCTTGACACTTACCCACCATAGGTCGACCTCCCGTTTGAGGTGGTAACTTGCAAAGTTAACCTAACGATCCTCAGGACATTGTATAGCATCGAAGATCTTCTCAATGTCCCTTATCCATTCTTCGAAAACCTTAAGGTCAGCCACTCCTGATCAATAGGATGAAGGGTTGAGGATGTTAAATTCCTGAAAGAGAGAAGAACGACTTTCCTTCTTCCAGCCCATCATCCAATGGAATTGTTCAGTCTGTCGGGCCATGAGCTCCATCATCACTCACTGTGTTAGGTCGGGTCTCGAGAGTGGGGTGTCTTCCCCCTGGTTGGATGAAGTAGCACCGTGCACCGTTTGTGCGACCGCCTCGTACAAGGGGGCATAATGTTTCTTAATTCGGCGGCGGTCGAAACAGGCCGATTGATGGGATCCCGGGGCCTCTTTCCATTTTCTTGGGTCATGTTGGATCGTTGGAAGGGGCAGGCACGTTATATTCTAAACAAACATGAACATATATTGTTACTTTAACATCATACATTCTCATTGAAACAGGTTACTAAGAACTAAATCATGCAACCATCACAATAAAAAAAAAAAGTAAAAATTCATGAAAGTAAAAAAAAAAAAAAAATTCTTAAGTGACATAAATTCCATGATCACAAAATTCTTCATAACTTCATATCACCAACATAAGGTTCCCATCAACATAAGATTTCCAAAACATATAACATCAACAACATGTTTACAACAATTTCAACCATAACATCACCATAAGGGTTCTACAGCATATTCACAACGATTTTTCGTAGTCTCATAACAAACCTAACGTCATAACTAGTCAAAATCACCAACATAAGAAAGAAAAACATGAGAGTTATATACAAAGCAAAGGTAACCTAGCATCCCACTACGAATCTCCCTATAGCCTCTGGTTCCTCTTGTTCTCGCGGTCTGCTCCCGGCCCCAGTTAGGGTCGTCCGACTCGTCACCGAAGTTAGAGTCTTCCTCAGGGTCTTCTTCAGAGTCCACCTCGGGATCCTCCTCAGGGTCCTCCTTGGGGTCCTCCTTGGACTTGTCCTCGGAGTCTTCCCCATCGTACAGGACTGGGGATGGTGCCTCGCTGGTGTCCGCGTGGATAATGTCGGCCGGAGATGCCTCGACTATAAGCTGAACGAGCACGAGAAGGTGGGGTCCTGTCGGAGCCCTCTTACTCTAAAGACAACTCGACTTCCCTGGTTGCTCCGGGTCGGTCGGGTGAAGGGGTGGTAGCATATGAGATACTCGGTAGCCCCAGACACGATCGCCGATCAGAGTAAGGAGAAATAAGCTTCCAAATGCGTCGTTGTGAATCAAGCACGTGGCCTGGATCGCCATGTCTAACTGGATCTCCACGTCCAGGCGGAGCTAATCCATGTACTCCTCCAGGGGCTCCTCAGGCTAAATCCAGAAATACTAGTGAGTCTCGGAACTATCTAGACCGTGGATATGGAGAAGCCCGGGATCCATCCTAATTCAAAATAGAAACTGGTAAGTACATATATATAAATCATAAAAAAGATTAAAACATCAAAAGACAAACTCCCCATCCCGCCTACACTCATAGTCCGATTTTTAGCTTCCTAAGGTCTACTAATCACCTAAAAGACTGTTTAGGAGTTACTAGGTCAAACCTATTGGTCTGATACCATTATGTAATGCCCCTAAAATTCTAATATAAAAATTAATGGTCAAACGAAGCGTTGACTTAACATTTAAAACGGAAACTCCTAAACAACGGCGTTAATGTCGTACTCTCGAAGGAATACAAGGCGAGAAAGAACTACAACATAACAACAAACTCCAAACATGAAACAAACTAACAACGATCAACTAAAGGTCTTAACTTAACATTAACATAACATAAACTCAATATTCAAAGGTCCTCTCCTCTATTTCCCATTCCCAGGTGTAGAACTTATCACCTGAAAACAAAACATTTAAAAACATAAGGTGGAGTCAATAATGTCTACCCCTAACTGTCAAAACAAGTTAAACTTCATTTCAATTCATTTAGGGGGGAGAAGGAACAATTCAAACATTTCATAATTTAGTTTAACGACCAACCGCCTTCATTCACAGGTTATTAAGCGGGCGGGGCTTCCATACTTGCCCCTCGAAGTCCAAGACTTCCTAAACATCAACACAAACTCATATTCTCAATCATTCACTTTAACATTCTCATTTCAATCACACAGATGATCATCCATTCACACACGTGCATACATATAACCCCGAGAAAAGTTGTACCTATCAAGCATCCCTGATCTCTTGACAACCTCCCGACAGGAATAAATCCCGGTCTTGAAGCGATTGCCCGAACCCGCATTTAGTCTAGTTTAATTTATTAATCCAGGTTTAATGCTCAACAGTTCCAGTCTCAACCAACCAACCCCAGCTCCTAAAACACTTTCAAAACACACATAAAGGACTGTCCATGCTTTTAAACATTTCAAGAACATAACTTAACATCTAAACTTAACAATCATTTTCATATAAAGTCCCCTTTGGGATGCAGATTCCAAAACTCATTTAAACAGGAAAACACGTAAAGAGCATCCCGGTGGGGATTAGGACATAGACATGACCTGAAAATCTTCTCTTCACTTCGAAACTCACACACGGGAGCTAACTACCACGTCATCTCGCTCGTACCTAGAATTCGAATAGAAGTTCTAAAATTAATACGTTTTATAGTAGTTAGTTACGTACTTTCCTACCCTACCCTAACCTTAACATTCTCTCTCTAGTTAGCAAAACAAAAGGGCGAGCATAACTATAACAACATTATGAACATAAAAGCACAGCGATCCTAAATGTAACCTAACATAATCAAAACGATACGTTCAATATAATAATTCGATATCAACACCATAGTAACGTTATTAACGTAGGGTTTGAACTTAATACCCAAATAGAAACACAACATCGTAAAAATTCCATAACTACTTTAAAATACTTTTTAACACCATTTTAAAACTTACTTGACCAATGTTAACGTCATGAAACCCTAGGTATAAAGTACCTAACATGCCACTAATCTCATTTTCCGAAACATGCAAGATTAACTCTAAAGTTCAACAATATAGTCCCAGATTCACAATTTATCATTCCACACGTTTACACAAAGCTCCTAACATGTTTCTCAAACCCTAAAATACACATCTTTCACATTTTTAAGTATTAAAACACTAGTCACAACCTCCATGAACACAATATCCAAAGACACACCTATTCTTCCAAAAATCAACCAAGACTCAATCTTTACTGCATAATAATCTCATACAACCTTCTTAACACAGTAATAAACAACCACATTTTTATGTGAGTTTTTCTCATACAAACCTTAATATCACAACTAATTGTTTACACACAAAGATAAAAACTTTTACATTCAAACTTGCATTATAACTATTTTAACCTTCACATTACTTCTCCTTGCTATTTTAACAATGATAAATCTCCCTAATAAAGCACTTAACACATAATATCACAAAGATAATAAAGAATTGAAACCTTGAACTCCAAAGGTATAATTTTTTGGGAGACATACTAAGATGGAGGATTAAGCTACGTGCTGGTGGTCGGAAAGGGCTGCTACAGCATTGATGGAGGTTCCCAGGTGGCAACTTGGTGCTTTTCGACGTCGTCAATGGCGGCAGCAGCAGCGGGTCAGCAACGGCAGCAAAACAAAGAGCTGAACAGAGGTGTCGGAGGTCGCCGGAACTGGGGTGGTCATCGGGCGGGGTCGCCGACGGTTGGGGGTTGTCGCTGGAGGTCAGAGAAGCACTGTGCTGCGGTGGTGGCGAGGTGGTGTTGTGGTCGAGGTTGAGAAAGATAACCGAGCAGAGGGAGCTAGGGGGTCGATTGCGGTGCATCGGTGGTCTGCAGTTGGTTGGAAATGAGGAGAGGAAAGAGAAGAAATAAGAAGGAGAAGAAGAAGGGAGGAAGAAGGAGGAGAAAGGAAGAAGAAGGAGAAGAGGGGGGTGGAGTGGGGTGGCGTCGGGGTGGGGAATACTGAAGAGGAAGAAGAAGAAATGAAAAGGGAGGAGGGAGAAGGAGAGAGAAAAGGGCACGTAAGAAATAAAAAAAAGGGGGGGGGGGAGTGTGCTTTTGTGGCGTAGGAAGAGAGAGAGGGGAGAGAATTTTGGATTTAGGGTAATTTTAAAAGGGTAGGGGTCCCATAGTGAGGTATTTATAGAGGGGATTTTGGGTTTAAAAATAAATTTTAAAAAAAAACCCTAACATAATTGTCCCAAAGTGTTAGTGTCCCAATCCAAAAATTTCCTTTTCAAACTAACACCTTTAATTTATTACTTTCTACAATTTTTTTTAATTAATTTATTCCTAAAAACAACTAACACTCATACTACCCCATTAATCAGATACACTCTATCGGTTTGAAATCTAAAAGGGTCACTCGCGGTCCTATAAGCTCCCCGTGTTCACAAAACGACATTCATATAAAAGAACATAAAAAGAAACGCACGTTAAAATTATAATGGTAGCAATATAAGATTTTTCGAGGTTTTACAATTATTATTATTGTTGTTATTATTATTATTATTATTATTATTATTTCTTCATTAATCTAAATTTCAAAATTTATTTTACCTCCCTATTTTATTTCAACCCTTCTCCTTATTATCTATTAATTATATTAAAATAAAACTTAACTGAATGACAAGTTGCCATGTGTCAACCACTAAAACAGTTATTTCATAAAAAAAAATTATTTAAGCAACCTTTCAATTTCTTAGCTAATTACTACTCTCATAATGATATGATACATTAATTAAAAAGAAGAAAACGGAAAGAAGAAAGAAAATAAGAGAAAAGGAAAGGAAATGAAAGGAAAAAGAAGAAAGAATTTAATTATTATTTGAAAAAAATGAATAGCTGGCAAATAAATAAGAGTGGTAATTAAGGTAGCAAAAGTGGACGGGACGAAATTAAATTACATATTTTATAAAATATTTGATTTATTTACCTCAACGGTTATACATTTGTTATTTAAAAATATTTTTTATTGTTGAATATTTTGTTTTCATATAGAGAAGGTGGACATCATTGTAATGCGTACACTTAAAAACCAAATATGAATTTAATTATAATAAGTTAATTTTTGGATGTATAATTTCAAGTTAATGTAAATGTTTTGGAATAGTAGAAGTTATGTATGAATTTTTTTAAGCTATCAATTATATGATTTCTTCTAACTATTTCGCAAATGCTAATAGAAAGGAAACTTGTGCGTTGCACGGGACAATGATAAAATGCGTATATTGTTGAAAGCATAGCTTATAAGAATGTATATAAATAATTATAGATATAATACTATAATATTTTTCAAAATATAAAGATTAACCCATGCATATCATAATATCGTAAAGTAACAAATTGACAATTTTCACACCCAACAAAGTGTTCGAACATAACTTCACACCGATTAGCACTATATCTTGGCTAATATATCATTATATACTTTCCAAGAAGTTTGTACATTGAAGTCAAAACTTTAACTATAATCATCTAACCATCTCTATTAGATGAAACTTGAGCTAAAAAAAAAAACTCAATATATAAGATAAGGGGAGATTATTTGTGCCAGTAATGTTTATTAAGTAAGAGTTCTATAACAAGATTATGAGAATTAGTAGGTCTATTAATAAGCTTAATTTATTGTGGACTTTAAGGTAAATATAGGAAATTTTAACTTTTTCAATACTCAATCATCAGTGTGGTGTTGAAAAAAAAAATTAATACTGAGGATAATGAATAGTTGTTTCTAAAGCCTTTGAATGAGTTTAAGAATTATGTTTTAATGATAGTTATGAAATAAAATTTTTAACAATGTTAAATTACTATTTACCTCATATATAACTTATTATGTTTCTAAATAAAATTTTTACAAAACAAAACTTATTATGTGTATGACATTTAGATAATAACATCCTTGGAGTACATTTTCTTTCTTTAGAACTCTTGCAATACAATTTTATAAAACCAAGACTTCTTTCTTTTATTTTTTATTTCTTATATGTATGAATATTTAAGAAAAAGGATTAATAAGGAAAGTAAATTTTCTAAAATTACTTTTATTTCTATACATCTTTTTTGAGATGAGATTGAATGATTGTAATCGACTTTTTAAGTATTGTTAGCTATTCAATTTATAAGAAACATGATTATTTTTAAGTGTATCTTTAGATATTTTTCTTCGCTTTGTTGGGAACATAGGAATACATGTATTCAAGTTGTCATCCTTTACAAAAGGTAGAAAAAGAAAATTTACAATTTGAATAATCTGTACAAAATAGTTGCATGTTAAATTTAGTTACTTGATTGAAGTTAAAAAAATAGCATAATACTTAAGAGAAAGATATAAATGAATAAATTTATATGAAAGATTTTCAACATATATCAAATATGACCAAACACGTATGTATGAAATTAATATATGCATGCATCGGAAATCTTATAGGGAAAAAAATTATGATAGAAAAACGCAGAGTTAGGTCGACGTATACTAAAGTTTTGTTACAATATCGAAGAAATTACCTTGGCTTCTTGAATCATTCCATTTATGCATTTTTGTTGAATTAGTTGGACATGAACCTGCAAGATAATTACCAAATCAATTACTCATACAAAACTCAAACATAACTTTCAAGCAATGCAAAAATAAAACCGTCACCACGTAATATTGCTCAGTTAATAATATTATTAAATGAAAAATAGCATAAGTCACAAAAAATATAATAATGATCAAATAATGATAGGTTTGACACCCTTATTATTAATGAGTCATATATTCAAACACTTTAATGACTAATAATAATTTGTATAAACTGATAAGTGAATAATACTACCAATGTACTCCCTCCGTTTCATATTAACTGTCGTCTTTGGAAATTGTACAGTTAAATTTTAAAAATTTTGACCATAAATTTCTCAATATATACAATGAGTTGCTATATAAAATTACCACCATTATTTTCGTGACGAAAAATATTATCATAAAAGTATAATATTGCAATTGTTAATAATATTTTAGGTAAAAAATTATCAATCAAAGAATAACATTGGAGAGTGTGAAAGTCAAAAGTATGACAATTAATATAGAACAGAGGGAGTATTATTCTTTTTTTATTCCATGAATCTTCATTTAAAAGTTTCTGATTGTGTAGGCTTTTAAATTTAAGGATTATTGGATGATAATACACTGAACTTTAGGGGTATTGGACAATAATACACTGAACTTTTTTTCTTGGACTCTAATACACTGAACTTTGAGGGTATTGGACAATAATGCACTCAGACCAATTCAACTGGTGGTTGACGCGGTGGTTGTTCCACTTTGGGTATCGTTTTTCTATTTTTTTCCAAAAAAAATATATTAGTCCTCCTGCTTATGTGTACTTTCTTACACGGCAAAAGTTTTTTTCTGAAAAAAATAGAAAAACGACACGTCAAAATAGGACAGCCACCACGTCAACCACCAGCTGAATTGGTCTGAGTGCGTTATTGTCCAATACCCTCAAAGTTCAGTGTATTAGAGTCCAAGAAAAAAGTTCAGTGCATTATTGTCCAATACTCCTAAAGTTCAGTGTATTATCATCCAATAATCCTAAATTTAAAATCAAAAAACGTTTTTTAATTACTTTTTTGTGTAGGGTATGATGACATTAATTTAAATTGTTTTTTAATTATTTTTGAAAGTTTTGAGAAAGAAGTAATTAATATTTAAAGTAAAATTATTTATATTTATATATGGAATTATAAGTAATTATGTTAATTATTTTCTACATGTATATATCATTAATATATAAATATTCAATTCAAACATACATACATTAATTCACAAACATTAATAATATATGATTTTATTAAAAAATTAAATATAATTAATTAAAGATTTCTCAAAATACCCTTAATGGAGTCCACATATTACGATCTTCACCCTTTATACCCATAAATATATATATATATATATATATATATATATATATATATATATATATATATATATAATTTCTTTATTCCATTCCATTACTTTTTTAATTTTTCAAACTTTTCTTTTGATGGAATTATTTTTCCAAATTTTATAAAATAACTAAGAAAACAAAAATAAATATCATAAAAATATTAAATCAATAATTATTCTGTGAAGCAATGAAGCTACACCCTTTTTGGGCCCCACATATTTCTCTTCCCTTTATATTTTGGTGTAAATACCTTATTTATATACCTACTCTTTCGATCAACTTAACATTTTGTATTTTCGACGTTCTCTATTGTGTTACTACAAATGCTTATTTTTCTAATTATCCACATCATAATTAATAGGGAACAAGGTAAAAATAATTGTGAAAATTACTCTTCAAAATAAACTTAAAATGGGGCCAAAAAATTAGGTAATTTGACAAATAAAAAAGGGACTGCATGAGTATTAATTCCATTCCAAGTTCTGAAAATAAATAATAATGTGATGAAGAAATAAAGGGAGACAACTATTTAGAATATTGAAAAAAAATATATTGAGGGATGTAAAAAATACACTGAAAGATAGTTGTTTTTTTTTTGGGTAATAAACAATTGTGGAAGGAAGAATCAAACTTAGGACCTCATCTTCTCGGGATTCAAATGTGATTACATGAATTGAAGGGTTGTTATCGACTGAAATACTATTGGAGTTAAATAGTTCAGCCAATTGCCTAATTACCAAAAAGTTAAATCAATAAGTAGCTATTACAACAATTGGATGATTTTTTTTGGCAATGGGCAATTAAAAAGGTAAAATTTGATAATAATTTATATAACTATAAATAAAGAGAAAATTAAAAAGTTCAATTTATTAATTACTTTACTAATATTTATCTTAAACCTACATGTAACATATAGTTTAAGATTCAAAACGTACAAGGAAAAATAAGTATGACTTCTTAGAGAATACTAAAACTAAAATTCTTATAAATTGAGCATCATTGAAAGACAGAGAAGATATACTTATAAGTAAATCAAAAATCAACAAATAAAACAGAATAACTCGTGCATCGCACGGGAATAAAGACTAGTTTTACTTTTATAAAAATTTTAATTCCAAAACCTTAAAGCTCCGTTCTTTTATACGGTCGGTGTGGTGTGGTAATGGTGAGATGCGATGGAATTTGAAAAAATGTGGTGAAGTGTGGTGAAAGTTGTGGTAGGTGGGATAGGTGAGGAGAGAGAATGTAAAAAGTAGAGGAGAAAAGTGAGGAGAAAGAAAAGTGAAGAGATATATTGGTAAAGATTGTGGTGTAGTGTGGTGTGATGTGGTGAATTGCGGTAGAAATAAAAAGTGTTGTGTGACATGGTATCGCATCGCAACCTACCACATAAAATAACAGAGCCTAAATTAGTATTGTTGGATTTTATAGACGGAGAAAGGAAAACATCAATCAGAAGAGAGGAGTAAGAAAGAGTTAGTGCTTGTTTGGCCTAGCTTTTAATAGTGTTTTTGGGCTTAAAAAGCACAAACTAGGCCAAATAATCAGTTTTTAAAAAGCTAATAATTGTTTTCCAAAAACAGTTTTTGTCAAAAATAGCTCTAAAAGCAGAAGCAGTAAATTGCTGTTTCTGCTTCCTAAAACCTAATGACTGCTCAATCTGTGAGATTCTGTTGTGATAAGTTTCCATCATTTCAATATTCTAATTCCTATAAATATGGTACTTAAATATTTTAATATTATGTTAAAATCTTTAATAATTAATATTATGTCGGACATTTTTATATTATGTTGAAACTCTTAAATATTTTTAATTATCTTATTTCTATAAAGATGTTATTTAGTAAATTATTGATATATAAATATTTAGTTTAAAGAATTTTAAAGTTAAGTAATACCCATACATAATTATAATTATAACAATAATTATAAATATATGGTTATAACTATAATTATAATAGGATAGTCTATTTTAAAAAATTAATAAAAACAGAAAAATATAAATAATCATTTAACGATTTTACTCTAAAAAAGACAAATGATAATTTTGAAAAGTTAGGCTAACAATTAAATTTAGTAAAAGCACTTATATCACAAGTTTAGGGTTTAAATTTTGCCAAACACTTTAATTTAGTTAAATCTCTTATATCATAAGTTAGACCAAACACTTCAATAATTCTCCAAAAATAGCTTTTGTGAAAATTGATTTTAAGAAGCAAAAACGGTTTTTTAGAAATTAGGCCAAACATACACTTAGTATCATTAGTATTTAGTTGAGCTTTAACATTAAAAAAAAAGGCCACATTTTTTCTCTTTCCTTTCAAACACTTAATCTGACATAACAAATTCACCTTCTCTCCCTCTTCCCTCCCTCACTGCTTCTTTGTACCTCTACTGTAACGCCGCCCAACTTCATCGACCGTCGTCGCACCAGCCGCCGAGTGTCGTCGCCCAGATGCCGACGACAATGACCACCAACCAGCCCTCCCCCTGGTTCCTCTTGCTCCTTGTTCCTCCCACGGCTCAAGCTATCCCTCCAATTGAAAACCCTAATTTAATTATTACAAATCAGATTTTCGATGTTTAATTTTTTAATTTGGTTGTTTTCTTTGTTTATTTTAGTTATTAGGTGTGGTTTAAGTTGGATAGTCATTTGGGGTGGTGTTTGGGTTTGAATTAGTGATACAAATGGTGGATTTTGAAGTATGAGGGTTGATATGAATGTGGTTGTTGATGGATGATGTATGCTTGTTGATTTTGATACTTAAAATTCTCATAATATGGAACAATTGAGGTTGTCCAAACTATACATGTCGATTTTAGGGGTATAAAGTAATTAAGTTGAGAAATTTTAAGTGACAGAAGGTTGTAGTACCTTAATTAAGGCTTGGTCTTGTTGAAATTCTGTAACTGGGTCATGCATGTGCTCTTAGTGAGTTAATTTTAACCTATAGAAGGTGTATGTTGTTGTTTTAGGAGCTTACCAACATAGAAGGAACTTGCCAAATAATTTAAGATGTTAGAAATTGGGTTCGTTATCAAAGGGGAATTCAAAATTATTAAATTAAGTTTAAGACTTGTGTCTAGAGCTTTCCAGGACAGTCAAGATGTCCCATGACCAAAATTTTAGTGTGGATTGATAGCCTTAGGTGTTAGATTCCATTCGGGCTTCAAATTTCGGGATTCCAATGTGTATAGCTCAGGTTTTGGTGATTTTAAATTGGGTGTCCTGCTTATATACATTTTTGGGCAGTAGGTTCACGAACATTTTAAGGTATCAAGGAGGTCTTAAGTGGTCAATATAAAAGTTGGAGTACACTCCACAAGATTTCCGGGCGTTCATTGGATGTCAGGGTAATGAGTTATGATCCATCAAAATCAACCCCGTGACCATGTTTAAATTAGAACCATTAGGTTATTATGTCTTATTCAAGCCACTTCTCGGGACAGTTCAAAATCTTTTCTGGGGTTGGGTACAAAATAAGAGTTGTAGTATACACTTCAAACTTTCAATAGACTAATCGCACACATTCATACGATGTTTAGTTTTAAAGTTATGATTTCTTAAAATTCTTGGAGAGTCTCGGGGCCCGTACTCATCCCGCCTCACTCAAGCTAAAAGGGTTGCATCTTCTCGTATCAGGGTGGAGGTTCAATTCGCTCGAGACCCGGGAACCCCCAAGCTCGTGTCGATCATCCTTTAGATCGGCCTCGAGCCCCTTTGAGTGGCTCGAGAGCGTTCATCGACCCTGAGGGCTTGTGATCGTCCACTTCCCGAGGGTGGTCGGTTATTTTGGCATCAAGGAGAGGGTTGGAAGTCACTTTGGGCTTATTTCAGGGGCGTCGCAGCAGTGACACCAGCGTCATGGCCGTGACAATCCTCGGACATATTGACATTTGGGAGCAGGAAGAACGTCGTGCCCGTGACAAGAACGTCACGACTGTGTCAGTGATCGTCATGTCCGGGACGATTCTGTCACGACCGTGACACACCCATAGGACTTTTGGAGCCGGGACACACGTCGCACCCGAGACCCTTCTGTCTAGCCCGTGACCCTACGCTTGGAGATTCTTTGGTGGAGAAATCGCTTAGGTTCACGGCTGCGACATTCAGTGTCACAGCCGCGACCACCCTATGGTCACGACTACGACCAAGAGGTCGTACCCGTGACCCATCTGTCGACATTTTACCTAGATTTCCCCCGAGCAAGTCACACCCGTGACACCGGCGTCACGCCTGCAACATTTCTGGAGATTTCAGCTTTTGCAGCCGCGACCTCCCTGTCGCGCCCGCGACTATTCTGGAAAATCGAGATTTCCTCTGATTTTTTCCCTCCCCCTCCCCTTGTGTATTCGCCTGTTTGCCCATCCCTTAATGAAATGTAAATCCTCTCTAGGAGATCATTTGATGTATTTAGCTTAGGGTCTTATGTCTTTATCTCCCCTCTTTCCCCTTATTGTACTTAACCATTTACAATGGTGTGGACACATGCATCCAAGGCACATCAATACACAAGCTGAGATTTTCTCTCAAAGTTCTCTCTACTTCAAAGTCTTGTTTACTTTAGCCTCAATCTAATTGTGCTAGTGTTGAAGTCAAATCCTTTACAAAATTGTTGGTGGTTGCAATCTTTACCAATTCCTGGTGGGTTTGATAGTTCTTAGGTGGTGGTCAGCCTTTACCCCAAGTCCATATCTATTGTGGAAGCTTCATTCCTAGGGTTTGTTTGCTACATTCATCACCATTTTCATCAAGTTCATCAACTCAAGCATCTAACCTCACCACGATGCGCTCCAATTTCACTCTCAAACTTAATTTACTGCAGAACCAGAACCCTTTTTAGGGCTCATTTTCGAGTCCTTACACTTTTTTTAGCCTTAGATTTCACTTAGAAAATTGTAGTATGTAATTTTAGCTTTTCGAAAAGTTATTTTATAAGATATTTCGATCACCGTAGAAAGAGTTATGTTTTTTAAAAGTTACCGCAAAAGTCTAAAGTTTCAAAACCTTTTGCTAAAGTCTTTTCTTTTTAATTCAAAGTTAGTGAACTCTTTCACTCCTAAAACTCCAAAATTAATTTATCTTCATTGTGCATCCCAAGCGTGGTTCATGCGGTCGTTTCTGCTCTTCGCTCAAGTCATCCAAATCTTCAAGATATTTTATCTGCAATTTGAAGTTTTAAGATACGCATATTACCTATACCCTACCCAAACTCACGCATTTTAATTCAAATAAAGCATGAATATTATTAAACATGATTAATTGATGTTTTTACATGTTTTCTCACATAAATGTGGTCCCACTCAAGTTTGTACATATACATCATTTACTTCATAACCTTGTCAGTATCAACCGATTAACACCGTCTGGACCTTCCGATCGGTACGAGTAAGCGCATACGAAGCCTAAGTCCGATGATCGCAAGGGAACCCCTCATATAATATTAATCATGCAATACATATATATATATATATATTTATTTAATTTATTTTCTTTTCTTTTCTCTCCATTTGCAAATGAATTTAAATGCGCAAAATAAAATAAATTGCTTAAACGCTTTGACTATATAGGGATATGCATATTGAGTTTCAATCAGTTGCAAAAATATGTTTTGTGTTTTCTTTTAAGGGGTGCTTCTAAGTCAGTGAAACCCACTTCAGATCAAAAGACATGCTAGAATGAAGAATATGATGCTTTGGTTTGTTTAAAGTCGGCTACATACCATAGTTTAAATTTTCTTTCTTGGCGGGTTATTGTGTCCATGAATGGTAGTATTGAAGGATTTCTCTTTTTGGTGTGGGTATAGGTATTGGTGACTAACGCTTAGCAATATAAATGTGGTCATATGTAATGTTTAAACTCTCTTGGGATGTTATGGTCTTACTTAATGTGTTGGTCGTAGGGTTGGAGCTTCCTTGTGGAAATGTATGTTTGTTTGACCTATTGGTTGATATTCTTAGTGTTTCTTTGTGAATGTTTGGTCTAGTCCCTAGTCCGACGACAATAGTGCTCTTGGGTGAGAAAAGATGAGAGAAGAGTTTTGAAGAGAATTGTATATTCATAACTGCTGAAAAACAATGACAGACTGAGGACTATTTATACAGAAAAATCCTAAGCTCTGATCAAAGATCAAGATCACGATTCTAAATCTTGAAACTTTTAATAATCAGAAAATAACCTACTGAAATACACCTTGACACACTTCACACTCCCCCCCTCAAGGTGAAAAATACTGAGAGGAAGAGGAAGTGTCTACTAATCCAAGTCTAGTAGAAAGATAGTTATGTTATGACTCCCCTAAAGGTTTCATCATTATATCTGCAATCTGATCCTTGGAGGCAACATATGTTGTCTGCAAAAATCCTTCCAACAACTTATCTCTTATATAATGACAATCTATATTCAGATGCTTTGTCCTCTCATGGAAGACGGGGTTCTCAGCAATGTGCATAGCTGCCATGTTGTCGCAGAACAATGTAACAGGCAGCTCAAGAGGTATCTTTAGATCTTGAAGCAGATTGGCTATCCAAACTAATTTGGATGTTGTTGCAGACATTGATCTGTACTCAGCTTCTACTGAAGATTTTGCCACCGTGTTCTGCTTCTTGGTTTTCCAAGACACCAAGCATTTTCCCATGAAGACTGCATATCCAGTAAGAGATCTGGAAGACATCTGACAGCTTTCCCAATCTGCATCACAAAAGGCAGAAAGCTTAAAGTCGGATTGGGATGGAAAATAGAGACCTTTATTTATGCTCCCTTTAAGATATCTCAAGACGTGTAAAGCAACTTCATAGTGTGGTTTTCTGGGATTTTGGAGAACTGACTCAAATCAAAAAATTACTTAGAAGTACCCTAACTTTTAAAGAAACAATTTTTTGGTACCCTAACTTTTCAAAACTAATTTTGGGGTACCCTTACTTTTAGGATTAGAAATTACTAGGTGAATTTCCGGCGAAACTCCGATTGATTTAAATCATTTTCGTCCACAAAAACAAAGGACATTTTCGTCTACAAAAATACTTAATCAATTTCCTACCTAAAACTCACCGGTGAATTCAAATCATTGGCTGGAAATTCACCTAATTATTTCTAATTCTAAAAGTTAGGGTACCCAAAAATTAGTTTTTAAAAGTTGGGGTACCAGAAAAACATTTCACCAAAAATTAGGGTACCCCTTAGTAATTTTTTGGACTCAAATGTTGTGTACTGTAAGCAATATCAGCCCTGGTGATAGATAAATACAATAATCTTCCAATAACTCTCCTATATTGTTCAGGATCTTCTAGTATTTATCCCTTCTCTGTGGATAATTTTAGCCCCTTAGGTAATGGAAAATGAGCTGGTTTTGCTGCTGTCAGCCCTGCATCTTCCAAAATGTCAGCAATATATTTTCTTTGATACAACAAAGTTCCATTTTCAGATCTTGTAATCTCAATTCCAAGGAAATACCGAGCCAGCCCTAAGTCTTTGATTGTAAATGCCTTGTGTAATTGTTCTTTTAGCCATTTATTACCTTGCTCATCATTTCCTGTCAAGTAAATCATCTACATATACTAAAACAAAGGAAATTAGGTCACCTTGTTCCCTGAAAAATAAAGAGTAATCGTGTTTTGATTGAATGAAACCCATTCTTTTAAGAAAGTTACTCAACTCAATGTTCCATTGTCTGGAGGCCTGTTTTAGGCCATAAAGGGATTTTTTAAGCAAACAAACCTGATTTGGTGAAGCTTTTCTATAACCTTCAGGAGGTACCATATATACCTCTTCATCAAGGGATCCATAAAGAAATGCGTTATTTATGTCAAGTTGATGTAATGGCCATCCTTTGATGGTAGCCATGGCAATAAAAATTCTCACAGTGGTTAATTTTGCCACTGGAGAATGTGTGTTTGTAATCTTTGTTTTTTTATTTGTTCAAAGCCTCTTACTACTAACCGAGCCTTGTACCTTTCTACCCTCCCATCAGGTTTAAACTTGATTTTGTAAACCCATTTAGAACTTAAAGCCTTTTTTCCAGAAGGCAACTCAGTCAAGACCCAAGTCCCATTGTTTTCTAAGGCTTCAAGTTCTTTATTCATGGCCTTTACCCATTCACAGTGTTTAGCGGCAACGTTATAATTACTTGGCTCAAAAGTATGCATTGTCGTAATTAAGGAAGCAACAAACTCAGAAGAATGATGCTGAAAATCATCTGATTTAAATAAAGGAAAAGAGGGGTAAGAAGCTAACTTATATCCTGTGAGACTGTGAGATTGACTTTGCTTACTATAGTTCTGAGTTTGTATAAAATCTTTGAGCCAAACAGGTCTTTGTCTTTGTCTTTGAGATCTTCTCAAGTTCTGTTAAGAATTTCCATCCTAATCTCTCCGTTCTGGGCTTTGAGCACCAATAATTTGGTGAGAAATTGTGTCATCCTGAATGATATTATCATTAGGATTATTTCCATGGCGCAACATCTTTTCCGGAACTTCAGTATTTTTATCAGAACCCTACACAATATAAGCCTCTAGATTCATGTTAGTTTGATCAAATGTAGTGTTAGAATTTGGACTTGTTGAGATAGTTTGTTGTTCTGCATCTGTCCAATGGTGAGTTTCGTCAACATAGCCTTCTACAGGGGGCCAAATATTTTCCACCATTAACCTGGATTCCTTATGCTTATTTGCTTGATCTTTCAAAGGAAAAGTTTGTTCATTAAAGATCACATCCCTACTGTGTATGATCTTTCTTGTGTTAAGAGTGAGTAATTTGTACCCCTTCATTCCATATGTGTATCCTAGTAGGACACAACTTATGGCTCTATCAGAAAATTTATCTTTCTCCCTTAAATTTACAGCAAAGCATTGGCATCCAATGGTTCTTAATTCCTCCAAATTAGGCTTCTCCTTGTAGAGCATCTCATGAGGGCTTTTCCATCCTATAGCCTTTACTGGAAGTTTGTTGATGATAGAGGTGGCAGCCAAAATGCATTCACCCCAAAAATCCTTTAGAAAGCCAGCTTGTATTCCAATGGCCCTAGCTGTGTCAAGAAGATGCCTATGTTTTCTTTCTACTACCCCATTTTGCTGGGGAGTTCTCACCATGGACCTTTGATGTATAATTCCTTTAGAATAAAAAAGAGATGTGCAAGCCCTTTGAAGAAATTCAGTTCCATTATCAGTTTTGATTATTTTTATATGTGTATCAAACTGATTCTCTACCATCTTCAAGAATTTCTCAATGCCTTTATAAACTTGAGTTTTTTCATGTAACAACTGTGTCCATGTGCACCTAGTATAGTCGTCTACTATGGTTAGAAAGTACCTAGCACCATTTACTTTTGGGATTCTATAGGACCCCCAAAGATCCATATGAATTAGATGGAAAGGAGAATAGGTTTTTATGGAGCTTCTATGAAAAGATAACCTGTGAGCCTTGGCAAATATACAAATATCACAAAAAATTCTTTTATTATCAATGTTACAACCAAGAATATGTTCAAGTTTTGAAATGGAAGCATGCCCTAATCTTGAATGTAAAATTTGCAGGGGAATTCCTTTATTTTCAAAAACATTACAAACTTTGCCATTAGTAACTAATATATGGGGCTGAGTACTTTTTCTACTCTCGGATTCCAGCTTATAGCCCATGGCTCTCATGAGCAACGACTATGGTCTGATTATTTAAAAGGTCCTGAAACAAGCATTTATCAGCAAAAGAAGTCATATATATGGATTGATCAGATAAAAGCTTATTGACAAATAGCAAATTAAATGTAAACTCAGGAACATACAATACCCTATGTAATTTTAGACCATTTTCAAGGATTATATCTCCAATTAAGTTTACTGTCTTGATATTACCATTAGGCATGATAACAGATGTAGGTTTGCTTAGCTTGTTAGTAGATGTGAATAAAGATATGTCATGGGCCATATGATCGCTAGCCCCTATGTCGACAATCCAAGAAGACACAACGGACCCTTTAGATTTTTTGAAGACAGAGTGAATACTATTGTTTATATCTTGGGAGATATTACCAGAGAAATTTTCTTCTGGAGGCTTCAAGGATTTAGCAAAATGTGAAGTGACCTGTGAAGTCTGCACTTGGTCTTGCTGTTTGCTTTGATTTATTTTGAAGACTTCATTAGCTATTTGTTGCAGAAGCTTAGCATTCATTTGAGGAACCTCTTCTCCCATAGGAGTACCTGCTGTCTCTTCAAGAACAACATTTGATGTTGTCTTCTTGCCCTTATACCAATCTGGGTACCCCCACTATTTTGAAACAATGTTCCCTCTCATGGCCAGGCTTCTGGCAATAGGTGCAAAATTTATTAGCTTGTCCTTCTTGAGATCTTTCTTGGGATTTCTGAAGGAATTTCTGGCATTCATAGCACTTGGTTCGTTACTAATAGATTGTCTATGAGTGTTGGCCGCAATTTCAGAAGAAAACTGTAGCCCACCAAAAGCAATCTTTTGGCATTCTGCTCTCTGGACCAATGAGTATGCTTTGTTGATTGTGGGCAGAGGGTCCATCAGCAAGATTTGTGCTCTCACAGCGTCAAACTCATCGTTCAAATGCATTAAGAAATGAACGAGCTTCCTTCTTAGATCCATGGCGATGGAGGTCTTGATTTGAGGATATGTCTCAGGGTAGTTGCAAACTGATACCTCAGACATCTCCCCCAATTCGTCCCAAAGCCTTTTCATTCTTGTAAAATACACTGCTACAGATTGCTTTCCTTGATGTAAATCAGAAATTTCTTTTTCAAATTGGAAAAGCAAAGGCCCATTACTTTCGCCAAATCTTTCACTCAATTCTCCCCATAATTCTTGTGCAGAATTTACATACAAGAAGGATTCAGCTAACTCATGAATCATGCAATTTAATAACCAACTAATGACCATGCTATCACATTTAATCCATTGATTGAGAGACATAACCTGAGTTGGCCGAGAACATTCTCCAGTGATGAAGCCTATCTTGACCTTGGTTTCAAGGCTATTTTGATGTCCCTACTCCACTTTTGAAAGTTAGAACCATTAAGCTTGATATTCACTATCTGTAATCCTGGGTGATCTGAGCTTTGGAGATATAATGGATCATTGTTGTATAAATCCTCATCACTTCTTGATCGTCTTTGATCTGCACCTGCTCCCATCCTAGTCCCTTGGCTGAACCAGTCCCTACTGATCCTTCACTCTCAGACATCTTGCTAATAGGGTCAGATTGTTCTTCCAAAGCAGGAGACTAGCAGCCCTCAATAATGAAGGAAGGCAACGTATCAAGGGAAAGACACATAAGAGCTTCAAAGCTCTGATACCATGAGAAACGATGAGAGAAGAGTTTTGAAGAGAATTGTATATTCATAACTGCTGAAAAACAATGACAGACTGAGGACTATTTATACAGAAAAATCCTAAGCTCTAATCAAAGATCAAGATCAAGATTCTAAATCTTGAAACTTTTAATAATCAGAAATAACCTACTGAAATACACCTTGACACACTTCACATTAAGTTTCTTTAATTTGCTACGCTAATCGTTGGGTTATGAGTTGATTACTCTAATATAATGATTGTTTAACCTGGGGGTGTTACAGTCCTCGTATTAGTGCAGAGATTCTAGAGTTGTTGTGAGTTATTTAGGACATGACTTAGGAATGACATAGTGTGTATAAATTATCGTCCTTGGGATGTGAATTGTTCCTCTTCTAGATATTTTGAGTCGTGTGTACTTCCAGTATAAAACAAAAATTAAAAGGTCAAGTTATGACTAGAGCAAGTGAAGTGAATAGGAGGAATAGTGGTGATAGCCAAGAGTCGAATTATGATTCCACAATAAATGTATATGCATAGTTGGTTGATAAAGTTAGTTAAGTTTAGTATGATGACTTGAGTTGAAGGTTTTGTTTCTTATTCATATGGTCTTATGGGTATTAATGGGAAACACCACCAATTGGAATGGAAAAAAGGTCAATAACTTGGTTTGGGAGCCAATTAGCCAAGTGTATCGAGATATGTTACTAACTTTGTTATTTTATTTGTTTTGTTCTCTTTTAGCAAATGGCATTTCTAGGATTGTCAAACCCCTACACGATCTTGATGTACCTTGGGGGTAGAATTTCTCTTTATACCCAGGCCTTGAGAGCTTGGTACGTGATTGTCGTTGAGTTGTCAATACACGTGTGAGCGCTTCTTCTATTCTCTATGTAGAATTGGTTTAAAGTTTGAGATTTGTGTTGTAAACAAAACTATTGAATTGGGTTGTTGTTGATTGTAGTTGTAGTGGGCATGTGGCCCCTTATTGTACCAAGTTGAATTTAAAATGTCGTTTGCAGGTTTATAATGAGTACTTTTAACTTGGGTCAGTCCATATTATAGAGGAAACTCTGCCGAATTTCTCCCAAGATAACAAGAAGGAAAATAATGACTATGGTTTTTCGATTGCTAATGTAGTTTTAAGGGTTTCTAATAGTGATCTAAGATGTAAACTGAGAACTTTATGGATGTAGGAGGTATTTTAGAAGCATTAGCATGAAGCGGGAATCCTGATTTTCTTTGGGGAATAATTAGTATCATCATATCCTTGAGTAATGACGAACTCTAGAGAAAAGATGTAGACAGTGAAAGAGAAAAAGTATGGAGGTGAAAATTCATTTTTGTCAAATATAAAAGGAAATAGTTGGGAAAATTTGAATAATCTGAATAATTAATTATTGTACAGAGTTAGTCTGAGGTACTCCCTCTGTTCCATATTAATTGTTTCCAATGTTTTTCTTCGACTAAGAATTCTTATATCATATTTTATTGAATATATAACATTATATTTTTATAATAATATATTAGTTATGAATATGATAGTAGTACTTTTATATAACAACAATAATAATAATATATATATATATATATATATATATGTATATATATTGAAAAACAATAATTTTTATGTAAGAACGTCTCATTATAAATTTATCGTAAGATGTATCATTGTGTGGTTTAATATCAACACTGCAATAAAACCCTAGCCTCCTCTTTTCTTTTTCTCTCTAGACAACCCTAGCCTCCATTTCCTTGGAAGGGACTGCCGTTGATTCATTTGTCGATGGTAAGCTCCAATTTGATTTATTTCTACCCCAATTATTAGTTTGGATTTACGTTTATGCAAAGAAAGTAAGTCTCTTCTTTTGTAAGAGTTTTTTTTGTACCCTTATTTAGGGTTTTTAGTCTCTTTCTAGAGTTTTTGTTCAGTTGATGTGGTCTAATACATTGGATGAAGATCGACTTTCAAATTGCTATAGCACGGGTTGCGAGGTTCTCCATCAATGGTAAAGATACAGAGTCATCGAAGAAGAAATTGGAGTGGAACGCCAGTAAGATTAGTATTAGTTATTTGGAAGTTGAATTTCATATCTATGTTTTAGATGTGCAATTGTTCAATCACGATTTTCATTGTAAGTGTCGTATGACTTACTATTCATGAAATCGTTATGTTTGGTTTAAAAAAAAATGATGACTAATAATTTATTTGAGTTATCTCTGATACAAGTCATATTTGCATTAAATTATTAGTCATATTCGTATTGAAAAAACATTCTAATATCTCTTATTAATTATAGTAAAATATTTGAAATGTTACTCTATGAAAATTTTGTTTCGCAATAAGTTTTGGGTGAGACAATGTTATACCAGAATTTGCCGTTGAAAAATCAGTAACATCAAGGGGACCATTATATGAAACGCAAGGAGGATAATCTGCCCATATCAAAGGAACTGATTGCAAATTTTTTTGTGGATTTTCTTGTTGAGTTTTGTTTCTTTGGGGGTAGGGGGATTTGTGATTGTCCACAAGAAGATGACAAATCCCACTTGTGTTAGTTGCGTGTGGATACCCAACACTTACATAGTATGCAGTCTACAATACTCTATTAAATAGAATCTAGGATAAAATTAATCAAAAAAACAATCAAACAAAACAGGACAAAAAAACATATAATCGAACTACTGAATGACACTGTTACTTCAAGGATAATCGGGTCTTCAAATGACTAATATTTACTAATTATACCTTGAAGTAACCACCACACAGAAAAAGAAGGTAAAAGAATAACATGATTAAAGTTACAAAATCTTTAATAACTGTTATTATTTAAAATGATTCAAAGATATCTTGTTTCATGCTTAAATTGTGTCATCACCTAGCATGATCCTCAAATAATTTAATTTTTGGTCTTATTCGATAATATGTTGCCTCCGTAAGATTTGTATACCTTCTTATAAAGATGATTGCAATAACAATTTCAAATTACATATATCGATTGCGATAATAATTTCAAATTATATATATCGATTGATTCCTTTGTTGGTCAGGGGTGTCCACAACTACCGTTAATATCAAAAGCAAAAAAATTAATAGAATCTAGGATAAAATTAATGGATTGTATGTTTATCATACGAGTATAAGAATGTATTGGTCACCCCTAATTAATCTTGTGAAACAAAATTTATGCTTTAATCTTCATTTTATCATGTATAACTAGAGCTAGGTAACATATGGGGTTGTGCGGGCTTCGTGTTCATGTCAGAGTTAAATGGGTTGGACAAGGGTTTTTTGCATTTTGGACCCCGAATTTTAGGGGTATTTACATTCTTGAACCCTTAATTTTCAACTTTAACTTTTTGGATCCTAAAGTTTGTAGGCTGAAAAAAAAGGACCCTAAAGTTTGTGAGGTGAAAAAAAGCTCGTTTCCCATTTTTCTTTTTCTTTCCATGTTTGAATTTCTCTCATGATTGACATCAAACTTCAAGACTAAGGTTAAAACCGATATTAAAGTTATAAAAAACCTCTTTTATTCATGTTGGAGTTACTTAAAACCATGTACTCAGGGGTCTAAGTAGCCTCGACACGAATAAGAGAGGTGTATTATAGCTTCAATATTAGTTTTAACCATAGACCTACAGTTTGACGTCAATCGGGAGATAAATTCAAACATGGGAGGAAAATAAAAAATGAGACAGGGGCCTTTTTCTTCAATCCACAAACTTTAAGGTCCTTTTTTATTCAGCCTACAAACTTTAGGGTCCAAAATGTTAAAGTTGAAAACCAAGGGTTCAGAATGTAAATACCCCTAAAATTCGGGGTCCAAAATGCAAAAAACCCCAACCCCAACCTGAAGCTACCCATTTAATAAATGGGTTGGAGAACCTGAAACTACCCATTTAATAAATGGGTTGAAATTTCCTTTCTTGAACTGTTTATTAAATATACATACAGGTTGACTTGAACTTAACCCATTTAACTAAATGGGTAAAACGGTTTAATTCCGAGTAACACGTTTATCTTGTAGCACAAATATTATTTAACAATCATGTACTTGAAAAGTCAAAATGCATTGATTTCCACCATTTGTTTATCGGTTTTGCTAAATGTCGCCCTGAGGGCGATGGTTAATAGTTATTTAAATCCTACAATATAAAAAATCTAATCTAAAATATTTATATATATATACTTTGATATAAATTTATCCTATACATAACTTGTAAAATGCAATCATCTTACTTTCCTAATTAATCAATCTCTCCGCCAAATTCTCCAAAAGTTTCATTCGTGCTATTATAAAGAAAATATATAGTGCTACACACAAAAAATTGCTCAAGGGTGCCATACATTCCCCAAAAGTGACTATTTGGGGACCACATTATTTTTTTTTACTCGTTGGGGACCAGATTGTTGTCAAAATATGTTGGTTGGGTATTTTCCGACCAAAAGTTATGAAAATCCGGTGAAGGCAGTCGGAGTCAACACAAAATTGATTTAGCTTGCTGGAGTGACAAAAATACCCCTTGTTTGGCTCCAATATTTGGCTTTAAAACTGCAATAACTCCTCTTCCCTCCCAACTACAAATTCAGTCGGCCATTAGAAAGGAAAATTTGAGAGAGAGGAAGCTGGAGATTGAGGAGGAGCTAGGGCTAGAGCCTCTTCTACTTTCCCTCTTCTACAAAGAGCCCTAATCAGCAACGAATAGCTCAGAACTTTCGTTGGACCGACTTTGCAGAGACATTCCAAACATTTCTTCGCGTCTGTAAGTTTACCCGCTATGCACAAACAGTCAAACAAACCCTCAACCTTACAATTTGGGTGATCTTATGTACCATCTCACTAACATCACTTCCATCCCCAAAAAACTTTCCCATCTCTTGAGCATTTCCACATATACTTTGTGTGCAATTTCCAGAAAACTTTCCCACCTGGGCATCTCTGAAAACAGATTCATTGATTCTCTCTTGGGCATTTTCACAAACACCTGGTGTGCGATTTCCAGAACCCTCCACACCCATCACAACTACATTAGAGGGATGCTGCAAAGCAGGGAAATTATCAACAACAAGATTAGCAGTGCCCAAAATCTCAGTGCCCAAAAGCAGGGATGCTGCAAAGCAGGGAAAAGATCGAAATAGTGAAGGTGAACGACGCCTGCAACAATCGAAATCGCCGGTAACAGTGACCCGCCGATGACAACACACCCACTTAAGTGACAGTGGAAGAAAATCGAAATCGCAGAGAAGGGAACCTTATTTCGGAAGGTGAACCAACTACCCTAAACCCTAACTCTCGATTGCCCTATTCGTGAAGAAAGAAGACGCATGAACCCCCTCAAGCTTCTATGAGAAGCCAAACACACTTATTTAATCTGGGTTAGCAATAATCCTAAACATAAAATTAACATTTTCCTAATTTCCAATAATTAATAAAATATAAATAACAAAAAAATAAAATTTTATAATTTTAAAATATTTATTTGTTAATTGAACAGGGCCTTAGCATATTTGAGCGGGCAAATAAAAGGGGCAAATTGGACTTTTCACACTTAAGTCAAGGGGTATTTACGTCTTTTCATTGTTTCCGGCTATTTTGGTCGGAAAATACCCAACCAGCATATTTTGACAACAATCTGGTCCCCAACGAGTAAAAAATAATAATGTGGTCCCCAAATAGTCACTTTTGGAGAATGTATGGCACCCCAGAGCAATTTTTTGGTGCCACACATCACCATTTTCTTCAAGTTATTCAAGAACATGAAGCCATAATTCACTTATAATAAAAATTAAAGCACACTAATTTAGAGAAATCAATGTTATTGCGATTGGAAAAGAAATTTTTGGTATTATTAAACTCTAATCATCCATTATGGGTGACCTGAACTCATCAAATAAGGTTACTGGGTGTGGGTCAAATTTGACCTTCATGGACCAAATCTTTTTGCATAAGAGAGAGAAGAGAAAGAGGAGGATAGAGATGAGGAAGAAGACGAGGGTAACAATATATTTTATACTCCTATTTTAAATTTTAAGTTCTGACTTGATAAGAGGAAGAATTTTTGTTTAAAAAAAATTAAGTTAAATATTTATTTTCACAAATCGCCATTTTGTTCCACTCTACTCCCTGCAATGGCTATACAAGTAGAATATATCATAAACACCTAGCGAGAAAATGAGTTTTAGAATTTTTTTTTTTTTTAGGGAAAGCTCGCCAACAAGCGAGATTATTCATTACTATGTTGGAAAATAAACATATCATCTTGGGCCAAGGTTAAACATACCTCGGGTCCCTCCTCCAACCAATTCGTTCACACAAATCATGGGGTTGAAGGTGAGCCATAGAGTGTGCCACTCTATTACTGGCTCGGAGAACATGACTCCAACTAATACAAGAAAAAGTTTTTGAGAACTGAATAATCTCTGAAACTAAAATTCCAATGGCGCTCCGGCCATGGAAAGAGCTACGGATTTTGCTGATAAGAGGGAGACAATCGCCTTCAACGATGATGGATCTGACTCCTATATCCAAAGCTATTTGTAATCCGAAGAGGCATGCTTCCGCTTCGGCAATTTCTACGGAAGTGAATCCCCGAAGTTGTTTCGTTCCTGCCGCCAGAACTGTACCTTCATGTTTTCTGAATACAAATCCCCATCCCCGCCCCCAATCCCCAAACTTGGCCGCATCAAAATTCAGTTTACTGGTACCTTGGACTGGGGGGGACCATGTTGAGGTATGTATGGTTGCTTGTGGCTGTTGAAGGGGTGGGATCTCCTGGAAGTCGGCTAAGAGCTGCATGGCATTAGTGTATAATACTCTAGCTGAAGGAGTTAAGTCGGCTACAACAAACTTATTCCTAGAATTCCAGCATTGCCACGCTAAGGTTACGAACACGGCGAAGAGGCTACTGTCGAGATCCTTAAAAGCTTTACAGAAATGATCTATGGGTCGGGGGTAAGGTGTAGCCCACATTTCTTCATCAATAGTGCTCATTTCCCAGATCCGCACAACTGGAGGGCAATGGAAGATACTGTAGGAATTTGTTTCATTCGAGCACCCACAGATTTTACAAGTGCTGTCACAAGATTTGATTCTTCTGTTAATAGCACCCGCAGAAGGAAGAATGTCATTGCATACCCGCCACCCGAAAACCTTGATTCTTGGAGGTAGCTTGAGGCGCCAAAGCGTGCGCCAAAAAGTCGAGGATGTTGTAGAACTGGAAGTTGGAGCGTCATCCATCTTGATGTTCATTTGGACATGGTAACCCAATTTCACATTGTATTCACCATCCTTAGTTCCATGCCAAATTTGAGTATCACTCGGCCAAGTTCTACAAAGGGGGATGTTGATGATAGACTCCACATCCCCTGGGAGAAAACTTTGTTCAAGCTTTTGAATGTCCCAGCACCCACGATTCACATCAATCAATTCTTTCACTGTTGAGACTTGTGTTGGATTTGGTTTTGGGGAGTACACCTTGAAAGTAGGCAACCTGGGTACCCATTTGTCCTGCCACACATCAACACTCTCCCCATTTCCAATGACCCACCTCATACGTGTTGTAATCAGTGCCCTAGCCCCGCAAATACTTCTCCATGTATAGCTTGGTCGGTGTCTCAAGCCGGCTTCGAGAATATTTCCATCCGGGTAGTACTTGGCTTGGAGAAGCTTTGCAGCCAGCGTGTCCGGGTTTGTGTACAGCCGCCAAACCTGTTTAGCAAGAAGAGCCGTATTGAACTCTTCAATATTTTTGAAACCCATCCCTCCTAGTTATTTGCTAACACAAAGATTCATGGCAGACATCCAATGCAATTTCCTTTCTTGATGTTTTGCTCCCCACCAGTACCTCCAAATGAGCCGCTGGATATCCGCACACAGAGAGCTCAGTAGTTTGAAAATGCTCATGGCATATACTGGGAGAGCTTGTCCAACAGCTTTGATTACCACTTCTCGACCCACCCAAGACAGAAATTTGTCATCCCATTGATTTAACCGCTTCGCAACCATGTCTTTAATAGAAATGAGATCTTTATATCTTGACTGGCCGACACGGATCGGCAACCCTAGGTATTTTTTGTGTGTCTGAACCTCTTGAATTCCTAGGATGTTTGTGATGCGAGTGTATTTCTCTGTGGGCGCTCCTTTGTAGAAAACCGCATCTGTTTATCGAAATTTACTTGCTAACCCGACGCTCTTTCATAGATGTTTAAAAGGCATTTGACCGTAGCCGCTTGCTCCTCGTCTGCCTTACAGAACAAGATAGTATCGTCGGCAAACAATAGATGGGATATTACTGGTGCATTTCTACATATTCGGACACCCTTTAAAGTCCCTGTATCAATCGCATTCCGCAATAAAGCCGATAGACCTTCAGTTATGAGAATAAAAAGAAAGGGTGACAGGGGATCACCTTGTCTCAAGCCTCGTGAAGGAGTGACGAAGCCCAGAGGATTACCATTAATAATGAAAGAGAAAGAAGGGGACTCCACGAAACGCATTACAGTATTCACCCAAATATTGCAAAAGCCCAGTTTGAGTAGCATGTCTCGGAGAAACCTCCATTCCACCCGGTCGAAGGCCTTCTTCATATCAAGCTTGATCGACATATGGCCCGACTTACCAGACTTACAGTGTATGTGGTGGAAAATCTCGTACGCGATGAGAATATTGTCACTGATGAGGTGATCCTTCACAAACCCGCTTTGCTCCTCGGAAATGATGCTCGGAAGGATATCTTTTAGGCAGTTGGCCATAACCTTGTTTGCAATCTTTACAAGAACATTAGCCAAACTAATAAGACGGAAATCAACAACCGAGCTTGGGTTTCGTACCTTTGGGATAAGGGCCACGAGTGTGTGGTTCAACCCCTCCAGGAATGGACCCCCATTCAACAAATCTATGACAGTTGTCGTCACTTCCCCCTATATGATATGCCAATATCGTTGGTAGAAGTAGGGATTAAATCCATCCGGCCCTGGAGACTTCCCAGGATGCATTTGAAAGATTGCGTCTTTGATCTCATCGGGTCTATAAGGGTCAGTGAGTTTGGCATTCATTCCCTCATCAACCCGAGGGTGGATCAAATGTAAAATTTCTTCGGCCCCCTGCACTCCTTCTGTTCGGAATAGACCATCATAATAATCTGTAAATAATCGTTCAAAATCATCTACAGATGTATAGACGTTACCTTGCGAGTCAACCAACTGGCTAATGGTATTTGTTTTCCTTCTTGCTGAAGCTTTGCGATGGAACCACTTTGAGTTACGATCACCATACATCATGAAATCTTTTTTCGCCCTTTGCCACCACATGATCTCCTCCCGTTCTTGAAGCTTACAAAGCTCAGCACGAAGATGTTTTCTTTCTTCCATGGTACTTGCCGAACTCAATTTCTTTTTGATATTCTTTATGCCTTTTTGAACATTACCAAAAGAGTCTCTAGCCCACTGTGTTAATGCCTCCTTACACCGGTCCAGATTCATGAAGCAAGACATACTGGGCCTAATATGTGGGTCATTACTCCAAACTCCTTTCACTACCTCCTCACATGATTCAACTGAGGCCCACATGTTTTCAAAAAAGAAGCACCTTTTGCAAGCGCCTCCATGCTTCCTGGCCGGGCTAAGCTACAAACAGAGTGGAAGATGGTCTGAAACTTCTTCCTCAAGGTGGATAACTTCATAATCTGGAAATAGTGCCATCCACTCTGTAGAAGCCATAAATCTATCGAGGCGTTCTTCCACCGATTCATCACCATCACGCCCGTTCCACCACGTGAATTGATAGCCTTTGAAACCAAGATCAAACAACCCACAAGAAGCAAAAGTATCTTGAAAAGTGTCAAGAGTAGTTTGAGTTTTTGAAGGACCACCAACCTTTTCATAATTGAAGAAAATTTCGTTGTAGTCCCCCCCCCCCCCCTCAACTAGCCATGGTAGCTGAGAGTGTGTTTATAGATCGTCAATCAAAGCACAAGTTTTCAGCTTATTGTGGTTCTGAGGCCATCCATACAAGCCAGTAAAACGCCAAGGAGCACTTCCAACACCCTCTTCTATTATGACGTCTATGTGGTGAAGGGAGTAAGATAACAAAGAGACCTTAATATCTTTCTTCCATAGCAGGGCAAGTCCACCCGAGCGGCCCATACTATCAACATAGAGATTGAAGTAATCTATGAGTTTGCTGCAAATTGGTTTCATCCCAAAAACACTTCTCCTCGTCTCCGACAGAAAGACGATAATTGGCTATGACCTGTGAATGAGTTTCACGAGGTCTGACACTGTCCGAGGGTTGCCAAGCCCCCAGCAGTATACACATAAGAGATTCATTGGCGTAGGCGGAGTTTACTAGCAACTTCCGCATTTGGTGTTTTTTCGCCACTTGTGCCGGAATCCTCTCTAGTGATACGCACTTTCCCACCTACTCCTCCCGAACAGTGTTGCTCCAGTTTTCGCTTAAAAGCTTCGTTCCCAATTTCGACTGCTCTTTCACTATCAATCATCATTTTCTCTCCTTCTGCACTTGATTTGCTCGCATGATGTGGTGTCCGATCTGAGAAGGCTAGACGCTGTTTGACACGAGGGTATTGTGTCTGCCCTTTGAAAGCTAAAAACAAGCGCCTTTCTTCCTGTAGTTCTTGTTCCACATTGCGTCTCTTTGACTTCATGGGAGAAGCCTTAAGCCAGTTGCCATACTGTAAATCATCTGCATGTGTATTCGGATTCACTTCGTCGCACTCCTTCAGAAGGTGTCCTAGCCTGTCGCATCCATGACAAAATTCAGGCAAACGAAGGTATTTGAATCTTACCCATATAGATTTGCCGTCCATCTTTACCATCAATCCATGTCGTAAAGGTTGCGTCACATCAACATCAGCGCAAAAACATAGTGATTTGTCTTCTCCGAACATAGATTCTTGATCGCACCCTACGAAACAGCCTACTTTATCTCCTAAGATCTTTGCAAAGTTCGTCGTCTGGCGTATAGCCGGAACCTCATATGCTTTAATCCAAAACCTAGCAACACGGAAATCAATATCCGAGAATTGCTCCGTGCCTTGCCATTCCCGGATCAATAGGAGCTTCCCATCAAACGACCATGGTCCTTCATTCATCACATACTCCTTATCTACGTGGGCCAAAAATTGAAATAGAAAAAGATTTGTATCCAGTTCTCGCATGACAACCCCTTTAGAAGGTTTCCAGATGTTCTTCATAATAGTTCGCAAAACCCTAGAATTAAATGAATTCCTTGTAAGAAGGTGTCCTACGAGACTCAGTTCAATCTTCTCTACCTTCTCTCAAGAGACCTCTTCCTTAATCTCTACAACTTCCTCCTCCGCCTCCATTAGACGAAGTTTTCCCCAATCAATCTCGCTATTATCCGCCATGATAAAAGGAGACTTCCGCCACAAGAAATCAATCAAAAACCCTACCAGTACTACTGTATACCTCTCACTTGAGGTCTATCCACCAGTCTTATCCGAATGCCGGAAAGACGATCCTTTCTACCTCCGCCTCATTGAAAAACAGGAGACAACAAAACCCTCACAACGGCACCCTAGTGGAGAGAATTAGGATCTCCGTGGAGTATTAACAACCTCGTATTATTGGAAGGAAGGGTTTTGAATAAGAGGTGATTAGCATGAGTTTTAGAATTTTAATAGCACTAGATTTTAGATATTTTTTCCATCATATTAGCATTATCTTTTTTTGTTTATGTTAGCAAGAATGGAATGTATGGAAAATTTAGTGTAGAGAATGATTTAATTATGGAAGTAAGATGATTGCATTTTTAAAAGATATATATAATGGACAAATTTATATCAAAAACATAAATTAATTAGATTAGATTCGTTATATTGTTAGATATTGATAGGCCGCAAGTGCACGGGTAAAATTGTAGCATAAATCAAGGTCGTTCCCACAAGGACTTTTCCTTTCAACGCACTAAACTACCCTCCTAGTTGATCGCTAAGTCGATCCGGTTTTTTGTTTGAAGTAAATAACTCTAAATCTAATCACAATCAAGAACTAAACAAACTAATATTCACACAAACTTTTCTGATTTAATCAAGGTAAAAAGGCGTTCAGGGGATGAAACCTAAGTCAAATAACGAATCAACGATGTGGATTGAACATTCATTTCATTAACTTGCCCAATCAAGGTTCGATAATAGCATAAAACACTTCGCAATGAGATTTTGTCACTAGAGCGAATTGCCAAGACTAACCAAGCACCTACTTTCGTGGTTATTTTGATTTAGTCAAGGTTAAAGATCTAATTATCTCAAGAACCCTAATTAAAACTTCTATGTCTAGATAATTTTAACTAGTTTAATCTAGGTTTTCGGGTAATCAAACTTCTCCTTTCGGTACTTCATTCAACAACCTATTAACTTGCAATTGGTGATCAAGCAAAAGCAATAACAATTCAACTCAAAGACCAAATACATTGAAACAAACAAAATTCATGATAATTCAATCCAACAAAGTCAATTCATCAAGAAACTTCAAAGGTTCATCCCCTAAACTAAAAGAATTACTCACAATTCATGTTTAAAACTACAAAGCAATTGAAATCTATTCTAGAAAGCATATGAAAATCTATGAAAGAATGAGAAATAAACCAAAGGGAAGAACAATCTTGCTAGGAATCAACTATGGAGAACTTTTGCTCCTCCACTTCAAAGTGAATTCAAGATGCTCTTCGATCTTCAATCTTCTCTCAATCTTCAATGGTGGATGGAATATGGATGAAGGATATGATTAGGGCATGGAATGGAAGATGGTGGAATGATGATTGCCTCCATAAACAGCCGGAATCAACATAATATAGGCAAATTGCAACTCAAAACCGCCGAAAATGAAGAGACACGAGAGACACGGACTGTGCCAGGGGTGACACGGACCGTGCTCCATAGTGACACGGACCGTGCCCCCCAGGCACTACCCGTGTCAGCTCCATACACAATTTTCTTCAACTTCTGGTCATAGGCACTACCCGTGCCACTGCTAACTCGGGCCTAGGAGCTCTTTGGGCCTCTGTTTGGGCCTTGGGTGATCCAACTTCTCACTTCTTGGTCCTTTATGCACACAACTTGGATCTACACTTGATTTTTGGCTCGGTTTACATCGATTCTTCACAAATTCCCTACAAAACTCACCAAACTCCAAACCAAGCGTAATATGGGAAATTCAGGTATAAAATAATATAATCAAATCAAATATTCCCCAAATTCTCATCAAAACAACCAAGTTTTCATATATACAAGAAGCACTTATCAAAATCCCCCATGCTTAGTCCTTGCTTGTCCCTAAGCAAGTTCAAACTCAAAAGAAAAGGCAAAGAAAGAAAATGAAAGAAAATAAAAGAAAACGGGACAAAAAGACTCAAAGAACTCAAAGCAAAAATAAAAAGACTCAAAAGCAAAAATTAACAAAAATGAAAAATATTTATTTAATTACAACTGCGCTGAATGGCAATGATAGAGCATTCAATCAACTCAATCTAATCTAAAGTACAGCCCAAGAGTTGAAAAAAAGCCAATTTACACAAGTAAATGAAGACAAATTATTCAAGAATAGTACTCATCAAGTTCAACCAATTACCCTTAATCGCCGAATGAGATAAGAAGGCACGTGTTAAGCATGAAACTAGGTAAGAATGAAGAGCAAACTCACTTTCTGAGAATGTGGAAACACTCCTCTCATGTGTTTAAATATGAAAAATCAATGAAAAATCAATCAAATACTCAAACCAAAGCCACAACCAACCACGTATTTGCTAAGAATCTCAACTCTCCACCGCAATTTGCAAAGCAACAATGACAATCAAGAGGACTTTCAAGGGTTGTAACGGGGCTAGGGTTAAGGGTAAGGAGTGGATAATATTTGGGAAGTGTGGAGC
Organism: Portulaca oleracea; assembly: GCA_029582165.1. Taxonomy (NCBI): domain Eukaryota; kingdom Viridiplantae; phylum Streptophyta; class Magnoliopsida; order Caryophyllales; family Portulacaceae; genus Portulaca; species Portulaca oleracea. The sequence goes on along the minus strand of CM055888.1, from coordinate 32,054,117 downwards.
TAAAAGCCAAAGCTTGAAATTATTTCGCACCAATTCAACATACATACACTCTCACCACTTATAATCAATCCAAAACAAACCCACTATCAATTGGAAACTCGCCTCAAAAACAAAACAAAAGAAACCAAAAGTCAAGCACTTTATTCTCTTTTTTTCTTTTTCCGGAATTCTCCGATTTTTTTCTTTCACTTTTTTTCTGTTTTTTTTCTTTCTAATTTTTTTTTCTTCTTTTTTTCTTTCTTTTTCACCTTTGATTCAAATACACACACAAACAAACAACATCACACTTATATACAACTCACTAGGCAAGTTCCAATTCTACCCAACAACCTCAATGTACATAATTTGGGGAATCAAATCAATATTTACAACTCAAACCAATCCCCATCACAAACCAAACCACCAAAGTAACCATAATCAACCCAACTTCAAACTCAAAACATTTCAAGCAATGGCTTAAGGGTAGGAAATACATAATCGGCCAAGGCTTATAATATGGGTTCAAGAAAAGAAATAGTCAAGGCAAGAAAGGGGCTAACTACGGATTTTCTGATATAATCAGGTGGTCAAGGCTTGCGGGTTCAATTCCTAATGCCTCTATCATCGTGTCAATGTACAACGCATAGCAATTTCAAGGAGATGCAAAGCAAATGAAGGAGGATGGCACAATGGTGAGTCACTCATGGAAATTAGACTAATAAAAATGATTAGTCTTTTCTTTAAGGCTTATGTGGACTCACGGGTAGCGCTCAACAATCATTACCCAGTTTAAAAGATATGCATATGCACAACTCACTCTTAAAATAGTGACAAAAGTAATCGATCTCACTATCCTAGCACAATTCTCACAACATTTAGCTTCACAACTCGTGTCAATTCACAGTCTTTCACAAACGGGCTATACAAGATCAAATCAAGTCAAAAGAAAACTATCTCGCCAAATCCTATATCAAACAGTTTTTTTTCTAACTTTCTAATTTTTCTTGTTTTTTTCAATTTTCAAAGACATTTTACAAGACTAAAGATAAATGTAAGAAAATAAGAAAACGGAAACAACCTACGAAAAGAACAAATTTAAAAAAAAACTACAAGCAAATCTAAAAAAAACAAAGGAAATAAAATCAAAACAAAAGAAATAGACTCAAAATAAGTTACAAATCAAAAATAAAAACGATTCAAAACACACATATCCACAAAAAGTTTACACAAATCCCCCCATGCTTGAATCGAGCATTGTCCGCAATGCGAAACATCACCCGAGAAGCAAAGGAAGAAAACACTAAGAGGTCACAAAGAGGTATCATGGAGGTGGAGGAGGGGGTGGGTTGCATGTATGGTTAAGATGCCAATCACGAACGGATCGCATCAAGGCAAGCATCTCATTTTGACTACGTTCAATCCTACCCTGGGAGTCCCGAAGGGCTTGAAACTCAAGCTTACAGTAGATTTGGAGGTCGTTAAACCTCTCTTCAAGGGTAGGCTCACCATCACCCTCATCACTCTGCTCATCACTGCTACTGTCACCACTCTCTCCATCCTCTCGGACGGCTAGTGGAGCCTCAAAATCGGGCTGGTTTGGGTCCATGGGAGGGAGAAAGAGGATGTTAGGGACATGTTGGATGGACACATGATCATGGGGAAGCCACATCAACTCATTGTTAGGGTACCACCACAAAACAGCAGCCCCGTCCAATGTACACATTTTCATAGAACAAAAGGTCTTAGCATCCAAAAACAAAGGTCAACCAACTAAATATCGCTGATGGTGAGCAGGGTCCCAACCAAAATGTCTCGCTAATACAGTGAGTAGACCCCCCATAACAATATCCCCCTTCCCCAGGCTAGCATGTCTCTCTAAATGAAGAGCAAAAAGGGCAGCGGGGTTAACATCAAGTCGGGCATAATACATCCCCCACAACACAAAAAATTCAGCCTTAGATGCAACATTCATGCTATCACCACGACCAAACATTCCACGGGATAAAATCCGCTGAACAACCCGAAAAGTCGGATTGCGGATGGCAATGCATTTAGATTTGCGAGGGTTATAATCAGTCCTAGTAGTAAGGAACTGCCAAAAGGCTTTGGGGTTCCATACATCATCATCAGGCATCTCTCGCCTCCCTCTATCAGTTATGACAGGCAGTTGAAATATCTCAGCAAATTCAACCAAAGTGAGGTAATGGGTCTCCTCATTGATGTTAAAGCTAATCAAACCGTCCCTAGTAGTCAAGTCTACTTCGAAAGTGCTAAGCACCTCCAAGGTCAGGTTGCGAAAGGTAGGTTCTCTCATCCGAGCAAAACGCAACAGGCCACAACGATTTAACAACCATTCCACATCAGTTAACATGCCAATCGCAGCCAAAAAAGGTTCATGCATATATCTAGTGGCTACGACTTTACGCTTGCTCAAAGCAAGGTAACGGTCATACATTTCACCTTCAAGATTGAATGGATTGTTACCTCGATTAGGCCGTGACGAGCGCGCACCTTTGTCCTTCCCTTTGCCTCCATCAGCTTTCCGCCTCTTAGAAGACGGTTCCTCTTGAACTGGACCTTTACCCCTAGCCATCCTTCGATAACAAAGGGTTACAACAATGTTAGTTATATACAAAAGCGCAAAAGACTCAAAATGGATGGTGGAGTTAGTTTTTACAAACCATCATTGACTCAAAAACATAACAAAGAAACACGAAACTTAGACTCCTAAGACAAAAATCTAACAAATAGGTAAGCTAAAACAATATGTACATCCTAGCAAACCAAACAAACCAAACTCAAAATCAACACTACTTAAAAACACTACAAAGGTGAATACCCAACTATATACAAATCACCACCATGACTAAACTAAGCTAAAACTAAAGCAAGAAATAAGTTAACTATACACAATGACTAAATTACTACCACCAAAGACTCAACGTATCTACAATCAACCAAACAACCACACTAAAATTTGAGACACATCACAACAAATTCACAATCAAACCCAAAGCATTCAAATTAGTCTCCAATCAATTCAACCAAAACTAAGTTGAACAATTCACACCAAAATAGCAATAGGGTTCGAATTAACCTTAGTAATTGAATTGGGCATCAACCAAACCAAAACAAACCAATTAAGCACAAGAAACCCTAAATTCAAAAACCAAAACAAAGTATCTCAAAAATCAGCAAATTAAACAAAGAAAACTAAAAAGAAACAAGAATCAAACCTTGTACAAGAGAAATTGAGAAGAAAAAGAAGAGGTTGGAGAGATTAGGGTTTGGGAGTGAAGTGTGGTTGTTGCGTGGTGTGCGAGGGGGCGCTGCTACGAAGCGTGCGTGCGCTGTGGCGAGGGCGAGTGCGTGGAAAGTGGTGTGGAGTGCTGTGCGAAGATTTGTTGGGCGAGCGTGGTGGGGTGGCGAGCAAGAGGAAGAGCAAGAGGAAGGGCTGGGCGCACGGCTGAGCAACGAGCGAGAGTAATGGGGACGAGGGGCACGGCTGAGATTTGTGTAAAGGCACGGACCAAATAAAAGAGGGAAAGAAGACTGGTTTTTTTTTTTAGGAAATTCGATGCAGACACGGACCGTGCCCCTTTACCTACTGATTTGCTGCACTCTCTGGAGGGGCGCACGGACCGTGCCTCATCTGGCACTACCCGTGCCTCCTCCCCTTCACCTTGTAGGTCTTGAAATCAAACCCCACAACTCTCCCAACTCTCAATTATGCATTTTTTTTCTTGAATTTCTCTCACTTTTTTTACAACCCATCCTTCTCCACACAAATTCTTTTCACTCATTTATTTTCCAACTCACTCACTTTTATTTTTCCACTCACTCTCAATCTCTTTTTATTCTCTTTTTTTCTTTTTTTCTCTTCTTTTTTTTCATTTCCCTAAAACTAATACCTCCAAAAATAAAAATAAAATAGAAACCCTAGAAAAATCCTAGAAAAAGGAAAATAAAAGGAGAGAAATGTCTAATAACCCTAGAAAAATCAAAATAATATTAAAGAAAAAGCCTAAAAATTCTAGAAAATAGGGAAAAACCTAGTAATATCAAAATAAAAAGAAGAAAAATGAGGAAAAATTTTAGAAAATCCTAAAAAATGAAAATAAAATCTAAAAAGCTTGGGTTGCCTCCCAAGAAGCGCTTATTTACCGTCCTAAGCTTGACCAAGTACCTCTCAAACCGCACCGGGAGCGGTGAGGTTGAAGTGTTGGCGATCTTCTAGAGGTTGACCAACCAAATAGGGCTTAAGTCTATGCCCATTGACTGTGAATGGCTCGGAATCGCCCCCACAAATCTCAATCGCACCATGGGGGAAAACCTTCAAAACCCGGAAAGGACCCGACCATCGGGACTTAAGCTTGCCCGGAAAGAATTTCAACCTTGAGTTGAACAACAACACTTGGTCTCCTTCTTCAAACCTCTTCTTGAAAATATGCTTGTCATGCCATCTCTTAGTCTTCTCCTTGTACAACTTGGCACTATCATAAGCCTCCAACCTCAATTCATCAAGTTCTTGAAGTTGTAACATCCTCTTTTCTCCAACCTTTGCAAGATCGATGTTAAGAGTTTGAACGGCCCAAAAAGCTTTGTGTTCCAACTCAACCGGCAAATGACATGCTTTTCCATAAACTAACCGGTACGGAGTGGTTCCCAATGGAGTCTTGTATGCGGTCCGGTAGGCCCACAATGCATCATCTAACTTAAGAGACCAATCCTTCCTTGAATGGTTGACCGTCTTCTCCAAAATGCTCTTGATTTCCTGATTAGAAAGCTCCACTTGGCCACTAGTTTGGGGATGATATGGTGTAGCAACTCGATGTGTCACCCCATACTTGGCTAGAAGAGCATCAAGAGGCCGATTGCAAAAATGAGTGCCATTGTCGCTCAACAAGGCCCTTGGAGTTCCAAATCTTGCAAAGATCTTCTTGAGGAACTTAATCACCACCTTGGAATCATTGGTAGGTGTTGCAATTGCCTCAACCCACTTCGAGACATAATCGACCGCCACCAATATGTAGAGGTTGTTGTGAGAAGGAGGGAAGGGACCCATGAAGTCTATCCCCCCACACATCAAAGAGTTCCACCTTTAAAATGTAATATTGGGGCATCTCATTCCTCTTGGAAATACTCCCGGATCTTTGGCACTTGTCACATGAGAGCACAAAACTTCTCACATCCTTGGAGAGTGTAGGCCAATAGAACCCGGCTTGGAGCACCTTTGCAACAGTCTTGTAGGTGCTAAAATGACCACCACAAGTAGTGGCATGACAATGGTGGAGCACACTTTGAACTTCATCTTCCGGCAAGCATCTTCTATACACCCCATCCCCACAAAGCTTGTAAAGTAGAGGCTCCTCCCAAACATATCTCCTTAACTCGGAAAGAAACCTCTTCTTTTGTTGCCATGACATCTCCGGGGGAAGTACACCACTAACAATGAAGTTCACTATATCCGCATACCAAGGGGTGACTTGATGAGCAAGAACAAAGAGTTGTTCATGTGGGAAGGAATCATCAATGGGAATATCATCATCGCTTTGAGCCTCAAGTTGCAATCTCGAAAGATGATCGGCCACCACATTTTGCAATCCCGGTTTGTCTCGGATCTCGAGGTCAAACTCTTGGAGTAAGAGGACCCATCGAATGAGGCGAGGCTTAGAATCCGCCTTAGTCAAGAGGTGTCGTAGAGCAGCATGATCCGTGAAAACAATCACCTTGGAATTGATCAAATAGGAGCGGAATTTATCCAAAGCGAAGACAACCGCTAAGAACCCTTTCTCGGTGGTGGCATAATTAACTTGAGCTCCATCCAACGTCTTGCTTGCATAGTAAATCACATAGGGCTTGTTGTCCTTCCTTTGCCCCAAAACAACCCCCACCGCATGATCGCTTGCGTCGCACATCACTTCAAACGGCAAATCCCAATCCGGTGCTTGTACGATGGGAGCGGTGACCAAAGCTTCCTTCAACCTGAGAAAAGCACTCAAACACTCTTCATTAAAGTCAAAGGGCACATCTTTGATGAGCAATTGGGTGAGAGGTTTTGCAATTTTTGAAAAATCTTTTATGAACCGCCGGTAAAAACCAACATGTCCAAAAAAACTCCTTACACCCTTTACAGAATTTGGTGGCGGCAATTTTTCAATCACCTCCACCTTTGCTCTATCAACTTCAATGCCCTTAGATGAAACAACATGACCAAGAACTACCCCCTCTTGCACCATAAAATGGCACTTTTCCCAATTCGAGACCAAGTTAACTTCTTCACATCGATTTAGTACCTTTTTCAAATTATTTAAATAATGTTCAAATGAGGTGCCATAAACTGAAAAATCATCCATAAAAACCTCAATTATGTCCTCTATAAATTGGGAGAATATAGCCATCATGCATCTTTGAAAAGTAGCGGGTGCATTACACAACCCTAAAGGCATTCTCCGATATGCAAAAGTTCCACAAGGACAAGTAAAAGTGGTTTTCTCTTGGTCTTTTGGGTGAATTGGGATTTGGAAAAATCCGGAATAGCCATCTAGGTAGCAAAAATGGGAATTCTTTGCAAGTCTCTCTAGCATTTGGTCTACAAAAGGAAGGGGAAAGTGGTCCTTCAAAGTGGCTTTGTTCAATTTCCTATAGTCAATACACATTCGCCAACCCGTTACAGTTCTAGTGGGGATCAATTCATTTTTATCATTTTTCACAATAGTCATTCCCCCCTTTTTAGGCACAACATAGACCGGGCTTACCCACTCACTATCAGAGATAGGGTAGATAATACCGGCCTTCAGCAGTTTCAAAACCTCTTTTTTCACAACCTCTTTCATGGTGGGGTTAAGCCTCCTTTGATGCACAATGGATGGCTTATGATTTTCCTCCATGAGGATGCGATGCATGCAAAACGAAGGGTGAATTCCCTTTAGGTCATCAAGAGTGTATCCTATGGCATTGCGATGCAATCTTAAAACTTCCAACAAAGCAGAATTTTCAGATTTGTTTAAGTTAGCATTCACAATGACAGGATATGTAGAATTAGGACCTAGAAACTCATACTTCAAAGAAGATGGAAGAGGCTTCAATTCCACTTCTGGAGCCTTTTTCACAGCATGTGTAGGCTCTTCTTCCTCCTCCAGCTTCTCAATCTTGGCAAACCCTAGTGGAAATGGTGGGGATGTTCCCAACAACTCAGCACAAATTGCAACCTCGGGGTTGTCATCCTGCAAATAGTCACAAAACAGCAAACATAGCTCAAGTGGATCATCACTTGGCCAATAGTTAGTCTCATGTTCCCTAACTATTCCCTCAATCGAATCAATGAAGTTGCAATCATCGGAAATAGAAGGAAATTTGGAAGCTTTATTCACATTAAACTCAATCTTATCACTTCCCACATCAAAAGTCATCTTGCCATTTTTCACATCAACACAACACCCCGAAGTGGCCAAGAAAGGCCTTCTAAGAATGATTGGGGTGCGCAAATCCTCATGCATATCAAGTATCACAAAGTCAACAGGCACAAAGATGTCACCCACCTTGATAGGGACATCCTCAAGTATACCCAAGGGGTATTTCACAGAACGGTCAGCAAGTTGTAGGGACATGGTAGTGGGTTTCAGCTCACTCATACCAAGTTTTTGAGACAAAGAAAGGGGCATCAAGTTCACACTTGACCCCAAATCACACAAAGCACGATCAATGAAAATGTTCCCTACAACACATGGAATGGTGAAGCTACCGGGATCCTTAAGCTTAGGAGGAAGCTTGTTTTGGATCGCGGTGCTACAATGGTCAGTCAAAGCCATTGTCTCATGCTCTTCTAGCTTTCTCTTGTTGCTTAAAATTTCTTTCAAAAATTTTGCATAGGCGGGCATTTGAGACAAGGCCTCGGTGAATGGTATGCTAATCTCGAGCTTCTTGATGACCTCCAAGAACTTCCCAAATTGTTTGTCAAGTTTAGCCCTAGCCAATCTTTGAGGGAAAGGCACGGGCGGAGTAAAAATCCTTCGGGGAGTTTTCGGTGGGTCATTGAGAGGCTCTTTCTCCTTTTGCACATCAGCATTAATCACAGAATCTTTGGAGGGCGGAGACACCTCCTCATCAACCACAATATTCTCAGCATCAATCACATCATTTTCAACATCTTTAGGCAAATCAATCACCACATGCTCAATCCTAGGATCTTTAGGCCCCTCCAATTGTGTCCCACTCCTCAAGGTTATAGCTTGGCAGTGTTCCTTAGGGTTAGGTTCGGGCTTTCCGGGAAGTATTCCCGGAGGGGTAGTGGAGGTAGTAGCTTGAATGGCAATTTGATTCTCAAGCATTTGAGTATGGATGCTCATAAGGTCAACTTTAGTAGCTAAGGCCTTAATCATTTCATCTTGTCTTTGTTGATGCTCAAGTTGCCATTGTTGGTGTTGTTGTTGAGACAACATCAAAGCTTGTATCATGGTCTCTAGGTTAGGCTTTTGGGGAGCTTGTGGTGGAGGTGCTTGGGGTTGTCTTTGTCCTTGGGGTTGACCCATTTGGTTATTATTCCGGTAAGAAAAGTTCGGGTGGAACCTAAAGTCGGGATTGTAAGTATTGGAAAAAGGGTTACCAACATAGTTAACCACTTCGGTCGATTCATTGCTAACCAACCCACTAGGACAATTCAAGGTCTCATGCTTATATGATTGACACGACGCACATGGTTAGGGAGGGGGAGCATTCACATTCAACAAATCCATCTTCTTAGTCATGGCATCCAACTTAACATTCAACATAGAAATAGCATCAACTTCATACTTACCTCCCGTCCTCTTGGAACGGGGCTTTGATCACTGATAGCTATTGATCGCCATCTCCACAATCAAATTTTGGAGTTCCGCCACTGTCTTGGACATGATGTTGCCTCCCGCCGCCGCCAAGATGTTGGCCCTCAAGTTGTCATCCACCCCGTTGTAGAAGGCTTGTATCGGGACCCATGGTTCTAAACCATGGTGGGGGCATTGACGTAAGAGGTCCTTGAACCTCTCCCATGCTTCATAGAGGGACTCATCCGGCTCTTGGACAAATGTTGAGATTTGATTTCGGAGGCTCGTCAACTTGCTAGGAGGAAAATACTTCGCCAAGAATAAGCTAGCAAGTTGGTCAAAAGTGGTGATGGCAGAGCTTGATGGAAGAGCGTCCAACCACTCCCAAACCTTCCCTTCAAGTGAGAAAGGAAACAATCGCAGCTTGATTGCATCGGGCGTTGCACCATTTGCCTTAAAAGTCTCACATGCTTGGTTGAATAGGCGAAGGTGCCGGTTGGGATCTTCATTGGGGAGGCCATGGAATGGATTGGCCTTCACCAAATTGATGAGTGAACTCCTCAGCTCGAAATCATCAGCGGCCACTCTTGCAAGATTAATGGCGGAGGGTTGATTTGTGACATTTGGCATCACATAGGAGCCAAGCGTGATTCTAGGCTCTTCGCCACCGCCGCCGCCGCCACCGCCACCACCGGACATGGTGTTCTTTCACTTGGAGTTCTCTTCTTGTCTTCTCCGGGCGTGCTCTAACTTTTGCTTCTTTCACCGGGAGCGAAAGGTTCTTTCGATTTCAGGATCAAACTCAAAAAGTGGAGCCTTTTGCATGCACGTAGAGTAAACCTGGCAAGACAAAAACCAAAACACCAAAGAAAATCAAATCAGAAAATAAATGACTTAGGCAACCTTAGGGTATTCGTTCAGTGGCTGGCTAGGGACAAAGTCCCCAGCAACGGCGCCAAAAACTTGATAGGCCGCAAGTGCACGGGTAAAATTGTAGCATAAATCAAGGTCGTTCCCACAAGGACTTTTCCTTTCAACGCACTGAACTAGCCTCCTAGTTGATCGCTTAGTCGATCCGTTTTTTTATTTGAAGTAACTAATTCTAAATCTAATCACAATCAAGAACTAAACAAACTAATATTCACATAAACTTTTCTGATTTAATCAAGGTAAAAAGGCGTTCAGGGGATGAAATTTAAGTCAAATAACGAATCAACGATGTGGATTGAGCATTCATTTCATTAACTTGCGCAATCGAGGTTCGATAATAGAATAAAACACTTCGCAATGAGATTTTGTCACTAGAGCGAATTGCCAAGACTAACCAAGCACCTACTTTCGTGGTTATTTCGATTTAGTCAAGGTTAAAGATCTAATTATCTTAAGAACCCTAATTAAAACTTCTATGTCCAGATAATTTTAACTAGTTTAATCTAGGTTTTCGGGTAATCAAACTTCTCCTTTCGGTACTTCATTCAATAACCTATTAACTTGCAATTGGTGATCAAGCAAAAGCAATAATAATTCAACTCAAAGACCAAATACATTGAAACAAACTAAATTCATGATAATTCAATCCAACAAAGTCAATTCATCAAGCAACTTCAAAGGTTCATCCCCTAAACTAAAAGAACTACTCACAATTCATGTTTAAAACTACAAAGCAATTGAAATATATTCTAGAAAGCATATGAAAATCTATGAGAGAATGAGAAATAAACCAAAGGGAAGAACAATCTTGCTAGGAATCAACTATGGAGAACTTTTGCTCCTCCACTTCAAAGTGAATTCAAGATGCTCTTCGATCTTTAATCTTCTCTCAATCTTCAATGGTGGATGGAATATGGATGAAGGATATGATTAGGGCATGGAATGGAAGATGGTGGAATGATGATTGCATCCATAAACAGCCGGAATCAACATAATATAGGCAAATTGCAACTCAAAACCGCCGAAAATGAAGGGACACGAGAGACACGGACCGTGCCAGGGGTGACACGGACCGTGCTCCATAGTGACACGGACCGTGCCCCCCAGGCACTACCCGTGTCAGCTCCATACACAATTTTCTTCAACTTCTGGTCATAGGCACTACCCGTGCCACTGCAAACACCACCCGCATCGCTAACTTTCGGAGCTCTTTGGGCCTCTGTTTGGGCCTTGGGTAATCCAACTTCTCACTTCTTGGTCCTTTATGCACACAACTTGGATCTACACTTGATTTTTTGCTCGGTTTACATCGATTCTTCACAAATTCCCTACAAAACTTACCAAACTCCAAACCAAGCGTAATATGGGAAATTCGGGTATAAAATAATATAATCAATTCAAATATTCCCCAAATTCTCATCAAAACAACCAAGTTTTCATATATACAAGAAGCACTTATCAGATATAAATAACTATTAACCATCACCCTCAGGGCGACAATTAGTTAAATTGTTTATCTATTATCTACCAACTCATTTATTCAGGGCCAAAATAAGCGTATAACCTATTAGGTGTTGATTGATTTCCATATTACTGAGATTTACTACATATCATAAGATGGTATTGACAATAATTATTATTTAAGACCCAAATCAAAACTTTTATTTCCCTCCTAAAATCCAAAATTTAAAAAAAAAAAACTTAAACAATAAATGGTAAACAGTATACATGTTACCTATTAACCATTTAATTTATTAAGCGGGTTATATGTATCTTTTTTCATGTCAACATTCGCAACTCTAATTTAACTCAATTATTTAAACAAGTTTATCGTGTCAACCCATTTAATATAAGAGGTTGAAAATATGTACCCAAATTACCTGCTTAACTTCCTGTCGGTTTCGGATCGGTAATCGTGTTGGATCAACTTTTCTAAGCTCTGTGTATAACCTTTAATTTTATTACCTATGAGAGTTTTTTTACTCTTATGTTTATCATAATTATGATTCTTCATTTTACATACTTTAAATGATGACATATTGATTAAATCTTTGCTTTGAAATCAAAAATTTATAAGATAAATGGTTTTGAACAAATTTAATCATTAATTTTGAATTATCTCATTATAATTGATAAGATTTTTGTTTTATTTTTACTATGTAATATTAATTTTATATATTGTGAAATAAATTTGAATATTCATTTTTTCTTACGACATAATAAAAGATAAAAGGAAATTTTAATTATCTAATCATTAAAAACACACCAAGTATTGAGATTGCGAATTACATTGTATTACTTATTTTTTGCAACAAAAATGTTGGAAATTTTAATAGTCGAAAGGAGGTGAACAGAATTGCTACAAGCTCAAATGGGTTGGAAAGGAAAAAAAAACTATAAAATGTTGGAAGTTAATAATTTCAACTCAAAAAATTTTGTTGGAGATTAGTAATTTCATCAGACTTTACCTAGTACACCTAATTAAATTAAATGGTTAATTCAAATAACAGATGATAAAATAGATAACCTGAATAATTAAGAATGTGAACAGAGGTAGTGTTAGCTAAGCTGATAGCATTTTTTTCCCCGGAATTTGCTCTAGAGTTTGAAATTTCTTTTGGAATTTGCTTCTAGGGGTTTGTTTTTTTTGGGGGGGGGGGGTGATGTGATTGTCCACAAGAGGATGGATGACAATGAGGGGCTTGTGTGTGGGGTAAGCAATATCGGGATTACGCCTAAAATTTATGATCTAGTCTCAGATCCATTTTCAACTGAATCCTAAGATCAAGGTCTAGTCTCGCATTTCCAACTAAATCTTAGAATGAGGATTTGATCCCTGATCCACCAGTTTTGAATCCATAACTGGGCATCCGGTTGGAAAAACTAACGCTTGTTGAATTCAGTTAAAATAGTAGCATTCGGTCCAAAACAATGATTTTGTCAAATTTCAATCATAACAGGCTTGAAACTTGAGAGGATTTAGATTTGTGGATGAGTGTGTGGACAAGGATTGAGATTTGAAAGGGACATTCGGGCGGGTGAGGGCGTGAGACAATGAGAGGATTGAGACCTAAGAGGTTGGCGTTTAAGTAACTTAGCATTAGAGTTCATTGTTTCTCTTTTCGTATTATTGTGTGACCACATAGGCTTAGATGATGGATAAACACTGGTGAGTGGGCATTGGGCAGAGTGCAAACTTTATATAAGGATTAGGAATAATTTAGTTTTTATATTAATAGTCATAAAATATTTGTATGGATCCTAGATGTCGGGTCCAGTTTTAGATTGATGAGGGGGTAGTAGTAACTAAATATTTGGAGCATTTTGATAGTGAAATTTAGAGATTAATGTGCTTAATTGATCTTTTATGTCTTTATTTCACTATCTTAACTGAGTTCTTGGTGTTTTGTTCAATTTGTACAGATTAGTGATATGAACTCCAAAGTTCACATCCACTACTTGATTCATCATTGAAATATCTTTCCGATGATATATTATAATGTCAATTCCGAGTTGAGATGAAGAAATTATGAGTGAGATAGCAGAAAGTGTGTGAAAGCTTATATATGTCCACTCTTTTGGTCACCATTTTTGCCAAACATATGCTATCACTTTGAGGCTTATGCCAATGAAAAGTAGACTCCTAGAATTTCTAAAAAGTCAAGAACCAAGTCAATTGGACATCGGACAAAGGAGATATGGTCGAAACAAGATGACCTAGAAAATTCCAGAGCCTACACGGTCCGTGTTGGCCTCCAGACAGCTCAATTTCCTCAGAAATCATCAACACGACTCGTGTTGAAGTTGATACGGGTCGTGTTGACCTGGCACAGATCGTGTTACATCCTGTTTATTGCATTTTGTCGTTTCAAGTCCCATAATTGCTATATAATCAATGGATTCGGCTGTTTCATTCTTCATCCACCTTCATCCACCATCATTCACCACCATCCATTCCTTTCATACCATCTCCTCCATCTCTACCATCATCCATGTCCCATAATCCCACAATAATCAAGAGTTAGAGAGCGAATTGAAGATTAAAGATTGCTCAAGATAGATTCGGTGTTGGAGGAGTAAAATTCTACAAGTGCCAAATTCTTTCAAGGGTTTTCTGCACATCTTTGGTTGTTTCTTCATCCTTAGATTTCTATGCTTTCTAGAGTATAATTTACATGTGTTTGTAGTTTAGACATGATTAGTGAGTGGTTTTCCTCTTGCTTGGGGGATAAACCCTAGTTGTTTTGATGGATTGAATATTGTTGGATTAAACATGTTTTGAATCTGATTTAGATGCATTTTTATTCAACCTATGAATATGTATGTCATTTAGGCCTGTCAATTCGGTCGGGCGGGCGGTTTCAGATCAGTCGTATATCGAGCTCGGGTAAATACGGGTCGGGTATATTTCGGGTTCGGGAAAATACGGGCAGTGTATTTCAGTTTCGGGTCAACCCAACGGGTTATGATTGCGACCTTTCTCCGTTTTATCTTTTTCAAAAATGGTCTCTAAATACTACTTTTAGTACAATATACATAATAAACGGGTTATGATTGCGACCTTTTTCCGTTTTATCTTTTTCAAAAATGGTCTCTAAATACTACTTTTAGTACAATATACATAATAAAATATGATTATCTTCTAATAACGATAGATTATTGTAACTATTTTAACTTAAATAAGAGAAATAACAAATAAATAAGTTGCGCTTATAGTTTAATAGTTAAACATTCCAATAAAAAGTCACAAATTTTAATAAAATCCAACTTAAAAAGTTAAACTTTCGGGTCAAACGGGCGGGTCGGGTTTGACCCGCTAATTTTCGGGTTTGGTGTACTTCGGGTTTGGTTGAAAAAATCATGTTCAAAACCCAGAAATTTCGGGCAGGTTCGGATCAAGTTATCGGGTCGGGTCAGAAATTGTCAGGTCTAATGTCATTAGACCTGTCAATTCAGTCGCCGCGGGCGGGTTTCGGGTCGGTCATATATCGGGTTTGGGTAAATACGGGTCGAACGTATTTCGAGTTCGGGTAAATACGGGCGGTGTATTTCGGTTTCCGGTCACCCCAACGGGTTATGACTGCGATCTTTTTCCGTTTTTTCTTTTTAAAAAATGGTCTCTAAATACTACTTTTTGTACAATATACATAATAAAATATGATTATCTTCTAACAACGATAGATTATTATAACTATTTTAACTTAAATTAGAGAAATAACAAATAAATAAGTTGCGCTTATAGTTTAATAATTAAAAATTTCAATGAAAAGTCACAAATTTTAATAAAGTTAAACTTAAAAAGTTAATTTTTCGGGTCAAACGGGCGGGTCGGGTTTGACCCACTAATTTTCGTGTTCGGTATAGTTGGGTTTAATTGAAAAAATCGTGTTCAAAACTCAGAAATTTCAGGCGGGTTCGGGGCCGGTTATCGGGTCGAGTCAAAAAATGTTAGGTCTATATGTCATTGCTTTTACTTGATCACCATTAGCATAGTTGTAAATTCTTGAATGAAGCATGGAAAGTGACGTATATTCATCATACGTTAGTCTCACACTTAGGGATCCAAGGTCCTTGGAGGATGCATTGGGGTCAAATGGGTACAAGGACGTCACTTAGTCCAGCCATGAAATCAAGAACACAAATAATTTAGAATTTCATTCATCCCGAATGATACCTATTCTATTTGTGTCAATATCTCAAAATTGAGACTTCTCCACCACTTTTGCCCTAGGAGACTTTTGTAGATTGGTGAATGATCTTTCCAAAATGTCCAAGATCAATCAATTTGGAGTTCATTTGCATCCTACATAGCCTGTGCAATCAGACCCTGCGTTAAGGACATCAATTCTGGATCAACTTGTCTTTTGGTGTTTTAGCAAGGGCAAATCAGTATTTTCACATGGTAATCGATTTTCCCTATTATTTTGACATCAAGGAGGCAGCCCAGCTTATTGCAATTGTATTGAATCAAGCAAGTAGGAGGTGGCAACCTTGAATGGAGCTAAGTGTCATGGATAGTCCAATGGGAAAGCACCATGAAGCTCAATCTGATTGGCCCTATTTGCCACCCTCTTGGAAGAATACTCCCATCTAAAGCATTGTATTAGTTTGCTTCTGATGTATTAGTGTTAATTAAGTTAGATTAGAGGTTACTTCATGATTAGGAAACTTCTAATTACTTAGTTTAGTACAGCTGGTTGGTGTGCTAGCTTGCTTGCCTTTCATTTTTCCAGCCGTGTATTTATACTCTTGTATTAGTTTCAGCTTCACACATGATGTTTATGAAATAGAGTGAGCCTAGAGCTTTCCTTATTTGTGAGTAACTAATAACTCTCAATATTTCTACTCCAGTATCTTGATTTTGCTAATCAAGTGGTGTTGTGTAGAGCTTGATTTCAATCTTTTGGTGGTGTGTCTGTATCCAAAAGAAATATTCAAGTACCAGCCCTTGTGAGAATTGATTGTGGCGTGGCTGTATCAATTGAAACTCACTTGTTCTATCTTGTGTTTGTGATTCGTGGTGTGTCTGTATCGGATACCAAACACTTGTTCTATCTTTATTTTCATTAGTTTTTCTTTCCTTTATGCTTGAATCATTCATCTGATTTGGTTTGAGTATCAAACGAATTGGAGCTGTTTCAAATGGTGTGTATTTGCTAGTCAATCCGCTTCATTTCCAAAAGATCGCTGCGAAAGACATTATGCGATTATCGACCCTAAAAGTTGTCTAAATTGGTGAAATTCGTGTTTAGTCCGTTTTGTTTGTTTCGTTAGCAACTTCGGTTTGTCTCCTGAACGATTTTATTTGTTTGATTTCATCCTAGAATTATTGCTTTCGTAGTTAGAAGTAGTTTTGTTAAAAAAACCATCTCAAAACCCGATCAATTTAGCAAATCAATTAGAGGGTTAGTTTGGTGTGTTGTTGAGCAAGTCACCGTAGGAACGACCTTGATACATGCTACATCTACAACCGTGCACTTGCGGCGTATTATGAATCCAATATGCTATAATCCTATCCTAGATCTAATTACAATTGGATCCTAATTTATGAATCTAGTCCTAAATCCAGACAAATAGAATATGAATTTAGATCCACTAAATCCAACTGATTCTAAACTTGGATCCGAATACATGATTTTTCTGCTCACCCCATTGGATAGTAGATACCCATCAATGTAAAGTACTCAGTCTATGCTGCATTATTTTCTCTCTTTTTTATTTTATTTTTTTAAATTATATTGGGATCCCTCCTACCCCCCACCAAACAAAGGTCAGCCAGGCATCAACAAGTAACAAAAAAACAATCAAAGCAAGCAGCACAAAAAAACATTAAAAAAAAAAGGATAATGCAACTACTGAGTGACAGTGTTGCTACAAGGACAATTAGGTCCTTTCACCCTGTCCTCTCCCTCTTTAAATCTGCTCGTCCACAATTGATCGAACACCTTGTGTGCACTCCCTCACTCTCATTTCCTCCCCACCATAACCATTTCTCATCTCTTTCTGCCGCAAACCCATCTCCATTTTCATCCATGGAGCCCGTAAAGGCGTGGGGAAACTCCAGCCTGGAGGAGGTCGACCCTGAAATCCACGACCTTATCGAGAAGGAAAAGCGTCGTCAATGTCGTGGCATCGAGCTCATCGCCTCTGAAAACTTCACCTCCTTCGCTGTGATCGAAGCCCTTGGATCCGCCCTCACCAACAAATACTCCGAGGGTATGCCCGGTAACCGCTACTACGGTGGCAACGAGTACATCGACGAGATCGAGAATCTCTGTCGTTCTCGTGCATTGGAGTGTTTCCGTCTCGACCCATCTCAATGGGGTGTCAATGTCCAGCCATACTCCGGCAGTCCAGCTAACTTTGCTGCCTACACGGCTGTGTTGAACCCCCATGATCGGATCATGGGTCTCGATCTCCCCTCTGGGGGACACTTGACACACGGTTACTACACTTCTGGTGGCAAGAAGATCTCTGCAACCTCCATTTACTTTGAAAGTTTGCCATACAAGGTCAACTCTGAAACTGGGTACATTGATTATGACAAGCTCGAGGAGAAGGCCATGGATTTCAGGCCTAAGATGATTATTTGTGGTGGTAGCGCATACCCCAGAGACTGGGATTATGCCAAATTCAGGGCTGTTGCCGACAAGTGTGGAGCACTTTTGCTCTGTGATATGGCTCACATCAGTGGCCTTGTCGCTGCTCAGGTATAAATTTTTATTTATTCCTATCTATCATTTTTGTTCTAGCCTTTTATTTAATTTACTTTGATCTGGGTTGCTTTGATGTCGGTCGGGAACAAGATTGATTTTTAGATCCGAGTTTCTGGTGCTAGGATCTGTGTTTTTATATTGTTCTTATACACTTATTAAATAAAAAATGATGTAGATCTATCTAGCGTGGCTACTGGTCTTAATTAGTAGGGTAACAGTGTGATTAGTAGGCTAACTTGATGGATCTATAATATTCACGTTGTAAATATGATCATTTATCATGATTAGGAGTTATGAGTAGGAATTTTGACAGAGTTGTTGTATTTTGGATTTGGATGTGAGTTATATATACAGGGGCTTCCTTTTTCCTCCCTCGAAACTTGAATGGTACATATAAAGCTCAAAATTTTGTTGCGTTTCTTTGCACGAAGTTCTGTAACTGAAACTATTCAATTACGATCCGTTTTCTAGAATGGAAACCATACTTCCCATTTTAGAAAGAGTTTTAGAGGGACATTCTTGGAGTGAAGTTCAGTCTTTTGAGCTTCATCCTCTAGGGGAGGTTCTTAACTTCTCATTGTTAAATTATCCCTAGTGCTAATGTTTCAAAGGGATATTGGCTGAATGTAAATCTGTGAGCAGGGCTATGGATAATGTATTATTTGAATGAATTGGGTAATTGTTAGGCTAAGTGTTGATTAAATGTTGTGAGCAGGAAGCTGCGAGTCCGTTCGAGTACTGTGACATTGTGACAACGACGACTCACAAGAGTCTTAGGGGTCCGAGGGCGGGCATGATCTTTTACCGCAAGGGTCCGAAACCACCAAAGAAGGGACAGCCAGAAGGTGCAGTGTATGACTTTGAAGACAAGATCAACTTTGCTGTTTTCCCTTCCCTACAGGGTGGTCCTCACAACCACCAAATCGGTGCCTTGGCTGTTGCTCTCAAGCAAGCCATGTCACCTGGCTTCAAGGCCTATGCTAAGCAAGTTAGAGCCAATGCTGTTGCCATTGGTAACTATTTGATGAGCAAAGGATACAAGCTTGTCACTGGTGGTACCGAGAACCACCTCGTCCTTTGGGATCTTCGCCCTCTTGGATTGACAGGTAACGAGTCTTGTAAACTATTACTTGTTAGTGATAACATTGCAAGTAGCTTTTGCCCTGCTTGATTGTGGGATTTCCTTTCCCGACGTTCAACTTCTGAATTGAAGTAACAATTTGGTTCAAGATTCATCCAAAAATTCATTTGGTTATTTTGCCAGTGCTGATTTTGTCACAATGTTCCTGCAGGAAACAAGGTGGAGAAACTCTGTGACCTGTGCAACATTACTGTTAACAAGAATGCTGTGTTTGGTGACAGCAGTGCCTTGGCTCCTGGAGGTGTTAGAATTGGTATGCATTCTTTTGCCTTCATCAGATCAAGTTGACCAATTCAGAATGACCTTTCTCGCCCTTGTTGATGGATATGCATTGTAATTTAATTAATCATTTGGAGAATTGGTCCAAATTTGAATGATTTATCATTGCATCCATGAATTAGGCTAAATTTGAATGGTAAATGAACTGACGTAATAATCTAGCATTGCATCCATGAATTTTGATGTGACCTATATTTAATGTAAACGTTACCAATAGTTTAGGTTGATGTTTCTGTATTAGCTTGTGTCACCTGAACTGGTAAATGTGCTTCTGGTGAAACCAGATTACAGAATTTTGGGTTTGCACAGATTATTTGTAACATATAGAAGGTGGTGGATATGTAAATAAGCTTTATCCATTGAGCTTATTTATTTATTTTTTTTTGTGATCTTGGTGGTTGGATTTCATTTGGAGTACTACACATATTGCATAGTTTCACACATATGTATTATTTATTAACAGGTGCTCCGGCGATGACTTCAAGAGGGTTGGTGGAGAAGGACTTTGAGCAGATTGGGGAGTTCCTGCACAGAGCGGTGACCATAACTTTGAACATCCAGAAGGAATACGGGAAGCTCCTCAAGGACTTCAACAAGGGTTTGGTCAACAACAAGGAGATTGAACAGCTCAAGGTCGATGTTGAGAAGTTTTCTGCCTCTTTCGACATGCCTGGCTTCTCGGTCTCTGAGTTGAAGTACAAGGATTAAGCCATCCTAGCGCCAAACCCTCCTCATTTGTGTCATCTATCACCTTTTCTTCTTCTTCCCTAAAAAGATAGCAAATCTGAATATTGTGCTCTGCTTTTTCTATTTTATTTTTCCATGTTGAAGCCATGGAAAAAGGAAAAAAAAAGCGCAGTAGGTGGGTACCTGGAAATCATACAACATTTTCAGTTTGTGTTGGTAGTAATTTTTTTTGGTTATGGGTTCTTGCTCTTTTTGTTTTAATGTCTTAAATAGTTTTTAATTGATTCCAATCAATTTATATGATGAATAAAGAGTGTTGTATTACCCTTTCCCCTTCTTTGAGTTAGATATCAATACTATACCATTAAGCTATGGCTCTGTGATTGTTTACGGTGGATTTGTTTTTTTGGGCAAAGTAGGGAGAAGAGTAAAGAAAACAAATACGATATAGGTAGCAATCTGATATAGTGGCTAGCATGGTATGCTAGATTGTGGGCTAGCTGCAGGTGGATCCTAGTTTGGATGGTGATTCTAGTTGTCTGTACAGATTTCTAGCCATTTCAAGTGCAGGCAGTGGTTTGGCATGTATAATGGTCCCTTCCATTTGCACCTGCATTCAGACACCTGTTTTATGCTTCGTTGTATGCAGTGGAGTTGTAGCTTCTATTGTCCTCTTGAGTCTTGTCTTGTTTACCAAACACTGACTCAAACAGTATGTTCTTCATAACCTGTGTTGGTAACAACTCCTTCCAAAAATAATTTGCGGTTGTGCCAATGAATATCTTCATTAGTACCTGTATTTGTTTATCCTGCAAGTAAACAAACACAATCCACTCTATCAGCCATTTAACATTTGGAAAACAGCTATTCACTATTTACATTGACTGTTTACTATTACATGCTTGGATGAACTGTTTAGCAAAATTAACTATTTTTAAATAAAATATTTGTTAAAATTTCATTTACACCTTTTATTGGATGACATCCAACGTATTTTTGAACAAGTTATGCACTAAATTGTTATTTCCACAAAAAAATCATTTTGAATAGGCTGATCTTTTCAGCCTATTGTAAATTGGTTGATTACGTCAAATAGTCCATTGAATAGGTTGTTTACCATACAACTATTTAACTGATTTGACTTGATTAAACCCCCAAATAAGCAATTTTCGCAATAAGGAGATAAATAACCTATCTACCAAACCACCTTTGTCCAAGAGTTCATTTGCAACCCTGATTACCCTGCTCACTACATGTAAGTATACAATACGGTGTAGACACCAGGATTTGCACCGACAAAATCCGACTCACCAAAGTCCAGCAAACCACAGACCAAGTACCAACATTGGCCACCGGGCCTACAGTATTGTCAAAGCAGGCCCAACAGAGCGGACCAGCCCATATTTAAAGAGTGTAGGCCGCATAGCCTACACTGCGTCTCTGGCTGGCCCAACAAGCAAATCCGGCCCAGAACATGAAGCATAGGCCGCATAGCCTATGATTTTAAAATGCCCGGTCCATCGCCAGCTGCCATGTCAGCAATCCGTGTGATTGCAAGCAATAGGCCGCTTAGCCTATGCATTGCAATTGAATTTGGCGCCAGAATCATCATCCACATCCCTTGATCACTGCCTCGAAGATTGACCTTGTTGACTAAGAAAATCATCATAGGCCATGTGACCTATGATGTTGCATGGTGAGGCATGATCTTCATTCTATCATCCTCCAACTATAAATACCCCCTCATCCTCACTCATTCCATCAACAACTTCCATCAACTATCGTCATCCATACTACTAAAACTCTCTCAAAATCTTCCCACACTTATGTCCATACTTTCTTAAACCCTTTCTCTCAAATCTTTCATCCATAATCATCATCTATACCCTTCATCCATAAATTCTCATACCCCAAATCCTACCCTACCATATCCAACCTCCACTTCATTCAAGGATCTCTTCAAGTGTTTATCAAGAGGAGTTCGGTTTCTCCATCGTCATACCAACATTTTAAGTGAGGTTTGTCCTTTTATTTTCTAATGATGTAGTTTATTCCTTGTATCATGCTACTTGTACTTTTTCCTTTCTTCTGTAAAAAGCATCTTGTCTTGACATCGCATGCTCTTGAATATAACGTTATGAAATATTTTAAAACTTCTCCCCGCTCATTTGATTTCAAGTTCGATTTTAGTAAAGATTGTTTTCTAACAGGCGGATTCGAGAATTATTTTAATTCATGAATTCGTAACATTGCCCCCGGACTTAGAATTCGGGTTCGTAGACCGAAGTTACTTCTTTCTTTTATTTTGGTTTGTCGATTTCCTTAAATCGGCTGGCGACTCTTTCTCTTTTATAAACCTTTTTTATTATTAAAAATACACGTTATTACTGTTGAATAATTACCAATGATTTTACATCCCGTTTCTTAAATTGCGGAATCGGCCAAGAGAAAAGGCCTAGAAAATAGCAAAGAGCCATTTTCCACCCATTTTCTCTTGGGCCAAGGACGGACAAGCCCATCCATGGAGTCGTCATAGGTCACGCGGCCTACGACTCTCCTAGGCAGGCCTTGTCTTTCCTCTTCGGCCCGAATTTATGAATGGATTAGTGTAAGTCATTAGTAAAGTATTTTTGTGTAATTTCGAGTATTTTTATAATATAAATGGGTTCGTAAATGAATAAAGCTTCACCATCCCGAAAATGAATTTCATAAAATAAAAATATCTTTATTTAAGGATTAAGAAGCAATCTTAGTCGGCTCCCGATCACCTAAGTAACACATCACGGGGAAAAGGGTCACTTTATCCCGGAGTCATACATATGGTATCTGCCAAACAAGTATTCAAGGCACTCCTCCCACATCTTGTTTGCATATGAGACACCTTTAATCTTGTTTCCTTTACAATTTTCATGTTCAATTAGAAACAGGTAAATGGCATCCTTGGAGATTACGGGGGTAGAAAAGGGTAATAATGTACTTCTTGGCGATGTTGCTGAGACATGATTGATGTAGTAAACTAAAACTGAGTGAAATATGTTTAATCCACAGTCGATGTTTAGAATGAGGAGGAAAAAAAAGAATCGAGAATTGGTCAAACAGAATAGAAAATATATCAAGTTGGATTGATCTAAAATGTTAATCAATCAAACCGACGAATAGTTCAGTTCTGATTCATGCTTCACTTACTATTTATGTGACTCGCATATAAGATCTGACAAAAGTTATCCAAAACCCGAAATCTGATCCCCCGGATCCGAACCGCACTTGAATGACCCGCCATTTACCCGAAATCTGATTTGCCTAAATCCGAACCGCACCCGAATGACCCGCCATTTACCTGAAATCTGGATCAAACCAATCCGAACCGCAACCCGGAAATTAACAGAACAAGGAAAGCATCCGAAATAGTCTGAACTGCTTCGAATCGAGTCATGCTAAACATGATTAAACCCGGATCCGAAAATGTCCCGAACCGAATTTTACTTGACTAGAGACACACCCGAACCGACTTACACCCGGGCCGAATTGGAACCAATCTGATTTACATCAGACCAAACTATACCCGATTTGGAGTAATCATATGGAAGATTTGAAATTCAAGATGTATAAATTGAAAGATCAAACACTTAAAGTTCATATGCTTTGACTTACACCTTGAAAAGAAAATTTTAATACTAATATATTATAATTAAGTTAAATGCGTGTGGGCTTTTGTGTTAATTGTCATATCCGATGGCTCATATATTATTGTTATTTATTTCGACCATCAACTGATGTAGTGGTTAATATTTTTTCGGATAATTTCCATACAGTACAATACGAACTAATAAATCATGCAATTTAAATTATTGTGGTGGTTTAACTAATCATGAACCGTGATTTTGTTATGAATCATACAACTTAAATTATTATGATTTACATACAGTAGAGTACAAACTAATGGATGTATTAGGATTATTGACCCGAATATAATTCTTATCTTTTCCTTTATATTTTATGAAAATGATAGAAAGGTGATAAAGTCTTACAATTTACAAATCATGAACCGTGACTTTGTTATGAATCATAACATATTAGGTGTACTAAATTTTAATATACCATTAGTTATAATGATGAATCATAATTCATGAAAATCACAGCAGGATATAGTACAATCATAATACATCCAGCAACCCAAAATCAAACTGGAAAAAAAGAAAAAATCAATCTACAGTTCAAGTTTATGTTTCTCAAACGGAAAAAATATGGTATTCCAAATGACTGAACAATTATGCTGTTGTAAGTGAACAATCGGTAGAAATGAGTGAACAATTATGTTATTCCAAATGAACGATAAACATATTTGGAGCATGTGGTCCAAGAGTATGTAATAAATTGCAGTTTCTGATGCAAATTATTGTATGCTCCTGGAGCAATATGTATTATATGTTCCTGGAACACATGCTCCATATCCTATGTGGCATCCAGGCTGGCATTAGGGTTTGATATTTTTATATTTACATTAAAAAAGTTTCCAATAACTGTAACTAGCTGTATAACCGCCCACATTTCTTCACCATATATAACCTCCAAGCCATGCACGTTCAACCTTTTTCTTCCTCAACCAGCAATACTCTCTCTCTCTCTCTCTCTCTCTCTCTCTCTCTCTCTCTCTCTCTCTCGCTCTCTCTCCGACGTCCGGTTTGGCAGGATCGCGTTCATCATCATCAACATCTTGTCACCCATCTTCATCACAATCACGTTCATCATCATCATCTCCATCTTCATCTGGCAGAATCGCATTCATCATCATCGTCATCATCTGGCTTAATCACGTTCATCATCTTCATCACAATCACATTCATCATCTTCATCACCATCAAGTGAACGGCGAATTTTGCTTCGGAATCCCAACAATTGAAATGAGTAGCTTGGATCATCATCATCTTCATCGCCATCACGTTCATCATCGTCATCATCATCATCGTGACGCAAAGGAAAACACATTGGATTGGATTTGCGTCCATTGGGAGCTTTCCCAAGTGAGATGTAATTGTTCACTAATAGGTTTAGATTGTTCACTAAATATGTCGTAATTGTTCAATAGATAAAGAATGGTTGTTCATCACAAATGTTTTATTGTTCACTATCTTATTATTCACTATACAGGTTTTCAATGTTCACAATATTATCATTGTTCATCTTATACATTATTCAGTTTATAAGTGTTCCTTTTATACTTCTAATGATAGTGAACAACATCGAATTAGCCAGTGAACAATATCAAATGAGTCAGTGAATAATATTGAATGAGTCGGTGATCAACCACTTTATTGACTTCTAATGATAGTGAACAACATCAATTATCGGTGAACAACATTGAATGAGTTAGTGAACAATATTAAATAAGTGAACAACAACTTTATTGACTTCTAATGATAATAAACAACTTTGAATAAACCCAATGAGCTAATGAACAACACTGAATGAATCAGTGAACAACTTGTACAATGCTCAATGAATAATTCAATTCAAATTAGTGAACAATGAGACACTATTCTTAGCATATATGAAATGTTCAGTGAACAATGCAATTTAAGTTAGTGAACAACGTATGGTGAACAATAAAATTATAGCCAGTGAACAATCACATTTTTCTGAATAAAATCATACACAATCAATTATCAAACGCTGCGTGCTGATGGTAAGGACCTTCGGTTGAGTTGACTTATCAAATTATGGTTGACTTGATAAATTTTATGTAACCGTCACAGGTAACCGCCATTTTTTCTGAAATTAAAAATAAAAAATCTGCCATGTGGCTGCTATGTCATCTCCCGGAGCACAGGCTCCAGGAGCATACAATAATTTGCACTCCTAGAGCATGCGCTCCAGGAGGTGACATGGCAGCCATGTCATCATTAATATTATTATTTTTTTGAAATACAGCAGTTGATATGACGGTTATATAGCTTTAGCAGGTAGTTTTGAAGCTTCATCAGTCTTTGCGGTTACAAAACTCCATCATGCACATGATTTCAAGCAATCCGAATGTTCACTGACTACAACATCATTGTTCACCATTCGAAATCACTGTTGAGTAAAGTGCATAATAGTTTTCAAGTTAATGAATAATTATGAGTAATATATTGAATAATTATGAGTAATATAGTTTTCAAGTTAGTGAATAATTATTCACTGCATCAGATATCTATAAACACAAAAAGGTTGAAGCATTGTGCCAAACTGCCAGGTGAACTTAGACCCAGAAAATTGACCTCAATATTGTCCTAGGAGTCAACTGTCAAGGAGGTGCCGAGGTGGGCGAACTGGCTGAGCAGAGCAGAGCAGCTCGGATGCAGAATGCCAGATCTGAGAAGAGAGTGAGAGTGAGAGTTGAGAGAATGAGAGGGAGATCTGAGAATCTTTTTTAAAAAAAAATAGGAACTGACCTTCAAGCACTGAGCAAGCAGGGGCAGGAGCCTATGTTGTAAAAGCCGGACCGGACAGCCGATCCAACCGGTTCAACCATGAACCGACAAGTTGACCGGTCCGGCTCCAAGTTTAACTCGGCCAACTGGTTCAACCGGGGGAAAAAACGCCAAAACCAGTTCAACCCTAAATTTGATGATTTAATTTTAAAAATTCCGGTTTTTGACCGGTTTAATCCGATTTTTGACCGGTTTAATCCGATTTTTGATCGGTTTAACCCGATTTTGACCAATTCATGCAATTTTCATGCCGGTTTAATTATTTTGCTAGCTTAATTATTCTTGAAGTATATGAAAATTTTTTAATTCGTGACCGGTTCATGCTGGTTTTGACCGGTTTAACCGGTCTAATCCGGCCAAATCAGTCCAACCGATTGAACCATTAACCCACTGGGTCAACCGGTTTAGTGGCCGGTCCAGGTTTGACAACATAGCCGACAACCACAGGGAGGAGGAAGTCGATTGAACACAGAGGGAGGATGGAGCAGCGAGTATCGAGCAAAGTGAGAGAGAGAGAATGGGGCAGAGCAGCAGCGAAGGGAGGAGGTGGAGCCATGGAGGGACTCAGGGAGCAGGCGCGCAGCGAGTAAAACTCGGGTTTTCTGTCTAAAAATTCAAAAATTTCAAATTTTTTGGAAAAACCGGTCTGACCAAGTTTTGGTCGGGTCAACCGGTTCAGCAGGTTAAACCGGATTCGGCGGTTTTTGGCCGGTCAAACCAGATGAACGGCCTAATCACAGAACCGGGCCGAACAACTGCCCGATTCCCGGTCGAACCGGCTGAACCAACCGGTCCGGTCCGATTTTTACAACGTAGGTTAGGAGGAGAGAGAGAGAGAGAGGACATTGATGATGGAGGGTCCAATTTATGCAGCTAGGGTTGAGACATGGATGAGACAATTTTTTTTTATATATTTTTGTTGAAAAATATAGAACTCTAAGTCAGCCTGGAAAATGAAATGTCACAGGATTTGGAGCATGTGCTCCAAGTGCATACAATACATATTTGTTTCTGAGCGTTGTGACTTTGTTCATTCACAACCATCTCATCTCATCTCATGTGCAAATTAGTGTAGTTAGCTACCAACAATATTACTCCTTCCTTCACTTACTAAGATAATAAGATGGCACCATAACAAGTGAGGACCATCATTAGGTTACAACAAGGCAGGCCATACTGCAATCATAACACATCTCACAAGATGAAGATGACAAATGCAAGCCATAATTAACGCTCTAGTTCAAAAAGAGCCACAAGAATTATACACAAGCTAAAACATTTAAAGAAAAAGAAAACTCCAAATGCCTTTTCCCCTACTTTCTCATCTTCAAATAAAACGGCGCAAACCCTGACAGCAAGATATTATATATACATACAACTCAGGCACTCGCTAAAGAGGAGATGCAGCATTCTTGATGTTCAATGTTGACAATGTCGAGAAATACGTCAACTCTCACAATGGGGGCTTCAATCAAAGATCTCTTGGGATGATATTATGCTGTGCTGACTGTAATTTATCGGGAAAACAGAGATCACACACAAACAAACAAAAAAAGTTGGGTGTCACAAAATTTTAGGGTCAACGGACAAAAGCAGGATTCAGCAAAGGAGAGCAGTGACAAGTGAAACTAAGATCCAAGGGATAAAGGAGTCTCACTGCTCATCTTTGTAGACACGGTAATATTTCTCTGCATGTTGCCGTTGCCCAATAAGTTGCGCAAATCGTTCATCATGAGTAATGACAATTAACTGGAAGTTTTCTTGGCCTTTCCTATCCTCCATGATTCTGCAGAAAAGAAGACAAATGTAAGAAAAGCAGCAGCGACAACCAGGCATGCATTTGGATACATGTTCAGATCACATACCTCAGAAGGGCAGCTGCTAAACTCTCAGAATTAGGAGTATCCAAGTTTGTTGTTGGTTCATCCAGAGCTAATATTCCACAGTTGAGGCAGAAAGTTTCAGCCAGTGCCAAACGTATGATAAGTGAAGCAAGGACCTACGCCACACAGATGCCACAGAGGTCGGATCAGTGTCAAACTACCAAACTTCTACACTACTGAGCTGAGATAGAAACAAAGCCATAGCAGCTTTTTATTTCCCCTCTCTCTAAATCAACTGAATACCAGCAGTGGATAGCTAGCTACACTAATTGCAGCTGATCTCATATCGTATATGTTTGGTTCCCTACCAATAACAATAGAAAAAATTTCAATTTTTTTTATCTCTTCTCTCTTTGTGCATACAAAGTTGTCCTACAGCGCAACCCGTCACATACTCCAGTGTATGCTTCTCCCTCCCCTTGGTCCTTACACTGTGGCATCTTCAGTTCTGAGTTCTAAAAGTGTAGAAAGAGAACTCTTCAAATTTGGTTGGTACACAAATCCCGTACATCATATTCAAGTGAAGAGTCAGTGTGGCGACAGTATATTAAGTAAGATGTCTGAACAAAAGTTCAAATGAATAATAATAACACTATAGAGGTACAGTAAGTTACATATTTGGGCGCTCAAGCTTTGCTATATTAACTCACCTTCTGGCCTGCACTACATCTTCCCCGCATTTCTAGCTCTGCATCACCAGTCTGCATGAGCACCTGAACAGCCAATTGCAGAACTCTACATATAGGTTTCCCAGGGCTGAACTAAATACATCAAATGGATTTTCAAAGAGCATAAAATTACCTTGTAGCTGTACGATCTAGTTCCAGCACCCTCAGAATCAGAATGTATGTATATGTAATCTATGTCCTGGCCTCTATAAGTTTGCTGCCAGAGTTCCCGGATGATCTTATTTATTTCTTCCATTTTCATAGTGTGAAAACGCATGAGTGCTCTGGCAGAAGAGAAATGATGAGTTATTAGATAAAGCTCCTAATGAGTTTCCAGGAACCTTGTGGCAGAAGCAAGGCATCAATTGATCTTAAAAACAATTAACGACTACAAGAAATCTTCCAATGATTAGTGGAACAGTATATTATTATCCGTTTTTGTGTGTGTGGTTTTTTTTTTTTTTTTTTTTTTTTTTTTTTTTTTTTTTTTTGCAGAGGGGGCCGGGGAATGAGACTGAAGAGTTGCTAATTTTCCAGTGACAACTCCCCCACATTTCAGTTGCTAATTTTCTATGGACAATGGACAACCCCCACACTTTTGTCAAATTCTGAGAAGTTAAACTATTATGGTGATGCAAAATACATCATCCCCTCCTCCCCCCAGCGTCAGGCAGTATGGATCCCGCTTGTGTAGGGCCCTGGGGAATCCCAAATCCCAACCTGAAAATTGCAACTGCCAAAAGTGGCTCACAATAACAGTATGTCAGTAGCTAGTTGAACTACAGAACTGAGGACAAATAATTCTTCTCTATAATTGTTCATAAAAACAGTGATGAGTATGGAATGGGATAATAAGTTCAGACCTGCCAACATGTCTTATAGTTTCTTTTTCTTTTCTTTTATTTTTGGAAAGAGAAAGGGGAGGGTGGGGGTGGGTTTAGAATGTAAGCTGCATTTCTGAATACCACATTCAAAATGCAAGCTGCATTTTGGAATACCACATCCAACATGAAATGAGTCTGATTAGTATAGATAACCAGACAATGAAGAAGGAAAAAAAAGAACAAAGAAAATAGAAGCAGGAACGCCAAGTCTTGAAAAGAAAAGAAAGCTATGAGACCAAACAAACTGCAGATTAAATTAACCCGGAAAGCTCACTTGTCCAGAGCATTGTAGTATCTATCAAGGTCCTTGTTTGCCATTTCGGTAGTCTGCCACA
This sequence comes from Portulaca oleracea, assembly GCA_029582165.1. Taxonomy (NCBI): domain Eukaryota; kingdom Viridiplantae; phylum Streptophyta; class Magnoliopsida; order Caryophyllales; family Portulacaceae; genus Portulaca; species Portulaca oleracea. The sequence goes on along the minus strand of CM055888.1, from coordinate 32,023,844 downwards.
AAAAAGATGATAGTTCAAGTAGACAGCAAAATAAACTTGAAGAGAGGATACACAAATGGCAGTTTACGGCACCTTGAGCTGAATCAGTTGGTCAAAGTAGCGTTTGTCTATATCCTTGTATTGAGGCTGTTTAAGCTCTATCTTGTTCTTTGATATGTTGCTCTCGTATACAGACATTGTTCCCCGACATCTGTTCAACTGTGATAGAAAAATTTGGAGTTGGTCATAATCTCAACACTGTAAATGATGCAATTGTCAGACAATTGTTGTCTGAACTTGACTGCAAACGCACATTCCAGAAAAGGTGGTACCCTAAATATGTTAAATCCTGATAGTTGCAGTTACATTGTCACCAACATCATAAAATTGGTGCAAAGCAAAACACCAAGAGAAACATTCATTTTTCACAAATCACGAATGTTTTCCACAATTTGATATGGCATATTTCTATAGAAATGCGAGAGAGGGCCTCAAAGCCCCAAGAAGGTGTAGGCAGAGGAGAATAATGATACATCAACTATGAACACTGTAAACAAATATATGTCCGATCTAATAAAGCAGTAGGAGTGACAGTAAACAAAGAAGTCACTATTCTTCCCTCAGGGATAGCATCACACACTCAAACATTTGACATGTTAGCAAATTGCAGCTTAATAGAGCTCAACTGGCTAAATATCAGAACTTAGAAGTGAACATCACTAACAGAAGCTCATTTTTTTTCACTTCAATAGTTGTTTCTGAGAAAACACTGAACACTTAACCCAGTACATTATCAACCAGCATAGCACCCAACTAAGTTGAGATTACTACACATACTAAACATTACCTCTGAAAAAAGCCTATCCCGTTCCTGATTTAACTTCAACAGCTCGGACTCAATTACCAAAGTACTACCAATCTCAACTCGTCTTTGTTCCAACAACTCCAGCTCTTGGTCAAGCTCCTGTACTCGAGCTTTTACTTTCCTATACTCAAAATTGTCATCAATATTACGTTTCAGATTCTGGTGTTCTGACTTGACCTTCCTTAATTTCTCCAGTTTAGAACCGATTTCCTGCTTCCTCTGATTGCAGTCAAGAAGTTGCAATTCTGATCTAGACTTTCTCTCTTTTTGTTCATTTAAACGCTCTATTTTCTTGATTTCATTATACCTGTGCACAAAGAGTGATCAAAAGCCCTTCCAGAAAAGAACTTAGAACGAAGTGGCAACCCTCGAACTTAGAACAAAGTGGCAACCCTCAAATACATACTCCTTGATTTTGGAATTAAGTCTGGCCAGGTCTTCAATATCTTTCTCATACTTTCTTATTATATCATTCTGTTCTTCAAATTCTTTACGATGCCTGTCTTCCATACATTTGTGTTCCTTTTCAAGCTTCTCCGTTTCCCTGGCTAAAGGGCCAAGAGACTCTGTGAGTTGCTGCAAACACCAAAAACAAGCAATCCCAATCATCCAACAATGATATGTCAAAAATTGCTGAGAGAGAGAAAAACAAGCAATCATTGGTTCCATCATAGCCAGATTCTCAGTTATTTAGAAGACAGAGCCGAACTCACAGAGAAGTGGCAACCACATGAACAACACTCAACAAACATAGAAAAATGTAATTTTGGACTCAACATGAAAAAAATAGAGCACTACACACACATGTACTCACTCTCCTATTCTCGATCTTCAGATACTCACATACACAGGAACCTTAGTTTGAAAAAGCATGCCCGGGGAGCAAAAAGGTGCTGGTTCAACCCAGGGACCTTTTTCAGACTGAGGCCCGGCCAAATCCAGAAGCCTTGGCTTTTCAGCAGGGCAAGAGGCCTGGCAAAACCGTGCTTTTTGCATCCTTCAATAGCCGCCTCCAAATATCCCAAAGGAAAAGCAACAATAAAATATTTTAAGGATTTTCTTTACATTGCTTGACTAAAACCATAGTCCATAGCCCGTGCACTGCACAGCTCTGCTCTCTGCCTCTCTTTGAGACTTCCTCTCTTCCTGCTGCTGCTCTCGTCCTCACTCAAGTCTCTACTCTCAGCTCTCGTTTTCATTTCCTGTTTTCTTTCGTTTTTCTTTTTGTTGGCTTCCTCTCCTTGTCTTGTTCCTATCTTCTTCTTCTTCTTCTTCTTCTTCTTCTCAAGTACGTCTCAGACTCTCATCTCAATTGGGAACAAGGTCCTCCTCTACTTACAAGACATAGCTTCCCATGAAGTTGATGGTGTCTCAGCGCAACTGATGAGAAAAGCTGCAACATTCGCAAGGTGCCTAACAACCAGCCAAATTCTAACATTTCCATCCCGAGGTACACCCCAACTGAAAGACGTTGCATTTGCTTTCAACTCCTCATACTCCCTTAAATCTCCCGATTTTGGTAAATGCAACAATTGTTTCACCAGGCATCACATGTGCAAAATGATGCATTTTAGTTGTTAAAATATCTTAAACTCGCATAGCATTGGTGAAAGGCTTACCTTCTCCTCAAGCTCCACATGATTTTTCTCCTCCTCCAAACATTCGAGTTCTTCCTGGATACGTTTAATACGGTCCAATTGAGCAGCTACTTTATATTTCTCTTCCCTAACAGAATGCCACCGCACTTGTAGGCTGGAGATATCGTTCTCCAAATATCTTTGCTCATCTCTTAACTTCTCAATATCGTTTTGCAAACTATCCCTAGTGACCAGATCAACAACAAGAACATAAGTGTGAAAGAAATGGCAGCAGACAGCATAAAATAAAGGAGCTGAAACATGGAGCAACTATTCCCTAGACATCCAGTTGCTAAAAACAATAGGACTTTTAATGATTTTAACAGAAAACATTCAAACATAAAGATGTCTACTTATCTCAACACAATGCATAAAGAAAAAGAAAATTAGGGAAGAAAAATTGGCCCAAATATCCTTCTGTTTTGCACATTAGCCTGAAACAGGAGGGAAATGAGGATCAATCCGGAAGCATAATCATATTAACCCATTATTAAATGTACCAGTTACTGCTTGATACCCAAGACTATACACATTAGCCAGCCTTAGATTAGTTTATTAACTTGACACAAATGATCGAAAGGGCAGCCAGGTGCAAAAAGTGTCCCCGCAAGCCTTACTTTGCATTTCTACAAGAGGCTGTTTCCAGGATTCGAACCCGTAACCTCAAGATCACACAGCAACTCAACCATTGTGTCAAGGCTCCCCTTCAACTTGACACAAATGATCAAATTTCAAAATATCTTACACACTTGCATAGCGATAGCCAGGAAGAAACTATCTTCCTTATAGAAACTTGTCATTCTAACATTAGACTAGCCCCAAAGAGTAAATTCTGAAGTCCGAAAGGAAGCAATCTCTTCATAGTTTTGACTAACCCCAAAGACCAAATCCAGTAGTCCAAATGGAAGCAATCTATTCATAGTTGCATGCCTGAATCCCTTATACTATGCCAGGCAAGGAAAGTATTAGGTGGCTAAGATCACAACCCACCTATGCCCCTGCCAATTATAAGCTGTGTCAGACACAGCAGGCCCCAGTAAGGCCAATATAAATCTTACATGACTTCCTTAATTGGCCAGAATGTAGATGGTCTGTAGTTGTTAGCTCCTGACTACGAAACAGTTTCACCTATATGGGAGCTCATAAAACACTAGGTACCAATATTGCAGACCATGTTAACATAATCATTTGATTATCTAATAAAAACATTGAATTTGCACTATGTACTTTGTGCTCTGCAGAGTATTGAGCTCTGACTGAATTTCTTCTACAGATCGAGCACCCTGTCCTCGAATATCAAGTTTATTCACCAAATCATCAACCAGCTTTTCCAAGGTCTGTATCTGCTGAAATAGCCTGTTTGCTTCGTCTACAGGCTGTACCAATGCTTCAATTAAATCCTTTTCAGTCTTTACTTGAGCAACAATACCCAAGATCTGCATCAAAACAATAATAAAGAAAGGTCATTATACTGAACCATACAATCTACAACAGAGAGTTTTCAAATATTCCTATTGGTCCCACCACAATAGGTCATCAAGAATACAAAAATTGAAAGGTAAAACATAATCAAATCTGAAATCCAATGTGGTAGAGTGTGGAATTGATTGTATCCTCGCAAAATATTTGTCCAAATAGACCTCAGGAATCTATCTTCCAGTCAAACAAGTTCAATTCAACCCTATCAGAAACTAAGATACATGCCACCTAGGGTGACTCGTCCATGACTTAGTATTGTGTACTGATCCATCAATAAACTTGCTATTTTCATCTTGCAGCCATATGAAAGAACTAAAGCTTCCCAGGATAGACAATGAACTTACAGTTGACAGCCTTCACAAATGAAAGCAATTTAGTAGAAAAGAGCCCCAATGTAGTCACTCAAATATACAGTGGAAAAACAGCAACTTACATCATCAAGGGCTTGTGTTTTCTCCTCCAACTGTTCAGTTAGTTCATTTAGATCTTTCTCTGCTTGAGGGATTGTTTCTTTGGAAATTTTTACATACTCTTCATACACAACCCGGAGCTTGTCTAACTGCTGGAATATTGAGTCAGCACTTGCAGACTCTGCAGCCAAAGCTTTCATATGTTCTGCAGAACTAGCAGCTTTGATTCTTTGCTGCACAAACATAAAACGAAGGTACCTCATAAACAATAATAAATAACTGCAGTCATTACTTTGAAATGATCCAGCCGTGTCAAGTAAAAGCAAATGCTGAGAAATTTTCTTTCCAGAACCAAGGTTACCTTTCTGACAAATTCATCCTCTTCTTCTGCAGAAAATGGTCGTTCACAGCAAGGACAAACATGATGAGCTCGAGCTACTCTTTCAAAGGGATCAAACATTTGACGCATTCCATCTGCAATGTTGTATTTGCTGCACAAAATTAATTTAGGTGCTTAAGTGTTTAGAGCATAAGCACAGCAAGGCCTTCCAAGTTTGCATAGTCAAGAATGCACCTTTTGTGGATATCTCTTTTCTCCTTTGCTGTATCCAAGGCCTGAACATAGGCATCAACCACAAAAGTTTGCTGATCCAAAGACTGAAGCTTTGATTCAATAAACCTCCTCCTAGCTGCATGAGATGCAATAGGAGGAGGTAAACAAAGGAAAGCAACTTACAAACACAAGCAAATGCATTTATAAGTCACAAGTGTCAGGACATGATAAAATGGATGATCATATAGTTAACAGATACACAAAGGAAGCTGCACTTTCAAGAGTGAATAATCACCAGAAGCATCCCGATAAATCTACCAGCAATTAAATCAGCGGCATATTTCTCTATAAAGGCTCTTCTTAAAAATATTTCTCAGCACAGTGATGCAAAAACTTCAAGGCTGAATCAACGCCACTGAAATCATGGGGTTGAATAGCTGCGACTGACATGCCCCCCCCCCCCCAACATTTTGGGGACATGTATAAACAGGATCAGACACAATAATAATTGCACATGAAAGTGTATCTATAATGCCTACACAAGTAAAGTTTCCCAACAATGATGCCAGAGCGCCGGTACTTTACAGCCATTAGTTAAGTCAGTGTATGACCATAGTGTACAGATCAATAAATTATTACCATCTAACATGCTACCCAGTAAGATGCAAAATCAAACTTACAGTCCATATCTTTCTGAAATTTGTTTAAGTTCTTGCTGACTTCCTGGATTTTCATCTGTAACTTACTAACTTCATTTTCAGCTTCACGAGACTTCAAGTTAAGGTCATCAAACTCATTACACACAGACCTGCACTGGGAATCACTTGGAAGTCAATGATACACTTAAGTTTAGATATGATAATGAACATCATCAAAGTGCGTAGTGGAAATTTGTATTCTGTCCCTAGGAAGGCAGGGAGTTTCATTCACTCCAAGAAAGCTGATTGGGAACCATATTTAGATTACTTATCCAAAAAAATAAATAAATAAAAATTGATCGACAACCACACATGAGTGCAAGACATAGAAGAACTTGCTTAGTGCCCTCATGCCTAAGCCTTCAAAAGTGTTTCTCAATAACCGGATCATGGCTGTGAACTTAGTAATACATGTATTGTACATGTCAATACACTGCTAATCAAACAGCCCTTGGCAAAGTAGAAACACTTGGCTTCCGTAATGTACCTATGTACCACCATCGGCCTATTGGCTTCAAATAATGTAAGGCACAAATTACTCTCCTATGGGAGAACTTGTGGTCATGCTCAGTGATCTTAGGATACACTAAGTGATGTGTGTTTCCCAATCCCTTTAGAAGCCCAGAGTATGGGGGCGCGGCTAAAAAGGACATATGCTTGCTTATGGCTTCTCATGTTACTGCCAAACATGATGGCTTTTACTACAGGTTTCTTGCAAGGCAGAAATCCCTCAGCTTTTGTTAGGGCCATCAACAATGGTTAGATCCAGGATATGGTAAATCTGTAAGTAGGTGATCCTTTATCCAACTTTTTTGCACGTAGAATACACCAATCAGACTAAAGACATTCACAAAGCAATAAGTGTGAGCAAACCACCCTAGTTTTCAAATTGAAGATACATAAAACGAAAGAACTGTATATGCTAAGGTTTTACCCTTTCATATCCACACAGAAAAAAGAAGTTAGAAGCAACCTTAAAGCCTGGGTGATTTCCTTTTTCAAATCCTTGTCTGCAGGAAGTCTCCCTTTTAGTATTCCCTTGATCTTATCCTTGTTCTCATCCACTCTGAAACAACATAAATTAAACCAGTTATGAAAAGAATGTCTCATGTAGAAACAAATATGTCTTTATTGACTGACATTTTCTTGAACTTCTTCTTGTCATTCTCCAATTCGGTTTTCTTCAGAGACAATTTCACTCTATCATCAGAATCAGCAGCCAGGACATCTTTTTCTCGGTTCAGAGACTTGATTTGCTGCTCTATACTGTACTTTTCACTTTGTTTTTCGCGTATATTTGATTCAAAATCTCTAATGGCAAGTTGGTTTGTCTTCCTCTCCAAATCAAGTTTCTGCAGTGCACAAAATTTGAAGTACATAAAGGGAGAGAGCATCCAGCAGGGCAAAGAGTCATGCTATGTATTAAGCCACTCAGTTTATACATTACCATATTTTTCTCTTTCTCATCTATGAGAGCGATATCAACTTCAGAAATCTCCTGTTCACAGCACTCACATTCACTCTTCTTGCCTTGAATGCGTCTCAAGATGCCATTCTGCAACCAAGAGCCAGAAAAACACTTTCTTTTTAGAAGAGTTGAAGCTGAAAGAATAAAAACCTAGCAAAATTAAATACAGGTGGATCTTCCCATAACTACCTTTGTGTCTAGTTTGGCTCGTTTTTGAGCTTCGAAATCCTTCAGACGGCTATCAGCATTCTTATAGCACTCCCAGGCAGTCTTTAGTTCTATTTGATTTGCCTTCTGAAAAAAGTTACGCCATTTGATATCTCCCAAGTAGTCCAATAAATCACAGGGGGGGGGGGGGGGATTTTGAAGATGCAAGAGCAGCGGCATGCTAAACTGCAAACTCAAAATGAATTATAGGTTCAAAATAACACGAAGGGATGTCAACCATGTACAGAAATGTGATTACCCTCCCATTAAAACATCCAAAGAAACCTCAAGCTCTCATTTGTAATATACTTGACTCTGAACAGCATAAAGTTTAAGCTGTCAAAATGCCAAATTTGAAGTCTTATAAGGACACTCGACCGCCAAAAACTTGTCATATTCTTTCCTTCCAAGCAGTTCACCAATTAGCAACAGGGATCACTGCTTAAACTCCTTAACCCAACTCATCCTTCTCCAAGCCACCAGCACATCTGACCTCTAATGGTTGAACCCAACTAACACATTAGCAAAATTGCATAATGCAATGTCGAAAACTCAACTTGTTTTGTTGTCTTCACAATAAATCATGACAATAAATCAAGATGTCTTTCTAAAATGTCATATACATCAAAAGAAAAGGAAGTAGAAATGGAATAAGACAATATAAGACAAAACATCTAGGACCACAGAAATAGCACTAACACACCCAAATCTTCAAGGAATGGCCAACAAAGGGATGTGAAACACAGTAGAAGCAAACTTCACCTTTTTGTCCAACAAATCCTTCTCCAAATCCTTCTTTCTTTCTTTTAGACGATTCATATAGTTCAAAGCCATTTCATCACTGAAAGGACTACTTGACAGAGTACCTAAGTTATATTTAGCAAAAAGCTTTTGGATTGCAGAATCCCTCTCACTTTTCAGTGATGAATGAGCCTGAAACGAAAAATCAAAAAGAAAAAAGTGAAACAATCCACCCACAGAAAATCACAAAGGTTATACCACATTCCATGTTCATAAGTTGTAGACCTACATCTGCTTCAGTTTGAAGCCTGCTGATGTCTGTGATACACTGGATTATTCTCTCATTCAGACTCTTCTCCGTTACTGTCAGGTCATCCTGCTCTCTTTCCAACTTGCTAATCTGGGATTCCTGTAGAGCAGCCTTCTCATCAAACTTGGCCTTCCACTCTTCCAATTCTTCATCAGTATCTAGCCGCACCAAAATTGAAGTAATCAACAGCTATTACTAATCTTGATGTTAGAAAAAGCAAACAGCAGTAAAAAGTAAACAGAGAAAATAGTGGCTTTGCTTCATGCTAAAGAGAAAAAAACCTTCAATCTCCTCGTCAAGTTTTTCATATCTACTCTCTTTCTCAGCAAACAAAGCACTTCTTGTAGCACTCTTTTCTGTTATCTTCTCCTGTAATTTAAGCAAATCTTTTTGCTTGATTTCAGTAAGATGAATCTTTGATTCGACGTCTTGGATTTCCCTTTCCAGATCCTGCATTTTAATTCTCAGCAATTCTGCCTTCTCCTGATCTTGGGCAATACTTTCACGGAGCTGCCAGATAACACAGATTAAAGCCACAAACCATTATCATATGACATCAACAAAATCAACATAGCATGGGTGTTTAAAGTAGGTGTTTGAGTGAGAGATCATGGCAAAAAATATGGATTTTCCTAGGTTTTTTAGTACCTGGCCACTATAGAAGAACTGACATCCTGTAATACATAATTTCAGCTATATCAGTTTTCCTAGTCCATGGGATTTGCTTTAGGATATTTCTTATTTGACTTCCTAGTATCTAATCGTACAAATAGGCTGTCATTGGAAAAATTATTGTTAGTTATTCAGTTTAAACTTTAAAAGAATACAAATGATTGCTTTGAGTATCCATTATTCATTATTCTTCTTTCTTCCCTAACAGTCTATGCTATTGCTCTCGGCCATAATCCAAGTGTCAAGAGAATGACACGGATGTCCTTCGGACTAATTTTATGCATTTTTTGGTAAAAAGTTGGAGGCTCAAGTGTCTGTACCCATGTCCAAGTGTTGAGGGCCCAACTTGGGTACATGCCCCCCCCCCCCCCCCCAAAAAAAAAAAAAAGAAAAAAAAAGAACCCATTCCCCCCTCATTTTGGGGGTGAATAAAAAGGGGGGAAAGGAGGGAAATTGGATTTAAATATTCTCCTCCCCTTCCCCACCTTCCCCCTCATTTTATTCCCTAAACAAGTGGAATGGGTTAATTTTCAGATATTTCTCCGCTTTATTCTCTTTCTTTCCACTTTACTAATGAAATCAAAATGCACAAAGTAATCTATTGAAGTTGATGACAAAGAAATTGCAAATTGTGCTTCTTGAAGCTTCCCAATGATAAGGAATATACATAACATGAACTATGGTGTGATTAAACACACTCCAATGTTAACATTGGACAATAGTACTCATAGTAGAATTGTAGAAGTTCCTCACCCCAAAAGATCTTCTACAACAAAACATGTTTTCATGCTTGGTGGGGCCGTTAAAGGAAAGATTCTTTTGATAAGTATACAAATATGTATTAAAATAGAAAGCAAGGGGATGTCACCCATTATCAAAAGGGGAGAATACGAAAATACTATGCCCTCCCTCCAGCTTTCGCTGCTTAACATTATCATCCAAAAACTTCAAATTCTATCACCCATAAGTATCACAAACAAACTATATAACATCCACAAAAAGTATATCTTCAAATCACAGAGACAGATTTGTCTTCCAAAATACGTCAATCTCTCTCTGTCTAAAGTGATCCACCACATGGCTAAAGAAACCCAATTCCAAACTCCACGAAACTAACATTTCTTCAGCCTTATCCTCCAAGCCACCAACACATCCTTCATTGGATCAAAATGCCCATCAACTACCGAACAACATGCCAGAGCTAAGAGGCCAATCAACAATGTAGAAGCCAATGATCCACATTTTCTTCTTCCGGATAGCACATCGAACAACTACTAGGACTACTATTTTTGTTTTCTTTTGGACATATTCTCCGTTGGCATTGGTGGCTGCCAAGCAAAGAAACAAGCTTCTAGGGGAAGCGTAAGAATTCCAAATAAACTTCGAAGGGAAAACCAAAAAAAATAATAAAACACTTTCGAGTCATAAAGCCAAACAATCTTGCGATCACTATTATGTGAAGCCACCATCCCAACAAGTAAACCCACGTGAGCACAAATGATATCCTCCTCCCAGTCACTAAGAGCTCTCAGAAAAGTGAAGTCCCATTGAGTAAGTCCACATTGCAAGAAGCAAGTTGTTGAAGTGTAGCCTCCTATAACCATGCCAACCTATAAAGAACAGAGCATCGCTCCTTGAGAGGTTGCTCCCCATACCATACATTATGCCAAAACATCCTAGATCCACTTTTCACATCAAAATTGATCTTCGCAAGTGAGATTCTAAATAGTAGTTCATCCTAACCATACCATATATAAAATATTTCCCAAACACAAAGATTAAAAAAGAAGACGTCCACAACTGCTGGTTTTTAGAAGATACATCAACATGGTAAGCACAAAAATAGACCAATCATGTAAGCCTAAAAAGCTTCCAAGGAATTAAGGATTTAGTTATAGCACCAAAAAACAAATATAGACAAACCAAAACCAAGAAAAGTAGAACAGAACATAAGGTTTTTAGTAGTGCAAAAGTGGAACCTTATATGCGGAGTCTTTTAATGTTTGCAAATGCTCTAACTTCAACTTATATGTCTTAATTTCTTGTGCCTGCTCCTTATGAAGCTTCTTGATGACCTCCAAAGCCTTTGTGTATCTAGCCATTAGCACACATAAACAAAGAAAAAGTTGATAAGTCCAACTAAAAAATCAGGATGGAAGCATAAGCAAGCTATCTACTACAGTATTATAGGGCATTATATAGTTAAAGTTGCTTCCGCCTGTTCTAAACATACACTGTTTCATGGGACAAAAACTTAAAGAATCCATAGAGTGCAAACTTCATAAACCCATCATTCCGACACATACACACCTGCTCCACCAATCACATGCAATTGGGCGGTACAACCCCTATCATGACAAGGTGTCTAGTCTTCACAAGAAAAGACTAATATAGCTCAGCTTAAACCAAGGGGGTAATGGTCGATGACCATGGTAATGCATAAAGGACAGAACAATAGTTTATAGTCGAAGCTGACAGAAAATCACCCCAAACTGAACACTAAATAAAACAGCAATAGAAAGGTACTACCTAGAAATCCTATGGCAATACCTTCCTAGACAATGATAAAGCTAATATCTCATAAAAGTACTACTCTGAAAATGCCCCCTAAAATTAAATCTCACATAATGTAACAACTAAAAAAATACATCCTACAATTGGCAAACTCATATTGTAAATCACAAGTCCTGTCTCTTTTATAGCCAACCACAGCAACTCCCCCCCCCCCCCCCCTTTTTCCCCCAAGCACGTAGAAAACCATAAGTGTTAAAAACAAGATCAATTGTGAAGAACTGGAGACTGTTTGGAAAGACGAGTTTATAAAGATACATGGTGCAAATATTACATACTTAGACTACTTGAATTCGAATGTGCACAAGGATAAAGTATGTATAGCTGACATAGGCATGCTCAACTACTACCTCCTTTAACTAGGCTTCATCATGTTCTCACCTTCAATCTTGGGAACTTCATCATTTTGTATCATGTCATTCACTTCAAATACAATAGAACTCACATTGAGCATTAAAGTTAGGCCTTTTCCTCCTGTATACATCTTCTTTTTTGGATAACTAATCAAAAGATGCATCACAAAGGCACCAAGGGGAAGTCACCCCACTCACTCAACCCCATTTACAAAAAGGGCAAGTACAAAAAACAATCAAGCACTCCAGATCTCATCAATAATAATATTATCAATAAATCCAAAAAACAAAGTTTCCATCATCCCTAAGCACCACACTCCAACCATACAACATCCTCAAAAAGTAGGCCTGAAATCAAGGGGAATAGTTTTTACCGGAAAATTCGTCAATTCCTTTCCTTCCATGTGGCCTACCAAATGGCTAAAGGAACAAAATTCCACACACTAAGAACCCAACCTTTCTTCATTCTCCTCTTCCAGACCAGCAACATATCATCCACATTGATTGCTTGAAGCCAAGAAACCCCCATCAACCAAAAAGCAGGGTTCCAAAGCAAACAAGCTCGTGAACAACACACGAGTAATGATCCATAGCCACTCTTCCTCCTTACAACTCATAGGATACCGACTAGGACCGCTAAAAAATCAACATTTGAGCATGTCCTCTGCCGGCATCTTCTCTTTGTTTGCTACCCAAATAAAAAAACAAGCTTTAGGGGCACCTTAGAATTCCAAATAGACTTTGCAGGGAACTTGACTCCATTCTAGCCGGCCAACAAGAGCGCTACAAAAGCTCTAACCTTGAAAGATCCTTTAGAGTCATGAGGCCACACAATCTCATTATTACCCTCACGCAAGACCACCCTCTCAAGCAATAAAGCCAACACCCTACAAATGTTTGTCCTCTTTCCCAATCATTAAAAGATTTCACTAAAGTCAAATCCCAATGGACAAAATCTAATGGACAAATTTTCATTCGGTGAGGCAATTCGATGAAACATTGCCTCCTTCATCCTGACCAACATCATGACAAAAGAAGATCCGGGAGCCACTCGTTACCTCAAAATGCACTAGGGATTTGACCGCTCAAGTAGTAGAAATGGACTTCTAATAGCCAATCCCATGAGGATACGAACTCTTCTTACTCCACCATCCCGAATCATCACCTTAATATGTAACCTTGATTGCTTCCTTCCCCAAGTCATCATCCTCCATAGCAAACCTCCACAACCACTTGCACTTTAGAGCTCCATTTATCACATGGAGTAGTCCAATGCCAAGAGCTCCCTCAAACTTAGGACAGTAAATATCATCCTAATTGACCCAATGAAAACCACTATTAGCATTGTTGTACCAAAGAAAAGCTCTCATGATCCTCTCTAAATGACTCGCAACGATGGCAAGAGTAGTGAAAAGAGACATGGAATAAACAGGCAGACTCCACATAGTGCTTTTCAAAAAGGTGATACGACCCCCACTAGATAGAAGCTTAAATTTCCATCCTGCCAATCTCTTGTTAAGCCACTCCACAGTAGGATTCCACACTGCTAAGCTGTTATAACATGCCCCCAGGCGAAGACCAAGTTAGTAAGCAAGGATTTGATCAACTCTATACCTAAAACCAAAAAAACTAAGCCAATGTTGAATCTGAGGAAACTCATCAGCAAGCATGAGCATCGATTTTGAAAAGTTTACTATTAGGCCAGAAGGGCTTGGAAATAAAAAAGAGAATGCATCTTAAACAATCCAATTGTCGTAGTCAAGTTTACAAGAAACAAGAGTATCATTTGCAAAAAGCAAATGGGGGACTAAAAGATCTCCACTAGTGGGACTTCTAATGAGACCCCATTCTAGAACCCACCTCAATTGCTATCTTCACTGATTTGCTGAATGTATGCATCATGGAAATGAAACTAATGGTGACATAAGATCACCTTGCATTAACCCTCTAGAACTTAAGACAAACCCTTACAATTACAGTTCACCATTAAATCAAAATCGAAAACCAGAAACTGGAAATACAAAAAGACGCCCAATTTCACCATTTCTGAGGAAAACCCGTCTTTTCATGAATGACCCAGACAAAACTCTAGAAGACACAATCATATGCCTTCTCACTATCACATTTGTATAGAATGGCTTACTCTCCAGACTTGATGCAGGCATTAACATTAATTAGCAAACAGGGATGCATCCAAAATTTGATGCTTTGGAATGAAAGCATATTGGTTGGAACAAAACACTTTACCAACCATCATCCTCAACCTTACATGAAGGCCTTAGCAAGAATTTTATGTGCACTTCCCTCCAAGCAAATGGGTTGATGTCATCAACTACTTTGGAAATCAAGGTGGTAAAAGTAGCACTCAAGCTTTTCTCAAAAACACCTCTATACGGTAAAATCATCAATCTAGGAGCTTCCTCCATGCCTAACTCTACAATTGCCCTCCATAATTCCTCCATAGAGAAGCCTCTAACCACGCCAACAAAATCAAAAAATATTTCATCAAGAAAAGCCCGAAAAGCTCATCTCACCATGATAAAGATTATCATAGAAATCAACAATGACATCCTTTGTCGAGGACGCATCAAAGAACACGACACCATCCACTTTAATGCCCGCAATGGCATTTGACTCTCTATTGGCCACTCGATCGAAGAAATTGGCATTGCGATCACTATCAATAGCCTATTGTTGCTTAGCTCATTTGACGCCACAAAGAGTCAATTTGATTTCAAACCAAGCAAATCTCTTTCTTACCTTCCAATCTTTCAAATGAGCAAAAGTGAGAGATTATGCTCCTCATAGAAGCACTTCACATTATCCACCAATAAAGCCATTTTAGAATTAGGATGAGCAAAAACCTCCTTGTTCCAAACTTTGAGACCACCCTTTACAATTCTTATTTTTATTTTTTATTTTTTTGGCATAACAAAGCTAGGGTGACCAATGACCACTACCAATCAACTTTTCCCACCAACACCTAAGAAGAAAAAGCTCACAAGAACCATCTACCTCAAGCCACATATTTTAAAAACCTAAAAGGATGCCTACAATAAGGAGATTTTGCCACATGTAAAAGAACAGAAAAGCAATTTTAGCAACATTAGGAAGGGTCACTTGACGCACTCCTTGGAAGTGATGCTCCTCGTTAAAATAAACAAAAAGCAACCAATGCAATATAAAATTGGAATCTCTTCGTGGCTAAACCAGTTGTAAACATGCATCTTTCGGCCAAGGATCGATCAAGTTACTAGAATCAATAAAAGAGGAGAAAGCTCTCATTACAGACGACTTCCCTCTAGAAGAGTCGAGCCTTCGTTTGAATACACGCCCCTTAGCCCAGTGAAACGCAAGGCTCACCTTTAGCGCCTTAGAAGGGTGAGGCAGGGCTCATCCCAAAAGCCCATGAAAGGAGCACCTTTCGTACCTGTGCAACTTTTGTGTGCCTTTCTGCATCTTTTGGATCCTACTGAAAAGATATATAGAATGGATTATTTTTGCTTGGCTTCCTTCTAATTCAATCCCCCTCAACCCTAAAATGCCTCCAGAAACATTCACAACTTCTACTATTCTCTAGTCCATTCATGTAGGAATTATGTAATGCAAAGAAAAAGTATATATATGAAGTCTGCTCCGTGTCAAAAAGGCATGCCCCTTCGCCTTGGAGTCCGCACCTAGGCTCTAGGACTTCTTAGCGCCTACTATCACCTTAGGCTTTTTAATCTATGAGAAAACCTCTCCAAAGGATACCTAACATTGAAACTGCCTCCTAAGCACCATGGAAAATCCCAAAGAGACATATAGGATGATAGCTCATTAAAGTGAACATCCCAAAAATCCTCACCATTATGTCCACAAACCCCAATAAGACCCCGCACAAAATTTTCCTCCACATATTTAAACTTACAGCGCATAGCAAACATCCCAAAATAAAAGTCTACAAGCTACAACATGTAAGGGTCCCAAACAACAATTCCCAAATAACAATAATTCCTCCCACACAATCGACTAAAAATAACCACTCAATAGAATGACGAGTAGGCCAATAGTAACATTGGAAGATACAACCTCTATCTCAATTCTTACAGGGTAACATCACAAGCAAACCTATGTAAAATCCACTCTACATCCCCTCTCTTAATAGGGCAATTAAGCCTCCTTACATTAGAAGTTATAACTCTAATTGTTACCCCCATTAGAAAACATACCTTCCCCTACACCATCATCCTCCCCACTGTGTACCAGAACAGGATTTGCCTTGTTTTGTATAGATTCCAACATAGGATACCTACTACTTGTAAATGTGAGGTGAGAAGAATCCCTTGAAAAGACTCCTTAGTCTCTTCCACCATTTGATTCAACCACGGGTTCAACTACCTGTAGTTCAAAACATGCTTAGGAGCATTTCTACATCTTTACCTAGCATCCAATCAATATTCTCGTCAAATTTTCCCAGAAGAAGCACTAAAACGCTTATCATTCCACCTTTCAATTCGATTCAACCATAGGTTCATAAACTTGCAGTCCATTCATGTGTAGGAGCATAACCTCTTTACCTAGCATCCAATTAATATTCTCCTCAAATTTGTCCAAAAGAAGCACTAAGAAGCCTTTGCCAAACACTATGATGTTCAGAGACATTAGTCCATCTTGGCTTGGTCATCATAGTAAGGTTTTTGAAAAAAAATAAAAATAAAATTTGTACTGAGAAGTTGGAGGCTTCTTGACTCATCTTAACTGATGTTGTAATGATGGACACTATAGTAATCAAAGATGTTAAATCATTGATGAGGTAAATAGAAATCACAATTACTCCAACGCATGGCTTCTACAGGCACAAGTTCCACCCTATTACCAAACTAATAAAGAACCACTCCAAAACTAACCGTTCAGTTTCATTTCATACTCCACTTCGAATAATAAAACAACAATTGGGATACATATGGCTTGAAACTCCTAATAAGATCTAAAAGAATAATATAAACTACAATTAGTCCTAAAGGACCACTTCTAATGGCAAACAATCCACTTTATCGCCAAATGATAAACCACACAAAAACAAAACAATCAACTTTATTTCATACTCCACTTTTGAAATAAAACGATAACTAAGATACTTATTGGTTAAAGTTCCTACTAGGAATTTTAAATAATAATAACCCAAAGTCTTAACATCTTCATATATTATGCTTTTAGATACCTCCTAATTTGTCTAATGACATTATACACTTCTAGGAGGATGTGAGTCAACATATGATGCTTCCCACTCGTGCAAATGGGCGCTGCACCAGTGGCATGACACGGGTACCATGTTCGTACACCTAGTATTGCAACTAGACATGGCTAGTTAGGTCAAGGGCTCAAGGCAAAACTTAAGGCAAATAGCCGATTATTTATAATAGTCACAATGAGGAGCCACGGTGGAGCCATAGAGAAAACACACACAATGGGAAAAAAAGAGAACATGGCCTTACCATCACAGTGGGACGAAAGAAAACAAGACCTCCAGCATCGCTATCAAGAGACATACGAACAGGGCCATCATAGCGGTGGAACAAAGTAAAAGTATGGTTGGAGGAGGTTGCCGTTGGTCGGTGTTAAGGTTTTTTGTTTTTTTTTTGGGGGGGGGGGGAGGGGAGGACGGGGGAGCCTAAGAGCCTGAGATAAGAAGAGGGAGTCTAGGATAATTAGAGGGAAAGGGAATTAAGAATGTGGACATAAGCAAATTAATTAGGTCAAAAAATAAAAAGAAAAAAAAAATTGATGGAAAGTAGAAAAGGCAATAGCGTGACGCACAAGATCTACAATGAACACTGGGATTGGAAGGTGGAAAATTGGCATCTCTATTTCCAATTTTTAGCCAAGGGTAATTGTAATTATTTTGTTAGGCCAAAACAGATTGTTCTGAAAATATTTTTCTTTTAGGTTTTTTATAGATACTTGTATCCCTATACCCATGTCCAAATATCAACCACAATCCTCGTATCCATGGCTTTTGCAACATAGATGCACGACATTCTGGTATGTATCCGTGTCCGACACTCGCATACCCGAGTTAGAGCAACATAGGAGTCAACAATAAAGCTAATATCTCAAGATATAGTACCCTACCTAAAATTAAATCCATAACATATAAATGATATATAATCTATTCTTAAAGGTGATCAATTTATTTCATAAACTTTGATCCCCCAACTCCTTTTCATGCTCACCACATCGAAAGCACATTTATCTCCTAATGCTAAAGAGGATCAAGAAACTACAATGCTTAACCTTCCTAACCTGTAACAGGGCAATAAATAAATAAATGACTGAAAACCTTCTCAGCCTTACCGAGTAGCAGAAAAGATATCATCGAATTTCTTCTTTAGTGTGGAAGGATCCTGCAATGGCCAGTTTGCCTCATCTTGGTGCACAAATATGACATTTTCCAAAATAGCTTTAGAGACGCCCATTAGAGCAGGGATTTCTCGGTCCATATCAGCACATCTGTAACTGAGACAAACTTTCTGCAAGAAGAAGAGTACAAGGAAAAACAACTGATAAATTTTGCATGTTCCTATCACATATACAAATGAACCCTCAAAACAAAAGGGGGATGTCCCAATGCTGGAGAGGTCAGGCATCCCACAACATGATCTCTCCTACAATCTTGCAAAGACACAACACGTGCACAGGGGTACGCTTAAGTATATTCTTGTCCCCCAGAAAAAGAAAGAAAAAAGATATCGTCAAGCTTCTCTTTAGCAATTAGCATAGGACCTTGCAATAGGCAGTTAACCTCAACTCAGTTTACAAACATGACATAATAGTTTCTAAATGCACTTTCATTGTAGGGATATTCAGTCACATCAGCGCGCATCAATGCCTAGATAATATTCTGCAAGAAAAGAAGAATATAAGAGGGGAGAACAAATAGAGTAGTTAAATTCTCCATTTTTGGACTAGATAGATATAAATAAACCTCAAGAAATTTTTAGAAATGGCTCATTTGGAGAGGAAGGCAACATCCTACAACAGCAAGATCCACATTGAGGGTGCGTTCACATAAACGCAAGAAGACAAGACAAGAAAAGAGGTGTGAGTGCATCCAACCTCATAAAAATATACAAGCTCTACAGAGGAAAGGACAATTTCAAATAGATTACCATCATATGCTCATCACTATGCATGTCAGCACTTCAGTATTCCGGGTAACAATCTCTCTACTAATTACAACAACAACAACAACAGCCTCCTAGGGAGGACATTCACAAATAAACTCCTGCTTCCCAATGGTGCAAAGATGCAAAGGACCCTGGAGCCCTAGGCACAAGGCACAAGCTGTTTCGACACCGGGTGCATTTGTACTCCAATCCATAATTTTTAACAATAAGTTACATATGGATTCATAGAAGTGACTGCCCATCATTGCAGCTACGGAAAACTCCACATGTTTGGGCTAAGCAAGGTAGGGATAAAAGATAGAGAAAGAGTGAGGAAGAGAAAGATATAATAAAAACTACAGGGAAAAAAACATATGAAAAATAAG
This sequence comes from Portulaca oleracea, assembly GCA_029582165.1. Classification (NCBI taxonomy): domain Eukaryota; kingdom Viridiplantae; phylum Streptophyta; class Magnoliopsida; order Caryophyllales; family Portulacaceae; genus Portulaca; species Portulaca oleracea. The sequence continues at coordinate 32,004,367 of CM055888.1, read as the reverse complement.
AGTGGTTCATATCTTGGCATGACAAAGTTTTCAACCCTTGGTTTGAAGTGCAAAAACCAACGGCTTTAGCAAGGCACAACAGTTGGGACTTGGGTGTTTGCGTACAGGCATGCTTTTTTAAACTAAGAAATTGGCATATATTCCTATGTGCAAGCAAACTGGCTCATTTTCGGTAGTGACACAGTCATTAAACTCTTCATTTCTACCCATCCAAATTATAAAATTAATTATTGCAGATTCTGAAGGAAGTTTCCCCATTAAGCAAGGAAGATACAATGAGCCTAAAATCTCCTCTAACCCAAGAAAGTAATAAATTGCTGACACTAACTTTTCTTCATGAAGTATCATACGGTGAACAAGGTAAACACATATAATTATAGTCTAACTCAAATCCGTTAGAAAAACCACAGAAATAGGGCACTACACTGGTATGAGTTCAGAAGTTCTCTACCCCGCACATTACAGAATAACAAGATCGATTAACTGAAATGCTAAACGACACCAATAAGAATTGAAATAATACCTCGCCAGTGTTAGGATTGATAGTCTGAAGCACACTTTCAATAGCTTTATACTCCATTTTGGATGCTTTTTGGGTCAACTGAAATGACCTTATACACACAACATCTTTACCAGCAGCTGTCTTAAACCGGAGCTTGATTTGCGCCTTAGTCTCTGTTTCCCCTGCAACCTGTCACCAAGCGCGCGCAAACTATCCACCTGAAAATCCAACTCAAAAAAAATGCCCCTTTTCTTATATTCATTTCTGTTGTGGAGACAGACCTTGGGGTCATGAATGAAGCTCTGGCCAGACCTAGCATTCGGCGGCAACTCCCCAGTACAAGACAGCTTCAAGCACTCAATTATAGTCTACAAACAAAACAAGCATGAAAAAAACTGAGGAAATCAATAAAAGATAGACATTAGGGGGAAGAAATTACGGTTTTGCCGGCGCCGTTGGGGCCGACGATTAGGGTTAAGGGCTTGAAGAAGGTGATGACGTTCTTGTTCTCCGGGTCGAAGCTCCGAATTCCTTTGATCAGCATCTTGTCGACGGTACTCATTTTGGCGAGAGGGGGGGGGAACTGAGCTCTAGCTTTGAGTCGCCGGAGAACTCGCCGGCAAACGTCGCCCCCGCCTTAGTACTGGGTTTTTGAAGGGTTTTGCAGTTGGGAGTAGAACACCAGACAAACTGCTCGCAACCGGGGAGGAGTCTATTCAGCTTCTTTTTCGAATTTGTGTTTCGAAAATGACCAGTAAAAATGCCCGTGCAAGGCACGCTGGGACGCCTAGAAATTACAATTTTATAATATAAATTTGCTTTAATAATGTACATTAAATTTATTATATTAAATATATATTGTCTTATATCATAATAAATATGAAAAATTATAAATAATAATATAATATTATTTAATTTATATATAGTATTATATTTATTTTTCAAATATTGTGTACAACAATTTAGTTTCCATACAATTATAAAATCATTTAAACAATTTAGTGTAAGCTCCAATATTAAATAATTAAACGGATTATAAAAGAATAAAAGAGTCGCCAGCCGATTTAAGGAAACCGACAAACCGTAAATAAAATAACTCCGGTCTACGAAACCCGATTCTAAGTCCGGGGGTAAGGTTACGAATTCGAGAATTATAAGAACTCTCGAATCGCTTGTAAAAAGCAATTTCTACTAAAATCGACATTAAAATGAAAAAGAGTGGGGAGAAGTTTAATTAATTTCATGAAATTATATTCTCATCATGCAATATAAAACAAGGTTTTTGTTTACAAAATGTGCACAAGTAATGGATTTAATTTATAAATTACATGATTAAATAAGAACAAAGAAAGCAATAAAGCGAACCTCTTTCGACTTAGGAGCCCAAATGTGCCGGTTGAAATCCTTGACTTTGCCTCGACCTTGGACCTTGATGGAAAGATGGAAGTGGTTTGGAAAATGGTATTTAGGGTGATAATATGGATGTGTCAAAAGAGATTAGAGATGGTTTAGGAAGTATGAAATTTTGAGAGAAGATTTAAGTATAGTATGAGTGTAGTGGAGGATAGATGATGATAGTTAATGAAATGAGTGGAAGAATGGGGGGTATTTATAGGTGAGGTGGTAGTAATTTGGAGGGGAAATCATGGGGACACATCCCCATGATCATGTCATGCAATCACAAAGGTCAAGGAAAGGAGTCAAACACATGGGGCTAATATCAAGGGAGGGTGATCAAGATTTTGGCGCCGAGTTTAAAAAGAAAACCCACGCGGGTTTTATAATATCCACACACGGATCGCTGACTTGGACGGCAAAACGACGCGCTTCAGGTAAGGGAAAACCCGCGCGGGTTTTGAAGTCACTGGGCCGGGGCGCGCCTTGGGCTTGTCCTGCTTCTGGGCCACCTTTGCTTATTAAAACTCGTGCGGGTTTTGTTCCAGGTACTGGGCCGCCTTGTCCCGTTATGCTTGCTTTGCTAATTTCATGGGCCCAATGACCCATCTTGGCATCCGGCCCAAATGATTTATTGAACTTTTGATGAGTCGGGGATTATATCGGTGCGAATCCCGATGTCTACAGAGAGCCCCCACTTTGATCGAGTCCGAATAGGACGAAGGTCAAAGTAGCTTGAGATGCTATCTGCTTGACGTCTGTCTTGATGCTGGCGGTGACCAAATGATGTTATTGATGATGATGTCGCCGGTAACCTTTAGGTGGCAACCGTTGGACGACTGATGCTGAGGATGTCGTTGGAGACCTTTAAGTTGCATCCGTTAGACGACCGCTACTGATGATGTCGTCGAAGACCTTTAAATGGCATCCGTTGGACGACTGCTGCTACTAACATCGTCGGAGACCTTTAAGTGGCATCCATTAGACAACTTCTGCTGCTGATATCGTCAGAGACCTTTAAGTGGCATTCGTTAGACGACTGCTGCTGATGATGTCGTCGGAGACCTTTAAGTGGCATCTGCTGATGATATCGTCGGAGACCTTTAAGTGGCATCCGTTGGACGACTGTTGCTGATGATATCGTCAGAGACCTTTAAGTGGCATCCGTTGGACAACTGCTACTGATGATGTTGCTCTTTTATGTGGCAATTGGGTGATATATGGTCCCTTTTTAGCGGTAACCTGAAAATCATAAGAAAATTAAGTATTAGTTTTATCGACATGTGAGGAGGGTTCAAACTTTTACCTGAACTTTGGAAACCCTGGGCCGCAGTCTTTGGGCCATCGGTTTTGTGTCGCATGGCTTGCCTTGAATGGGCTGAGGGGATCTTGGCCCGCGGAATCAGACCCTAGTTAGAATAAAACCCACGCGGGTTTTATAACCCTTATTGGGTCGTTGAGAGGCGTCGGGCCGCGCAATTGGGCCTGTAGAGCTCACAAAACCCACGCGGGTTTTAGCTCCTTCTTTTTTTTTTCTTTTCCACGTGAAGGGAATTAATGTGGGGCCCGGTTCTTGTGTGGATGAGGATGTGCCACGTAGCCATGTCTCCTATTTGGGTGGTAAGGTGATGACCTTTGGATTTTCGGCTAATGAAACGCATTTGGCATCTCGAGGCGGGTCCTAGAAACGAGCGACTCATATTCACTCAATATTTCTATAAATACCACGCCTCATTCATTTCATTCATTCACATCTTCAACTCCTCCACATCTCTCTAGAAAAATTTGCTCTTTGAAGATATTTTGAGTTCTTTTAGAAAATGCATCCTTGAGGCCATAGAAATCCTCCTCTTCCTCATGCGGCGGCATGGCCTCATGTAATGTCTTCACGGCGCAACTTCATCCCGGGTGCGAATGCTAACCCTTCGGATCTCACCATTCAATCTTGGAACCACACTTGGTTCTACCGATCACATGGCAAGGTAATTTTCGAAACTTCTTTTATGCTTAGTTTAATGTAAAAAAGAGCAAGCACGGATTTATTTTTCATGTCTTGTCGATTTTCATTATGAATTCCTCAACATGGTGAATAGGGTTCTTAGAGGGTTTGAACCTAATATTTGGCACTTCAACTTTGTCAGCTATCTTTAGGGTTGGCTGAACAGGCAATGGAACCTCCAGGTACTTGTCACCAAAGGCTCGCACAGTGCTCATTGCTTTAGTGAGGCTCTCTAACTTCTGCTCAAGGGCCTTAACGGCGGGGTCCCTTGTAGGTTTTGACACTTCAGGAGTATTAACCTTTGCCTTGGATATCCCCATTCCTCCAGAATTTGAAGATGTCTTAATGATTTCAGGTTCAGATTCGTATCCATACATTTCTTCGTCATCTTCTTCAACGTTCAACTCCAATTTGGTATTGATCTTAGTGATGGCCTGCAACATACCATCCATCACTTGTTATTGTTCATTCAGCCTTTTACTCACCTTCTGCTCCTGCTCTAGAGTATTAGCAAACACAAGACCTTACATTTTGGTATAGAGCTCGTCCAAATGCTTCGTGATGTTGGCTTCGGTGCTTTGGACCGGGACTTCTTGGAATTGCTCTCCAGACATGATGCAGTCACTAGTTGCAGATGGATCGTAATGTGGGTTTGGAATCAAACGACCAGTTTGCGGATCTCGAATGCGGGCTCGGAGTCGATCACCAATGATGCCTGCATGGAAATTCAAAGTTAGGATACTCGATGACATACTCTGACACGTACTACCCGATGCATGCATGTCCTAAGGGACCTATATGATCCTAACTGACTCGACTCATATATACTGACACAAAGGACTCACCCACTTTTTGGGAGTGCATGGCCTAACTCTATATGGACTTATGGACAAGACATTATAAAGGGCCGAATAAAGCCAAACATAGCGAGCGGGTCATAAATTGCAAGGCACGAGTCAGTGTTTCTCAATTCGGATGGGCCCCATCCACAGGCCGACCGTTTTATGGAGAATCCGTAACTTAGCCCAACAACTCAGACAGCTCAAACTATACTGGTTATTATGCGGACTAAAATAATGTTCAACAAAACTGACAACCCATTTTTTTAAAACTTCTTTCTTTTTATTTTTTATTTTATTTTTTACTCGAGGAAAATGGATATTGTAAAGGACTGGATAAGGTCAACAATAAGCGAGTCATAATTAATTTACGGGCTTAATTGACAAATCCAATATGGTTGGGCCTAACCACGGGCCGGCCATAAATGCGATGGATTTATTAATTAAATCAATAAATTAATTTACTCAAGCCTAGTGACTATTATGCAGTCTAAGACGCTATCCATTAACTATTCATTATCCCCATCGGCTCAAAATTGGTTTGATTAGCTATACTGATCTTGGATATTTACCTAAATCCTATAACTCTTGATCATATACTAATTATGTGCACGCTGAAACGGATATTAAGCAAATTCGTTTCAGCGAGAATTAAGTTGATTCATTATTAAAGACACTTTCGACTGCAAAGTTTAAAAGTCAGTCATGAAGTTGAATTATATCAACTCAAAGATCTTAATTGATGTTCTCATCAGGGGGAGTAATACGCGTTGTATTCTTTTTCCCTTACCTGAGGTTTTGTCCCACAGGGTTTTCCTTAGAAAGGTTTTTAATGAGGCAACATATGTTTGCGTATAAAGAGGTGTGTACTCTTTTTCCTTCACTGGGTTTTTGGGTTTTTCTTAGTAAGGTTTTAATGAGGTATATTCTTTTGAACATTTGAGGGGAGTGTTATGAAATAATAGATTTGTGAATGTCCATATATCAATCAGATATCTATTGGGTATCTCTATCTGTTAGGATGATATAATATAGGAGGATTCTATTCTCATATGAAGTCTATACTGTATAGGACTCTTGCTATGTAACTAGTATAAATACCTCTTGTGGGTTATGAATAAATCATCCGGTTCTCTTCTCTCATTCTCTCTTGTCTCTATTGTTCTTCTCTATTATTCTCTCTATATTGTGTTCATATATTTATTGTTTCATAACAATATAATATATATTCAAAAAATTGTACAAAGTATAATGGAAGATAACATACTGCGGCGACAGGTAATCAGATAAAAATAGGAATTAGCGATGGTAGAGCGATATTTTGATTAAGAGAGAACCTAAAAAAGCATCCTACAGTGTATTGTAAAGTAATACTAGCGCTATATATCCCGTGCGATGCACGAAAAGATTGTCAATTGTTAACTTATTGAGACTTATGTATTAAACTATTTTGATAAGAATATGTGTGCTAAGCTAATTAAAATTGAAATATTTATCTCTCACACACACACACACACTCACACACACACACACACACACACACACACACACACATATATATATACATATTAGAAAATATTTATTAAATAATTTATTTTTCAATTTAGTGAATTAAATATTATTATTAATATGATAAAAAAATCAAGAAATATGTGTTATAATTTTTTCTTAAATACATATAATAAAGAATAATAGTAATTTTTATTTTAGTTAATTTGAATAAATGCAAACTATATAACTCGTTTTCATACCACAAATCAATAAAAGATAGTAGGTTGCCATTAAAGAAAAATAAGAAGAGTAAAATGTGAAAGTGTAAAACAAATGATAATGTCTCTTCATTTTTCCATGAAGATATATTTGTGTACTTATTGGTTGATAGCTATTATTAATAATTTTACAATTAACAACTATTAATATTTAACACCTCTAATGATTTAAATAAATGAGGCAATTAAAATTTTCAACTCAACAAATATGAGAAACTTTTATATGCATGACACATGACAATAAACTTTTACATGCATGACACATGGCAATACCTCATGCCAATAGATAATAGATAATAAATTAGTGAACTACTAATCCGAGTTAGAAAAGTCTAAGCCAATGCTGTTGTTGTATCTCAGGCATTGACCCTAGGGATGGCAACGGGGCGGATCGGGGACGGGGGAGTATATCCCCGTCCCCATCCCCGCTCCCAAAACTCATCTCCATCCCGCTTCGGGGAATAATTCTTGCCCCATCCCCATCCCCGTGGATTCCCCATCCCCAACAGAGATCCAACGGAGATTTTTTAAAGTTATCCAAAATCTAACCAAATTTTAATCAGACCCGATTTTTGATCGGACCCGATTTTTAACCTGTTCAAAATACAACGTATTTAACTTGCTCAAACAATATACATCAAAATCAAACAATAATACATCAAGCAATAATACAACGTACTTAAAATTCTAAAATTACTACTTTATCCTTGCTATTAATATATATATTGAATTAGAATAAAGGTTATTTGGTAATTTTAAAATTTTCGGGGACAGAGATTTGGGGATGGGGACGGGGATGGGGAAAATTTTGTCCCCATCCCCGAGCGGATTTTGAAAAATCATCCCCGTCCCCGTCCCCGTCTCTATCCCCAATGGGGGTGGAGATTTTTCCCCAGAGCGGGGCAGGGCCCCAGCGGGTTCGGGGATTCCCCGCCCCATTGCCACCCCTAGTTGACCCTATAGTAGTATTCCTCCTCCCACGATGTCGGGCACATGAAGTCGACTTTGGCGTCAGCATTAGGTATGGTAGGAACTTGCATAACGAATAAGAAGTCAAGTAACTTCATGGAGTATCCAACCAAACAGCTTACTCGTGTCATCTCGTACATCCTAAAAAATACATGAATACAAATAGTATAAGGGGAGTAAAAGGTGACATGGTTGAAAATTAACCTACAATATATATTATATACACTAATAGGATCACCTCAAGGTACTCCTTTTTAAGTTCGTCTGTAGTTACACAAAAAATGGTTTCACCCTGTTTATCAAATGTCGTTACCTTCATTTGCCATGTGTGATTGGCGATGTTAATAGATACCCCTTACCTATTAAAATTAGCATGATCGTTAGCAAGCACATTATGTAACAAATGTATGTTACCGTATTAGGGAGTGACTGGAGAAATGATCACCTCGGAATAGGTGTGCGAAAAATAAAGCCACAATGGACACATGAAGACTCCAAAGATTTTTTCCGACACCCTGGGCATGAATCATACCCCAAACTGTCCTTGTCAATTTGCTCAATGCACCCTAGAATGCGAAAAGTAAGAAACTTGTAAAAACTAAAAAAGGAGATACGCGTAAGTGTGACTCTTAATAAGCGGGCAATGGTAAAAATAGAAATCATGAAAAATAAAGTTGAGAATGTCTTATAGAAGACATAGTGGAATACTGGTTTTAGTAATACGACGCACACTAAGCATTTTGTGCATGTTGAGGACCTCGTGTTTTGTTTTACAATAGGTATGGTCCAGAAACTTTTGGACATATCGGTGATTAGAATACCTGACACGTGCATGTAGTAGATGTAATGGTTAGAAAAGAATCAAAATGCCATGATAAACTCAAGAATGAATGATATAGTTCGTGCCGTGCTTCATATGTAGGCACCACTTCTATATCCGGGTTGATATGAACCCCAGAAAAATATGTTATATCCAAGGAGAAGTAATGTATATTAAAAGAGCTTAATGTCATATCTAATATCTCAAAAAAAAATTGCAATGCATACTAATCAGTTAAAGTTTTAATAGTTGTATGTTCGGTTAAAAATAGTAATATTTATATTTGTATTGAAATGCGGTTGGCGTGTATCCTTGCATAGTAGTCAAATTTATAACATGTAAGTTCCTACTTGTCTAAACTATAGGAAGTATGTAAAGGAAAATATAAGGACGAGAGCGCATACCTCACCAACCCCACAAATTTGTCTACTAAGTGTGGCTGGCGCATGCCCTTGCATAGTAGTCACGTTTATAACATGTAAGTAATTACTTGCGTAAATAATGGACTAGATGTAGTGACGGGAACTCATACCTCACAAAATTGCATCTCGAGAGACGGTTGAATTAAAAGTTGTTTGAGGTGACTTTTTTTTATTAGATTAGAGGTAGGTTGAATGACCGAGATCACTTTGTTGATTCTAGATGAAACCTGGAATAGATGTATTAGTTGATGATAGATCTGAAATATATGATAAGTTGTTACCAATACAACTTCCATAAAGCTAAGAGGAAAGCAAGATCGACATTACCTTGAATATTACTGAAAGTGGGGATGCAAGATGATTGACAAAAGTGATGAGTAGAAGAGGATGGATGAATGAAAGTGGAAGATTACGGGTTGAGAAAATAACGTGGTTTAAAACAAGCAACAGTTTTAATGGAAATACGATTATTTAAATATTTTTCTGGAGATAAACTGATAGCAATTTTAATTGGAATCGTAGTGTGCATAAATGACCAAATAAAAAAATTTAATGCTTTTTTTGACGGTTATAACTCGAAGTAGATTGGATTTCTAGAACTTTTATTTGCATAACTGAATTTAGATATGTGATTTGGAAATTCCACATGCATAAATGATTACAAATATTTGATTTTTTTAATATAGATTAGGAATGGGGATAACCGACTGGAGGAAAAACTGTTTCTTATTAATGGTTTTTTGAAGGTGGATACATTCTGATCCAAAGTGGATGTATAATGGGAATATCATAACTTAACTGAATCAAGTAGAAAATTATATTTTTTTCAAAGAACAAACTGCTAGGAGTGATAAGACAAAGTAGATGAAATTCTAGAAATTTCATATGCATAACAAAATTTAGATATTTGATTTGACACTGATTATAGATATTTGATTTTTTTAGGTATTGAACTGGCGGCGGGTACATGTGTTGATTCAAATTTGGCCTATGGAGTTGGCGGGATGCAAGGAGATAGCAAAATTGGGGGAGGGAAGCAATTAGAAGCGAGGACTCATTACATTTTATAATATAGATTGATAATTAATAGTTACTATTTAAGTATCAAAAATTATAAAAATTACCGATTTGATAAAAGTTAATGCTGATACACATAAAAACTGGGTTGGGCCGACCCACCAAATTGGATTAAGTGATGTTCAACTTTTGGATTAATTTATTTCACTAAAACTATATTTATTTTACATAGGATTGCATGCACAAGGAGTTTATACTCCATGTTATCAACAATGAACAATTATATTGGTAAGAGTAAATGATCTAGTATATGCAATTGAAAAATGATCATATTTAAAATACAAATTATAAGAGCATGTATAAAATTACAAGATTGACAGTGGATTTGGATTGAATTTAGGGCCTATTTGGTGAGGGAAATAGGAATTGAATAGATATGGAATAGATTATAACATTTTTTTTTTTAATTTGGAGAATATGTTTTGGAATGGATTCTCCATTACAAGTGGTTTGTTATTCCTCAAATGGGGGAATTAGATACCTCCCAACTATGAGAGGAATGGATTTCTACCCTTGACTGATAGATGGTTGTATTTAAAAAGGAAAAAAAATCAGAATCCATTTGTTAGTAGACCCATTATTGATTGTCATTTTCATCCCTTTCATAACATTGATCCCATTAGTTGCACTCATCTCCGTAGCCTAAGAGAGACCGATAGAGGGAGAAACATTCATCTCCATAGTAGCCACTGCCAGACTGTCATCACACCATCACAAGATCGCCACCGTTGCCACATTTGGAACCCCAACCAGATATGTCACTCAACAACAAGCTCTTTTTCACCTGCTTTTTTTTCCTTCTATTCTGAATTTTACATCTCTTCTACAACCTTGATGGCATAGCCATGAAACTCGTTGTCATCGTTATACCATGATTGGCATATCCTTGATAGAGACCAGACATGGTTACTCCAGCCTCATCCTCTATCTATCTAATGTTTCCTAATTCAGTTTAGATCTAAAACTTTAAATCATGGCTTTACTTCTTTTTGAAGAACAAGGCTTTTAGAAGAATAAGGAGAAAAGCCTCAAAATTTTTAACGAGGAAAAAAAAAGAAGATTATTTGAATGAGGAACAAGGAAAAGGACAAGCCTCAAAATTTTCCTTTACGAAGAACAAATATTGCTAATGAAGGATTATACTTTGATTTGGCAAGATTGTTACTTCATTTTTTGTTTTTTTTTTCTAATGGTTGTAAAAGAACTTTAATCTCTTTTTTTTTCTTTTTGTAAAGGACAAGAATTCTGTAAAATTATTTATATGGTGCTTGGATATATATATATATATATATATATATATATATATATATATATATATATATATATATATATATATATATATATATATATATATATATATATATATATATATATATATATATATGAGATTTATAGGTCAAATGGATCAACACTAGATACATCAAAGATAATTATTTATATGAGATTTATAGGTCAAATGGGTCAACACTAGATACATCAAAGATAAATCTTGGTGGGACTATACTCCTCCCTATGATGTTTGTCCTTATTTCAAGCGGCTGTGTGAGATTAAAGATGAAGTAAAATGGAGCTGCACTACGGGCATACCTTGGCATTGGGAGGACGGAGATCGACCCACAGAAGTGATGACATACAAATGGCTCCTAAATGCTCAACAATGTTTGACATGGACTGATATCCCATGGAATCCGTTGGTCGTACCTCGACATGCCTTCATTGCTTGGCTTATGTTAGTTTGTTACACAGAAAGCTTCTTGCAAGGCAACGAACTGCCAATTGGGGGGGGGGGGGGGTGTGAGGAAGATGTCTGCGCAATATGCCATACAGAAACAGAGAGCTTTGATCACCTGTGTTCATAAATTGCAGTTTTTCAGCCGAAATTCGAGCTACCATTAGCAAATGGCCATACTGTCAGATTTTTGCCAATCCGACTTCTGTGATAACCCTCACAGTCTTCAAAGCTTGCAAAACCATCTGAAAATCAAACACTATGCTTGCTCTATTTTCTGCTCTTTCATACAATGTTTGGGCGGAACGGAACGCAAGGAAACATGGGAAGAAAACGCAACATCTAGGCATGATCATTCGTACAATTAAGGAGGTAGTCACAACAAAATGTCTTGTAACCGAGAAACATAGAAAGAAATACAGAGGTCTTATTGATATAGTCCTCAAGATGTAACCTGGGCTAGGCAATCTCCCGCCTCCTTATATCTCCTGCTTTGTCAATATAGCCTGTTCTTGTTGCAAAAAAAAGAAGAAATATATATATATATATATATATATATATATATATATATATTGGACAAATTAATGAGATTTTTCCGTTAACAAAATCGAATACATGATACTCGGGCATACCCGAGGGGTCAAACAATAAGACCAACCCAAGGATCAAACCAACCAAAAGTTCCAAACAGCCAAGAAGCAAACTAGATCTCTTGTCCAACCATAAGACTAATAAAGTCTCAAATTAATATTATTTTTAACAAACAAACAAACAAAACCAAGATCATGGGCAACATTTTAATGTAGCCTCCTGTTCCTCTCCCCCATATATGATAAATGATGGAAGACAGAACAAGTTTTCCTTCTTACCATTGAAACCCGCTTTAATCCACTCTTGGTAGTTCCAATTGCTCCAAACAGGAACAGTTCCAAAGAGATCAAACCAAACAGCATTGCCAACCTGAGTTGCATAATCACACTTAAAGAAGATGTGTGAATTTGATTCAGACTGAATCTGTTGGTCATTTGCAATCCAAATTTTTGGATTCTGTCCAGTGTAGATAGCCTGCTGTTCACAACCATCCAAGTAATGAAAACACACTTAGGAATTCTTGGAGAACTCCAAATCAACTTATGCCAGTGCACATTCTGATTATGGTCTTTCACATGATCATATCCAAGCTTAATACTATATTTCTTCCCTTCTGGAATCAGTTTCTGAAAAAGAGGAAGAAGCTGATCTCTAGCTTTTAGTAACCTTCTCCAGTACCAACTCGCATTTTGCTTAACTCCACAGCAAAAAATTGAGCTTTTCTTCATATAAATGTGATGAACCCATCTGATCCATAAGGCCTCTTTATTGCTATGAATCTGCCAAATTAAATTGCCCAAAGCAGCTATATTCCAGGATTTGGCATCTTGAATATTTAGGCCTCCTTCCTTCTTGAATAAGCAGCAGGTATTCCAAGAAATGGGAGGGCTTCTAGTATCAGAACCCCAGAGAAACCCACGACATAATTTCTCAATAGAAACAGTTACATTCTTAGGAATAATAAAGATTTGAGCCCAAAAAGTATGAATAAGCAGCAGGTATTTCAAGAAATGGGAGGGCTTCTAGTATCAGAACCCTTGAGAAACCCACGACATAATTTCTCAATAGAAACAATTACATTCTTAGGAATAATAAAGATTCGAGCCCAAAAAGTATGAATAAACATAAGAATGCTATTGATCAATTCAACTCTTCTTGCGTAAGTGAGTTTCCTTATAGCGCAGCCTTGAATCCTTTTTGTCATCTTATCAATAAGGACAACACAATCATGCCTATTCAGTCGAAAAGGCTTCATAGGGACACCAAGGTAACGAAAGGGAAGATGACCCTCCTTGAAATTCAAGAGTGCCAAGATCTTCTTCTTTTCCAACAGATCCACATTTGCAAAAATAACATCAGATTTTGAGGAGTTGGGAACAAGACCAGAAGCTTCAGAAAAGTGGTTCAAGGCATCAGATAAAGCTCTCACACTATCAATGTTTTCATAGCAAAACATGAGCAAATCATCAGCAAAACATAGATGTGTCAACTTCATACCAGAACAGAACTGATGATATCTAAAATCAGCCACACTTGTATAGCTTTTAATGGTTCTATCAAGATAGTCCATGACTAGAACAAATAAAAGTGGAGAGGTCGGGTCACCTTGGCAAAGACCACGACCGCTTTTGAAAAAGCCATAAGTAGATCCATTAAAACCCACAGAGAATGTAGCAGTGGAAACACATGTCATAATAAGCTCCACAAATTTCCAGGGGAAATTTAAAGCCAATAATAGATGCCTGAGGAAACCCCAGTCAACAGTATCATAAGCCTTTTGAATATCCGCTTTGAGAAGACAACTAGGCGGAGCTCCTTTTCTATTATAGAATCTGATAAGATCTTCTGTCACAAGAATATTATGCAATATCGATCTTCCTTCTACTAAAGCATCTTGAGAGATGTCAATAATGTTAGGAAGGACCTCTTGGAGCCGTATGCAAAGTATCTTTGTAATTGCCTTATAAAGCACATTGCAACATGCAATAGGCCTTAAATCTCCAACTTTGGTAGGATTATTGACCTTACGCACCATTGTAAGCAAAGTAGTGTTCACCTCTTTCAATAGTTTCCCAGATGAAAATAAATTCTTAATAGCACTAATAACATCTGCTCCCACAATAGACCATGAGGACTTGAAAAAAGAGGTACTAAAGCCATCTGGTCCAGGGCTCTTAGAACCATCCATCTCAAAAAACACCTTTTTTACCTCAGCATCAATGACTGGTCTAAGGATTTTGCTATGAAGGTCACTATTTAATCTTTTCCCATGAGAAATTATGTCAAATCTAACTTTCCCTAAACAGTCATGTTTAGAAAATAAAGACTCAAAGTGATCAGCCAGAAAAAGACCAATATCATTTTCATTCTGAAGAAGCATACCTTCATTGTTTTCCAAAGATAATACTTTGTTCTGCTAGTGCCTTGCCTTTATCATTGAATAGAAAAAGGCAGTGTTGTTATCTCCTTTCCTTAACCTGTCTGCCTTGGTCTTTTGCTTCATCAACTTCATAGCAGCACTCAAGGTATTTTGGTACTCCATAACAGCAGATTCAGCCTTCTCTAAAAGAATCAAGTCCCCTGGATTCTGTATAAAAGAGTCTTGAGTAGAAATCATAGTCTCATAATCTTGTTGGAATCTTTGAAAAATATCACCAAAAGATGATTTATGAAGAGAAGATAAAGGACCCTTTAGTGACTTCAGCTTTGATACAAGTTTGAACATTGGGGTGCCAGAAAAATTATGTTTCCAATTCTCAAAAACAATGTCATTATACACAGGAGAATCAACCCACATACTACAGAATTTAAAAATTCTTTTTGGCCTTTGAAAAGATGAGTCTAATTGAACCACCAAAGGAGAATGATCCGATATACCATGAGTTAGGGCCATATAAGAGATATATTCAAACTGCATCAGACCTTCTGAATTCACTAAGACCATATCAATACAGGAGAAAATCTTCTTATCATGTCAAGTGTATCTATTCCCTGAATGTTTCACTTCACTAATATGGAAATCAACCATAAAATTCCTGAAATAAATAATTTCCTCAGCAGAAATATGAATTCCTCCAATTCTATCCTCAAAATCCAAGACATGGTTAAAATCTCCAGCTAGAATCCATGATTTTGTACAAATTGAAGTAATATTGGCAAGACCACTCCAAAGAATCTTACGAGTCCCCAAATCATTGTCTCCATAGATGAAAGTAATAAGAACCTCAAAAGAACTAAAGGAAACCTTGTAGTGAATATATTGTTCATGAATCTCAATAGCTTGCACATAGATATCTGCCCTCCACAACACCCATATTCTGCTTCTATGAGAGCCAGAAGCATTATGAAGAAGATTGCAATTGGCACAAATGTTATTCTTGATCTCACAATTCTCCTCAGAAACCTTAGTCTCTATCAACCCCATGAGATTGAAATTATTCATTTGAAGGAAATGTTTCACTCCCCCCTATTTTTTGGGGCCATTCAAACCCCTAACGTTCCAAGAGAGGGACCTATCCATTTCCATTAGAATCACTGGTGCAAGGAACTTCACTCTCCTCAACCAAACCAAGTTCATGAATGGGAGTGAGAGTTACAGGCTAAGATCCTACAACAATCTCAGATATGATTGGAGTATTAGGCCTGTCATTCCCCTTTTTAGGCACCTTCTGTTGAGATACACAAACATTGTTGGTATTAGAATTCTTACCTTGTTGTTTCTGCCTCCAATTCTGATTACCACCCTTTTTCCTGCAAGTATCTGCCCAGTGATCAAACATCTTACATTCAGAACATTTCACATGGCGCCATTCATACTCAATCTTTTGTGAATAAGCAAATCCATCCTCATCAATCAAAGGAATAGATTCGGGAAAAGAGTGATCGAGATCCATTTTGACTAGAATTCTAGCATAACGCATCATAGCTTTATCCCTCGTGTATGAATCAGCCATTAAAGGAACACCAAGAATGCTACCGATCTTGCTCAAACTTCTTTTACTCCAAAATTTCCAATTCAAACCCGGAAGTTTGATCCATATTGGAACAGCAAAATCCTCATCAGGTGTAGTGGCATCCCCTAATGAACAAGCTTTCAGCAATAGAGGTTTCTTGTTAAAATAAACCACATGTCTTGCAAGAATTTTATTACGCGCAACAATGGAGTTAATTTGAATACAAATGAACCTTCCTTACACCATACAACTTTGTCCAATCCATCGTTGCCCTACATTCTTCTAGCAAACATTTCCATAACAGAGAATGGTGGTCTAGCACCCAAAACAAAATCCAGTATAGAGGACTCCCAAAAATTAATCTAAGAAGAAATATCATCAGTAGAAATATGGTGAGTTAGAATTCCATCAACCTTTAAAGGAGGGACGAAATCCAGTTTCATAAACTCATCAGTCATCTCAAATTCAGAAGACTTCTTCGATTTAGCATCATCCTCTTCTGCATTCTCTAGAATTTCCTCTTCACCCATAGTAATTTGAAGCGGTGTAACCACTTCTGAGGCTTCATCTACATCTTCAATCGAAACCTCATCAATTTCAGGATCAAATTGATCCTCACTAACAGCAGAATTCGGAATTAAGACTTCTGGAGATTCAAAATCATCAGATTTCTTGGATTTCCTAGCAGATTTGGCGGCTTTCTTCCTTGCCCGCGATCGCCCCATTGCCCAGATCTTTAGAGCGTTTTCATCGTTTTATCCTCCTCATTGTTATATATATATATATATATATATATATATATATATATATATATATATATATATATATAGGGTGAGAAGGGAGTTTGGGTGAAAATGTGAGAAGGATGTCTAATAGCCCTTGGATCATAGATCCATGGTCTTGAAAAAAACATCGTTTTCCCTTTTAATTAGTCTCTCTTCACGTGAGCAAGAGTGAAAAAAAAGAGAAAAATGGTGGGAGTATGTGCAAGCGTGGATTGAAAAACATTAATATCATTCTCGACCACCCTTTCATCTCCCCTATGGCCATAGCATTGATGAGAACATTAATCTAAAGAAGAATTGAAGAAGTCTTTCTCCTTCCTCCTTCCTCTTTCTTCTTTTTCGGCTAGAATGGCGATCGAAGTTCGGTAAGGTTTTACAGTTTCATAATTCTATTTTTTGGATTATAAGATTCATGAGTTTGATGGATATCATGTGGTTGAATGTTGCTCACTTTTGTTTGGTATGATTTTTTATTTACAATTGACGAATTTTTGAAATTTAAACAAATTCAAGTAAAACGATGTAACAACCCGAAGAAAATCGTCCCTTAATGTGTTTTAATTAGTTTAAATAATCAAGGTTAAAATTAAATCACGAATAATTAAAGCGTGTGTTCCATTTTTCTAACCCCGTGTATATTTTGCAGGACTTGAACAGTGCAACGATCGTCAACGAATTAGTTTAATTTTCTTTTCTTGAGAATTATCTTCCGATAATTTTATAGTGATTCTAGTCGTATATGAATTCTTTTACCGAGACCGATGTACCAGGTCCTTTTATGTGAATTATTTTTTTTGATTATAATTATGAGAGATTTTATGGAGGGATATGGATATATTTATTTGAGTTTCCGATAACATTTTTACCGTGTAGTAAAGTCGGTAATTTGGGGAATTAGGGAGATATAAGTATAAGGAGGGGGATGAAAATTGATAAAATGGATTTATTTGGGCTTGTTTCAGCCGGGTAGGAGGAAAAGAGTGGGCTTTGGACCTCTTTAATTATAAATATTGGGCCTATAGTATGATTGTATCATTTTGATCTCTCTCAATTCAAGCTCCCTCTCTTCCACTCTTATTTCTCTCTCCCGGTTGCTGCTGGCCGAGCCCCCTCTGTCCCTTCGTCTTCCCCCTGTCTCTCTCGACCGTCTCTTCCGCCACCACCGGCCGTTTTCCGGCCACCGCCGCAACACCACCAAGCCTCCACCATCATTCCTCTTGCTTCTTCTTTTCTCCAATTGTGTGGTAACTCTCTCTATTTTCCACCATTACTCTTCCATGGGTTATATATAATTGAAATATGATTTTTAGGGTTATTTTTGATGTTTTACAGAGAGTTAATCAAGTGTTAGTCAAAGTTCAAGAGGTGGTGATTGAAGGCTAAGATTAATAAAAGGAGAATTGGGTAAGTTTGTGATCAATTAGTGTGTAATTGGTAGAATGGATATGATGAAGATTAAATTTTAGAACATGCATGATGTTTGATGGTCTATTGTACTGTGAAAGAATGAATCATTGTAATGCATGTACTTAGTTAAGGTTAGGGGGTCTAATTTAGTGAAGATTATGATGTTGGATGATGAATTCGTAATGGATTTAATTATGGAAAATGAGGTTCTATGCTTAAGGAGGATGTTTTGGGTGTAATTAGAGTAGAACATGAGATTAAACCTATATGCAAGCCAAAATAAAGTGGAATATCCCAACCTGGTTGGTTCCTGGAATTCCAGAAAATATGAAAAGTGATTTTGGCCTAATTTATGTATAGATGGATAGCTCAAAGTGTTAGCTAACACCTGATTTTTACCGATCGATGTTTCGATAAGTATATTAGATTTTATGGCCAAAATTGTAAAGTCGCGCAAATATGGAATTTTCTGACGTCAGTTTGAAGTTGGATGTTTTTCGACTAGTTAGAGGTTGATATGGTGTAAGGTCTGAACATAAAGGTTTTAGAGGATACTTTGAGCTTTCTTGAATGGTATGCTACGCGTTCATAGGACGTCGGGTGAGAGAGTTATATGCTTTTGATGGAAGGGTACAAATTCTGAATTTCCAGAAGTAATACTAGTGTGTCTGCCCTTATTCTAGGCTAAAGCTCGACTTCTTCCCAAACTAAGATCAATTGGTGATGAAAATAAAAGTTGGAGTCTGATTCATGAGCTTTCTGTGGACAGCTTATAGGTCCAAAACCGATTAATGTACCCCAAGTTATCGCTTTCTGAAAAATGCTAGTCGACACTTGCAAGTTCTGGGCAGATTAGGTGCTTGAATGTTTTGACCCTTTTAATCATGTTTTTAGTCCTTGGGGTTAACTACAAAGTTGTAAGGCGTATTTTAAGCTTTCCGGAAAGTCCTCTTATGCGATGATACGATGTTTGTGGTGAAAGTTGTGATCCTTTCGTTGTACATAGGGAATTAAATTTACAATTTAAGCCGTTTATTCTATTAAAGATATCTATTCCCTCTCTTAGCTAAATAAGGGTCTAATTCTAAATTCCTTCTCTTTTCTAAGTTGCTCTCTCGCTGTTCAAGTCCCTGCTCGTTCAGTGTGTGGTTTTAAAGCATCAGGTACGTATATTGCCTGACCTCCTATGCATAATATTATGAATTAATCCTTGATGTGAAGTTCTAAATTTATATTCTATTATTCATGTTTATGTGTAAAGTATCATGAGTTATGTTCAAATTATATGCAAGTTCTCATGGATTCTTAAATATTTAAGGTCGTTTTATCAGGATAGTTTTACAGTATTTCTAAGTATTTATGTTACGTACTCTCTATGTGAGAAACTTTTACAATATTTCCATTCTTTAGATGTTAATGGTATTCCGTGAATAAATTTCGTCATAAGTACAATTTTTATTCAAAGGATGGGTTAAGTTATGATTACAAGGTGGATAAGGATCCCGTTTTTTTAGAACCTGAGGTCACGGTTCCAAGTTTCTAAAGACTTTAATAAAGGCCCCGCCCATGTGTTATTGTGCTTTAGAGCACACCATATATAATCGTGCTATAGAGCACCCCATGCTTAATCGTGCCATAGGGCACATCAGGATAATCGTGCCTTATGCAAATCATGGAAAAATACAAAGTTAGTGCCCAAAGTGCACCCCATGGAAATCTGGCCTGTATAGACATTGTCCACCATCCGGATCTCCCGATCGGTCCGGGTATGCGCATACGGAGGCTTAGCTGATGATCGCAAGTAGGGGACCTTCAGGATAATAATAGGATATCCAAGTTTAAAGCTTCCTAAGTTACTCAAGTCTTTTGAACCAAAGTAAAGCTTTATGATTTACATGTCGAATTTTTATAAGTCTTGGTTCTTAAGGGTTTAAGGTCAAGTTTATGCCATGACTTTGTGCGTGGGTTATACGTTAATTCGAGTATAATTTAAGTTCTTTTGAAACTACGTGATATAACTTTTAATGCTATAATATTTCGAAGGTTATGGTTATGTGTGTTACTTTTACAAGGAGGAACTCAAAAGTATTTTCAATTGAGTTGTGATTTAAGTTCAGGTCAAGCTATGTAAGTTATGCTATCTTTTAATGTTTGTTTGTTATTTATATTGTTTTTAATATTTTGGAACCGCGCTAAATAACTAAAACGAGTTATGAAAAGATTCTTACATTATTAGGGGTATACGTAATGAGTTTAACTCACTTTTCGAAGTTTTATGTTTTCATTTTAGGAATCTCGGCAAAGGAGCAAGGAAAAGCCCCTGAAGGACGAAACCCTAAAGCTTCCTAAGGAGAGTGAAGGTGGTTAAAGACCCTTTATGACAGATTAAAGAGAAATTTGTGATATTTTGGCTTGTATAAGTTTTATTAGGTTGTGTTAAGTTGTTTTAAGGTGGTTTAGGTTAAGTTATGTCTTGATGATGCAGGTTCGAAGTTAGTTTATGTTTTGGTTGTTTTGTTGGGTTTAGTCTTAGCCTTGTCCACTTCTATGGACGACGATAATACTCCCAGGTGTTTATCCGCTGCTAATCATTGGGTTAGGTGTATTGTTCGCTTAATCTAGTGGTTAGTAACTTGGGGGCATTACAAACGAGCATGATGAAAGAAGGTTGAGTTGGTGGAACAGAGCAATAGAGTTCAAGGCAAGTTTCAAACTTTTTATTCTATGAAGGGTCTATGAATTAGGATAGAGCAAGAAAATTCATTTCTGTGATTGTTGAATGGGTATAATGTGGTTTGAGAGTTCAAGGCAAGTTTCAAACTTGTTGAATCAGGATAGAGTAGAGAGTTTAAGGGTCCATTTGGTTTGAACATGATGTCCATTTTGAATTTAATATATTGTCTATTTGGTTTACGTAGATGTCCATTTTGTTTAAACATGATGTCCACCTGGTTTGAAGATGATGTCCATTTGATGTAAACATGATGTCCATTTGCTGTAAACATGATGTCCATTTAGTGTAAACATGAAGTCCATTTGGTGTAAACATGACCATGTTTCATTTTCTAATTGCTTCCAGATTCAATAGAATATAAATGATGGATGTCACAAGTTGGGAAGGCTGAAGTGCAAGACAAATGGATGCTGAGAAAAGAATCCGCATTTCCTACCCCGTAATAAGCTAAAAGCCATCGTATTTTCAAAGGCTTCTCATTGGAACCGAAAAAGAACACTTGCCCTCCTCTTATGTTGGTGCTTCGCCGTACATTGATGATTAGAATTTTAGGCCATCCTCATTGTCTCTAGTTATATGACATTTTATAGGACCAGAATTGTGTAAAACAAGCAACATATTATCATGTACTTTTTGTGATACTTTTGATTCCCATTATAATTGATGTTCATCGTCAGTTGTTGGTGATGTCCTTTCTGCTAAAGCAAATGTTCATTTCCGGATGCCTTGTTGTCTGTTTGTTTTCTTTTTAGTTTTTTTATCTTTGATGTTGATGGATGTACATCATGTAACATACAAATGGACATCAATTCCAAATCAAATGGACTTTATGCAAAACACACATGGACATCAAGTCCATTTCATATAACCCCTGATGTTTATATGGTAAAACATGGGTGTCCATTTTTCAGCAGCATAGATGTCCATCTTGTAAAACATTGATGTCCATTTTTTGAACAACTTAGATGTCCATCTTGTAAAACAATGTTGTCCATTTTGAAGAACTTTGTTGTCAATTTTGTGCAACTTAGATGTTCATTTCGCACATCTAAATAACTTTTCATTTTTGTATGAATTTGGATAGTCCCCCACTGTACTCCATGTCCAAAATATAATATTTGATGTTCCTGAAGATAGTACTTGATGTTCTCAATGACAATACATGATGTCCCCAAAATATATACTTAATATCCATCCTATACTTTTGATGTCCCCCTAGAACAATAATTGATGCTCTTCGTTGTAATTACCGTGTTCATTTTTGTATGACTTTATGTTCATTCTTGAGTGACTTGATGTTCATTTTGAATGACTTTGGTGTCCATTTTTGAAAAACTTTGATGTCCATTTTATATAATCTTTAATGTCCATCTTTTAAAACATTGGTCTCCATTTTTTCAGCAGATCAAATGTCCATCTTTTAAACAACATTGATGTCCATTTTGAAGAACTTTATTGTCCATTGTGTGCAACTTGGATGTCCATTTCGCACATCTAAACAAGTGTTTAGGCCTATTTGAATAAGTGTGGAACATCCTTGAATATATGGCAACTCCACTAGAGCGTGTGGGCGTGGTGGAATATTGATAGCTTGAGTTGGAGAAGGATGAGATTTTTGAGAGGAGAGAAATCCAATGAACACCCATGACCATAGAATTGAAAATGAAGCAAAACTCAATCATCCATGCTTGAATATCAAAATGATAGCCTTGAACTTGAATAGTAACAATAAGAAGGAACCAAAAATCAACCAAGAACAAGTAGCTTGAGCACCAAATGGGATTGGATATGACCCTTGGATAAAGGTAGAACCATCACCAATGGCCTAACACCCCACCATGATTATCATAAAGGATAAATCCACCAAATGATCAATAGAGGGATGACTTGAAACACCACCAAAATAACTTGGAAAGTAATCAAGATTTTTGAGGAAAACTTAGGGAAACCCTAAAATGCATAAGCATATTCATAATCAACATCTTCTGCCTAGAAAACAGTGCAAATAGAGTATTTATACAAGGGGGAATTAAAGCCTTAAACACAGTCCTTTTAGTCAAATAACACGCGTATAAACAGGGCGTCGCGGGCGCGACAGGAAGGGTCGCACCTGCGACCGAGCGAAAACTCCAGGGCGATTCGGAAGGTGCGAAACGTCGCGGACGCGACATACTGGAACAGACAACTGGTCGCGGGCGCAATGGGTCTGGTCGCAGGCGCGACGTTGCTCTGTCCAACTTCCCTGTTTGTTCACCAGGGCTTCGCGGGCGCTACCAGAAGAGTCGCGGGCGTGAAGGCCTGGGACTTTGTTCCTCCTGGCTCGGCTGTCATGTGTAGCGGGCGCGACGCCTGCCTGACTCTTGTGTTTCTTTAGCTTTCAGTACTCCTCCTTGCAAGTTATTATCTCGGGTCACTTCCGAACCTCGATACCACCTCGCCCTTCATTCCTGGGACGACCTAGTTCGGTTCCATGGTCTTCGGGGTCGTTGACAAGTCCCGAGCCTCTCCATACTCCAGCAATGGACGACTCGCCAAGGCCATGCTAGCATGATGCTCACTACGCCTTTTGTGAAGGTGTAACGATTCTTGAAAATGTACGGATGAATGGGTTTAGCATGGAAATGTCGGGTCGGGGTTTTCCCTACTTTGTCATTGAATGCAAGCCCGACCATGAAAGCTCGGACCCGAACTCGATACGGTTCACCAATACAATGACTTCCTCTGACACCAACATCTCTTATGAGCTGCGGTGGAGCAAGACTACACTATTGTCTTGGTTCGTTCCCAACATTTGACATCTCCTCCATGATTGAAGTGACCACATCCAAAACACTCTGATCACCATCCGTGCCCTGACCTCCACCCCTGCATGATCAACCCATAAACCAATTATACATATAGAATGAAAACAAAAAGACAAAACAAAGTCCTAAGATGGACATCAATATTAAACCAAATGGACTTCAAGTTCCAACCAATTGGACGTCATGTACAACCAAAATGGGCATCAAATATGCGTTTTTCAGTAATGCTCCTTTGGGGTTGAATGATATGTCCACTTCGTATGCACTTGATGTCCATTTTGTCTGACCATGATGTCCGTTTTACGTTACACGATGTCCACAACTACACGCAAAGAGCCATTGCAAGTTGCCACTTAAAAATAACCTGTCACAACCTCCAATTTGTGTTTTCCAGAACCCTAATTTTTTCCGAAAAGTTTCTATCACTAACATATACAATGTTAAGCAGATATGCTTAACCCCCCCAATCTCCAACCCAGAAAAATAAAGCCTTGCCAACTTGTCACATCCATTATTTACATTCTATTGAACCTTGAAGCAATTAGAAAATGAAACATGGTCATGTTTACACCAAATGGACTTCATGTTACACTAAATGGACATCATGTTTATAGCAAATAGACATCATGTTTACATCAAATGGACATCATCTTCAAACCAGGTGGACATCACGTTCAAACAAAATGGACATCTGTGTAAACCAAATAGACAACATATTAAATTCAAAATGGACATCATGTTCAAACCAAATGGACCCTTAAACTCTTTGCTCTATCCAGATTCAACAAGTTTGAAACTTGCTTTGAACTGTCAAACCACATTATACCCATCCAACAATCACAGAAATGAATTTCTCTACTTTATCCCAATTCATAGACCCTTAATAGAATAAAAAAAAGTTTGAAACTTGCCATGAACTCTATTGCTCTCTTTCACCAACTCAACCTTCTTTCATCATGCTCTTCTACTTGAATCTTTCTAGGGTTTAAAAATTCGTCAATTGCAAACAGAAAACCTTACCAAACAAAAGTGAGCAACATTCAATCATATGATATCCATCAAACCCCTCAATCTCATAATCGAAAAAATAGAATTATGAAACTGTAAAACCTTACCGAACTTCGATCGCCATTCTATCCGAAAGAGGAGAAACATGAAGGAGGAAGGAGAAAGACTTCTTCAATTCTTCTTCAAATTAATGTTCTCATCAAAGTTATGGCCATGGGGGAGATGAAAGGGTGGCCGAGAATGATATTAATCTCATGGAGACAGCCGCCTCAATCCACGCTTGCACATGCTCCCGCCATTTTTCTCTCTTTTTTTTTCACTCTTGCTCATGTGAGGAGAGGCTAATTAAAAGAGAAACTGATGTTTTTTTTTTCAAGACCATTGATATATGATCCAAGGGCTAATAGACATCCTTCCCACATTCTCAGCCAATCTCCCTTCTCACCCTATCTATTCCCTATATATATATATATATATATATATATATATATATATATATATATATATATATATATATATATATATTACAATGGGTAACTATTAGCAAAACATATTAATTATAATTAAATGATGAAAATTAAGATTAAAAAAATTATTTTGTATAAAGTCAAAATAATAATAAATTAAAAGCATATATATTATAATATAATATCTGTGATATTTTAATTATAATTAAATTATGAAAATTAAGATTAAAAAAATTATTTTGTATAAAGTCAAAATAATAATAAATTAAAAGCATATATATTATAATATAATATCTGTGATATTTTAATTATAATTAAATTATGAAAATTAAGATTAAAAAAATTATTTTGTATAAAGTCAAAATAATAATAAATTAAAAGCATATATATTATAATATAATATCTGTGATATTTTAAAAATAAAAATATATCTGATTTCATTCCATAATTGCTCGCAAAACAGTAGAAATGGAGTTTGAGTCCATTCTAATTTCTCTACAAGCAACTTCAGTTTTGGGTTCTAACTCAACCCTCCAAATTTATAATTACATACCCAATTCATTCCTGAAATCTCTCTAACCAGGCTCTTAGGGGGAGAGAGAAGAGAAGATTAGGTAATAGAGAGATGACAGATAGAGAGGTGATTAAAGTTAATTTTATTTTAATAAATTGAGAAGGGAGTGGATGGAAAGAGACTAGAAGTGTTACAATTCTTCATTTCCCTCACTTTTTTTTTGGGTAAAAAAATGTGGCACCAAAATTTATTCATTCAACCTCACGACATCCTCCAAAATTACATCGGGGGGGGGGGGGGGGAGGGGTATCACACCATACACACAAACTCTAAGCACTCAGGCTCCATTTTGCTAAATGATATGCGACTTTATTTACCGTTCTACCCACCCAAATTATGTCCTTGATTCCACTATTCTTATAATCAGAGATTACATCACTTGTTAGTATGGGCCTCTCCTAGCAACTCCAATGCTGATTTTGTTAACCATACCCCATGCATCAGTCTCCACCACTCCATCCTCCACACCTCTATCATGACTCACTAGATCCCACGAAATTCTCATTAGCTAAGCCAAATTAGCATCCCACAATGCATCCACCCTACTCCCCATTATCCATAGGAACACTCCACTGGCTCTACAAGCCACACATCTAAGGCCTACCACTCCTTTCACTTTATCAACGAACAGTTATCTTTATCCCTACGAGTAGGCACTTCACTTCCTCTCGCTTATGGTTTGTTTTCTTTGCCACTGGATCATAGAAGAAAATAGGAACCACATACAATTGCTACCAGCCCGGTCCACCACAAAAGTTGTGTCAACCTCTCTACTATTAATGATATAATTATTTCGTGCCCACCATATACTCCATAGGCCATAACAACATAAACTAGCATCTTCTTCCTTCAAGCAAATAAACATATTCCTACACAAGTCCACCTCGTCACCTCTAACAACATCCTCTACCTCCGAGATACCTAATGCCTCCCAGACTTCATCCGTCCATGAGCATTCAAAAAAAGTTTTCCTGACACATTCCTCCTCCTCTTGGTAAATATCAAACCTTGTGCAGAGGAATGGGCGGAAGCCTAGGGTCTAAATAAACC
The DNA here is from genome assembly GCA_029582165.1 of Portulaca oleracea. Classification (NCBI taxonomy): domain Eukaryota; kingdom Viridiplantae; phylum Streptophyta; class Magnoliopsida; order Caryophyllales; family Portulacaceae; genus Portulaca; species Portulaca oleracea. The sequence continues at coordinate 31,977,473 of CM055888.1, read as the reverse complement.
ATGTGGATGATGGAAATCCACCCATAAAACTCATAAACACTATAAACCAATTTTTAAGGTTTTTGGATTAATGGAGATAAACATGAAATTAAAAGATATGAATAATTCTAAAGAGAGAAATCTCACCAAATTGAACTTAGATGTTCAAACACTTGCACAAGGATCTCCCACAAGCAAAGAGTCTTGAATCACCCAAGATATCTCACAAAGAGTAGATAATAAACACCCACTCACAAAGAAGAGAAATCACAAAGCAACTTCCACCCAAAGGATTAGCTTTCATTGCAATAGGGTTTGAAAATCCACAATTACAAACTCTCTAATTAAGAGGAATTTTCTTGAGTTTAACTCCTAAACATTCATCATCAAAATCTACCTTGGGAAACAAGCTAGGAGGTATTTATACTAATAGGGTTAAAATAGTAAAACATCCGTTAAACAGGGGAGGGTCGCGGGCGCGACGGAGCGAAGTCTCTGGGCGATTCGGTCAGCAGCGCGAGGTAGCGGGTGCGAAAGCTAGGTGTCGCGGGTGCGACATAGGCATCGCGGGTACGACATAGGCGTCGCGGGTGCGACGGGTTAGGTCACGGGGGTCGAACTTGATCTATCCAATTTCACAGTCGTTCGGCAAGGGATCGAGGGCGCTACCATAGGTGTCGCGGGCGCGACCTCATTCTGGGCAGTTTTTCTTCCGACTTCAAACACGCATAACTTCTTCATCCGGACTCCACTTTAGGCCCATAAGATATCGATGGAAAGTACTCGATGTATACTTTAAGCTCCCAAAACTTCAAGTCCATCGGAGTTGTATTGAAGGAGCTATGACCTGAATAGTGAAGGCACGTCATTTGAACGCCTTTACCACCTTGTGTTTATTTTTGCCGATGGTTTCAAAACCCCTTAGAAAGCTCGGGAATGGTCCAATAGAGACGAACTAAAAGTGACTCGATCCCCATACGGTTCATACTCCCCTTCTTCGAAAAGAGTTGTCCTAAACTCTTGGGGGTTCAAAATTAACCGCATACCCGTGCAAACCCAAAAGTATGTACTCCAACAATTGAAGTAGAATGACGCTCATCAACCCGTCCTTCTAAAAAATGTAGCTATTCCGGTGGAAAAGAGGGGCTAAGTAAACATCATGAAGGACCCGAACACGTCTAGCACCCATCAACTTGTTGAAAGCAACAAGGAATTCGTCACATGAGAGTTCGGGGTGAAGGTTAATGGAAGCAACCTTTTCCTCGTTCAATCTCGATGTGGAAATAATGGAGCTCGGGGGATTGGTCAACGATGTGTCCTCATGCAACTCAACTCCATGGCGAGGATTGAGCACGACTCAACACTGGGGAACTCTATACGGAGCTCGGTAGGAGTTGTGGGCAGGGGTGAGGGACAAGGGAGGGAGGTTGGAAAATTTTGTGGAGCTAAGGATCGCTCAACCTCACAAGGGCCTTCTTTTCGCAAAAGTAAAGCCCGATGTGGCTTTCCTTTGCTCGAAGCACTCTCATCCCGTGTTTCACTCTTTTGGAGGTTTCTCTTCTCACTTCCCACTTCCCACCCCGGCATGTGGTATATCGGTTTCGAAAGGGGGTAAAGGAATGAGTTTGATTTTCCTTTCTCCCATTGAGAAGGTGTAGGTGTTCTTCCGGCCATCGTGGATGTAACAACCCAAGAAAAAACCCCTTTTATTATACGTGTGATTAAGCCGTAATCAAAAATTAGGAAAGAATTAACTTATAGATTAAATAAAGCGCGTGCTCCTTATTTTATGATTTTACGTTATTTATTTTATTTTTATAACCAGTGTACATTTTTGCAGGGCTTGAACAGTGCAACGCGTTTCTCTTCTATAATCTCTTACGAATCTTCCTTCCATTAATAGTACCCCTTCTCGATCAGATTAAAAATACTCTCATCAAACTCAACCCTCCTTTTAGGGTGATCCTATTAGATGTCTTATGGTGTTATTCATGAGAAATAAAATAAGAACTATGGTTACTTTTAGTCAACATAGATAATTTCTTTTATGGGTTTTATATTTTGGGAATGTTATAAGTTAAGTATGGGAGATTAAATTGAAGAAAATAGTTTGGCCTTGGACCCTTGCTTTTCGGCCAAGAGAAGGAGGGGGAAAGGATTTGGGTTTTTAGATTGATATTATATATATATTAGGAAGGAAGAGGGAGTGTTAAGTTTTAAAAACATTTCAAACTCTCTCTCCATTGTCCTCACTCAAGTGTGTGTCCTCTTGCCTTCCTCCCCCACAACCGCTGGCCACCACCATCAGCCGTGACCACCGCCGCCGCCAGGGCGTCGCTGGCGCCACCTCCGATCACCGCCGGCTGGCCGTTTTCCCCCCTTGCTCCCATGTTGCTTTTTGATGTATATTTGATAGCCATATACATCAAGGTCATCAAGAGAGACATCAAATACACACCAAAGGAGCCAAATACTTGATTACATAGAAAAGGAGCCCCATTCACTCATGTCTCTTACACAAACGAATGGCTTCAACAAGGGCAGCTCGGTAATTTGCTCCATATCTCAAGAACCATAAAGCTTTTGAGAAAGTCATCCTAGAATCAACGATAGACCATTCAAAGAGCTTTCCAATGGTTTTTGAATCTTGGAATTTGGAGAAGAAACGAGCCAGTTATTCAAGTTTTAATCTAGCTTAGTTTATTTTGATTCTTTATGATGTCATACTTGTACTAGATGATGTAGGCTAGGAATCCCTTGTATTCTTGAAATAGGCACGCCTAGGGGGTCCTCTTCTACTATAAATAGACCCCTTGGGAGGCCCTTGTAATCATTCATTCAATAAAATCAAATACAAACACATGGTGTTGTTTTCTCTCTAGCTTTTGCTAGTTTTTCGTTTCTCTTGAGGGAGATTCGATCCTATCTTCTTCTTCTAGCTTAGGGTGGCGTCCTAGGTGGTGATAGGAAGAGATTGAAGCATTCTTGAAGGTGGTGTGGCTGTATCCTCCAAGAATCTTCAAAGCCAATATCATTCATCATTCAAATCGTGAGTTTCTTTCTAGTTTTCATTTGATCTTGTTTTTGTTTCTACATTGTTTCAAATTCAAGATTCATTTGAATATCATTCAATCATTCAAGAAACTTACATTCTAATCCATTTACACTCTCATTTCATTCATTTCATTCATCCATTTCGTCCATTCCATTCGTTTGTCCATCCATTCATTCATCCATTCATTCATTCAATCTTAAAGAAACACTTAAAGATCCTAATCTTTTGTATAATTTGATCATCCTTGATCCTATTATACATCATTTCATTCAAATTGGTTGATCTTTAAGAACTTTGAGAAGCAAGATTCTTATCTTGGTTTTTAAAGATCCTGTTTCCAAGTATAATGAGATTCCATTGATCCCATTATACATCACTTTTGTTCGTCTCCCATTCAAGTGTAAATCCTTCCATCTCAATTCTCCTCTTCAAATCTTTAGAATTCTTATAAATCAAATCTGATTTTCCTTGTTTTAATTGGGATTAATTTCAGAATATAGTGTGGGAATCCTTGAGTTCTTCAAAGAAAGAAAGGAGATCTTCAAATTGGAAGAAAGGAAGTGGTGAGTTATGTTAGATCCTTGTTATTTTGGTTGTTTCAAGTAATCTTTTTGTGAAAATAAGCATGCATGTAGTATTAGTGTTGTAGTTTTCTGTGGAAGTGTGGAAAGGTCGATGTGTTCAAGTTGCATGTTCATAAATTAGGTGTAAATGGGGTTTTAAAGGAATATTAGGAAGTTGCATGTGGAAATTTATGCTAGATAGTGAAAGTGAATATGGATTTGAAGATGTATGAGTTTAAAAGAGAGGTATTTGATGTTCTTTGGACTATTTAAGGCTGAGTTTCTGAATATATGGTGATAACATGATGGCTTGTGAAGGATCCTTGGCTAAATCACAAAGATTTAGGCATGCATGTGAGTTTTGAAGCTATATTTACATTCTGGTTGGATTCGTGTTTTCCAGGAAATAAAAAAAAGGATTTTCAGTGATATTAGGGTTTAATTAGATAGACAAGAGTGTTAGCTAACACCCGGCTTTTATGGATCGACTTTTCGATGTGTATTTTAAAAGTTATGACCAAAACCGTAGAATGGTGCAAATCTGGAATTTAAGTGATGATAGAATGAAAATGGCTAGTTTTCGTCTAGATAAATTTTAGTATGGTGTTGGTCTGAACATGAAAGTTTTAGAGGATTGTTTAAGCTTTCCGGAATGGTATGGTTTGCGTTCATACGACGTCGGATGAACAACTTATAGTTGTTTGTTTGAAGGACAGGAATTCTGGAATTTCTCCAGAATTAGAAGTTAGTGACTGCTCATGTGGGGTTAAAATTGAGCCTTTTCCCAAGCTTAAATCGCGTGATGATATAAAGATAAGTTAAAGTTTGAATCTTAAGCTTTCCATAGACAGCTTATAGACCCAAAACCGAGTAGTATAGCTCAAGATATCGCGTTCCGAAAAACATTACCCGGCTTGTACAAATTCTGGGAAGATTGTGTAATTAAGAATTTTAACCACTCTAATCATGTTTTTAGCCTCCAGAGTTAACTATAAAGTTGTAGAGCGTAACCTGAGCTTTCCGGAAAGTACTCTTAAGTGGCAATCCGATATCTATAGCAATAATTACCTTCCTCTTTGTAAAAGTAGGAAAATTCTTTTAGTGTACGAACCGGTTTTGTCCTTTAAAAATTCCTCGCCTTTCTCCTATTTAGACAAGAAGGTCTAACTCTAATTTCTCTTCCTCTCTAAGTTTCGCTCAAGGGATCGTTGCTCGTGCACTGTTCAAGTCCTTGCTCGTTGGTGATTTTTATTGTCAAGTACGTGTACTACTTAGTTTTTATGCCGTGTATATACATGTACTTAAATTATTTACTCCTGTATTCTCGTAATTATACGCCGAAATGGTTCTTATATATATGCTTACATGCCGAAATATTTTTCCCACAAGGAAGATGCTCTTTTGTAGGTGAAATTTTGGATCTTAGAAGTGAGCTTCATACTTTAAGAACTAGTGTGGTTTTATGAAATTAAAGAGGAAAATTTCCTTTATTTTGTAAGTAGTTAGATTTCAATCGAACACAAAAATCAAGGATTTTTTTTACATCTTAAGAAGCCCTTTTTATGAGCTAACTTTACTTGAGGAAATGTTCTCTTCATGCTTGTTGTCGAGTTTTAATTAAAGATTACCTTACGGCTTAAAGTTTTCCAAGGTATTAGCAGGTGTTTTAAGTAATAAAGCCCCGCCCATGATTTATGTGCGTAAAAGCACACCAGGGAATAGTGTTAAATACACACTATGTTCACGTGCCTTGAGCACCCCATGAGAATTTATTTCGTGCCTTAGATGCACACCAAGAAAATCTGGCCAGTAGGATAGACATCCACCATCCGGACCTCCCCATCGGCCTGGGTATGCGCATACGGAGGCTTAGCCGATGATCGCAAGTAGGGGCATCCATGTTAAGTTCTACCATATCACGTTATCTTCTTTTCGTAAACTTTTGCGTTTATAAGTTGTTTTAATTTCAAATAACTCTATAGCTTCGCATGAATTTATGCTTATTTATAAATTGTGGTTGTATTCCTAACCTTGCAAGTTTAATATGGAAAAGCATTTGTTGCCTTTACATGTCTAATCACCCTGTGGTGGGAACACTGTTAAGTTGACATTTGTGTTGTGAAGTCAGGAAGTTACCTAAAATTTGGAGTTCTTGTAAGTTGGTTTACTGACCCTTCTCTTTCAATCTTCACTTCAATGTTTTATTAAACGGAGCCGCGCGCCTAGGGATAATAAAGTCTAAGTCTTACTTTCGCTTGTTTTATTCCATTCTGTTAGTATACGTACTGAGTAAAACTCACCTCTTTAAGTTGTTTGTTACTTTTAGGGCCGCAAGGGAAAGGCAAGGGCAAAGTCATCGAAGGGCGGAACCCAAAAGCAACCTAGGTGGTATTTAGGTGATCTTGGAGCTCCTTTTTGAAGTTTATAGGAGCCTTGGTTAGTGGAAGCAATAGGATTAATGAGAAATTATTGTTATTTTGGTCTTGTGGCATGTGTTAAGAATGATTTATATGTTAAGTTCTTTACACTCCTTTGGGTTGTATAATTCTAGGAGTTTTAAAACTCGATGGTTGTGATGTCTTGTATGGTGGTCTAATTATGTGGTTGGGTGAAGCCTTTTGGTGTGGTGTGTTGGGGTCTTAGACTAGTCCATGTTCATGGACGGCGGTAGTGCTCTCAGGTAATTATCCGCTGCTAATCATTGGGTTAAATAGTAAATTAGCTTAATTTGGTGATTAGTAACCTGGGGGTGTTATAGTGGATAGCATGCCGATCTAATTGCCAAGGTCTACCAAGTAGTAAATGGCATGCATCCATGAGGACAACATCACAGAGAACACTATCCTCATAAGACCAAGCGGAGAAAGAAATCAAGACTTGTTGGGTTACCTCGAAGTCGTCGCCATCTTTTAGCCCTTGCAAGCTATATAGTTTAGGATGAGCCGAGACCGGCAATTGGAGTTTCTCAACCATGTAAGTAGAGGCCAAGTTGGTGCAACTCCCATCGTCGATGATGACCTTGCACGCCTTCTCGCCGATGGTGAACTGAGTTCGAAAGATATTCTCCCGTTGAGAGTTATCCCGGGAATCCTTGGTCAAGATAAAGGATCGCTTAGGGGTCGAACTCGCCCCTTCTTGCGCGCGAACCTCGACACTAGTCTTTGGAGCCTCCGGTGTGGCTACTTCACTTGCTTTGGAACTTTTAACAATCTTCGTGGGGCATTGGGCTTGGTAGTGACCATAAACCCGACATGTGAAGCATTTTCTACCCTTGAGCTTCCGAAGATATTCCGCACTTTCCTTATGAGCTCGGGAAGATGATTTGGGTAGCTTAGAAGTTCGACTTCCCTTGGATAAAACCTTACTCCACGAGTGAGAACTTCCCTTCCTAGAAGGCCATGAAGTAACCTTCTCTTCCATTCTCCTACCTTAAAAGATATGGACAATTCTAAAGAGAGAAATCTCACCAAACTGAACTTACATGTTCAAACACTTCCACAAGGATCTCCCACAAGCAAAGAGTCTTGAATCACCCAAGATATCTCACAAAGAGTAGATAATAAACACCCACTCACAAAGAAGAGAAATCACAAAGCAACTTCCACCCAAAGGATTAGCTTTCATTGCAATAGGGTTTGAAAATCCACAATTACAAACTCTCTAATTAAGAGGAATTTTCTTGAGTTTAACTCCTAAACATTCATCATCAAAATCTATCTTGGGAAATAAGCTAAGGAGGTATTTATACTAATAGGGTTAAAATAGTAAAACATCAGTTAAACAGGGGAGGGTCGCGGGCGCGACGGAGCGAAGTCTCTAGGCGATTCGGTCAGCAGCGCGAGGTAACGGGTGCGAAAGCTAGGTGTCGCGGGTGCGACATAGGCATCGCGGGTGCGACATAGGCATCGTAGGTGCGACGGGTTAGGTTACGGGGGTCGAACTTGATCTATCCAATTTCACAGTCGTTCAGCAAGGGGTCGAGGGCGCTACCATAGGTGTCGCGGGCGCGACCTCATTCTGGGAAGTTTTTCTTCCGACTTCAAACGCGCATAACTTCTTCATCCGGACTCCGATTTAGGCCCAAAAGATATCGATGGAAAGCACTCGATGTGTACTTTAAGCTCCCAAAACTTCAACTCCATCGGAGTTGTATTGAAGGAGTTATGACCTGAATAGTGAAGGCACGTCATTTGAACGCCTTTACCACCTTGTGTTTATTTTTGCCGATGGTTTCGAAACCCCTTAGAAAGCTCGGGAATGGTCCGATAGATACGAACTAAAAGTGACTCGATCCCCATACGGTTCATACTCCCCTTCTTCGAAAAGAGTTGTCCTAAACTCTTTTGGGTTCAAAATTAACCGCATACCCGTGCAAACCCAAAAGTATGTACTCCAACAATTTAAGTAGAGTGACGCTCATCAACCCGTCCTTCTAAAAAATGTAGCAATTCCGGTGGAAAAGAGGGGCTAAGTAAACATCATGAAGGACCCGAACACGTCTAGCACCCATCAACTTGTTGAAAGCAACAAGGAATTCGTCACATGAGAGTTCGGGGTGAAGGTTAATGGAAACAACCTTTTCCTCGTTCAATCTCGATGTGGAAATAATGGAGCTCGGGGGATTGGTCAAGGATGTGTCCTCATGCAACTCAACTCCATGGCGAGGCTCGGGAGCGATTGAGCACGACTCAACAATGGGGAACTCTATACGGACCTCGGTACGAATTGTGGGTAAGGGTGAGGGACAAGGGAGGGAGTTTGGAAAATTTTGTGGAGCTAAGGATCGCTCAACCTTACTAGGGCCGCCTTTTCACAAAAGTAAAGCCCAATGTGGATTTCCTTTGCTTGAAGCACTCTCATCCCGTGTTTCACTCTTTTGGCGGTTTCTATTCTCACTTTCCACTTCCCACCCCGGCATGTGGTATATCGGTTTCGAAAGGGGGTAAAGGAATGAGTTTGATTTTCCTTTCTCCCATTGAGAAGGTGTAGGTGTTCTTCCGGCCATCGTGGATAGCATGCCGATCTAATTGCTGTTTAGACCCAAGTCTGTGTCTAAATACCGTCTAAATCCTTAGGCTTTTAACTCGTTTCGTGGTTTAATTTCATAGTTTTTAATGCGTTTTTTTGTTATTTTGTAGATTATGGAGCTTTCACTCAAAACGTAGCAAAACGAGCCTTTTTATAGCATTTTTGGTGATTTCCCCGAGCCGGACCGAAAGCCGAGGCGGAGTTGACCCGGGACCACTTTCCTCACCTTTGGTGTCAATAAGTGAGGTAACACCCGCTACGACCCTCGGATCGGGTGTTACATGCCTTGGAAAGAAGGAGGAAACAAAGGGACGAAAAGAGGTAGGGTAGCACCCGCCACCCTTGGCGTAGCACCCACTACCCCCTGCTGCTGTGCTTAAAGTCTACCTTGAATCGTCAGCTGAAGACGGTAGCGCCCGCTACCATTTGGGTCGCGCCCGCGACCTCCTACTCCCGATGGGGACCGTGGGCACGGTCTCCCTATGTTCTGCGCGTGTTTTCGGCCTGAAGTGCTGCGTTTTGCCAACCAATTTTCACTTGTATATATATATCTCTTTCACGATTTCATAGGGGGCTGTCTAGGGATAGACTTAGACATTTGGGGAGCTTTGTAATTAAGGGTTTTAGAGAGAGATTAGTGAGAGATTAATCTAGGGTTTTGGAGATTTGTGTTTGTTATTGAAGATTTGGAGATTCAAACAATTGAAAGATTGTTGGGTCATCTTTTTATTGCTTTCCTTTGTTCATCTACAACATTTTGATAAGTATTCTCTTCCCTTAACTCTTTTATTAATTACCTTGCTAATTACTTTGCTTGTTCTTAATTGTTTTGCTTGCTATTTCATTGTTCTTGCTTGTTTATGGTTGTTTGATGTTAGAAATCATGTTTAGGTTTGGGTTGGATGTTGTTAGCTTAGTTTTTATCATGATTAGTGGCTAGAAACCCTATGGGTTAGGGGGTAATTAAGGGTGTGAATGGGTGATTAGGTTTGGGTTAACAATATTAGTGAGTGATTAGTTGAGAAATCAACTTCCTAATCCTATCCTTCCCTTAAGTGGAATGTATTTAGGTGCGAGAGCATCCCGAATACATCCAACGCTTGTTGGAAGGTAGGAATTAGGATAGTTAGTATTCTAGTTCGCGAAAGCGAATATAAACTAACTAGGAAATTTCGTTCCTTGAACTCCCCCGGGTTTGTCGATGGACTTTGGAGAAGTTAATCCGGACTATCCTTGAAAGAGGAAGCTTGGTGGGTATTTTCTAACGGAGTTACCATTTGATTTCCCCTTCTCGCTACTCTCTTGTTGCAAAACCCATTTCCTCATCCCCGTTTGCATCCCGAAAAGCCTCCGAAGCCCATTTTCCATTCCTTGACCGACCTAAGCTTTGTTTCTTGCGTTGTGATCCCTTCAAACCGATATCCTTACCTTAGCAATCTCATCCCGACCGTTGACTTAGTTTCTATGACCAAGGCCGCCAGCTCCCTGAGAGAGAACGACAAAACCGAGGTCTTACAAACCGCTCTACACAAAATGGCGCCGTTGCCGGGGAGCCAGCGCCCCTAGTTTTAGTTTCTTTGTTTTTGGTTATTTGAGATTGCTTTCACGCTAGAAATTAGTTTGTGTCAATCCAAATGAATTTAATGCTTCTTCATTTTTCTTAGGAGTCTTCGCGTTCTAATGGGTGAAGCTCAAGCTGGTTCACCTCGTACCCTTCTATCATATGCCGTTCCATCATTGGGTACGAGAGGCAGTCCTATCATTTTACCACCATTACTACCCGATGCTGTGTTCGAGTTTAAACCGTACTTACTTGAAGTCTTCGAAAGAAACCCGTTTCATGGGGACGATGCTGCTGGAAGTCCCATTGCTCATATTGATAAATTCGAAGATCGGATTAGCTTTATACACATTCCAAAGATATCACCAGAATCTTTAAAGTTGAAATTCTTTCCTCTCACTCTTGCGGGCAAAGCAAAGATATGGCTACAAACATGTCCACCTGGTTTTTATTCTTCATAGGAGGCACTCAAAGGAGATTTTCTTCACCGTTTCTTTCCGGCGGAGGAGACACACTGACTTCGAGCTGAAATTTTAAGTTTCAAGCAAGGGCCGGAAGAGAGTCTTTTCGACGCTTGGGGGAGATTTAAGAGTCTTCAACGACAATGCCCTCATCATAATTTACTGGATTGGATGTTGCTTCAACATTTCTATCATGGGCTCCGTGGTCCTCTTAGAGAATCTGTTGATCATGCGTCCGGAGGGATGTTTCTAAAGAAGACTGCGGAGGAAGCCAACATTTTTCTTCACGAGCTATCTAAGAATGTTCCTAGTTGGGGAGACGGCCAAAATTCAGGAAATGGGGACTATTCTTTGGAACACAACCCCATTATCAAATTCCTAATGGCCACCGTTCTCAATTTGCAGAAGAAGATGGTGGACGATGAGGTTTCCAACCAGTTGAACTTAGCCTGAGGTATGCAAACCTTTGCATCCACATCTATTCCCATTGTGCATGTTTGTAAGTTGTGTTCTGGTCCACATCTCGAGCATCAATGTGTAGAGTATCTTCAAGTAGAACATGTGAATGTCGTTTATTCCAACCAACTTTATTCCCATTCTTATGAAGATGATGATCCCGGTGATACTACATTTGCCAATCCTATATTTGATCCTGTTTCTCAATTTTATGACCGTCATGCACATTTTCAAGAGGAGTTCTCACATCAAACCACCCCACAACCCCAAGATTCTATGATTGAAAAGTTGTTGCAACAAATTGTGACTAATCGAGAAAGTGAAGGTGCTCGCCTTAGAGACTTTGAAACCCAAATGACCCAAGTATACTTTTCTCAACCCATTCAACCTCAACCCATCCAAGGGGAGCAAGTTGAAGCCATTACCCTAAGGAGCGGAAGAGAAATTGAAGAACCTATGGTAGTGGAGAAGAATGTGGAGGAGGAGAGACCTTTGGGTGACAATGAGGGTGATGTGGTAGATGTCTCGGAGGAGGAAGATTTGATGGAAAAGAAGGAGATTGAGTTAGGCTTGAATGAGGGAGTTGATGGAGGACATGAGGAGGAGTTGGAAGAGAGGGTAGAGATTGAGAAAAGACGAGAGAAAGGGAAGGAAGTTTTGAGGGAGGATATTCACGAAAACCTTTTGGAGAAACCCGTTCCATATAGACCACCAGTTCCATTTTCCGGGAGATTGGTTCAACACAAGAATGATGAGAAATTTTCCAGATTTATCGATATGATGAAGAAGCTCCAAGTTAATATACCATTTCTAGATGCTATGGCGGAGGTCCCTTCTTTCAAGAAATATCTGAAGGACCTTTTGACAAAAAAGAAAAGAATCAAGGAGTCATCGACCGTTCATCTCACAGTTAGTTGCAACGCCATTATGGGAAGCAAGTGTCCCGAGAAACTAGCCGATCCGGGTAGTTTCTCTATTCCATGCTTAATTGGTGATATGAGGATTGATAATGCATTATGTGACTTGGGGCAAGTGTGAGTGTCATGCCGCACTCTATATGTAAGAAGTTGAACATTGATGACTTGACCCCTACAACTATCAACTTGCAACTTGCGGACCGGAGTGTTAGGAAGCCCTTAGGAATATTAGAAGGCATCCTGGTTCAAGTGGGAAGTTTCCTTATCCCTTGTGACTTTGTTATTTTAGAGATGGGTGAGGATTGGAGAAATCTTATTATTCTTGGTCGACCCTTTTTAGCCACTGCAGGAGCTACCATAGATGTGAAAAGAGGCCGCTTGTCTCTTCATGTGGGTCGAGATCATATTGATTTTGACATCGACCCTTCAAGAGTGAAATCTCCCAAAGAATCTCATTTTAAGGCCAATGCGGTGGTAGACATGTTGGATGAACCCCAAAAGGAGTCTTATTTCCTTGAAGTTGAGCCCGATGATTGGGGAGAAATCAAATATCTAAGGGTTTCGCATCCACTTCCAAGTGAATTTGAGGATATCTACTATGATCATCCTCTCAAGATTATTCCACGGCGGAAGGAGATTTCTTTGAGTGAAACCTATGTTGAGTGCAACAACGTCAATGCGATGATTTTCAAAGGTCCTAAGCTCGGTAAACCACCAAAAACCAAATCGAAGTTACTTTCTACTTCTATTTCTTCATGGCCTACAAAGTTTTTAAGGAAGCGAGCCTCGTTCATTCCCAAAGTTAGGAAGTGTTGGAAGAGAAGAAGGAAGCGTTGGTAGAGGAAGCCAAAGAAAATTATGCCCGGATTTCCTAGGAGAATGACCAAATCACCGGAAGAGTATTCCATGACAACCACAACTCTTTTTGAGAATCGTGGGAAAAAGAGGAAGAAGAATTGGTGGAAAAGGTTGATAATGTTTTTGGTTTGTGTCCGAAAGATCCCAAGAATCAAGTAAAGTATATAGATCAAGCTAGGGATCTAAAACTAGCGCTCTATGGGAGGCACCCCATAAATCTTGAAGTTCCTTTCTCATTCTTTTTTGCAATTTTTCTAATTTTATTCTTTTTCTTCTCTTTAATTTTTCCTTTTAGTTTTCTTTAGGTTTTTCTAATTTTTCTTGTCTTTTTAATTTTTCTTTATTTCTTAATTTGTAATTTGAGGTATTAGTTCTAAGTTCAAAAGAAAAAGTTTGAAAAAAAAGAGGAAAAATGATGTGAAAAATAGAAAAAGTTGGAGTTGAAGTGTGATGAGTGAGATGTGAAAAAGAAATAAAAAAATATTTGAGTGTTGGGAGAGTTTAAGTGTTGGAAAATCTTAGATTGAATGTGAGGAAGTATGAAAAATTGAGTGTTGAAGTATGATAATTTTTAGGAGTTGGAATTTTGAATGTTTGGGAGTTGTGATTGCAAGTGGTAGCGAGCACTACCTTAGTCGTAGTAGCCCGCTAAGCAACAGCAACAAAGAACCGGCTTACAGGCGTCGCGCACCCATGAGCCTATATGTAGCGCCCTTCTGATCGCTCGCGACCCGCGCGGTGCGGTAGAAAGCACCGTGCCTACGGTGACATGGCGCGGCCCAACAACTCGATCGCCCGGTAGCGCGTAACAAAGATCGTAGCGCCGCGACGATCTTGTCGGTAATATTTTCGGCCTAAAATCCCGATTTTTGCCTCACTTCTCTCATTTCTTTCCTCACTCCTTCGACATCCCCTCTCTCTAGCAGACCCAAGCGACTGCTACAAGCTCTCACCCACACTATTCCTTTCCTCTCAATCTCAATTCGCTTCCCCCTTTTCCTCCATTTTCTAACCTGACCCTAATTTCTTCCTCTGCTGCGAAACTTGCTGCTGGAATTTCGATTTCTGCCCAGATATTGTCCTAGCTGTGCGACATTGTTCAAGCTTTGGTTCCACACATCTAAGTGAGGTATTCCTTGTATCAATTGTGCGAAACCCTCTCCCTTTCTCTTACATTTGGTCCATTTGACATGCTCTGTTGGGTTAGGGTTCGAGTTTGTCAATTTTTTACACAAGTTCACTTCACTATGTTGGATGCCATGACTTTGTATTGATGCTTTGTGAGTTTGGATGTACGAAACCCTTCCCCTCTCACCTGATTTTGGCTCGTTCATCATTGTTGCTAAGTTAGGGTTAGAATTTGCCATTTTTTACACACGTTTCTGCCATGCTATTTGCTGAGATTGGGTGTGTTGAATTCGAATGTTAGTTCTTGCTTAGTGTTTGTGAGATTACTTTCTATTTTTCATCCGTTGAAAACACACACACTCTTGTGGCACTATGAATTCTTGTTGATTTACACACGCCCACACAGTGAATGGTATTAGGTTGCTGATTTGGTATTCTGTGTGTATATGCTGTGTTGATTCATATTGTTCAGTGAGATTAGTTGTTGCAATTCATCGGTCAAAGCACAAGCATGCTAGTCGCACTAAAAGTTTATCGATTTTCACACTTACACTATGAGTAAGCTGTCTCTATGCTATTTCTTGCATTCTGCTGTGTGTGCTGTGTGTTTTGGTCCGTTTTTGACAAGCAAAAGTCGCTCCTCCTTGCTGAATACAAGTTCAAAGTGCTCCGATCTGAGGTAATCCCTTGTGTAACTTGTGCATAATATTTTCAAACTCACGAGTTTGTTGCTTGTGTCGATTGTTTTTGGTTTACCTTGGAGTTTAGGCACTATATTTGCAAGGTTCTCGCCACGTCTTGCTTTTAGTTCATCATGAGTGGAAGGAGCAAGCGTTCACAAGTCGAGGAAGCTTCTTCATCGCAACCAGGGCCATCCTTATCTGCAAAGGACCGTTACAAAGCGCAACAGGCCACACTAATTCGGTGTGAACCTGATGCGGATGTGACTTTTCGAGATGAAGAGCATAGACAACGGTACGAAGCGCTCCAAGCACGTAAAATATGTGCACCGAATATTTATGATGCGGCAACGATCGAAGCCATCCATTGCAAGCCAAGCTTTGATTATCTCATTCGTGTTCTTGGTTGGGAGGTATTCATCATGATCGATGAATTGATCGTGGATCAACCCGTCCTCGAGTTTTTAAGCTCTTTGAAAGTTCACAATGATGCAAGAAAGATGCGCATTTTGAATACCGGGTCGCCAACAAAGATAAGAAGTGCACCTTGAAGCGTTTTTGCCGAAAGTTGGGGTTGCCCGAGGATGGGAGATTTTATGAGCGATGTGCGAATTTTGATGAGCAGCAGGCAATGAAGGACTTGACCTGTTGGAGGAGGATAATCATGGCACGAGAAATGGACAACCACGCTATCATTGCTCCCGCAACTCTAAGGGGCGTGATTTTTGCAATCTAGTTGTTCGAATCTTCCATAGAATCGTGACTAGTTCAGTGTTTGGGAGAGATGATGGACGCCCCAAGGTTCGGTGATCTCTTTGTGATCTACAATGCAGTGAGGGGTAAAAAAGTAAACACCGGATCTTGTATTCTACATTGTCTTCGGGAGATTAGCATGGAACCCCGACCTACTACTATTGGGATGGGGCACATCATCTGCCACTTCCTAAATCAAGAGGGTTTCGGGAAATATTTGAAGAAGTGGACTCAACGCTATCATCCGGATCCTATCAACAAAGTCCGGTTGCAGAAAATGAATATCCTCGCCAATCACCCAACTGCCACGATCTATTGCCATGGGCATGACAACAAAACAGAGATTCTCTTGGACCCGGACTATGCTGAACAATGGTTGGACATCACTAAGGAATGCAACTGGTCTTGTGGTCAGGTTCCTAGTGATCGCAAGGTGGGTGGTCCAGATGTGTCTAGTGGTGAAGAGGAGGACAATGAAGAGGAAGAAGGGGAAGAAGAAGTAAATGAGGAAGAAGAAGAGGAGGATCCCAGCCATGGCGAAGCTAGTGGAAGTAGAAATCATCCATGGGAAGCTTCGCTTGAGCATCTCAACTCTCAATTTGATCAAATGAGGGTTGACATTCGAGAACAATGAACGCTACTCCAAGGTCAGCATAATCTGTTAGAGACCCAACAAGAGTTGCTACGTGCCCAGCAGTCTACGCTCAACAATGTGCATGCACATCTTCAAAGGCACGAGGAGTACCTTCAGCAACAAAACCAGTATTGGCGTGACTGGGGGTATTATCACTACTCCATTGCAAACCATCCCTCGGCACCACCAGAGTATATAAACCACCACTACCCCACCTACTTTCCATATTATCCATATCCTCCCCCGGAGGATCCGAGCAATAATTTGTAAGTGTCCTCACTCCCACTTTACTCTCTTCATTGATTTTATTTGCACTGTTAGTGTTAGATAAGTGTGTATGTGGGGGGGGGGGGATGCTTTATGGAAAAGTTGGGAGGTGTGTCGGTTAGTTGGTTTTGTTGAGTTCTTTGTCCCCATGGTTTGAGTTGTTTTGTTTTCATTGCTTCATCATTGGTTAGGCCGGTTATGAGAGTTGATTCACCCTCAATTCCTGCCTCAAACTAGTGAGATTCGGGGTTGAGGTTCGTTAGTGTCAATGTAAATTTTGTGAATAGTTTGTCTTTTCTTTAGCTTTTAGTCTCTAGTGTCTTGTTTTGTTTTTGTTTTTTGTTTTTTTTTTCTTTTATGATGCGAACACCCACACTTATTATGTTTTCTTGTTTATTCCTAACCCGAGTGTGATGTTTTCCTGGATCGCGGATTGGTTCGCTATTTATTTGAAGATCCCGAGGTAACCTCTTTCCGCACTCTTTGAATGTGTATATATTGATCCTTGTTGCATGCTTGATTTTTCTTTTGGGTGGCGAGCCCCTTTGAGTGTTTGTGTTGGGATTATATTGCTGTTGGAGCCGTGTGGGCTCGGGTCACCACCATTTGCTTGCTAGTTGTTTTTGTTTGTTTGTCTTTGTAGGTTCTCTACCATTTTCTTGTGACACCTTCCCACAATGAGGACATTGCGGCGTTTTAAGTGTGGGGGGGAGATATTATGTTTCAAGGGTAGATCACCTAGTAGTTTTGATCTTTGTTTTCTTAGTTTTTGCTTAAAATTTGAAAAATTTTCGTGTGAAAAAGGAGAAAAAAGGGAGTGAAAGCCTTAAAAGTTTTTCTTTTAATTTTTTTTTCGCTTTGTTTTTGGTTTGTTTCTTGGATCTTGTTGTCGAAATTGAGAAGCCGTTCTTAATCTTCTTTAAAAGAAACCGGTCTGAGCGTTTTCGACCCTGGCTCGGGTACTAATCATGACTTATTACTTTAGATGTCCTTCATTGAGTGTCTAGCGAAACCCCAGATTCCTTTCACGTTCTGGTTGAAGTCGGGAGATTCTAGAGGTTTGTGTCCGAGCTTGTTTTGTTTCCCTTTTTAGCAAATGCAAAGTCAAAAAGAAAGAAAAAGAAAGAAAAGCTACAATAATCGGATTAAGTGGAGCGTGTCGCTGAATGACATCAACCACAATACACTTAGCCAACCTACGGGGGCCCGGTATTCGTGGTACGACATTGGATACCCCTTAACCCTCCTCCTATATCGCTTTGCGACGGAGAGGCGAATGGAAAAGACCGTGTTGGGAGGGTAAACCCCATATTTGGGCCGTCCAATTCCCGAAAGTAAGGCTAATACCGACCTATAAAAAGAAAAAAAAAGAGGAAAAGAAAAAGCAATTTTGTTGGGATTACCCAACCCCAAAAAAAAAAAAAGAAAAGTTTGAGGGTTAATAAAGTGTGGGGCCTCTCCTTGCATCACATGCGGCCCTCACCAAGCCAAGGGCGACCAAATGCGAGGAAGGGCAACTCGTTTTTTTCGTTTCGTTGTTTTTGAGCTCGGGCATGAGTCCTTGGAGTCTTTTGGATTCGGTCAGAACCCACTAGCACTTACGTACATGGGGTTTTGCTTGACATTAAGTGTAGGACTTCGAAAATCTCAAAGATTGACTTTTGCTTAGGATAGGTGTTTGTGAGACGCTCATAACGGTTCCTTTTGGAGGCTTAATAACGTTTTCTTAGTTTAGGTTGCGAGATCCTTTGAATCAAAGCCCTTGTTTTTCTTTTTTTCTTGTTTTCTTCGGTTTTGTTATCACTTTCCCTCTCTCCTTTTTCTTTGGCTTTTGTGGGTATAGCCGCTACACCCGGGCTGCCAGGGAGTTCAAAGGGCTTGGTGCATACGCTAAATGCACTCGTTTCCTCCCACGACAGAGGAGTTGGTGTTTAGTTTTCTTATTTGTCTTGTTTTGTTTTGCTCGGGACGAGCAAAAGTTTAAGTGTAGGGGGGTGTTTAGACCCAATTCTGTGTCTAAATACCGCCTAAATCCTTAGGCTTTTAACTCGTTTCGTGGTTTAATTTCATAGTTTTTAATGCGTTTTTTGGTTATTTTGTAGATTATGGAGCTTTCACTCAAAACGTAGCAAAACGGGGTCTTTTTATAGCATTTTTGGTGATTTCCCGAGCCGAGCCGGACCGAAAGCCGAGGCGGAGTTGACCCGGGACCACTTTTCTCACCTTTGGTGTCAATAAGTGAGGTAACACTCGCTACAACCCTCGAATCGGGTGTTACATGCCTTAGAAAGAAGGAGGAAACAAAGGGACGAAAAGAGGTAGGGTAGCCCCCGCCACCCTTGGCGTAGCACCCGCTACCACGATGGTAGCGCCCGCTACCCTTGGGGTAGTGCCCGCTACCATTTGGGTCGCGCCCCGACCTCCTGCTCCCGATGGGGACCGTGGCCACGGTCTCCTAGACCGTGACCACGGTTTCCCTATGTTCTGCGCGTGTTTTCGGCCTGAAGTGCTGCGTTTTGCCAACCAAATTTTACTTATATATATATATCTCTTTCAAGATTTCATAGGGGGCTATCTAGGGATAGACTTAGACATTTGGGGAGCTTTGTAATTAAGGGTTTTAGAGAGAGATTAGTGAGAGATTGATCTAGGGTTTTGGAGATTTGTGTTTGTTATTGAAGATTTGGAGATTCAAACAATTGAAAGATTGTTGGGTCATCTTTTTATTGCTTTCCTTTATTCATCTACAACATTTTGATAAGTATTCTCTTCCCTTAACTCTTTTATTAATTACCTTGCTAATTACTTTGCTTGTTCTTAATTATTTTGCTTGCTATTTCATTGTTCTTGCTTGTTTATGGTTGTTTGATGTTAGAAATCGTGTTTATGTTTGGGTTGGATGTTGTTAGCTTAGTTTTTATCATGATTAGTGGCTAGAAACCCTATGGGTTAGGGGGTAATTAAGGGTGTGAATTGGTGATTAGGTTTGGCTTAGCAATATTAGTGAGTGATTAGTTGAGAAATCAACTTTCTAATCCTATCCTTCCCTCAAGTGGGATGTATTTGGGTGCGAGAGCATCCCGAATACATCCAACGGTTGTTGGAAGGTAGGAATTAGGATAGTTAGTATTCTAGTTCGCGAAAGCGAATAGAAACTAACTAGGAAATTCCGTTCCTTGAACTCCCCCGGGTCTGTCGATGGACTTTGGGGAAGTTAATCCGGAATATCCTTGAAAGAGGAAGCCCGGTGGGTATTTTCTAATGGAGTTACCATTTGATTTCCCCTTCTCGCTACTCTCTTGTTGCAAAACCCATTTCCTCATCCCCGTTTGCATCCCGAAAACCCTCCGAAGCCCATTTTCCATTCCTTGACTGACCTTAACTTTGTTTCTTGCGTTGTGATCCCTTCAAACCGATATCCTTACCTTAGCAATCTCATCCCAACCGTTGACTTAGTTTCTATGACCAAGGCCGCCAGCTCCCTGAGAGAGAACGACAAAACCGAGGTCTTACAAACCGCTCTACAATTACCAAGGTCTACCAAGTAGTAAATGGCAAGCATCCACTGGGACAACATCACAAAGAACACTATCCTCATAAGACTAAGCGGAGAAAGAAATCAAGACCTATTGGGTTACCTCGAAGTCGCCGCCATCTTTTAGCCATTGCAAGCTATACAGTTGAGGATGAGCCGAGACCGGCAATTGGAGTTTCTCAACCATGTAAGTAGAGGACAAGTTGGTGCAACTCCCATCGTCGATGATGACCTTGCATGCCTTCTCGCCGATGGTGAACCGAGTTCGGAAGAAATTCTCCCGTTGAGAGTTATCCCGGGAATCCTTAGTCAAGATAAAGGATAGCCTAGGAGTCGAATTCTCCCCTTCTTGCGCGTGAACCTCGACACTAGTCTTTGAAGCCTCCGGTGTGGCTTCTTCACTTGCTTTGGAACTTTTAACCATCTTCGTGGTGCATTGGGCTAGGTAGTGACCATAAACCCGACATGTGAAGCATTTTCTACGCTTGAGCTTCCGAAAATATTCCGCGCCTTCCTTATGAGCTCGGGAAGATGATTTGGGTAACTTAGAAGTTCGACTTCCCTTGGATGAAGCCTTACTCCACGAGTGAGCACTTCCCTTCCTAGAAGGCCATGAAGTAACCTTCTCTTCCATTCTCCTACCTTGAGAACCACCATGTTGATAATCATCAAAATACCTTGAATAGCCACTGGTGAGTTCTAGGAGACGGAGTTGAAATACCACGATCTCTTTTCAATGAATCTAGTTGCGTAGGGGTCATAGTGCGGAGTATGTCACTCATTCGACGTTGCACTTCTAGAACCTTCTCTTCGATACGTTGAAGATTCTCTTCGAAGGTTGGTTTGGATTTGGGTTTAGGGGATAAAGGGACATCATGTTAGCCCGAAGCATAGGACATGGAGGCTATTTGTGGAGCTTAGTTTTCTTGTGGGGTGTATAATTCGAGAGGATGGAGGCTTGGGTTCTTTGTAGCTAGGAAATTTTGATGGGGTTTTTGTGACGCTAACATTGTGGAGGAAAATGGGGTGAAACTGGCAAGGGGAATGCACCAAGAAGAATAACTCGGATGGCCACACAGCCATCACCAACAATATACACCAACAAAACAACCACCAACACAAAAAAAATCCCACAATCATTTCATCGAACACCTTCCGTGCACAATTTCTAACTTTCACCACAAAGCTCAAATAATATAAATAATACTTCCAACCATTCAACAACAATCAAGAACAACAATAACACCCAACAACAATGGATGAACACAGGGAATGGGGGTACCCAAATTGCTCAACAATATCAACAAAACCAAGAACACCAAAAATCACCACCACACAACAACAAGAACAAATCCGGGCAAAAACAAGAAATCTCCAACAAACTATGAGTTCTATGCCTAGCTCTGATACCAAATGGAGAGAAATGGGCGGAAGCCTAGGGTCTAAATTAACCATGTGGATGATTGAAATCCACCCATAGAACTCATGAACAATATGAACCAATTTTTAGGGTTTTTGGATTAGTGGAGATAAACATGAAATTAAAAGATATGGACAACTCTAAAGAGAGAAATCTCACCAAATTGAACTTAGGTGTTCAAACACTTGCACAAGGATCTCCCACAAGCAAAGAGTCTTGATTCACCCAAGATATCTCACAAAGAGTAGAGAATAAACACCCACTCACAAAGAAGAGAAATCACAAAGCAAGTTCCACCCAAAGGATTAGCTTTCATTGCAATAGGGTTTGAAAACCCACAATTACAAACTATCTAATTGAGAGGAATTTTCTAGAGTCTAACTCCTAAACATTCATCATCAAAATCTATCTTGGGAAATAAGCTAAGAGGGTATTTATACTAATAGGGTTACAACAATAAAACATACGTTAAACACAGGAGGGTCACGGGCGCGACAATGCCGGTCGCGGGCGCGACGGAGCGAAATCTCTGAGCGATTCGGTCAGCAGCGCGAGGTAGCGGGTGCGAAAGCTGGGTGTCGTGGATACGACACAGGCGTCGCGGGTGTGACATAGGCGTCGCGGGTGCGATAAGGTAGGTCGCGGGGGCGACCTTGATCTGTCCAAATTCCCAATCGTTTAGCAAGGGGTCGCGGCGTTACCATAGGTGTCGCGGGCGCGACCTCACTCTTGGCAGTTTTTTTGCCGACTTCAAACGCACATAACTTATTTATCCGGACTCCACTTTAGGCCCTTAAGATACCGATTGAAAGCACTCGATGTGTACTTTAAGCTCCCAAAATTTCAAGTCCATTGGAGTTGTCTTAAAGGAGTTATGACCTGAATAGTGAAGGCACGCCATTTGAACGCCTTTCAACGCCTTCACCACCTTGTTTTTATTTTCGCCGATGGTTCCGAAACCCCTTAGAAGGCTCGGGAATGGTCCGATAGAGACGAACTAAAAGTGACCGGATCCCTATACGGTTCATACTCCCCTTCTACGAAAAGAGTTGTCCTAAACTCTTGGGGGTTCAAAATTAATGGCATACCCGTGCAAACCCAAAAGTATGTACTCCAACATTTGAATTAGAGTGACGCTCATCAACCCGTCTTTCTAAAAAATGTAGCAATTCTGGTGGAAAAGAGGGGCTAAGTAAACGTCATGAAGGACCTGAACACGTCTAGCACCCATCAACTTGTTGAAAGCAACAAGGAATTCGTCACATGAGAGTTCGGGGTGAAGGCTAATGGAAACAACCTTTTCCTCGTTCAATCTCGATGTGGAAATAATGGAGCTAGGGGGATTGGTCAAGGATGTGTCATCATGCAACTCAACTCCATGGCGAGGCTCGGGAGCGATTGAGCACGACTCAACATTAGGGAACTCTATACGGAGCTCGGTAGGAGTTGTAGGTAAGGGTGATGGACAAGGGATGGAGGTTGGAAAATTTTGTGGAGCTAAGGATCGCTCAACCTCACTAGGGCCGCCTTTTCGCAAAAGTAAAGCCTGATGTGGCTTTCCTTTGCTCGAAGCACTCTCATCTCGTGTTTCACTCTTTTGGAGGTTTCTCTTCTCACTTCCCACTTCCCACCCCGGCATGTGGTATATCGGTTTCGAAAGGGGGTAAAGGAATGAGTTTGATTTTCCTTTCTCCCATTGAGAAGATGTACGTGTTCTTCCGACCATCGTGGATAGCATGCTGATCTAATTACCAAGGTCTACCAAGTAGTAAATGGCAAGCATCCATGGGGACAACATCACAAAGAACACTATCCTCATAAGACCAAGCGGAGAAAGAAATCAGGACTTGTTGGGTTACCTCGAAGTCGCCACCATCTTTTAGCCATTGCAAGCTATACAGTTGAGGATGAGCCGAGACCAGCAATTGGACAAGTTGGTGCAACTCCCATCGTCGATGATGACCTTGCATGCCTTCTCGCCGATGGTGAACCGAGAGTTCGGAAGATATTCTCCCGTTGAGAGTTATCCCGGGAATCCTTGGTCAAGATAAAGGATCGCCTAGGAGTCAAACTCTCCCCTTCTTGCGCACGAACCTCAACACTAGTCTTTGGAGCCTCCGGTGTGGCTACTTCACTTACTTTGGAACTTTTAACCATCTTTGTGGGGCATTTGGCTTGGTAGTGACCATAAACCCGACATGTGAAGCATTTTCTACGCTTGAGCTTCCGAAAATATTCCGCGCCTTCCTTATGAGCTCGGGAAGATGATTTGGGTAGCTTAGAAGTTCGACTTTCCTTGGATGAAGCCTTACTCCACGAGTGAGCACTTCCCTTCCTAGAAGGCCATGAAGTAACCTTCTCTTCCATTCTCCTACCTTGAGAACCACCATGTTGATAATCATCAAAATACCTTGAACAACCACTGGTGAGTTCTAGGAGACGGAGTTGAAATACCACGATCTCTTTTCAATGACTCTAGTTGAGTGGGGGTCGTAGCGCGGAGTATGTCACTCATTCGATGTTGCAATTCTAGAACCTTCTCTACGATACGTTGAAGATTCTCCTCGAAGGTTGGTTTGGGTTTGGGTTTAGGGGAAAATGGGACATCATGTTAGCCCGAAGCATAGGACATGGAGGCCAGTTGTGGAGCTTGGTTTTCCTTTGGGGTGTATAATTTGAGAGAATGGAGGCTTGGGTTCTTTGTAGCTAGGAAATTTTGAGGGGGTTTTTGCGAGGCTAACTTTGTTGAGGAAAATGGGGTGAAACCGGCAAGGGGAATGCACCAAGAAGAACAAACCCGGATGGCCACACAACCATCACGAACAGTATCCACCAACAAAATAACCACCAACACAACAAAATCCCACAATTATTTCATCGAACACCTTCCGTGCACAATTTCCAACTTTCACCACAAAGCTCCAATAATACCAATAATACTTCCAACCATTCAACAACAATCAAGAACAACAATAACACCCAACAACAATGGATGAACACAGGGAATGGGGGTACCCAAATTACTCAACAATATCAACAACATCAAGAACACCAAAAATCACCACTACACAACAACAAGAACAAATCCGGGAAAAAACAAGAAATCTTCAACAAACTATGAGTTCTATGCCTAGCTCTGATACCAAATGGAGATGAATGGGCGGAAGCCTAGGGTCTAAATAAACCATGTGGATGTTGGAAATCCACCCATAGAACTCATAAACACTATGAACCAGTTTTTAGGGTTTTTGGATTAATGGAGATAAACATGAAATTAAAAGATATTGACAATTCTAAAGAGAGAAATCTCACCAAATTGATGTTTGATGTTCAAACACTTGCACAAGGATCTCCCACAAGCAAAGAGTCTTGATTCACCCACGATATCTCACAAAGAGTAGAGAATAAACACCCACTCACAAAGAACAGAAATCACAAAGCAACTTCCACCCAAAGTATTAGCTTTCATTGCAATAGGATTTGAAAACCCACAATTACAAACTCTCTAATTGATAGGAATTTTCTTGAGTCTAACTCCTAAACATTCATCATGAAAATCTATCTTGGGAAATAAGCTAAGGGGGTATTTATACTAATAGGGTTAAAATAGTAAAACCCACGTTAAACACGGGAGGGTCGCGGGCGCGACAAAGCCGGTCGCGGGCGCGACAGAGCGAAGTCTCTGGGCGATTCGGTCAGCAGCGCGAGGTAGCGGGTGCGAAAGTTGGGTGTCGCGGGTGCGACACAGGCGTCGCGGGTGCGACATAGGTGTCGCGGGTGCGACAGGGTAGGTCGTGGGGGCGACCTTGATCTGTCCACATTCCCAGTCCTTCAGCAAGGGGTCGCGGGCGCTACCATAGGTGTCGCGGGCGCAACCTCATTTTGGGCAGTTTTTCTTCTGACTTCAAACGCGCATAACTTCTTCATCCGGACTCCGTTTTAGGACCATAAGATATCGATGGAAAGCTCTCAGTGTGTACTTTAAGCTCCCAAAAGTTGAAGTCCATCAAAGTTTTATTAAAGGAGTTATGACCCGAATAGTGAAGGCACGCCATTTGAACGCCTTTGTACGCCTTTACCACCTTATGTTTATTTTTGCCGATGTTTCCGAAACCCCTTAGAAGGCTCGGGAATGGTCCGATAGAGACGAACTAAAAGTGATCCGATCACTATACGGTTCACCTTGTGGTTGTGTTTAGTCCGTATTTTGCATGATTTTTCCCATATATGATATGACTTTTCGTTTGTCTTTAATAATTAAATTAGACTTTTTATTATGATTTTAGTCATTTTGTAATATTCTTAGATTTTATGGCATTTTATTATTTTTTGTTATTATTATTGCTAAATATTAATCAAAAATATTAAAATTGAAAATAGAATAAAAACCTAACTTCTAAACTCTAAGACCCAGCCCAAATTCCCCTCCAATTTCTTCCTTAATAGGCCCATAAACCCGCATGCCCAGAAACCCACATACCTGACCCATTAAACCTACACATTTCTCCTTTTTCATTTAAGCCGAATCAAATACTCCCTCAAACCCTAATTTTAACTCTCATTTTCCCCCTTTTTCCTATTTCCTCTCTCTTCGTCCCCCTTTTCCCTCTCATTCCTCTCTGTTCTCTTTTCTCACTTGCGCAGACGCACCAAACAACCCCAAACACACCACACCATAGCCAACCAACTCCATCTCATCTCCTTCTCTCTTCTCTTATTGTTATTTATCGCGATAATCTCCCCTCACTCACTCACTCATTTCTATTTCTCTTTTCTTGACAGATTCGGTTAGAGATGGAGCTACGCGATATACTCCACCATCACCATCTTTATCTTCGCTCTAACTGTCAAATTTCATCTACATCGTCCACATGGAAGAAGAAGCGAAGGGTCGAGATTGAAAGGGAAGCTGAAGTTCGACTATAAAAGGGAGAGAAGAGCCGATTGGAAACTTCATGGTTGGTTTCGGCCTCCATCATTAGGGTTAGGTTTTTATCTGCAATTTGATATAGGTATAGATTTGATTTCGATTTTAGTGTTAGTTTGGGGTCTCGAATATGGGATTTTTGATATTGAATGAGTATGTCCTTTCTTCGACTTTGATTCATGTTTATGGATGTATTGTTCGGATTTCTGGAAATTGTATGAGTTTGATTTGTGTGTAATGGATGGATGAATGTTCTGGGTTGAAACTGTGATTTTTGATGTTTGAATCGTTAATTTTGTGTTCGAATGTTCAGTTTGTTTGATTGATTTCTTGCTTCTGTATTGTTGTTCTTCTTTCTCCTTGTTCTGTCTCGATCTCGTTTCTTTATCTCGTTTCTTCTGGTTCTCGACCAAGGTAGTGGGTAGAAGGTCTGGGTTCTTTTCTTTTCTCTTTCTCATTGTCTCGGTCAAGAGCAGTAACAATTAGGTGGGATCTTCTTTTCTCTTTCTTTTCCTTTTTGTTTTCGTTTGGTCATTAGTGTTGGGCAGATTTGGGTTTTTAGGGTTTTGGTTAGGGTTTCATTAGGGTCTTGGTTAGGTTTTCTTAGGGTTTAGGTCGGTTCTGTTAGAGTTAGATTAGGGTTAGGGTTTGTTTTGTCTTGGTTAGGTTCTGTCTTGGTTCTGTTTGGGTCAGTAGGTGTGTTCTATTAGGGTTTTGTTTAAGGGCTGTTAAATGTCATTAGGGTTCTAGGGTTTACTTAGGTCAGTTTATGGGTTAGGGTCTCTTTAGGGTTTTGTTAAGGTTTGTGTTATGTCTCTAGGGTTTAGGGATTTGTTTAGTTTATTTTTGCTGCCTAATATGATTAGTGGCTAGCGTTCTTTGGGGTTAAGGGGGTGATTAGGGTTCTAATGGATGATTAGTTATAGGGGTTACTGAATTAGGGGGTAATTAGTGGGAAAAATCTAATTCCCACCTTGTGGGGTGAATTAGGGATCGAAAGCTCTCTAATTTACTAATCACTTGCCAATGGAAGGCTGACGGGATAGTTAGTACTCGCTCTCGAAAGTGAGATAGAGGCTAACTAGGGAATCTTGTTCGATTAACCCCCGGGATCCATAGTGGATTTCGGGGAAGTTAATCTGGATTACCTTCGAAAGAGGGAGTCCCGTGGCCAATTTTTCTAACAAGATTCTCATATGATTTATCCTATCTTTTTTCTTCCTACCCATAAAACTCACATAACCATGAATCCTTTGGTTGGCTAAAACTCCCCGAAACCCTTTTTCTTCCTTTGTGTGATTTTGATTTGTTTTCTTTGTGTTTGATTACCACCTTCTGTTGAATAATAATGAACCTTAAACCTAGTAGGTGAGAATTCGGAAAAGACTTTTAGGTTTAGAAGCCCCAACTCCCTGAGAAAGAACGACAATTATCGGATATACAAAACCACATTACAGCTTGGCACACACTTCCTCCTATAGGACGTCATCTTGCTAGGTAGCGTGATAAGTGTATTTTATATATATGTGATCTTGGATTATTTAGAGTCAATTTGAGTGATTATTGTTATGATTGGACTATTTTATACTCGAATTCTTTATATTATGCTTGGTTGGAGTTTGGTATAGTTTTGTAGGGAAATTGATGTAAAAAGTGAAGAAATCAAGCTCAAATACAACCAAAGGAGTCCAAATGGATCACTAGCAAGAGAGAAGTTCACCCAAAGGCCCAAGCTTAGGCCCAAGATGTCATAGGATACCGTTAGGCACCAACACGGATGCCAATTCGCCCAACACGACTCATGCCAGGGTCCAGAGAGCAATAGGATTTGAAGAAACAACCACCACAACTCGTGCCAATTCACCACGGATCGTGGTGTGAGCAACACGGATCATAGTGGTGTGAAACCATACCTGGGCGTTGAGCGGGTCGGGCCGGGTCGCGGACCGGGTCAGGCGGGCTGAAAATCTTTGACCCGTTGACCCGACCCCGGCCCGGCCCGGCCCGTCCTTCGGGTCAAGTAGTGTCGGCCCGAGCCCTGACCCGGCGGTCAGCGGGCTAGTAATTGTGCAACTTGAAATTTTTTTTTAATTCTCCATGCATTTTTGACTTGGGCATTGAGTGGGTCGGGCCGGGTCATGCGGGTCAGGCCGACCCAGTTTCTGTATTTCTTTTTTTCATTTATATTAGCGGGTCGGCGGGCCGGGCCGTCACTTAACTCGCCCGAGCTCGGACCGGTCTTTTCGGGCCGGGCTGGGTCACCTTCAAACAATACAGCCTTGACTCGCAATTTTTTGGGTCGGGTCGGGTCGGGCCAGGCGGGTCCCTGACCCATTGCCCAGGTCTATGTGAAACGGTCTGTGGTGAGGGCTGTTATGGCGTTTTGACGTTTCAATTGCTCTTAATTGCTATATAATTGCTGCTACGTCTGTTTCCTTGGATTATTCACTCCCATTCATCATCATCCTCATTATCATATTCATCCATCCCTTCATCCACAAATCCATCCACATTCATCCATGGTTGAAGATTGAGAGTTTGTTGAGTTTGAAGATCGATTTGTCAAGAAATCCATTGAAGTGGAGGAGCAAAAGTCCCAACCGATCATCATTCAGGCCGAGATCGATTTCTATCTCGGTTTACTTATCTTTCTTTTAGATTTCATGCTTTCTAGGATAGATTTTGATATGATTTGTGTTTTGAACATGAGTAGTAAGTAGTTTCTTTTAGTTTGGGGGATAAACCCTATTTTAGTTGCTTTTATGGATTGAATTTTGTTGGATTGAACAAATTGTCATCTAGTTTGAATGCATTTTATTTAACTTTTGATTATGTACGTCATTGTTTTATATTGGCCATCAAGAATATGGAATCAAATTGTTGAATGAAGTACCGAACAGAGAAATTTGATAATCGGAACCCTTAGGATTAAACTAGTTATGAAGTGAACTAGACATAGAAGACTTTGTAATTAGGGGTCTTGTGATAATTTGATCTTTAACTTAGATAAAATTGACACAATAAAGAGTCCAAGAGATCAATTTTACTAAGCAATCCGTTTCATTTCCAAATGCTCACTACGGAAGAGTTTATGCGATTATCGACCCTAAAATGTACCAAATTAGTGACATACATGTTCAATCCACTTGTTTGATTCATAGAGTTACTTAGTTTTATCCCCTAAAATTCTTTTTCATATTGATTAATCCAAGTAAATTGTGTGAATATTTGTTGGTTTCTCCCTTTTTAGTGATTAGAAATAGAATTAGTAATTCTCGATAAAAAAAAACTCGACCGATTTAGCAATCACCTAGAAGGCTAGTTTGGTGCGTAGTTAGCAAAGTCCCTGTGGGATCGACCTTGATACTTGCTACACGTACACTTGTGCACTTGCGGCGTATCATAGCGCTTCTCTGGCGAACCTCCACATGAAGTTCTTGATCCTTGGGTGTGCTTGAATCTTCCAAATGGATGAGCATACTGAGTCATGGGGGGGGGGGGTGTCTGAACATGAGGTTTCACAGTCCACTTCTGTTAAGTGATAGTCGCTCCTTACTGTATATTCACCATCTTTGGTAAAGAGTCATCTTACTTTGTCTTTCTTTCTACTACGTGGCAGTGGTACAAATAGGATGGCCATGGTTGTCTGCTTATCGAACATCTGATCTACTTGTTCTCGGTTCCATCTAGGCTGATCTTGCCCCTCTAGTAGTTCCTCAACCCGTTTCACATCCTGTCTAGGTGGAGCAACACCCATTAAAGTAATAAAGTATGCTCCACGTTTATGGCCCAAATATCCTTCCAGATTCGCACTTCCTGTCCATATTCAATTGTCCACCCAATTCCTTTGAGCAACAGGTCCCTCCCCTCCAGAATACTTTGTCAAACATAACTTGGGCGATATTTGAGACCAGTAGTAAGGATGTTTCCTCTAGGGAAATATCGAGCCTCCATAATGGAGCTAGCAAGAAAGTTCAAGACAATGAGCAGTCTCCAAGCTTACTTAGCTAACATGGCTAGATTAAAGTGTTCCATTTCTCGAAAACCCATTCCCCCTATCCTTCTTGTTGCACATTTTCCTCCAACTCACCTAGTGAATACCCCATTTATCGTCGTCACCACTCCACCAAAAGTTAGATGTCAAACTGTTCACCTTGTCGTGGAAGGATTGGGGAAGCTTAAAAAATGCTCATTGCATAATTGGGTATTGCTTGGATGACCACTTTGATTAGAGTCTCTTTCCCTGCTTATGATAGAAGTTTTTCCTTCAAACCTTGGGTTTGGGCCCAAATTTTTCTCCATAATTCATTGAAAACAATATTCTTTGATCTCCAGGTTGCCCTAAATAGTTTTTGTCACCCACCATCTCCTTCATCTTGAGATCCCCCTTCTTAATCTCTCCTTCTTATCTTTTGAGATGTTAGCACTGAAGTAGATTTCAAACTTATCAACATTTATTTTCTGGCCCGACCAATCTTCATATACACCAAGCATCCCTTGTAAGGTCTAAATCTCTCCCTAAGTTTCTCAACAAAATAATATACTGTCGTCCGTGAAGAGGAGATGTGTGAGGGGAAGGGAATTTCTACATATTTTCAGACCACTCCACTTCCCTTCCGCCACCACTCTCAATATTAAAGCATCCAGACCTCTGAGATCAAAAAAAGAGATATAGAGATTAGGGGTCTCCTTGTTGGAGCCCTCTCTTCGGAAAAAAAAAAAAAAAACAAACTCATCTACCTTCCATTAATAGAGAAGGAGTAAGTCATAGTGGTTGTGCATTTCATCACTAATACAATCCAACTAGACGGCAAGCCCAACTTAGCCATGACCAATCAGAGAAAGTTCCACTCCACCCAATCATATGCTTTGCTCATATCCACCTTAGCAATTACCCATCATTTCTTCCATGTCTTCTTTTTCTTCATGTAGTGGAAATCTTCAAAAGCAATCATTTCGTTGTCCGATATAAGTCTCCCTAGCACAAAGCATGAATACCTCTCATTAATAATGTTATTCATTAGCGACTTCATACAGTTGGCTATCGCCGTAGCTATCAGTTTATAGGTGACGTTGCTAAGGGCGATCAGCCTCAAATCCTTCATCTCCTCTGGCTTTTTGGTCTTGGGAATTAGGATGATCATGGTATGGATGAGCTCACTCAGCATAGGTCCCCCATTCAAGATTCTCAACACTTCACCCGCAATATCGTTCCTGACTATCGCCCAATACTTTTGATAAAAAAGGGAACAAATCCAATCAGGCCCAGACGCCTTGGTAGGTCACATCTGGCTTAAAGCCAAATCTACCTCTCTTCTTATAAAAGACCGACTCAGAATCGCACCCTCCTCCTCTGAGATTGTTAGAACCCGTCGAGGACCTTGACACATGCAGGCTCAAGGACCTTGGCCATTGGAACGGTTTTGAGTGAAATTCAAAATTTGAACATTATTGGCATATAACCTGGATATTTCAAAGTGATACTTTCCTAATTGTTTTGGCAGATTTGTTACCTTCTTCCATGATATCTAAATCAATATCTAAATTCAATATTAAGCTTACTAATTATTGGCATATCTCTCTTAGAAGGTATCCAACTATTTAAGGAAGACTTGATCGATATAATTTTAGCAAGTATCACGTGACCCCTTGTTTCCAGAGAAATCAATGAGAAACCGATTTGGTGAAGATCTCCAACGACATCTTGCCAATTGAAGACTCCTTGCAAAACCTTAAAAAGTCCAACATTCACCTCACCTTTTGGGTATAAAAAGAGGATGAAGATAGAGAAGAAAAATGAGGGAAATACTCTACTCCACAAGAGAGACACATTGTAATTTCACATCCATTAATCTCTTGTATTATAAGGTCCTCCGTCTGAAAATATACCTATGTAATGGGACTTGTATTAAGTGAGTTGGGAAACTCACTTGTGTATCTAAGTATTGTTAATAGTTATTGAGTTTTAGATCAAGGGTGTTGCCTTGATTGAGTTGTAGATCAAGGGAGACGTGTCTCCTTGATTGAGTATTTTGTAAGTGTAGGGCACGAGGCCCGGAGGGCACGGTCCCCCACGGAGTGTCGAGATCGACGTAGGGTTACTTAGTGCTTGTTTGGCCTAGCTTTTGGAAGTGTTTTGGGAGTTAAAAAGCACAAACTAGGCCAAATGGTGGTTTTTTTAGAAGCTAATAATTTTTTTCCAAAAATAGTTTTGGCCAAAAATAACTCCAAAAGCAGAAGTAGTAAATTGCTGCTTCTGCTTCCTACAAACGAATCTCTACTCAATCTATAGGATTCTTTAGTGATTAGTTTCCATAATTTCAGATAAATATTTTGATTCTTATAAAAATAGCATTTAAAGATTTTAATATTATGTTAGAACCTTTAATTATATTAGATATTTTTATTATTTAATTTTTTTACAAATATGATATTTAAATTTTTGATATATTAATATTTAATTTAAAGAATTGTTTATTTAAGTAAGATCATATATAGTTATAATTATTATTATTATTATAACTATAACTATAACTATACGATTATAATTATTGCTAAAATTAAAACATGATAATTTATTTAAAAATTAATAAAAAGAGAAAAATGTAAATAATCATATGAAAATTTTACTCCCAAAAACACATGATAATTTTAAAAGTTACATTTAACAATTAAATTTAGTAAAAGCACTATATTATAAGTTAGGCCAAACACTTTAATTTAGTAAAAGCACTTATCTCAAAAGCTAGGCCAAACACTTCAATACCTCTCCAAAAATAGCTTTTGTAAAAACTGTTTGTAAGAAGCAAAAACATTTTTTTAGAAACTAGGCCAAACAGGCACTTATTTTCCCTAGGGTGCACTTTTAATTATTTTATGCACAAATTATTATTTTCGATTTCATTATTTCATGTTGTTAAAAATATTTAATTTTACCGAATTAAAATCCCGACACTTCTCTTTTTCTTGATGGCTTAGCGGATTAACCAGGCCCAAAGTCGGCCCAAGTTCCCCAAACAAAGATTCGCGAGGATCTCCGGGTCCGAATCAACCAGGGCCTCCACTTTAGGCTACCAACTGCCCTGGGTTAATCAGAACAGGGCTTAAATCAAGCCCACTGCCACAAGATCCGCGAGAATCTCATGACAGTGTAACTTGGTTAAACCTCTGTTTTGAACAAAGATCCGTGAGGACTCACGAAGTACCTCGAGTAAGCCCACCAAACGGAAATCCGTAAGTCATCTACTTGCCCAAAAAAAAAGGTTATGAAATTAATTCAGATAAATTCAAAATACCTTAACATGCATGAAATAATAAAAAGAAAAGTGGAGTCGCCAGTCAATTTTGTGAAAATTGACAAAACCGAGAAAAATAACTCCATAAACTACGAACCGGAGAAATAGGCCCGGGGGTAAAGGTACAAGTATAGGAGGGTTGCTCCTATACCACCCGTAGAAACGGCCTTTACTTCATCGGGTTTAGTTTAGAAAACAAAAACTAAAGAAACAAAGTTGTCACGAAAATTTTGTAAATTAATGCATGCAACCGAACATAAAAAAAATCAAACAAGAGTCTAACAATAAAATGAAATACAGCGGGCGAGGGTGTGCAAATTACATAATTACAAATCCAGAAGAACGAGAGAAAAAAAACGAAAAAATTACCGACCCCCCTACTAGGATCCGCGAGGATTTCCGGCTCAGAGACAAACTTCGGACCCAAATGGTTGCTGTTTCCCGGCTCAAATCAGAACACAAGCAAGGCCCTTACACCTACCAAATCCGCGAGAATCTCGTGGCCAAAAAACGGTGTAACTCCAACTTTTTTCTAATATTCTCTGTTTTGGTGCTCACCTATACCCGACTTCTCTCCACCTTCAAACTGTTCACCGAGTTTCCTTTTATAAGCGTGCCATTAGGGAGTTATCAGTGGTTGCATCATGACCTCTATTTCATGAAATCCGCGAGGGCTTCTTTAGTGGAGAGAGTGGGGTGAGGTGGTTCCTTGACTGATCCAACAGTCAGTTTCAACTGGAATCCGCGAAGACTTGAAGAGGGCGCCATTTGACTGAATCCGCCAGGATCCGCGAAGATTTGAACTGGGCTAGTTTGGCCGGATCCGCTTGGATCACGCTCTGGGCCAAAAATGAGGCTCTGCGTAAATTTATTCATCCGGGCCAAAAATGTGATTCGCGAAGATTTTTCGTCTGGGCCAAAATTTGGATCCGCGAAGATTTTCGTACAGTTGGAAACCCTCGACGATTTCTGTCTTGTGCCAACCTAAACTTTGCATGAATTTTTGTGTTAGGCCCTTTTGAAATCCGCGAAGAATTTTGTCTTAGGTCAGATTGAAATCTGCACGGATTTCTGTGTTGGGCCTGCTTGAATCCGAGAGAATTTTTGTCTTTGGACCATCTGAAAATCCGCGAGGATTTTTGCCTCGGGCCAAATGGAAATCCACGAGGATTTGTGTCTTGGGCCATATGAAAATCCGCGAGAATTTCTGCCTCGGGCCAAATGGAAATCTGCGAGGATTTGTGTCTTGGGCCATCTTAAAATCCGCGAGGATTTCTTATCTTAGGCCAGCTTGAAATTCGCGAGGAATCTTGTGTTGACCTTGGATAAGAGTTGACCTTTGACCTAGAGTTGACCTTGACCCGGGACTTGACTTTGACTGAGAGTTGACTTTTGACCCGGAGTTGACTTTTGACTGAGAATACTAGATCCACGAGGGACCTGGGTACTGGATCTGCGAGGGAGCATCTTGGGCCTGATTCATTTGGATCCATGCGGTGCCTATATATCCCGAAGTCCACGAGAACTCTAACAAGCCCGAAATCCTCGAGGTTCTTGTTGAGTACTATTTTTTGTGTCTACAGTAAGCTTGCCTTGGAGGTACTCAAGGGATCCGAGTTTTAGGACCTCGTTGTACTTCTTAAGTGAATAACAAGAGAAGTGAAGTTCAAAATCCTAAGTGAAGAGAAGGTTAGGTCCGATGACGTAGCCTTATTTGGAAGGGTGAACATCGGCTAAATTCATGTGTATTATCTTCTTTAACTTTCGTCATTTACATTTCATGTTTATATCTTAATTATCCTTGGTTATGCCAAGGACTTGACTGACTTGTGTGCTAAGTTTTGTAGCCTTGACCTAATTTCAGCCAACCACCTCAATCAACCCCCTTCTAGGGTTCTTCTAGAGACCTTGCGTCGCAGTTCAGGGAAAGATGCCTGAGTTAGGTTCAGGTGGGACGAAGAAAATAACTCCTTGTAATAATTGATGACAATCTAGTGGATACCCTCTATAGAGGTGTGAGCCAAGATTAATCATATAGACATTGTCCATTCTAGACCCTTGTGGGACTATTTCATGAGAATCAGATCGTTCAACTATACACTTGGTTTTATCAAAATAGACTCGATTATCTTTGTCACAAAAATGAGAGATGCTAAATAGGTTGTATTGGCACCAACAAGATATATATCATTAATAGAGATTTTGGGATCCTTACCGACCTTCCCAATGCCTAGGATTTTTGCTTGAATTTTATCACCAAAGGTAACTTGTAGACACCGGGATTTTCACCGCCAAAATTCCGACTTGTCAAATCTCAGCAAGTAATTTGGGTCGAACACCAAAATGGGTCACTAGGCCCATGGAATCAACAAAGTGGGCCCAACCGATCAAAGCAGCCCGCGTAAAAATAATAAAAGCCGCCTAGGTTTTAAAAGGCCACCAGCAGGCCTAAAACGCGAATCCGGCCCACTGAAAATTCACAAAAGCCACTAGGGTTTTATCTTCAGTAGCGGCCCGCTCTTGCTTGCCACGTCACTAATTCGTGCACTTCAATCTTATAAGCCGCAAGGGTTTTACGAATTTCTCTCCCCATGCACATCCCTTGATAATAGCCCCACGTGATTGACTTTTTGACCAGGAAATTCGTAAAAGCCGCTGGGGTTTTGATCTTGCATGGATGAGGACATAATTGTAGGGATATGTCTCTCACGTTTTCTCCAAAACCCTCACTTCACCACCTATAAATATTCATCATTCCATCCTCATTTCACAAGCTAATCCCTCCCAAAACCTCCATACGCTCATTCTAATTCTCTCTACTATGTCCATACTCTTCTAATTCTCTCCTAATCACCCTCATCCTCACCATCTTATCATACTACCCCCCTAACCATCCTCATATACATCCTTCCATCCAGGCTCCAAGCCGAGGCTAAATCAAGGGATCGATCTCCACTTCCGTCTCATCCATTCCTAGCAAGGTTTGTTTTTCATTATTGTATTTAATCATGTAATTTATGCTTTAATCTCGTTACTTGTACATGTATTTTGTAAAATAAAACCTCATCGTTTTTTTTTTTATATTGCATGGTCAAGAATATAACATTGTGAAATTTATTAAACTTCTTCCCGCTCTTTTCATTTCAAGTTTGATTTTAATAGAGTCTATTTTCTAACAGGAGGATTCGAGAGTTTTTATAATTCTCGAATTCGTAACCTTACCCCCGAACTTAGAAATCGGGTTTCGTAGACCGTAGTTATAACTTTTTATTTTTGGTTTGTCGATTTCCTTAAATCGGCTGACAACTCTTTCTTCATTTTACAATTCTTTTGATTATTTAAAATACACGCCCTTGCATTAAAATAGTTAGAAATGATTTAATACCATCTCTTTTCACTAATCCAAGGCTAACCCAAGAGAAAATGGGTACAAAAATTAACAAAAGCTATGCGACTTTTGTTAATTTCCACCCATTTCCTCTGGGCTGAGGAAATGCATGGTCCAGTCCAGAAAACATCAAAAGCTGCGGCTTTTGATCTTTCTGGCGGCCCATTTGTTTCCTTTTTGGCCCGGATTCGGTAATGGGTCGGTAATAAATCATTAATAATTTATTTTGGTGCAATTTCGAGTATTTAAATGATATAAAAGGATTTGTAAATAAATAAAGTTTCATCACCCCGAAAATGAATTTCGAAAATAAAAATATCCTTATTTAAGGATTAAGCAAACTTAGTTGGCTCCCGATCGTTTAAGTAGCGCATCCGAAACCGATTCCCCAAACAAAAATTTTCCGGGTCCTACATAACTTTACCAGCCTGGTTCATGTCCAGATACCACATATTGCTTTGTGATTTGAAGCATACCTGCAATACAAGATATTACACCTTCCTTGGTTTGTGGCAGAATGATGGAAGATCTGGTATGTCATGGAATTCTGACCGATTTTAATGATCCTTTTAGGATCTAGATTGGAGTGGTTTTATTGTGGAGGGAGCGATTGGTTTTCTAGTGAGTTGCTTGTGGAGCACCTCCGCTTATTTTGTAATGATGAAGCATTTTTGGGTAGGTTCAGAGCTCGCTTTGGATTTTCTTAAGGTCCTTGTAAGATGTCTTAGAGGTGCTTGGTTGAGGTCCTTGGTTTTTGAGAGGGTGAGAGCTGATATTTTTTTTTTTTTTTTTTTTTTTGCTATCATTTGCTTTGCTAAAGAAGGTTATGTAGGCGTTGTTTTGATTTTCAGGATAGTAACCAATACCCTCCTTATTAAAGGAAACACACTGTGACCCTAGGAGTCTGTCATGGTTTTCCTAATCTATTGTTTGTTTTATTAGGTCCTTGTGCACTCCTTATACTTGTCCTTAAGGTCTATCTCAGCAATAAGCTTCTTATTTTTTTTTTCATTATTTGGCTAGGTGATACCCGAGAGCGGGAGGCCACTACTATAGGGATGCGCTCCACATCGCTAAGCATTTGGTCGTTCCTCTCCCCATGTTATACTCCAAGGCTTCCTTGAAGTCCGACGAGCAACACCTCACACACTTTGCCCAAAATTTATGCGTGTGAAGAGTGCATCGAGGCGAGAACATGCGGTAGGTCATGTATTCCGACCATATAAAAATCCATGAATATAGAGCCTTGGTTTAGGATACCCTTCATGTTGTATGCTATGTATATCCCTTCCCCTTTTTCTTTTTGTAAAGAGTCGACCCTAGTTTGGAGGTTTCGTTCTAGTCCTTATAAAATTCATTGGGTTGAGAAAAGGATTATTTATTGATTAGTATAATTAACCCAAAGGCATTATGGCTAGCCCAATGAAAGGGCCCATTTATGTACAAGGGTTAATTATTTTAATTAATAAATAAAGATTGACTCACCTTAGATGATATTATATGACGCTTTATGAAATGCTCTTAATAAAGGTCCAAAAAAAAAGTTAATTAAGAGTCCATCAAAGTTGATGGATAACGTTTCAGACTGCATAATAGTAACTAAGCTTGAGTAAGTAAATTTATCGATTTAATTAATAAAACCATCACATTTATGGCCGACCCGTTGTTAGGCCCAACCATATTGGATTTTTCAATTAAGCCTATAAATTAATTATAACTCGCTTATTGTTGGCTTTATCCAGTCCTTTACAATATCCGTTTTCCTGGAATAAAATAAATAAAAAAAGAAGATAAAAAAACAGGTCATCAGTCTCGTCAAACATTATTCTAGTCCACATAATAGCCAAGATAGCTTGAGCTGTCTAAGTTGTTGGGCCAAGTTACGAATTCTCCTTAAAACAGCCGGCCTGTGGATTAGGCCCATCCGAATTGAGAAACACTGACTTGTATCTTTCAACTTATGTCGACTCGCTATATTTGACTTTATCCGACCCTTTATAATGCTCTTGTTGTAAAAAGTGTTGTTGTTTTTCTTAGGATCATATAGAGGTTATGACTCGCAAACCTGTTGTTTCCTGAGTCATTATATAAGTGTCTTACACGTTAGGAGGTGTTATATATGGTCTAGTAAACCCAGTTCATGGATGAGTCTTAGTTTCAGAGTCTACATGTGAATGTCTTTCAGTCTTTAGAAAGTCTCATACAAGGTCGTGTCATATGTGAGTCTTTTCTTAAGTCAATATGTACGTTTTATTTTCGGAAGTCTAAACTTGGGTCATGGGTGAGTCTCTGGTCTAGGTCATAAGTGAGTCTTTTCCTGGGTTAATGTGTGTTTGTCTCTTTTAGAAAGTCCAGTGTAAACCCAGGTCATGAGTGAGTCTTTATTTTAGAGCCAGGATATAAGTGTCTTTTTCTTTAGAAAGTATCATATAAGGTCTAGGATGAGTCTTTGTGTTAGTGTCTGTAGATAAGTGTCTTGCATTCCTTAGGAGGTCTCATACAGGTTCGTAGAGTGTGGGTGAGTCCTTTTCCAGAGTCAACATATGAATGTCTTACATTATAGAAGTCTCATATAGGGTCTACGTCATGCAAACCATGTCATGGGTGAGTCGTTAAGTCTTTATCTTGAGTTAGCATGTAAGTGTCTTGCATTATTTAGAAAGTCTCATATAGGTTTATAGGTCATGAATACCCATGTCGTGGGTGAGTCCGTGTCTATCTGTCTTTTTTTACAAGTCTAGTGTAGACCCATGTCGTGGGTAAGTCTTTTCCTTGAGTCGCGGCATATAGAGGTCTTGCATCCTAGGAAGTCTCATGTAGATCAATTAGCACATTCAAACCCATGTCCTGAGTGAGTCTCTTCCGAGTCAGCATATAGGCGTTTTTCATTTTAGGAAGTCCATATAGGTCATTTAGGTCATGCATGCATTGGGATGGCTTGTTTTCTTCTTTTGTCTAGTGTTAAGGTCAAGGCTTAAGCCAGCAATAAAGGGAATATTGGGATGATGAGAAATTCTGCAACTACCATAAATCCCAAGGGAACAACATGGAGAATTGTTAGACTTTAGAGCACATGATCCAGCCAAGGAAACTGCCCCTATCGAAAGCAGCACAAAAGACCAGATATAACATGGATTCCCCATACGAGGACAAGGAGGGCACATCATCAAAGGAGCTTTAGAAGTAGCTACAATCCTGGTTGTCAAGCATTTTATGCTCAGAGTCTGTTAGAGTCAGTTCTTCATTCATTTCTTGAATGTGGTTGCTCTTGTTGCTATTTGATCAAATAGAATTTTGTGCTTGTGTTTTTTACTTAAGTTGAAAAGTTCTCTCATCCATCCATCATCCATACAAACCAAGTCTGACAAATTCACCTTCTCTTATCCTTCCATCTTTGTCATATACCTCGTTCCCATCCTTCAGTTTTCTTGAATCCAGAGTTAGAGAGATGAAGAGGGAAATTCAAAAAAAAAAAAGAATTAAAAAAAAAGAGTGAAAAACTATAGAATGGCCAGTTTGAAAACCTCATTGAGGCAAACCGGACAAAATGAGAGAATAAAAATTGATTAAGAGAAGTCAACCTGCACCTTCCATCCAACAGGCTGAGAAAAAAGGGAGAATGTCATCAGGAAAGACCAATAATCTCTCTAAAATGAATGCGCCTCATTAGAAATCTCGCAGCTCAACTATATGTGCCGAGGACAGGGGGCTTTCGCCTCACCTTCATTTCATCACCCGCATTACCCTCATCTTTTCATCCAATCTTGATTGGCCACCTACCACTTACATTTCTGGCCTTTCCATCAAACCTCAACCTTTTCAAAGCCTTATCTCAATCCAAAAGGTGTGTCATGACCAAAGGAGAATAGGGAGGTGACCCATGAAGAAGTTCGAGAAAAAAGAGAGAAAAAAAAGGAAAAAAGAAGGAGCCAAAAAAATGGAGTTTAAAAAAAAAAAGAAGTTGAGAGAAGGAAATGGAGAAAAAAAAAGGAAGAAAGAAAAGAGGGGAGAATAAGAAATTAGAAGGCGAAAATAAGGGTCATGCACACTAGAGAAATAATCTCATTCTAAACCTTCACCTCATCATAACCTTTCATACTTCAATAACCTTTCAGCCTTCATAACCATCCATAACTTGCATATGAACCCTCAAACCTTCATGACCATCTTTTTGAACTGTTAAGCCTTCCTCAAGGCACTACTCATCAAAGTTGCGCTTAAAGAACTACGACTGGCCTGATTCCACCTCGGATACGTAGGAAAACCTCTTCGAGACCCGGCCAATACTGTTCACTTTAGAGAGCATCTATCATTGAATAAATTGGTCCTTGAGAGAATAAAAAAAGAGAGAATAAAAAGCTAGTCTGAAAACCCTACTGGGGCGGGTTAGGCAATAGGAGAGGAAACCCTGGATTTCATCATCATCATCAACCCTCCATCTTCCTTCCATCAGACTTGGACATTATTCCATAACCATGTTCCAACCTTTTCCCAAGAGATGATGTCTTACCCTATTTGACTAACTCTTCACCCTTTCAGGACACGATCATTCTTGAGTGTCTCCTTATCTCATTCATCAATAAACTCTCGTCTACCATCCCTTTCACTAAACGTCTTCCAACCTTTTCTCAAGAGATGATGTATATCCCATTTGACCATCTCTCCTCCCTTTCAGGACACGATCGTCCTTAAGTGTCTCCATATTCCATTCATTAGCCAACCATCGCCCATCGTCTCTTTCACCAAACACTTCCTAACCAACCCTTTCATCCCATCTCACCCTCCGAGGACTTTTAAGCTTAATCATTAATGCAAGTATGAGGCTCTGTTCTTAATGCCCACTCTTAGCACACCTAAGTTTGGCTTACTTCTCAGCAAGAGCGAAAGCCATTCACATCAGATCAGCGGCTAACTGGCAACCACATGATCATTAACAGACTCAGAAACAAGCTACTCTAAACTGGGAGGGGGGGCTCGCTCTGCCTTTGTGACATTGTTCAAGACATTTATCGGAGATAGCTTCAAAGAGGGACACATATTCCCTATCCTACAAGGTCCTGCATATTCATTCTCATAGACGTCCTAATAGTGGTCTCATAAACAAAAAACAAAAAAAAAAAGAAAAAAAGAGAAAATGAAAATGAAAAAAAAAGAAAGAAGAAAAAAAAAAGAAAAAAAAGAGGGGCTAACTTGAAAACAATTTGGGCAAGTTAGGCAAAAGGAGAGATTGAGACTCGCGACTAAGGACTATATCTCCTCTTATTCCATGGTTTCCGTGCATCATGTGATCAATCCACATGAAACTGGGGGCTTGCAAATCTCCAAGGTGCCTTCCAAGGCAAGACAATGTCATCAATAGTCTACCGGGGGCTGGGCGTACATTAACATGGTCATCTGCATGAGCATTCAAGAAGCACATCCTTGAGGCCTGTTGCCTCCATCATCAGTCACTGTCTCGTGGACCGAAACATTCCTCATCCTGAATTTTCCTTAATTTCTCCACGAGTGGCTTTGATCCTTAGAAAGCATTGTCTTAGGAAAGTATTTTCCTAGAGAGTCATTGTCAAAATATAAAGTCGGGGAGGAGTTGCATGTAGAATTGCATATATAGAAAAAGTATCATATGTGTGTCTTGTCCATGAGTCATGTCAAAGTCATAAATAGTCAGTTTATTGTGCTAAAAGTCAATTGTCATGAATTGCATGTATAAATGCATAAAAGCATCATGTGTGTGTCCTGTCTAAGCATAATAGGTTTGCATTGCATTTATAAGTCGTGTCAGGGCCTCATAGAGTCATAGGTCGTACATTGAGGTAGTTTGTCATTCGTCGAGTCAGTATGTCGTGTATTGAGTCAGTATGTCATGCATTGAGTCAGTCTGTTGTGCATTGAGTCGGTTTGTTATGTATTGAGTAAGTATGTAATGCATTGAGTCAGTCTGTTGTGCATTGAGTCGTTCTGTCATGTATCGAGTCAGTTTGTCGTACATAAAGTCGATAGTCGTGCATAAATGCATAAGTGCACAGATACTTGTGTAAAAAAAAACACCAAAAAAATTGCATTGTTTGTGCAAGAGTTTAGTATACTAGTTGCATGCATAAAAAGAAAAAGAAGCAAGGAAGTGCCACATCGTTGCTCTAGAACGCAACACTGGGGGCTGTTTGAGCCCATATGCTATCTC
The DNA here is from genome assembly GCA_029582165.1 of Portulaca oleracea. Taxonomy (NCBI): domain Eukaryota; kingdom Viridiplantae; phylum Streptophyta; class Magnoliopsida; order Caryophyllales; family Portulacaceae; genus Portulaca; species Portulaca oleracea. The sequence goes on along the minus strand of CM055888.1, from coordinate 31,934,387 downwards.
AATCAGACCGGTCGACATGGTTTCCAGTCACTGAGAGCAAGATTAGAACAATCTCTAATCCAACTCTTGATGGAAAAGTTAGCATCTAGTCAAGTCATGCATCATCAGCCAGACATGAATGGCGCATGTCCGACACGAAGGACAGAATCTTCACTAGACTAATACGGATCAACGACCGGGCAAATTAAAGAATCCATTCCCCACAGTGAAATTTTGGCACATATGCGCTTGAAGCAAAATTTAAGGAAAATAAGGGTCATTGGCAGAGTTTCGGTGAAGTTCCTCGACATCAAATTGCCATCATGAAATCAAAAAAAATGCAGAGCCGACGGCAGAGCTCGGCACAGTCTCAGCAATAAGAGTCGTCGACATCGGGTTCAACGTAATATCAGGAATAAGAGCCACCGGCATCGCGTCCAGTGAAGTCTCGTCGACATAAAAAATGTTATCATCATCAAAAAGACCAAAAACAGGGTCGTCGGCGGAGATCGACGTAAGTCCCCAACATCAGAACCATCGGCATTATGACCGGTGAAGACTCTACCATCGACATCGCGATCGGTGGAGTCCCTTGGGATTGAACATGCCAAAGGAACGACACCGAGAAAGACTGGAACGACATTGGGAAAGACTAGAATACTACCATCAGCCACGACACAGGACGGAGCTTCCAAGTGTCAGCCCACACCTTTAAGTAAGGATGTCATCAGACGCCTGAGATCACTTCAAGTAGGGCATCATTCTCGCTTGAGATCAGCGCACGATATGCAAAAACTCATCAATAGTCAAGTAGAGCATCATTCTTGCTCGAGATCATCCCCAAAGAGGCGCATGCCGCCCGCGACCACGATGCAGGACCCAGCTTCCAAGCATCACCCCAGGCTTTACAATCCAAAGTCATATCCACAGGCTTTGCACCACAAAGTCATATCTCGACCGGTGTCCATCAAAACAGTTCTACTTTGATTTTCGTTGGGCACCATCCGCCTCGGAAAAATTTGGGAAAATCCGATCCGCCTCGGGAAAATCCATTGGGCATCGTCGACATTTCGGATCAATTGCGATCAATCTGCCAGACAAGTAAATCTTTGTATCTCCAGTCATTGTTCACGTTCTATTTGTTTCATTAGCAACTTTGGTTTGTCTCCTGAACGATTTTATTTGTTTAATTTCATCCTTAGCATTATTGCTTTCGTAGTTGGAAGTACTTTGTTAAAAAAATAAACATCTGAAAACCCGATCGACTTAGTAATCAATTAGAGGGCTAGTTTGGAAAGTGTTGTTGGGCAAGTCCCTGTGGGAACGACCTTGATACCTGCTACATCTACACCCGTGCACTTGCGACGTATCAAGTTTTTGGCGCCATTGCCGAGGACTTTGTCCCTAACAATCATCGAGTGAATATTCTAATAAGTTTTTAATGTTTTTCTCCAAAAAAAAATCCAAAAAAATGGCAATTCTTGATTTTCCCCAATTTGAGCAAGAATTATTTTGGCGCTATTTTGAGCAATTACTTGTTTGTCCTGTTCCATGTGGTATTATTCCTGGGAAATAAGATATTCTTGATATTGTTGTGGAGGGGGTGAATATAGAGACCCGTACTCTTTTAGAGCATTTGGGTTTTTATACTAAAATTGTTGTTGAAGCTTGGACTTTTCTTGAAAGCCGCACATGATACGTTCGATTTTGAAAATTCTTATTGTGCATTTGGGTACTCTTACCCTAATCTTTGTGTTTCTCATGCTAACTCCTATACTCAACACCATTATTTGCCTCCATGTGGTTTGTGTTGTTCTTTTGACCATGATGATTCTACATGCCCTAGTTATGTTAGACTTGAGTTTTTGATGAGGGAAATACTAGAGCAACAAGCTAAGACACTTGACATGATGCGAGGGTTTGACCTATTGCATAATTTTGACCATAGTTCTAGTTCTTTCAATTTGAATGTTGGATTATGTGATGATGGTGAGTCTATCGTCCTTTTAGAGGCTACTGTAGAGGAAATATTTCACCCTTCCGAACCATCTTTGAGAATTGTTGCCCCATCTTACCCTAGTGTACCTAGAGACACTACTCACGGTGCCTCTACATTTCATGATTTTGCATTGTCAGTCGACGGGGTTTAAGTGAGTGAGTCCTATGGGTTAGATGATAGATATGGTGATTTTTGTCATAGGTCTGTTGATATTATTGATGAGGAGGCTTGTGAGGGGGTTGTGGGTGGATTAGATCCTTCAAGCAAAGAATTTGATGATGTTAATGATGTTGTACTCCCTACTTCTCATGTCTTATTCCATGCTTCTACTCCTTGTTCACCACATTTCGATTCCTCTAAGTGCCTAGAGGAGCCCACTTTTCTTGAAGAGACCATAAGTGTTCATGTTGATGTGGGCTATGTAGCTAAGGTTAATTCTTATGATATGTTTGAGGGGAACAACAATATTCTTGATTTCTCCTTAAGTACAATAAGAGGGTATCATTCCTTTCTTGATCCATATAGTATATACCTAGAGGACTTGCCTAGAAAACTCATGTGGATAACTTATTTGGATTCTTTAGATTTTTCTAAGGCCTTTGGTCTATTTAAGAGAGTGATACTTACATTTTCTACCACAAGTCTTTTGTTGCTCTCTTATTTGCAAGCTTGTAAACCGCATGCTGAAGAGTTTGACAAGCTTCTAAGAGCATTGACTGCATCTGAAGTGGTAGCCCCGGTCTTGAGTTCTTGATGGAGTGGCTGATGCTCCATTCGCCCCATTCTTGAGTTTAGGTGTATCCAGCACCTAACCCGGTGAGATATTTCCTTATTTCCCCTTTTGCAATTTATTTGATTGTGCTTGCACTAAGGACAATGCTTTGTCTAAGAATGGGGGGATTTGTGTGAGAAACTTGTAATTTGTAGTCCTTGTCCATATATTGTTGTATATGTGTGTAGTGGTGTCTTGAGTTTGATTTTGTTTGCTTTTCTTAGTTTTCTAGTTTAGTTCATTTGGAAATAATTGCATCCACCTAGTTGCATTAGTTAGATTCATCCTTATTTTTTATTTTCTTCTTTTCCTTAATTTTTAGTTTCTTATATTTTTCAGGTTTGCATTTAGTTTTGTTTTTGTTTTAATTTTGAAAAAATTAAAAAATTAGAAAATTAGAAAAAGTTGAGGAAAAAAGTTAGGATAAGTTTAGCGAATAACTCCTCCGGTGATAAACATAAGTTAGAGAGGTTTTCTTTTAACTAGATTTAATCTTGAGAAGCCCATTTGTGAATAAATGTTTTGAAACGAGTTCAAGAAAACGTCGTGAGTTGATGATTGCATTTTGAAAGTGATGGTTGACTACCCTTTCTGATCTTTTAGTGTAAGTTTGGCATGTGCACATACTTGAGCTAGGTTTATTTGAGGACTTTAACCCACGAGACCACAAAAGCCTAAATGACTAAATCATTTTTATTAGTCTCATTTTTCATGTGTAACTCATCCTTAGTTTTCATTCTTTAGAACTTGCTTTGCATATCTTTGAAACTGTATTTTGCTTGTGCATTGGTAATATGATAGAAGCATTCTTTTGTATATATAAGCTACATAGCTAAAAAAAAAGCCAACCTATTATATGTGAATATCCATTTTTAACCCCTCTTTTAGCCTTTAATAACTCTTACTTTTGATTACCTATATCTTAAGCCATGGTCTAATAGATAATTTCCTACCCTTAAGCCAATGCTTGAAGTGTTAGAGTGTGAAGATTGGGTTGACCGTGGTGTTTTTGTGGTTTGATTTAGTTAGGGATGTTGTGAAATTGAGAAATCTTGAGATTGTTCCCCATTGCAGCTTGATATGGGTTGAGGTGGAAAATTTCCATGTTTTGTATATATGTTTTTTTGTAGTTATTCATTTTGAAAATGAAAATGAAAAAAAGCAAAAAGAGAAAAAAATAATCAGAAAAAGGAAAAAAAAGAGGAATAAAGTGTTAGTGATTTGTTTCTTATCTTAAGGTGATTTCCACTTGATTTGGGGATGTTTTATTGTGTATATAGTGATGAGTTTCTTAGTGAATAATTTGGTAAAGTTTATACTCCAAGCTTAGGCTTTTTAGCTCCACTTTCCCAAATTATTTTCCACTTCTTACCCTTAACCTTAGTCCCATTACAACCCTTTCAAAAGTCCTCTTGATTCTCATATGTGCATTGCATATAAGTGGTAGAGAATTGAGATGTGTAGCAAGCTTATGGTAGCGTGTTGCTTTGGTTTCAGTATTGAGCAAACCTTCAATGATTTTATTCATATTTAAACACATGAGAGGAGTGTTTCCACATTCCCAAAATTGAGGTTGCTCTCAATCTGCCGAGTTTCTTATTTAAAAATGTGTCTGCTTGCTTCATTTATGATTAGGAGGTGACTGAACTGAATTTAAGAAGTGTAGTGCTTGTAAATCTTTCCAATGCTTCTCCTTCTCTTGTATATTGACTTTGATTCACTTTTGGGGTGTTCTAGATTAGATTTAGTTGATTGAATGATCCTGTTGATGCTTTTCTAAGGGGGATTGTAAATAAAAATCTCTGTTTTCATTTTGAGTCTTTTGTTTAGTTTTTCAATCTTTTGTCTCCCTGTTTTTATTTCTTTTTTTTTTGTGAGTCTGGACTTGCTTGGGGACAAGCAAGAACTAAGCATGGGGGAATTATGTCACCACGGTCCGTGGAGAACTGCCATGGGTCATGGTGATGGTCTGTCCGTTGAGTTTTGCCATTTCAGTTGCTCTTAATTGTTATATAATGATTATGTCGGTTGTGTTGATTATCATTCATTACTTGCATTAATATCATCTGCATTAGCCACATTCATCCTCCCTGCCATCCACAATTCCATCCACATTCATAGTAGTTGAAGATTGAGAGTTTTGTTGAGTTTTGAAGATCGGTTGTCAAGATTCCATTGAAGTGGACTAGCACGTGTTGGCCTCCAGAGAGCTCAATTTCCCCAGAAATGATCAACAAAACCCGTTTTGAGGTTGACACAGATTGTGGCCACTTTAACACGTTCCATGTTGATCCCAACACGGTCCGTGGTGAGCCTGACTGTTGGAATTCACCGTTTCTCGCCCATTATTGCTATATAATCAATGGATTCGACTGTTTCATTCATCCTCCACCTTCATCCACCATCATTCACCTTCACCTTCACCTCCCATACCATCCACCTCCATCCCTACCATCATCCAACTCCCGCAATCCCACAATAATAAAGAATTTGAGAGCGGATTAAAGATTGAAGATTACTCAACGATACGGTGCTGGAGGAGCAAAAGTCCACAATTGCAAAATTCTTCCAAGGGTTTATACATATCTTTAGTTATTTCTTCATTCTCTTTAGATTTATATGCTTTCTAGAGTAGAATCTGTGTGTTTTTTTAGTTTAGACATGATTAGTGAGTAGTTTTCCTTTTATTTGGTGGGTAAACCCTAGTTGTTTTGATGAATTGAATATTGTTGGATTGAACATGTTTTGAATCTAATTTAGATGCATTTTTATTCAACCTATGAGTATGTATGTCATTGCTTTTGCTTGATCAACATTAACATAGTTGTAAATTCTTGAATGAAGCACTAAAAGGAGAAATTTGAGAATTGGAAAGCTTAAGTTGAACTAATTATAATGAACTAGATATAGAGGATTTTGTAATTAGGGGTCATTTGATAATATAATCATTAACCTAGTTAAAGTTGAAATAACCACGAAAGTAGGTGATTGGCTTAGCTAGGCAATTCACTTCATTTTCAAAAGATCACTATGAAAGACTTTATGCGATTATTGACCCTAAAAATTGTCCACATTGGTGAAATTCGTGTTTAGCCGGTTCTATTTTTGTTCGTTAGCAACTTTGGTTTGTCTCCTGAACAATTTTATTTGTTTGATTTGATCCTTAGCATTATTGCTTTTGTAGTTAGAAGTACTTTGTTAAAAAAATCATCTGAAAACTCGATCGACTTAGCAATCAATTAGAGGGTTAGTTTGGAAAGTGTTGTTGAGCAAGTCCCTGTGGGAACGACCTTGATACCTGCTACATCTACACCCGTGCACTTGCGGCATATCATTAAGGCTTTCTGGTGAAGCTTAGTCAATATTGATATGAGTTAACTATTTTAACTAGTATACCTGACCTGTGGTTTTAGTTCGTGTATCAATTTTAATTAAGATTCTATGGTTTTGGTATAATGATCAATGTTAGTATAATCATGCTCACTATTAATTTTAACCTAAGGTAACAATATTAACCAAAATTCAATAGAAAACACTTGCGTCATCACATCATCAAAAGTTTAGTCAAGCTTCATGCACTCAATTTTGGCACAGTAATGAAAAATAGACGCATAGCTCAGATATCACTCAACAGTTAAAGTTTGCATATTTGGGTCTAATACTCTTGAAGTTCAATATGTTATGATCCAAAAAACTTTTTAACAGTAGTTATTTTTTTTAGTTGGCTAAGCAAGAAAAAAACAAGCCTACATTACATAATTATAACTATGAAAATAATATTGTAGAATACAGTATATGAATAAAAATATTATTGTTATTTAATAATCAAATAATGGAGATATAAATTTATATTTTTTGAATTTATTATGACATATATGCATTAAAAAAATTATAGAAAATTATATCATATGAGTCATGGCCTATCAAAATACTTGGACAATAGATTATTCATTTGAAGAAGTAATATACAATGCTATGTCATTTGATAAAGTGATGAAATGTAATTAAAAATTAACTTTAATTAACTTAGAAAAACTATCAAACACAAATTAGGCCTAGCTTTTGAGATTGTTTTTGGAGTTAAAAATCACAAACTAGGTCAAACAGTGTTTTTTTTAGAAACTAATAATTGTTTTCTAAAAACAGTTTTGGCCAAAAACAGCTCAAAAAACAGAAGCAGTAAATTGTTGCTTCTGCTTCTTAAAAACTAATCACTACTCAATCTATGTGATTCTTTAATGATTAGTTTCCATAATTTCACATAAATATTCTGATTCTTAATATTAAATATTTTTATTATCTAATTCTTTTACAAATTTCACATAAATATTCTGATTAGTTTCCATAATTTCACATAAATATGTGATTCTTTAGTGATTAGTTTCCATAATTTCACATAAATATTTTAATATTATGTTGGACATTTTTATTATCTAATTCTTTTACAAATTTTTGATATATAAATCTTTAATTTAAAGAATTGTATAGTTAAGTAATACCATATATAATTATAATAATAATTATTATAGCTTAACTTTAACTATACGATTATAATTATTGTTAAAATTAAAGATAATCTGTTTAAAAGTTAATAAAAAGAGAAAAATGTAAATAATCATATGATAATTTTACTCCAAAAAAACACATGATAATTTTTAAAAGTTAGGCTAAACAATCAAATTTAGTAAAAGCACTATATCATAAGTTAGGCCAAACACTTTAACTTAGCAAAATCACTTATGTCAAAAGTTAGGCAAAACACTTCAATACCTCTCCCAAAATAGTTTTTATAAAAACTGTTTTTAAGAAACAAAAACATTTTTTTGGAAATTATGCCAAACAGGGACTTAAATAAAAACTTTAGTGTTAGTTAGCCTTAATGAATTTATTTATAAAAATGATAACATAAAAAACAATTTTTATATACAAAGAAACAATATAAGTGTTTGATTTAAAAATTCATTTAGAACAAAATATATAGCCAAATAAAAAAAAAGTAAATTATAAATAACATCATTTTCAATATATTATTCATTTTTTATGACACAATAATACTATAAAATGATTACAAATGAATCAATAGATGAAATATAATAAGTATTGGGAATTGTTAGGGAGATCCAGGGGGCGCACTTCAACCAAGGCTCATGATATACAAGTTAAGTGAGGTTCCATCTTAAAACCAATTGATGTCCTTTCTCTTAACTTTTCCGATGTGGGACATTTTTTACTCATGGATGAATCCCCAACAGGAATAATTTTAAAATGATAATTAAAAATATTTGAATAGATGTTTCCCTCATCAGTTATAGTATTTTCAGTTGATAATTTGATATAATGTAGTAAAAACTCATGATATATATAATATGAAAGATAAAATATCAATAAATACAAACATAAACTTATTTATAAATAAATATAAAAATGATATTTTAGAATAAAATTACGTAAGATTTTAGATTTATTATTCATTAGAGAAACAAAGTACCGATACTATATTTTTGAACAATGAAGAAAATAATTTATAATATTTAAGCAATAGAAATTTTTCTATGTTTTGTGATGAAAAAAAATGTTATTTATTAAAGGAGAACAATTACTCACTGCATTAAAATTTAAAATTTAAAATAATATTAAATAAGATAGATATGAAAATAATTCGTGCAAAACATAAGAATAAGAGTAGTTTAAAAAAATAAGCAAGGGGCTGAAACTAGTTAGTGAAGCAGACATACAGGGCACTAAATGCCGAAATTCTTGAATCATAAAACATTATATTCTTGCAATTAATATAAATACATAACATTAATATTATTAATAAGAAAAATAATTATATTATTGATAAAAAAAATAACTATGCCATAATCAAGGAAATGAAAGTTTGCTTGAGTTATTTTAAAAAAGGAATAAAGCTGTTTTATTTGTAATGTAATAATCAATGAATTATGTTTTAGCTATCATTTTTATGACATAAATTAATCTATGAAGTAGTTTTATCAAATTATAAATAATATTTTAAGTAAGTTGAAAAAATAAAAATAAAAAATTAACCGATTTGTTGTAGCTTGTAGTGATGGGAGAGCTAGTGTCTTCACATAAAATTGTAGCTGAATTGTCATGTATGTCCATCATGGTTGCTGTGTGGTCTTTGCTTGCCTCGGCAAAGAGAACCATGACCTATAGCTTGGCTTGAAGCCTTGAACTCCTTGTGCAACTTCACATATTTATTTTTTGGTCCCACGGTATTAATTGTGTATTTTTTGGACCCTAAAGTTTATGGATTGAATAAAAACGGACCTTAAATTTTGTAGGTTGAAAAAAAGGCCCGTGTACTTTTTTTTTCATATGTTTAAATTTATCTCTCAATTAGCGTCAAACTTCAGGACTAAGGTTAAAACTAATATTAAAGTTATAATACACCTCTCTTAATCATGTCGGAACTACTTAGACCCTGGATACTATAGGGTCTAATTAGTTTCGACATGAGTAAGAGTGGTGTAGTATAGCTTCAATATCAGTTTTGACCTTATTCCTGAAGTTTGGCGCTAATCGGGAGATAATTTCAAACATGAGAAGAAAAAGAAACAGACCTTTTTTTTCAACCTACAAATTTTAAGGTCTTCTTTATTCAACCCATAAATTTTAGGGTTCAAAAAATAAATAATGAAAATCGTGAGATCCGAAAATAAATACACCTATACTTCGGGGTCCAAAATGAAAAAAACTCAGTCATAACCTGTGACAAATTGACAATTCAGATGCGATAGATGCCAACCCAAAAATATCCCAACAGGATCACAACAAACAATAGTAGTAGGGGAGAAGGGCTTTTCCATTCGCCACGCCATGTTTACACTTGTTGAGATACCCACGTATATATAACCAGAAACTCAAACATTGGAAGTTTTAGATGAAAAGGACAATTAACTATGCGGAAAAATTATTGGGATTTGTATATATAAAGTTGTTAGTTATTTTAGTTAAGCTAAGTTTAGTTGTTAGTTTTCTTGATTTCTTTCTTTCTTTCTTTCTTTCTTTTTCCCGTTTTCCTTTTTCTGTGTCTTTCTTTCCTTCTTCCCTTCATGTATATATTTAAGATAGGACTTCTGTCTTCATTTCATTCAAACAAGGGAAGATATCATTGAGTGTATTGTCTTTCATTCTTCCCCCACGGACATTCTCATGGTATCAGAGCAGGCATCATCCTGATCCTACTCTTTTTTTTTCCTTCCTCTTCCCTCCTTCTCGTCTGTTCTAAGCAATGGGTACAGGTGGGGATTCCAAAACCTCATCTGCTGTAATCTTGGATCAATCTGATCCACTCTTTATACACCCATCAGATCATCCAGGACAGACTTTGGTTGCAGAACCATTTGATGGGAATGATTTTGAAAGCTGGAAAAGGTCAGCTACCATTTCACTCTCTGCCAAGAACAAGATGGTGTTTGTTGATGGCTCTTACACCAGGCCAGGCAGTGATTCTGCCCTCTTCCCACATTGGAGAAGATGTAACGATATGGTGATTTCTTGGTTATTGAATTCACTAACCAAGAACATAAGAGAAAGTGTTCTCTATTGTGAGACACCAACCATCTTATGGAAAGAACTCATTGAAAGATATGGACAATCCAATAAGGCAAAGCTGTTTCAGGTTCAACAAGATGTTAGTGCCCTCTTTCAAGGAGATCTGGACATAGTTAAGTACTTTAATAAGTCCAAGAAAGCATGGGATGAGATGTCCATAGTGTCGGGCTTTCCACATTGCTGCTGTGGAAAATGCACTTGCAAGGAGCCAATCAACACAGCCCTACAAAGGTACTCTGAAGAACAGAAAGTAATACAATTTCTCATGGGGATAAATGAAAGTTATACTGTAATAAGAGGTAATATCCTCATCATGACCCCTTTTCCCTCTTTAAGCCAAGTCTATGCCATTCTTCTTCAAGAAGAAAGACAAAGACAAGTGAAACGGATCACCAACTTTCTCACAGAAGCAGCATCTCTTTACACCTCTTCTAGTTCTCAAAATACACAAAGAAAGGGGGATGGGAAGTCAAATTTATTTTGCATTCACTGTAAGAAACCAGGCCATACTATTGATAGATGCTTCAAGCTACATGGGTATCCCAATAAAGGGGAGGAAAAGGGAAATAATACCTCCAATAAGAACAAGAACCCAAGATATGCTAACAATGTCCAAAAGGATGCAGATATTAGCAATACAGATGAAGGGTCATAGAACATCTACAACAGTCCAGGATTCACTCTTCCTGGATTAACTCAGGAACAATCATACCAGATGATCAACTTCATGACCAACTTGCAAAATGGCACCAGGAACTCAGAACCAGCACAAGAACAGTCAGAGGCCAAAACTGCATATATGGCAGGTATTCCTCTTGATTTTAGTTCAACTTGCTTGATCTCTAAAGTTGAAAATGAGGCTTGGATAATTGATTCAGGAGCAACTGATCATATGGTCCATGATAAAGGCCAATTATGCAACATAAAGAAATTACCTGAACCAATCTATATTATCATTCCTAATGGCCAAAAATTGAAAGTTATAGAATATGGTGACCTGAGAGTAAACTCACAGTTGATCTTGAATCATGTTTTGCATGTTCCCCATTTCAATTTTAATCTTTTATCTGTGAAAAGGTTAAGTAAACAACTGAATTGCCTAGTAGTTTTCACACCTGAGAATTGTATATTGCAGGGCCCTTCTCTGAAGAGACCATTGGTTCTTGGTAAAATTTCAAAAGGTCTCTATGTTGTAGATCAGCATACAGCAAGCAAACTTCAAGAAGATAAAAAGGGCAAAGAGGACTATAATCAAGCCATTTCCAGTTTTGATTTTTGTTCAAGTTTTCTTGTTAAAGCTCCTTGTAATAAAAGTTGTAAAACTTATGATCTTTGGCATAAACGATTGGGCCACATTTCTTTTGGAAAATTAAAAAGACTTCCTAAGATATCTTGTTCACATAGTGCTAATAATCCTTGTTCTGTCACTTCCTGTTCTATCTGTCCAAAGACAAAACAGCAAAGGCTCCCCTTTGCCTCTAGTACCATTTCTACTAAAAATCATTTTGATCTCCTTCACATTGATGTTTGAGGACCATATTCTGTCAAGACATACACAGGACATAGATATTTCCTGACTATAGTAGATGACTTCAATAAGGTGACATGGACTCATTTGATGACCACAAAGGATGAGTCTTTATCCTTGATTAAATCTTTTGTTCAAATGGCTAAGAATCAATATAACAGAAATACAAAAGTTATTCGTTTAGATAATGCTCTTGAACTTGGTCTTAGTCATTCAGCCAAGGCTTTTTTTTTTCCAGACAATGGTATTCTCTGCCAAACCAGCTGTGTTCAAACACCCCAATAGAATGGAGTGGTAGAGAGAAAACACAAGCATTTATTGGAAGTCAGCAGATCTTTACTGTTTCAATCTGGTTTAGCAACAAAGTTTTGGGGGGATTGCCTTCTTACTGCTACCTTTTTTATTAATAGAATGCCAACTAAGATTTTGGGCAACAAATCCACCTAGGAAGTCCTTCATGGAAAGGCACCGGACTATTATAACCTCAAAAGCATTGGATGTCTATGTTATGTGTCTACCCTCAAACAAGGTAGATCAAAATTACACCCTAGAGCAATGCCATGTATATTTCTTGGCTATCCAACAGGGAAAAAAGGCATATAGGGTCATGTCACTTGAAGACAGACAGTTTCATACATCCAGAGATATAATATTTCATGAGGATGTATTTCCCCTAGCAGTTGAACATAAATCATATGATCACAATGCAGTTTTTCAAGGTCCTACCAACCAAAATACAGAAAGGAGGATGGAGACTTCTGGTTCTTTTTATGATCCTCACAATCTGTATGTTACTTATAGCAAACAGCAGCCTGCTCATCATCATAGCACTCATGACCATGATGATAAAAGAGTAGCACTGAACCTCCTTCAAACACTCCTGACATCTCAGGAACAGAAGCAGGAGTTGAAACTTCTGATGACATTTTACTAGTAAGGAGATCTTCGAGGGGACATAGGCTTCTATCCTATTTACAGGACTACTCTCTTCTTACATCAAATAATAGTCAATCTAATATATGTTTATCTACTTCAACTAACCTTGTTCTTGAAGCTCCTACCCTAGATTTTACAACCCTTACTGCTGCCAGCCAAACTCTCCTTCAAAGCTTGGATTACACAGAACCTACAAATTATGGTGAAGCTTCTCAACATCCTGGGTGGAATGAGGCCATGCAAAAGGAGTTTCAAGCCTTGTTTTTGAACAACATATGGGAAGTAGTCCCTCTTCCACCTGGTAAAAAACCAATTGGGTGCAGATGGGTCTATAAGGTGAAGCATCAAGCTGATGGGACAATTGAGAGACTAAAATCTAGACTTGTAGTAAAGGGATTCACACAGAGAGAAGGAATTGACTTCACTGAGACTTTTTCACCTTTGGTTAAAATGACAACAGTAAGAAGTCTCATGGCAATTGCAGTAAAGAAAGATTGGTTCTTACACCAATTAGATGTCAACAATGCTTTTCTCCATGGGGATTTGCATGAAGATATCTATATGAGTCTACCTCCAGGTTTATCCACTGACATCCCTAATGCTATTTGTAAGCTTACAAAATCTCTTTATGGCCTCAAGCAAGCTTCTAGGCAATGGTATGCCAAGCTTGCTGTGACCCTATATGTACAAGGATACAAGCATTCTGAAAATGACTATTCCTTATTTTTTAAGAAAAATGAAGCTTTGGTTACTTTTCTTGCAGTTTATGTGGATGACATATTGCTCACTGGGAATGACTTGAAGGAGATACATAATGTCAAATCTTATTTACATGAAGCATTCAAGATCAAGGATCTTGGACATGTCAATTATATTTTGGGAATTGAAGTATTACAGACCTCCCAAGGGCTGATTCTCACCCAGCAAAAGTATACCAAGGAACTTATCAGGGATTATAATTGTCAGTCAGCTACCACAGTCATAACTCCCTTGGATTGCAATGTCAAACTCACACATGAGGATGGTGATTTGATTCATGACCCTACAAAGTATAGGCAGATGATTGGAAAACTCAATTTCCTCGCCAACACTCGTCCTGACATTAGCTTTGCTGTACAGCATCTCAGTCAATACATGCAAACTCCCAGGATCCCTCATTATGAAGCAGTCATTCATGTTATAAGATACTTGAAAGGAAATCCTGCTCTAGGAATACTACTTGAAAGAACCCTAGAGGGGGGGTGAATAAGGTTATTGAATTTTTCTGCACAAATTACAACTCAGCAAGGACGTTAGGTTCTCAGTTTTGACAGACTGAGAATTTCCTTCGCAGGAAGCAGAAATAGAATTAATAAAGGACATAATATATAAACTGAATAACCTCCTTTATTGTGAACAGAACACGATGAACCTAGGATGAATGTCCTTAGGTTTTACAATGAACCAAACGCCTTACAAGGACGCTTCTTATTTTCTGGAAACTAACACACACCAAATTCAATCTTTGGTGTTCAAACTTAGTCGATCCTAATTCCATCTAGGAAACAACTTCACAAGCAACAATCAATCCTAGATCCGTTAAGGATTGATTTCACTCAAACTACTCGTACACCAATTCTCTCAAGAACACCAAAACAGAAAACTCTATTTCTATTTTGAACACTCGATTTCTTCCGTGGAATCGTTGAGTCTTTGTTCGGGATTGTTTTTTCAATTTATAGAGGCTGTCGATGCTGTGCAGAATGGAGTCGTTTCTGTGAGATACTTGCTCTCTTTAGCTTTGCCTTTTCTTCCGATTTGCTTCCACATTCTTTCCTTCCTTGTGCGATTTCCATAATATCCATCTTTGCCTTCTTTCCAAATTGTAGTTGGATTGTTTCCTGCATTGTGCATAGTAGCAAACGATTAGTTCTGTTAAGAGATTGGATCAATTGGTCAAGCTTTATTTCTTAGAAAAACTTCCCTGATTTGGCTTCCTTTGTCTTTCACGTCAAAACCCAGTGTCTGTGCTGAATGACCTTAAGGCACAGTTTGCTGAACGTCCTTTACCAACTTCAATGTTAAGGACCTTGAACCTGTAATAAGAGGGCTTCTACAATCTCCCCCTTTTTGAGTGAAAGACAAAATACTAACATAGGCATAGTCCTTAATACAGGCACAACAATATAATGGATAGGAAGCATTAGCAGTAGGATAAGTTTGGATATTTTACAGACCAAAAAATATTAATGTAGTCAGAGCAGTTCAAAAGATGTTCACCAAGGACAGTAGTCCACCAAGGGACTATGCAAAATTCATCTCCCCCTTTTTGACTTTCATTCAAAAAGGAAACAGGAGGAATGTCTGGCAACAAAAAAAAAAAACGTTTCAAATCAGGCGAAAAGAAAAAATGTTTTTAGGGCTGGGGGTCGATGGTGTGAGGTTCATCTGCGGCTGGGAGGGATGGCGGTGTGGAAGAGGCGGGAACTGTCGGTGCGCTTGTAGCAATGTCGCCGGTCGCATTCTTTGTAGTGTCCATGTCAGTGCGTATGGCTCCAAGGGCCTTGATCTCCTGGCGAAGAACCGACAGGTCCTGCTGTAGATTGTCTACCACCTGGTGAAGGCTGGTCAATTGTTCATGCGAGTCGCCAGGCATCATCCTTCACGCAGAACTGGAAGCCTCAACGGCCTTGATCTCATCACTGTGCAGCCAAATACCAGTTGGTTGTGGCTGGTATCCAAGGTAGGATAGGAGAGATATGTCAATTCTGGGCAGGGTTTGAGAGGAGGGCTTAGCTCCGTCGAAGGAGACGCCGCACTGGCGAAAGATCTTGGTTAGAAGATTGCCATAGGGAAGGGGGCCGGAGGTAGAGGAAGCAGCTTTAATAAAGTGATGAATGACCAGATCACCTATTTCTGGATGACAGTCATGAAGGACGTTTAGGAGAAACGATGCACACGCTGTATTGGCAGTTTTTTTGTTGGTTCCTTGGGGCAGGATGGTGCGAACAAGGGTGTAATAGAGGAACCTGGGTTCGGATGTTAAGCAGGTGTATTGAGTGTTTTTGTGCTCGGCGGATCGCCCAAATTGACGATGGAGTTCGTGCTTGGGATCAGATGGAAGAGACAGAGGTCGTTTTGTGCGGTTGGGAGAAAGTTGAAGAATACGTTCAATGAGGGATGGGTTGAGAAAGATGTCGACTCCAGCGACAGAAGTTGTGATGGTTGGTTTGGCAGAGTCTGGGTTGAGATTAGCATAGAACTCAAAAACAAGAGAGGGATAGAGTGCTGGTTCACAGTCAAAGAAGGATGAACACCCCAGATCCTTCAATGTTTTAAAGGATGGAAAGATGGGGATGAGGGAGTCAAGATCGACATTTTCGCTGCACAGGACTGGACGCTTGTGAAGGTTTTGGAGACGTTGGTCAACTGAGAGGGACAGGGTGTGTGGGTGTGGAGGTTGGATGGTGAGAGCATCGGAGGAGGAGGAGGAGTGGGAGTGAGTGGATTCTTGTGGGTTGGGAGAGGATTTGCTGGAGCGAAGCCGTTTGGCAACGCTAGTTGGGGGTGTGGGGGCAGTGTTCTTTTGGGCGGGTCGCTTCTTCATGATGATAACTGGAGAATGAAGGTGAGAGGGAAGGTTGATGATGGAGATGGTAGTGATGGTGAGAGGGAGTGTGGGGTAAAAGGGATGAGGGGTAATTAAATAGATTCGGAGTGAGGGGAAAGGTTGAAGCAGTTTTGGGGAAGAGGCGGTAATTAAGGAAGGGAGGAGGGGAGATATGGGGAAGGTAATAATGTGAAGGATGACGGTTGGGGGAAGTTTGATGGGACGGGGTAATTATGGAGAGAAAGAGGGAGTGGTTGAAGATTTGATTTCGAAATTTTTTGGAAAGAGGGGAAATCGTGTAAAAAGAAGAAAGAGGTGACAGTAAAAAATGAGGGTGGGAAAAGATATTTGAAGAAGATTTTGTTTAAAAATAAACGGTTGTACTCAACAGTTATGAGGGAACTGCTTGCCCAACCGAATGCCAGGAATTTTATGTGAGTGATGCTCAATGTGGTTCTGTGACAACAGTGTCAAGGACCGTTGTGAGCATAGAGGGCAGAAAATGTACCTAATAGTAGAGGTCCTTAGCTCCCCCTGGAAAGGAGAATGCTAGCTCCCCCTCAACTGGTCGTCTGGTTGTAACATGCCAAGCTCCCTTCTATTTATGAGAAATAGTTCAGTGGGAAGGGCCTTGGTGAAGATGTCTGCCAGTTGTTGATGAGTGGGGACAAAGTCTAGAGTGATGTGACCTTTGTCGACATGGTCTCTTATAAAGTGATGTCGTACTTCAATGTGCTTAGTGCGAGAGTGCTGAACTGGGTTCTTGGTGATTTGAATGGCACTCTTGTTGTCACACTTGATAGGAATGTTTGAGAGTTCTATGCCAAGGTCCTTCATGTGCTATTTGATCCAGAGGATTTGAGCACAACATGCACCGGCTGTTATATATTCTGCTTCTGCAGTCGAAAGAGCAATGACATTCTGTTTCTTGGATTGCCAAGATATTAAGGAGAAACCGAGCATTTGGCAGCCTCCAGATGTGCTTTTTCGATCTGTCCTGGAACCGGCAAAGTCAGCATCTGTGTATCCAATGAGGTTCAGGGTGTTGTTCCTGGGATACCATAGACCAAGGTCCTTGGTGCCTGCGAGATATCTCAAAATTCTTTTGACAGCAATCAAGTGAGATTCTTTGGGTGCACTTTGAAAACGAGCACATAAGCAAACACTAAACATTATGTCTGGACGACTAGCAGTTAAGTAAAGAAGAGACCCTATCATACCTCGATACTGCTTATCAGGAACGTCCTTACCATGTAAATCCTGATCAAGTTTTAATGTGGAGGACATTGGGGTACTGCAGTGTTTAGCTTTCTCCAACCCATATTTCTTCAGAAGCTCTTTGACATACTTACTTTGGTTCAGAAAGATGTCATCATTGTTTTGTTTGATTTGTAAGCCAAGGAAGAAACTTAGTTCCCCCACAAGACTCATCTCAAACTCTTTGCTCATTAGATCAGAGAATTCCTTCACTAGATGTTCAATAGTAGAACCAAATATAATGTCATCTACATAAACTTGAATTATAGTAGAGTCTTGACCTGAAGTTTTAATGAAGAGAGTTTTGTCTATGAGACCTCTTGTAAATCCGTTTTTTAAGAGAAATGAGCTTAATCTCTCATACCAAGCCCTGGGGGCTTGTTTCAGCCCGTAAAGGGCCTTTTGAAGTCTGTAGACATGAGTGTCTGGATTTTGTTGTTCAAATCCTGGAGGTTGTTCCACATAGGCTTCTTCCTTTAGGTATCCATTTAGGAAGGCACTTTTTATATCCATTTGGTACAGCTTCATGTGAGTTGATGCAACGTAGGCAAGGAGTATCTGAATGGCCTCTAGTCTTGCAACTGGTGCGAAGGTTTCTTTATAGTCAATGCCTTCTTCTTGGTTGTACCCTTTGGCAACTAGCCTTGCATTGTTTCTCGTGACAGTGCCATGTTCATCTAATTTGTTACGGTAGACCCATTTTACACCAATGACTGGATGGTGTTCGGGTCTTAGGACAAGCTTCCAAACTTTGTTGTGCTCGAATTGATTTAATTCTTCTTGCATAGCTAGGATCCAGTTGAGCAACTTTAGAGCTTCTTCAGGTCCTTTAGGTTCAATCTGAGAAACAAATGCATGAAAAGCACAAAAGTTTCTAAGAGAGGATCGAGTTCTAATACCTGTTTCCAGACCTGAAAGGAGATTATCGGCTGGATGAGCAGGTTTGAACCTGAAGGTCCTTGATGACTCCTCGGTGTTCTGCTGTGCAGTATCAGCCATTTGAGGAGTTTCTGTCGGTGAAGGTCCTTGTCCTTCACTTGAAGGAGGTCCTTGTCCTTCACTGGAGGAAGGTCCTTGTTCTTCATCATGCTGTGATCCTTGAGCTTCATTTTCCTCATGTTCTGAAGTTGATTGCATGGTGTCAGCAGGAGGAGGTTCTTCATTTTGTTGAAGAGGACCTTGCTGAAATATACGAGGGGTGTCCTCGTCATCATCATCTGGATGAATCTGGAATTTGATGGAGGATCTTTCTGATGCAGTGGTGGAGGTTTCATCGAAGACAACATGAATTGATTCTTCAACCTTTTCAGATGCTTAAATGTAGACTCTGTAGGCCTTGCTAGATAACGAATATCCCACCAGAATTCCTTCTTCACTTCTTGGCTCAAATTTGCTTAAGGCCTTCTTGCCATTGTTATGAACAAAGCATTTGCATGATTGCATCCAATGGCCTTGAGATGAGCTACATTTGGTGTTTTACCCTTGAACAGCTCATAGGGTGTCTTCTTCATGAATGACCTTATGGTACATCTGTTAAGAATATAATTTGAAGCATTTATAATTTCATCCCACAGAAAAAGGGGTAGACTGTTCTGACAGATGATTGTTCTGGCCATGTTTTCCTGTGTGCGAATCTTCCGTTCAACCACACCATTCTGTTGAGGTGTCCTTGGGGCAGAGAAATTATGTGTCACCCCTTCTTGATCACAGAATCTTCCAAATTGATTTCGATTATCAAACTCTTTTCCATGATCTGTTCTTATAGACACCAGGTTGAGTCCTGTAAGGACCTTGAGTTGCCTGTATAATTTCTCAAATTCTTGGTAAGCCTCTGTTTTATCCTTCAAAAATAGAACCCATGTAAATCTAGAATAATCATCAATAATGACTAGTATGTATGAACGTCCTCCTAGACTTTTGTATGGAATTGGTCCACAGAGGTCCATATGCAACAGTTCTAAGCATCTAGAGGTAGTTACTTGAGATACAGGTTTGAAGGAGGTTCTGGTCTGTTTGCGTCTAAGTACATGCATCACATACTTTGTCACGAATGAAACTTTGAGATGGTAGTCCTCTAACCAAGCCTAGGTGTTTTAGCTTTTGAAGGGTTTTCATGTTCACATGTCCCAATCTACGATGCCATAACCAGATTTCATCTGATGCAACTCTAAGACAGGTGAGGTCCTTTGTCATATGATCACTGAGGTTAATAACATACACATTGTTCATTCGATGACCTTTAAGGACTACTTCATGAGATTCTTTTTCTACAACGCATGAGTTCTTATTGAACCAGACTTTATAACCTCTATCACAAAACTGAGAAATACTTAAAAGATTATACTCTAAACCTTCTACATAATATACATCATTTATACAGTTGACTAAGTCCTTACCGACCTTGCCGACTCCAAGGATCTTCCCTTGGCTTTTGTCTCCAAATGTTACCTTCCCACTTCTGATGTCCTTGAGTTCTCTGAATTTGGTTGGATCTCCAGTCATATGTCTTGAGCATCCGCTGTCCAAATACCAGAGGTCGTTGTGAGCCCTGAGACATACCTGCACTGAAGGACATTATACCTTTCTTTGGACCAGGAGGTTTATGAAAGGTTTCTTTGTTTGGGGGAACAGGTTTGTTGTTTGGCTTCTTTGGAACCCACTTTGTTTTGGTTCTTGGCTTTGGTATATTTGTGGGTTTGTGAGGGCGTAAGATTTCTGGTTTGGTTTTGGGTGAACCAGATTTATCTGTAGAGGTTTTCTTCTCAGGATTTATGGTAAAATGACATTGGTTTATTTCTTGATTGAGAATGGAATTCAGCTCTTTTCGGTTCTGTATCATTTCATTTCTCATGCTGACATTATCAGAGGTAAGATTTTTATTATCTTCAGTTGAGTTTCTATGGTTTTGGAGTTTGTTTCAGCAATTCTAGTGAGATATTGTACTTTGTCGGTGAGGGTTGCAATGTAATCAAGCAGATTGAGTAATCTTGGTTTCAAATTATGTGGACATTTCAGAAAGAGATTTGTTAATACCTCATCATCGTCATCCGCTTGTGTTTCATCTGCTTGTGTTTCTGTAAGGTCCTTTGCCATGAGACAAAGGTTTGCAATTTCCTCGGACTCACTTTCACTTTCACTGCCTTCACTTTCACTCCATGTAGCAACCATAGCTTTGCTGCTCAATCTTTTTCCTCTGAAGTTACTTTGTTCCTTGACTTTCTTTACATGAGGACATTCCCTGACCAAGTGATCTGTTGCACCACAAGCAAAGCATTATATTCATTATCATCCTTGGTTTGAATTTTACCTTTGGGTGAAGGTCGTTTAGAGGATGATTCTCTTAGATAGCCACGGAATCTGGGATTCTTTCTGTATAGTCGTCTGAAACCTTTAGCTAACATGGCCATGGTTTCTTCATCATCATCCTCATATTCTTCTTCTGGTTCCTTGGTGCTTTTGAGGGCAATGTCCTTGGTCTGACTGCCTTCTGACAGTCGTATCTCATGTGCAAGGAGTTTGCCTATCAGCTCTTCAATTTTCAAGGTCTCTAGATCTTGAGCTTCTTCTATTGCCGTTACTTTTGGTCCCCACTTGTGCTTAGGAAGACACTGATGGACCTTGTTCACTTGTTCTTCATTGGAATAGGATTTTCCAAGGGACTTGAGATGGTTGATGATTGCACTGAATCTTTTGAACATTGACTCATTGGACTCATTTTCTTCCATCTTGAAGCCTTCATACTTTTGAACTAGTATTTTGACCTTGGTCTTCTTTACTTGGTTTGTTCCTTCATAGGTTGTGACCAAGTAGTTCCATATATGTTGTGTCAAAATTAGACACTCTTTCAAATTCATTAGAGTTAAGACTGCAAATTAAAAGATAATGTGCATGAGTATTTTTCTTTGCTTTCTCCTTTTCTTCAGGTGTATACTCAGATCTTGGTTTGTCACTTGTAGTTCCATCTTCAGCAGTCTTCTGGGGAGTAGGATAATTTCCTTTGGTGACTACGTCCCAAATGTCCTCACTTGATTTCTCAAGAACATCTCCATTTGGCGCTTCCAAATTCTGTAGTTGTCACCTGTCAGTAAAGGTGATCTGTTCCATGAACGTCCTTGACTTAGGTCTCCCATGTTGTGATCTCCCATGATCTTTGCCACAGAGCGATTAGTCTCTGAGTTATCAGTGGACCAGGCTCTGATACCAATTGAAAGAACCCTAGAGGGGGGTGAATAGGGTTATTGAATTTTTCTGCATAAATTACAACTCAGCAAGGACGTTAGGTTCTCAGTTTTGACAGACTGAGAATTTCCTTCGCAGGAAGCAGAAATAGAATTAATAAAGGACATAATATATAAACTGAATAACCTCCTTTATTGTGAACAGAACACGATGAACCTAGGATGAATGTCCTTAGGTTTTACAATGAACCAAGCGCCTTACAAGGACGCTTCTTATTTTCTGGAAACTAACACACACCAAATTCAATCTTTGGTGTTCAAACTTAGTCGATCCTAATTCTGTCTAGGAAACAACTTCACAAGCAACAATCAATCCTAGATCCGTTAAGGATTGATTTCACTCAAACTACTCGTACACCAATTCTCACAAGAACACCAAAACAGAAAACTCTATTTCTATTTTGAACACCCGATTTCTTCCGTGGAATCGTTGAGTCTTTGTTCGGGATTGTTTCTTCAATTTATAGAGGCTGTCGATGCTGTGCGGAATGGAGTCGTTGGAATTCGATTCTGCGAGATACTTGCTCTCTTTAGCTTTGCCTTTTCTTCCGATTTGCTTCCACATTGTTTCCTTCCTTGTGCGATTTCCAGAATATCCATGTTTGCCTTCTTTCCAAATTCTAGCTGGATTGTTTCCTACATTGTGCATAGTTGCAAACGATTAGTTCTGTTAAGAGATTGGATCAATTGGTCAAGCTTTATTTCTTAGAAAAACTTCCATGATTTGGCTTCCTTTGTCTTTCACGTCAAAACCCAGTGTCTGTGCTGAATGACCTTGAGGCACAGTTTGCTGAACGTCCTTTAGCAACTTCAATGTTAAGGACCTTGAACCTGTAATAAGAGGGCTTCTACACTACTCAACAAAGATCCTAGTTTTGACCTTGAAGCCTTCTGTGACTCAAATTGGGCCTCATGTCCACATTCAAGAAATTCAGTCAGTGGATATGTGATCTTCATGGGGAACTCTCTTATTTCTTGGAAATCCAAGAAACAACAGTCTGTCAGTCTCTCTTCAGCAGAGGCAGAATATCGAAGCATTAGAAGAGTTGTAGCTGAGCTTGCCTGGCTAAGTAGGTTGCTGAATGAGCTTACACTTTCCAACATCATACCAATCTCAGTGAAATGTGATAATCAAGCAGCCATTCATATAGCTAGAAACCCAGTTTATCATGATAGAACCAAGCATGTTGAGCTTGACTGTCACTTTATCCGAGCTAAATTACTGGAAGGACTGATATTTCTTTCACATGTGCCTACATCTTCGCAGCTGGCTGACATTCTTACCAAGCCTCTCACTGGAATTCAACACAAGCATTTATTAGGCAAATTGGGGGTTTTTCAACCACCAATTTGAAGGGGGGTATGGGATTGTATATATAAAGTTGTTAGTTATTTTAGTTAAGCTAAGTTTAGTTGTTAGTTTTATTGATTTCTTTCTTTCTTTCTTTCTTTTTCCCGTTTTCCTTTTTCTGTTTCTTTCTTTTCTTCTTCCCTTCATGTATATATTTAGGATAGGACTTCTGTCTTCATTTCATTCAATCAAGGGAAGATATAATTGAGTGTATTGTCTTTCATTCTTGTCCCACAGACATTCTCAAAAATTTATAGTGGTTGTCAAATGTTAACCATGACAACTATTATAATGAAAACTATATTTATTCATTTATATGTCAACTTTTATTTTCGTCATTCATTTTTTTTATTTAGTACAACATTATAAAATGATTTTCTTAAGGAAAATTGGATTTAAATAATCTAAACCTTGGGCCATGGTAGACTATTGCTGAGATTTTGCTCCATGGACCACCTGGTTGTGGTAATTTGGGGGTTTTGACTGCAGATGAACGAGGAAAGGAGAAAGAGGGGAGTGAAAGAGGGATGGGGTTGGATTAGAGAGAGAAGAGGAGAGAGGAGAGAGGAGAGAGGAGAGAGGAGAGGGAGAAGCAGCCATGGTCATGACAATTAGTAAGGAGAGGATATGGAGTAGAGAGAAAAGAGTTGGAAGAGAGAGAATAGAGATGGGGATGATGATGTGTCAAGTCAAAGCTGACTGGACAAGTCAACTCACCTTCCTCCGCCGCTACATCAACGCGCCACCGAGTTATTACTCACTTAACTCGGTGGCGTGCTACTAGTATTCAAGGGGGCCAAAATTCAGATTATTTAGAATCAAATATAAAGTTCAGATTATTTAGTCTACTATGACCTAAAGTTTAAACTATTTAAATCGAATTTCCCTTTTCTTAATTTAAAAGTTTTTTATGAAATTTTTTAAAACTTAAATATCTTAACTTTAAAATTTTGCCGGGTAAACAAGCATATTTTTTTTAAAAAAATATTATTTAAAAATAAACTAAAATTTAGAAAAATATATTTTATAAATTATATTAAATAAAAAAAACTAACGGCCAAGATAAAACTTCATACATGTACAAGTAAAATTTATTTTACTTATGGTGGTTGACAACCAATATAAGTCCATTTTTAAGGAGCTTAGCCATGCTATACCTAGAGCTGGCAAAAATTTGTCCGACCCGGATTACCCGAATTGTCCGACCCGGAAAAACCGGGTCTGGACATAGATTTTTCGTCCGAATTTTGATATTGTCCGAATTGACCGAATATTCAGACATAAAATTTCTTTTTTTCTATTATCCGAACCCGATTTTAGTTTCGTCGGAATTGTCTGACCCGGTCTAACCCGAAATAAAACCGAGTCCGGACATAAATTTCTCATCCGAATTTTGACATTGTTCGAATTTGTCCAACCCGAATTTACCTGGATCCGATTTTTTGCGAGCGCTAGCTATACCATGAAGGATTACTCCTATTTGCCTAGTATTGCCTAATTAACGTTACTTGGTGTTGAAGTGGAGTTCTTCGTTGGAGGTTTACTCCTATTTTAAATTTGCTTAGTACGGAATTTCATCTAGAATTGACAATACGCACTCTCCTTTATGGAGTTGCTATACCATGAAGGATGGTTCCATTTCATAGAGACTGATTTACCCAACTCTTCATAGCTTTGAAGGGACACACTTAAATTATGCTGTTTTGAGTTTTAAATTTTCAATAACAATAACAATAAATATTTAGAAAATATATTTGATTATGGTGTAGAAATTCAAATATAGGTAATCATCCCATAAATTGAAATTTATGGGCCCGTGTTTTGCACGGGGTTCTCTCCAAATCGTTCATACTTTCTCCGTTTCATGTTATTTATTACATTGAAAATTACGTTAATATTTAAATAATGAACTTTTCAACATATATAATAATTTATTATTTAATATAAGTAAAAAAATTATTTGGAGGTACCCCAATATTCAGGGAAACTATTTCTTGATATCCCAACTTTTCAAAACTCATTTTCGAGTACCCTTAGTTCTTGAGTTAGTAATTATCAGGTGCTTTTCCGATCATCAATTTAATTAAGTGATCGAAATACCCTTGTTCTTCCATTTCACCAAATGTTAAGGTACCTACGAGTAATTTTTTTGTAATATCAGTATCAATTAGAATCATAATAAAATATAATACTACCTCCACTTTTATTTATCTGTTACCTAAAAAATTATTTTAAAAACTTTGATCATTAATATCTTAATTTATAAAATGATTCATCAAACAAAATTGATGTCATTAGATTCGTAATAAAAAAAATACTATTCAAAAACTATAATATTATGTTTTTTTTATAAAAGTTTTATATTAGAAATTATTGATTAAAGATTGACATTAAAAACCGTAAATGATAGATGAAAAAACGGAGTGAGTGTCTAAAAAGTATAATATTACAATTAATAATAAAATAACATATAAGAAATTATTGATCAAAACATGATATTGCAAATGACCATAAAAGTCAACTAAGTGACAAATAATATAGAACAAATATTATTTATTAAATTAAATGCTTCTCTCTTTCTATTTATATGTCTCTTATTAATTGTTTTAATAATAATATTTTTATATTATAAATTACCATATACATTGAAAAGTTGTTACATTGTACTTTTTTAAAATACCTATCTAGGTGATTATTATATTACAAATTACTAATTGTTTTAAGAATTCAGTACTTAAAAAATGACAAATTTTAGTTATACGTAAATGATATACCATGTATTGTATAGTTTGTGGAGTACTACTTTTTTTCATTTTTTATATTATTTGTGACTTTGGAAAGAAGTGGAGAAATCAATACAACACAAAAGTTTAGGTAGAAATTCATTAAAATGATATACTACCTCTATCCCAAATTATTTGTCCATTTACCTAACTTCTTTGTCCCAAAATATTTGTCTCATTTACAATCTCATTAACTGGAATTTCTTTTCTACCCCTAATTAATAAATTAACTTATCACTTTTTACAATTCCAACAACTATTATTTTCAATTAAATTAGGGTTAGTACAAACTTTTTACCTCTATTCCCAATATGCATTAGTTTTCTCAAGTTAGGTAAATGGACAAATATAATGGGACGAAGGTAGTAATGTGTTCTTGGTTATTGCTTAGTTATTTGTAGTAGTTAAAATCATCTTCCTTGTTATTCTTATTAATCTCCCTTATCTCCTTTTTTAAATGTATCAGTGATCTTTTAGATTTTTTTTCCCAAAAAAAAATGGGTAATTCAGGGCATTGGGTGAAAGTTTTAATCTAATTACTTTATCAAGCTGATGAATAAGGTTGATTTCCAATTAATGATTGTTTTGACGGGTACAAATGGGCATTGATGACTGTATTACTGTACCAAAAGTAAAGCAATCATCAGTCAATACCAAATTAATTTCTGACGTGAAGTAAACTAAAGCAAGAAAAGAATGTAAGATGAAGAGGGCAGAGGATAACATGGTAATTTACAATGTGAATGCAAGCAAGCAACCTAGCAAACCTAGCTGCGCAACAACAACAAAATGGGGAGTGGAAACTGTCCTTTTTTTTATATATAGAGCTAAGTGACTATGCCCGTCCCATGGACGGGAAGCTATTTAACCTAACTGACCTAACTTAACTTAACTTATCCTTATCTAACTTAACACAACTCCCTTAAAAACACCAAAATCAAAAATAACTTATAAAATCAAAAAACTTTCAAATAATATTATTTTAATATCAAATCAATCCACTTTTTTCAATACCTATAACTTTTTCATTTATTTTCCTCAAAATATTCAAATTTTATTAACAAAATATTCTCACCCAACAATTAATTTAACTCAAAATTATTCTATCCTTTCATATCATATTTTGTCATATCCTAATTTATCATAACTTAACTGCCCTAACCTGAACATAACCTTATCAAAGAACAGGGTAAAAAAAGTTAAGATAACAATAATACTCTCAATTATTGCTTTAAAATCATTTATTAAGAATAAAAGTAGTAAATTTTTTCGCTGTGAATATAAATGCGCCAAATAATTATATAGACAACAAAAGTTAGTAAAATGAACAATAAAAAGAAATAAAGTAGGGGGCTGTTCATCGGTCCGGACTGGACCGAACTGGACTGGACCGAATTGGACCGAATGCCGAATTAGAAGACTAAGCTGGACCGAGGACTGGACCGAACTTTTTTCGGTCTGGGACTGGACCGACCGAACTTTGTTCGGTCCAATCCGGACTGGACTATACATAAGGAAACCCTATAATTTTAGTAACTTCAGTCCTTCAGTTCGGTCCATGGACTGGACCGAGGACCGAACATCAAATTTTTGATCGAGGATCGACCGACTTCCTCGGTCGATCCATCGATCCTCGATCGATCGGTCCAGTCCCTTTTTCGGTCCGGACTGGATTATGAACAGCCCTAAATAAAGGGAGTAATTATATTTTATTGATTTTTGAGCTTACGGTAAAAATGAACTTATATTTTGAAATGTAGACAATATTTTGTAATATTTTATAAATTATTATTAAATATCATCAATATATATTATGTAAGAGTATTATTAAAATAAAATAATGCTTAAAATTGTTACAATTTTAAATCATTTGACATGTGCACACCACCCATTAGTAAAACATCACTCCATCAATAAAACTAACACATCAACCTTTTTTATTGTTTTAATATTATATTTTTTCACCCCTTTTATCCCCTGTGCTCCCCCATTTATTCCACCATCCCTTTCTAATTTACCCTAACCCTTATCTACCCCCTTTTTCCCCGTCATTCATCTACAAACCCTCGTTTCTTCTACATCTCCTCCCATAAACCAACCATCCAAAGCAGTGACACCTTTTCTTTCTTGTTATATCCATCTCTATCTCTCTCATCTGCTTCTTCAATCCCACATGCATAACTAATGAATAATGATTTGAGTTATAATTGGAAGAGGAACCAGATTGAAAAGGGGGTACACAGCTTGGTAATACAAACGATTCATCTAAAATTCATTTGGAATTATTTGTTCTTAGTTTTAAATTTCAGTTTTTAGGTTTGGTCTTTAGATTCTTCGGTATTTTAATTGAAGATGTTAAATTTTGAGTAATGTTAAACGCGTCAAGTCCGAATTTTACTTTGATGCATTTTGCATTCCATTTGTTTAATCTGAGTTCTTTGATTTTTCTAGTTACGTGTTTGTTTCGAATTTCTTGGATCAATTTTCTTGATGTTCTGGGTTTTGACAAATTTCTGGGTTCCAATTTAGATGATTTTTTCTTGATTTTTGGGTTAATGTTATTGATTCTGATTCTGTGTTCATTCTGGGTTCATATTTTTGCTTGTTATATTTGTAACCCAGTTTGTTAAATTGGTTTGTAATTTGAGTCAATTTTCCAGTTATTAGTGTAAAAATTATGGTGTTGAAAGATAATTTTCTCATATGGGAATTTGAAAGGAGAGCAGCGATGATAATTTCAAGCAATACCCAACCCAAAAATCAGTGAAACAAATGCAGGCAAAGAAATAATTAACAGTGGCAACACAATCAAGAAGGCAAACTGTTGGGAAGAAAAACACTGGAAGGGTAAAACTGTAATTATGGTGATGAGGAATTGGTTTTTGGATAATTCGAGAGGGAGAGCCGAAAACTGAACAGAGAAGGAGAACGTGTCTTTTTATTAGCAAACAACGTTGGCTGTCTCCAATTGGCCAAGATCACAGCAGTGCAAAACACAAAAACGGTACTGCAAAACACAAAAAAAGTTGGTACCGCTTTTATTATAGAGTAAATGATAAATGATATTATGTGTCGAAAATACTTAATATAAATTGACTCCATAATGAGCCAATTTTAGCATTTTGATATCTCGTAAGTTCTATCATTGAGTGTGCTTTGGAAATGGAGATTTTAAGGGAATATTTTGTACATATATTCCCTCGTATTTTTAATATTAATAAAATCAACTCTGACCTTTTTATGCTATAATTTACTTCTCTTGATTTTCTAACCAATATAATTTAGAGCTTTTTCCGGCTACTTTTTCAATGAAGTTATTATTATTAATAATTATTATTATCCCTATATATATATATATATATATATATATATATATATATATATATATAGGGTTTTTGGTTCAAAATAATTTGAAGTTAGAGGTGAATAACTGAACATAATCTAAACTGACTTTTTGACAGAGGATGTGTCAAATTTTCAACCTATTTACTCTAGCTAAACCAGAATTGAATTCCTACGTCGTAAAGCTGACGTGTC
This sequence comes from Portulaca oleracea, assembly GCA_029582165.1. Lineage (NCBI taxonomy): Eukaryota > Viridiplantae > Streptophyta > Magnoliopsida > Caryophyllales > Portulacaceae > Portulaca > Portulaca oleracea. The sequence continues at coordinate 31,904,834 of CM055888.1, read as the reverse complement.
ACCGTTAAAAAGTTCAAAGATGTAGTAGGTTAATATTTGATTTAGTTAGTTTATATTATTTTCCATCAACTTTGAACTTTTCAAGGGTGTCAAATCAGTTTTGTGACGTCGGAATTCAATTGTGGTTTGGTCAAAGTAAATAGGTTGAAAGTTTGGCACATTCTCAGCCACAAAGTTTACATTATTTTCAATCATTCACCTCTAACTTGAAATCATTCTTTTGAACCAAAAATTCTCTCTCTCTCTCTCTCTCTCTCTCTCTCTCTCTCTCTCTCTCTCTCTCTCTCTCTCTCTCTCTCTCTCTATATATATATATATATATATATATATATATATATATATATAGTCTCTCTCTCACACACCACACATCTATAATAATATAAAAGTAATATATTCGAAATTTGAAATTGGAGCGTACTGGGCTGGGGCCCGAGCCTCGAGATCCATGGTTTCCAAGTCTTTCCGTGCCCCCTCCTTAGAACATGTAGAAATCAACTCCAAGGTCGGGTGTGGCGTGCATTTAAAGGTGGACCCGGGACCTTGGATGCATGAATTGATCAGCACCGGGTATGGTATCCACTTCAAATGGGATCCTGGACTATGATAGTGGAGCTACGGGTCCTCATTGGGACCTACTTCGAGCCTTTAAAAGGGTTCGAAGACCTTCGGCAAGAATAAGCACAAACAGGACAACTCCTTCGATATAACTCTGATGGACTTGAAATTTTGGGAGCTTAAAGTACGCAGCGAGAGCGTTCCATCGATATCTTATGGGCCTAAAACGAAGCCCGGATGAAGAAGTTATGCGAGTTAGAAGTCAGCAGAGAAAAACTGCCAACAGCACGATTGTGCCGTCAGACTGCACAATCATGCCGTTCTTCCAGAAGGCACTGGACGATTGTGCCGTGAAATAGCACGATCGTGCCATTATCGACGGGTTATGTTTTTCCACCTTTCCTATATATACCCCCTCCCTTGGCATTGTTTGGAGTTTTTTGGCTGAATTGAATTGTAATGCTTGATATTGTAGGGTTTATCCCTTGTTTCCTCAAAAATCTTGTTCTTACCTATTCCTTTATGGATGGTGGTATTAGCAAGTCATTCCTTGTGATCGATTGTTGCATCAAGGATCCAACTCAAGCTAGAATCATCAATACTCCCACCGCGCCACGCTCCATTTGGTATCAGAGCTTAAGGTTTGTTCTAGCTTGAGTTTTTGTTTTTGTTTTTACAAGTAGTGATTTCTATTGTTGGATTTGGTTGAAATATTGGTGTCCCCCATCCCCTGTGCTATCAAAATGTGTTGGAATATGTTGTATTGTGTTTGTATTTGTTGGATTTGACGTTAATTGGAGCTCTGAGGAGAAGTTGGAAAATAGTCCACGCAAGGTGTTCGATGAAATGTCTGAGTGAGAAAAACACAAAGAACCCTTAGCCAAACACTATCCAATTACAAAAGAACCCCCAAACTCCACAAATTATCCCAAACACAATCCGTCCTTCACCCTTTCTTCGATATGGTTGATGAACATAGCTCCGATCGAAAGGAATCAAGCCGACACCGTAGTTCTCAATTTCAAGCTCTCGGGGACCGACTCACCACCACTCTTGACAATTGATTCTCCACCATCGAGCGAACTCTTGACAACCTTAAGGTCAAAGTAAACAACCTAGTCCAAGAGTATCAAAGGAAACCCCGAGATGAACGTCGTAGACCCACACGAAGTCCTATCCATCCTCCTCCCTCCTACGAGTCGAGTGACGATGATAAAGGCTCCATTCGACGTCGTCATCGACGAGAAGCGGTTGATAAGCCCCCACGAGATAAATTCCTTGATATTGAGGCCAAACTCCCGGAATTCAATGGCTATACCGGCCCCGATGATTATCGTGAATGGGTCCAAGCCTTGGAGAGAATCATTGCAACTAAGGAGTATAGTGATGAACGGGCCTTCAAAATGGCGAGATCGAAGCTCACTAGTTCCGCATCTCTTTGGTTTGCGACCATCAGAATGGAAAGGGCTCTGGAGGGTCGATCGAAAATCGTTTCATGGACGAGGCCAAGCGATTGGTGGATCGACAATTCTTGCCTAACACTTGCAAGCGTGAGGTTAACCATAAGGTCAAGTCATCACTTGATGGGCAAGGACGATTTAAGCAATCAAAGGTCGATCACATGTCCAATGAGGGAGCTTCCATTGAGCCTTGTGAGGCTTCCGAAGCTATTGTTGAAGCTCCATGCCACGAAAAGGTTGAGGAAAAGAAAAGCTCAATGAACGGGGTTATTATCCTTGAGGCCGTTGAAGGAAAACCTCATGAGCTTCTTGGTGTACATGGTGAACTACGTGAAGTTCCATGCCAAGAGGAGGATGAGAACATCGATCTTGCCCTTCCTCTCACCCTTGTTGATGAACCCCGAGAAGAAGTACCTTCATTTATCTCACATCCATCAACTGTTCAGCCTAGCAACAATGGAGTTGACTCCATCATCTCTCATGGTGTGACTACTTTTGAAGTCCCTCCCATCATTGTTGAAAAGGCTCAAGATAAGACTCCTTTGGTTTTATCATTGCCACCAATCGAGGAATTAAACATCAATGGAGGTGGCTCACATTTCGTTCCACTCGTGGGCACTCAAATTCTTCTCCATGGTAAGAACAAGATGGGTCGTAGTGATGTGAACTCTTTGAATGGGTCGTACACAGTGTTTGATCGTCATTGGTTGTTTGAGGCTTCAATTTGGTCGTTGGTTGAGACATTGTCCATCACACCCCCCACTACTTCCCCTATGCCGGAGCTATGTTGATGCTCTTATGGCTCTCATTTGGTGTTTCCTACACCGTGTCCTTCCCATGCCTTTGAAACCACCGTTAACCCGCAAAAAAAAAAAAAAAAAAAAAAAAAAAAAAAAAAAACCTGAGTGGGAAGTGAGTTGAGGAAGCTTCTCCTTTCGAGCGAAACACGGGCTTCGTGTGCTCTTGGTGAGGACGAGCGATCTCTTGCTTTGTCTTTACCTTGTAGCGAGCCAAGTGAAGATGTGTGTTCCCAAGCCCCTCAAAATACTACCGTTCATTTCCTTAATCCCTTATCCCCACACAACAAGCCTCCAATCACATTCTTTTATTCGGATGATGGGTACATTGTGTGGTTCAAAGCTTGTTGGGCGCCTCATGTGAATGTCCATTGCGGTCGGTATTTTTTGGGATCTACGAAGCCAAATTATGGAGAGGGTCTCGGTTTTAACTCCCAAGAGTTGAGGACAAATATTTTTCAAGAAGGGCAGTATGGAGCGTACCGGGATGGGGCCCGAGCCTCGAGATCCATGGTTTCCAAGTCTTTCCGCGCCCCCTCCTTAGAACACGTAGAAATCAACTCCAAGGTCGGGCGTGGTATGCATTTTAAGGTGGACTCGGGACCTTGGATGCATGAATTGATCGGCACCGGGTGTGGTATCAACTTCAAATGGGATCCCGGACCATGATAGTGGAGCTACGGGTCCTCATTGGGACCTACTTCGAGCCTTTAAAAGGGTTTGAAGACCTTCGGCAAGAATAAGCACAAACGGGACAACGTGGGTTGTTGGAATGGATGTGCCTTCGCTCTTTGGGTCATAACTCCTTCGATATAACTCCGATGGACTTAAAATTTTTGGAGCTTAAAGTACACACCGAGTGCTTTCCATCGATATCTTATGGGCCTAAAACGGAACCCGGATGAAGAAGTTATACGAGTTAGAAGTCAGCAGAGAAAAACTGCCAACAGCACGATCGTGCCGTCAGACTGCACGATCGTGCCGTTCTTCCAGAAGGCACTGCATGATCGTGCCATTCTCGATGGGTTATGTTTTTCCCCTTTCCTATATATACCCCTCCCTTGGCATTGTTTGGAGTTTTTTGGCTGAATTAAATTGTAATGCTTGGCATTGAAGGGTTTATCCCTTGTTTCCTCAAAAATCTTGTTCTTACCTATTCCTTTATGGATGGTGGTGTTAGCAAGTCATTCCTTGTGATTATTTAGTGGATTACCTTGGATAGTCATTGTGGAGTGTTAGGCCTTTGGGTTGTGGATTACCTAACCACAAGGTCATATCCTTCCTTTATTGTTCAAGTTTAGATCGATTGTTGCATCAAGGATCCAACTCAAGCTAGAATCATCAATACTCCCACCGCGCCACTCTCCAGAAATACTCACCCCAGAGTGATTGTAGGGGTTATTGACCAATCATATTAAAGAAAAATAATTCGATTTTAAAATACAATAAAAAATTCCGACCCATAAAATAATAATAAAATAATCGATTTAAAAAATTATTAAAAAGAAGTCTAATTAGATTAAGAGTCTACTTTATCTAATTAAAAATCTACTTCCCAACTCAATTAGGAGTCTAACTCCCACCCAAATCTAATTATGAATCTATCTCTCACTCAAATCTAATTAAGAGTCTACCTCTCAACCTAATATACAAATATCGAAGCATCTTTTATTCTCTTCCAATCTGTCAACTATCAACTTTTGAAGCAACCATTGAATTCTCGGTTAACCTGCAAATACAAACAGGTTAGTTTTCGAAAAAGTGTGATCAATATATACGACATCAATATATTTTAGCATGTATTTGCATGATACATTGGATTTACATGGTGAAACATATCGGAAGATTACAATTTAGCATTCTCGATAATTTAAAAAGATTGAAAGTGTATAATCTCCGCAATATCTGTGAAGATATTCGACCCCTATTTTTTTGGCTTTAGCATGCGTTTTATTGCCCCTCAGTCCTCATCGCTTGAGAAATACGTACATTTCGTTTTCAGTTTTTGTTTTCCTTAATTATGAATGATTAATCTACAACGTACAATCAGCAAACTCTTAAGAATTATCTTTTCATACATCTGTATCAAAACACACAATCCATTATTAAACATGACAGGAGAATTGAATAAATCGTCCAACTTAATTACTTGCTATCGATCGTAATATATAGTGCGAAATCTCAAGATAACATACTTCATTACAATAGATTGGGTGTGGTGGGTCAATTTATTTACTCTGGATGCTGAAATTTATTTTATGTGTCAATTTAATTAATCCCAACCTTTACTTCAACACAGACCCAATTTTCTCATTCATAAAACACCGGCAAGGTATCAAAAATCACAAATTTGTTCACATCTTTTAGCACATAAGGTTAGTGGGCCAAACTATCATCACCAAGTAAGTCTTCCTACATCTTCTTTTTTCTTATTTTACTGCAATCATTATCAATATTATTGCACACATCAACCCAGTTTGTTTTATTTTACTTCCATCCTTATATTATCAATATTTTTATTATAGTTTCCTCTCTATATTTATTATCATATATATAAACTTACCCGTATTTAAAAATTATGTTAATAGCGATGACCCTTCCAATCCCTATACTTATTCCACTACCTCAAAATTTTGGAACGTGATATATATTTGATGATAAACACTAATGTTTTAAAAAAAAGTAGACATACTGCTATGCACGGGTACATATAATATACTAATAAAAAGTAGAGTGTCTTTCAAAAATGGATTATTGGATAATAATATACTGAACTTTAGGGGTATTTGACAATAATGCACTGAACTATTTTCTTGGACTCTAATACACTGAACTTTGAGGGTATTGACAATAACGCACTCAGACTAATTCAGCTGATGGTTGATGCGGTGGCTGTCCTACTTTGAGGTGTCGTTTTTCTATTTTTTTCAGAAAAAACTTTTGCCGTGTAAGAAAGTACACATAAGCAGGATAGCTAATATATTGTTTTGGAAAAAAATAAAAAACGATACCTCAAAGTAGGACAACCACCGCATCAACCACCAGCTGAATTGGCCTGAGTGCATTATTGTCCAATACCCTCAAAGTTCAGTGTATTAGAGTCCAAGAAAAAAGTTCAGTGCATTATTGTCCAATACCCCTAAAGTTCAATGTATTATCATCCAATAATCCTTCAAAAATTTATAATAATAAATGTCTACAATCAACAAATATTTACTTTTTAATACTCAAACCATCTTAATATATTAAAATCAACATTGTGAATCACATCAACTAAGTCTACATTACTCAAACCAAAAGTTGTTACTTATACATGTGTCATCATTTTAAGTATATTGAAACTATACACCTTCTGTTCCAAATTAATTGACGAAATCGGAGTTTTCGCGGATACCAATATATAACTATAGTAGCTACCAAGTCTTAATTGCATTTGTTATTCATGTCTTTCTTCTGAAGATTTATCTTTATAATTACCTTGCGATATATCTTTGGCTAGGTGGTGCGGCTAGAATTCTGCTCATTTTAGTTTCAGTCTTGTAATGTCAAGTGTCCTGAAGCTTGTTGTACTCGTGCTGTCATTGGTTAATCTGCCGGGCATTTGTGTTTGTCTCGGTGCTGGCATGTATTGGTTGTGTCTGGTGACACTTCTTCTATGGTTGATTTTTAATAAATTGGGTTGGTGCCCATTAATTTTTCAAAAAAAAAAAAATTACCTTGCGAGATTATAGTGGCACAAAATCTTTCCCTGTTTTCCACGAAGGCGCACAAATACTTTTATATAGTAACGTACAAGAGTTAGACGCCTATGCAATACAGGTCAGCACGTGAATTTGATTATTTTAATTTCAAGCCATTTGTTGTCAATTATTTATTTGCTAATTTCTCTATTGTTCTTTCTTATAGCTAGAAGCTGCTTTAACCATGACGGGCTATATAGATCTCCAACAACAAGACGACAACAAGCCATGGTGGTTCATAGTGGAGCCACCAAGTGCCGATGAACGGGTTTGAACTGATGTCATAAGCAGTCCATTTCGTCTTATCCTCCCATGTTCTGAAGACTGGGAGAAAGAATTAATTCATATGTGTAACACATACGGGTACAAAGGGTAAACCTTCCCCACACTTCAAATTCAATCTGTACAATGTGTTTCGTACAATTATATCACTCTATAAATGATAACTTTAAAGTGCAGGTTCGACAATTAAACATGATGGATTTCAAGGCCGTCATGATCAGTATTACTTGGCTTTTAAAAATTTCCGATTGAATGCCTTATGATATCAAATATTTTTATTGGACCATATTATGTACGCACTTTTCCTTTATTATTTGTGTTGTCATTTATATTTTATTCTAACTGTATTAAACTTTTTTTTTTTAATATTGAGAATCGGAATATTTATTATATATTTATCTTTTTAACATTAAAATTCTTTATTTTAATATGCTATATGATAACAATAATAAAAATCGAAAATACCGCTGGAAAAAGGTGCTAAGTAGTTGAAAAGGTCAGGGAGTTCAATTATAACTCCAAAAACTTAAGATTTGATTTGTTGATGTCAAAAACTTGTGGGGAGGTATGTACAAACGGTTTTGCTAATCGTCGCCCTGGGGGCGATGGTTAAAAAAGAATCTTTGTCATTTTTTTTAATTTTAAAATCTTTCATAATCTAACATATATGATAAAAGATTACCTTTTCAATAAAATATACCTTATTATCTAATTAAATCTACATAAATCTTCCCATCACCTAATTAGTTGATCTTTTCTAAGTATTAATTAGTTAATAATAAGATTTATGTGATAATCTAACATACATAATCTTACGTAGTAATCTTATTATTGCTATTACCTTTATTTATTGTTGCTATTACCTTTTAATGTAACATGCATAATCTAACATACATAATCTTACATAATCTTATTATTAACTAATTAATACTTAGAAAAAAATTCAAGCTGTTGGCGGCCATTTCTTCCCTTTATGTGATAGGTATAATCGTCCTCGTCTTTTCGCAATAAAATGCATGCATGTCCTTGGCTTCAAAAAAAAAAACTACTTTTTTAAAGGCATTTTGTTCTGGAAATAGAAAAGAGTTTATTACATTACCAATTTATGGAAATAAATACATGAAAACAAGTAAATTACATTCGTATGAGTTCAATAATTATCTTACCATTTAATCTTACCAATTTATTGTACCATTTAATCTTCATACTCCCTCCATCTCAAATTAATTGACACTTTCACTAAATTTTAATTGTTAATTATTCCCAAATTATAATGAGTTACAATATGAAATTACCGTCACTGTAAAGATACTTTACTAAAAATTACAATGGATGTAATTTTATATTGTAAATTGTAGTTTGTAATAATAATTAACAGTCAAAATTTAGTCAAAGTATCAATTAATTTGGGACGCAGGGAGTATTAACTTAAAACTAAAGTACAATTAGGGGGTCAACATTGAACTCATGAGAATATATTTATGCTTTGTTCACACGTTATTTCTATACATTGGTAGTGTAATAAACTTTTATGCTATTTTGTTGATAATTTTTTTTTTGTTATTTTACATAAAAAAATTACATTTAAAAATAATTAGAAAAGATCAACTAATTAGGTGATGAGAAGATTTATGTAGATTTGATTAGATAATAAGGTATATTTTATTGAAAATGTAATCTTTTATCATATATGTTATATTATGAAAGATTTTAAAATTAAAAAAAATGATAAAGATTCTTTCTTAACCATCACCCCCAGGGCGACGATTAGCAAAACCGATGTACAAATTGTCCATTTTAAGTCGACGAGTAGTAAGAAGAAATTCACAGATTAGGAAATATATAAAATAATATAAATTGACTCCATATATATATATATAGGCAATTTTAGAATTTTGAAATCTCCCACCGTGGATTGTTCAATATATAGAATAATGATACAACATTTAATTAGCATACCTTCCTGCCAAAGAATAGAAAAGTTTAGTCAATACACTTTTTTTTTTTATTCAAGCTAACCTAAATAGGTAGAAGAGTTGGCATAAATTGAAATTGGCATATGATGGTATTGGGAATTTGGGATATATGTCAGGTCTGACAAATGGAAAATTAGTGAATGTATGGATGTATTTCATTGATTGACATCATGTCCCTTCCATGTTACTTGTAAGCCGTTAATTACTTGCTACGACGATGGAATGTAATGAATGGAGCCCATAATAAGACCTTAAATTCTGAATACAAATATCATTTTCACTTATCACCTCAACGTTATCTCCATATCCAATTACATTGAATTCCTTTCCCTTTCCCCCTCAATGCATGATTTGAAGCTGCTACTGTTGACGCATTCAATCTTCCATGTGACTGCGGGCCTTACCTTGTTTTCTCTCGACTCTGATATCTTAATTTCTCTCTCATTAAACGTTGATATTGAGATATTAATTTCCAGGTTCTAACAACGAGTTATTTATATTTACTTTATTTAAGGTTTAACATTGATCGACATGATTGGTACGTGGTAGAGAGGGAGAATAAGGGAGGGCCGGGAGGTTAGGAAATAGTTTTAGTAGAGTGTAGATGAAGGAGACTCCCTTCCTAACGATAAATTGTATGCCGAGCTCTTTTTTTATCATACCACCATCAAGTACGAGCTACTGTTAGGGACTTTCCCCGAAAATATTATCGGTATTTAGGTGTTTGCTCATTGTTGGTAATCAAAATAAATTTAAATTAATTCAAAGTAACAAAAAATATTATTACATAGTTATCGAATCAAACACTTCATGACCTAAACTACTCACTATGAAAAGATTAAAAAATGACGAATCAAGAATACCCGTACAATAACATTTACAACAAATCTCAGGCATGGTCAAAATCACTTACAACTATTATGAGGTAAGGTAAAAATTATTTCACAAAGATGGAGTGTATAAAAATTATTACAGCAAACATTTGATAGGTTAAAAAATACTTACACTTTGATGAAATATATATGATAAAATTATTTTATAAAGATGGAGTGTATAAAGATTATTACAATGAACCTAAAAGAAATAGGATAAAATGTGAACAACTATGTAATAAGTGCCCCATATTCCCAACATTTATTTAAGAAGGATGAGTTGTAGTTCATGAAAATCAGAAATTTAATTTATTTTTTACTCGTAGTTTGAGTTTGAGTTTTTGTGATCATAACAATCATACCAAAGATTGTTGATATTTTTGAAAGTTCCTTGATATCCTTGTGTACTTACATGTTTTAAGGGAAAATTACTCTGTAGTGTTGCCCAAGAGAAGGACTGTCGTTGAGAAATTTTTCCTTCAGTGAGATGTTGCCATCAATTAAAGTACATTTGACCAAGAAAATAATTTCAACATAGTATTTTTAGTAGGTGTTATAAGTTGTCATGTCAAATATTTTGTGTCGAATTTATTTCTTTTTTTACGTCAGAAAAAAACCATATCAACTAACGCAAACACAATCGGATACCATGGAGAACGCAACCTGGGATAGGTTCACCTATGCATCTATGTGGCTTTATGGAAGACGAGCCAAATTAATTGAAAAATACTCCAACTTTATATATAAATATATGTACAAAAATTATAAGAAGATATAATTAATAAATAAGTATATTAATATAATAATTACTAAAATAATTGGAGTAATTAAAAGTAGGAAATTACCCAAATAAAATGAGGTATGGGTTGAGTATAGTCAGGCGTGGAATAAAAGAGAATAAATTGTTAGGGGTATTATTTGACCTTTCTCTCCCCTCCCATTTTGACTCTTTAAACCTATGTTGTAAAAATCGGACCAGACGATCCAACCGATTCAACTTTGAACCGACATGTTGACCAGTCTGGTTATAAGTTTAGCTCGGATGACTAGTTTAACCGCCAAAACCGGTTCAACTGGGTGAACCGGGCGGTTCATGGTCACACCGGGATTTTGGTAATTTAATTTTAAAAAAATCAGTTTTGACAGGTTCAATTCGACTTCGGTCGATTCTTGCATGTTCATGCATGTTTAATTATTTTTGTAGCTTAATTATTCTTGAAGTATATGAAATTTTTTAACTCGTGACCGGTTCAACCGTCACCTGGGTCAACCGGTCTAATCCGGCCAAACCGAGCTGACCCGGCCAAACCGAGCTGACCAGTTGAACCATTGAGTCAACCGGTTCGGTGACCGTTCTGGTTCGTTTGACAACATAGCTTTAAACAGGAAAACACAGAACCAAAGGGAGAGGCAGGGGACAACGTGGAACAGGGGCAAAATATGGTCACGACTTTTGGTTTCTGGCAGGAAAAAGATGGTGGTGGTGAGGGCTATGACGTAGTGACAACCGAGATTCGTGGTGGTGGTATGAAGTTGGTGGCTCGGGGTTTGGTTGACACGTGACAGGGTAGAGGAAGATAGGTGTTTTGGACGACGGAATCGATGTTTTTCGGCAAGTCATCGGCTAATTCGGTATGTATTAATTTAGATTGGATGGATTAAAGTTGTGGGTAAGAATAATTGTGTTTGACTTGATAGTATTTCAGATGGGTTCGATTTTATTTTTGGTTTGTGTTGATGGTGGTCTGAGTGGCGACGTGTGGTGGTTACAGTATTGGATGGGTTGGTTTGGCGATAAGTAGTGGCAGTGGTGGTGATCGGAGTAGTGCTGGTGACGTAGGTGATGGTTGTTGGTGATTTTTATAGTTATAGGTATGTTTTTTTTTGGTGAAATGGTGATGAATCTGATCTATTCCATTGAGATTATATAGTTAACCTCACAAAACATCATGGTAAACCTACTTTGGGTCAAGTTTACATATGCTCTATGTGGGTTAACCAAATTGTTATCATTATAACTTTAAAATTAAAAGTAATAATGATAATCCAAATAGGGACAGGCCTACCACTAACACCCTATTTCATTGCCCAAAAAAAATCAAAGTTAATTTCCTCAGTCAAGCATACTTAATTGATTTTAACAACTTAATGAAAGAAAAGCATCTCTATGATAAGTCATTTTTTCGGCAACACTACAAGGTAATTTTCTCTTTTTTTTTTAAATACTAGTTTTGCGGCCCTTCCTATGGACGGGTTAAAGCCCAGTTTTTTTTTGTGATGTATGATTTATTTATTTTACCTATTACATTCTTAGTTACTTTATCCCACCTGTTTTACATTATTAACACTTTCTTACCTACCTTACATAATATATATTCAAAAATTCATATATTTAATAAAAAAATATGATTAATGTGACTTGTCTTACTCACAATATCTTAGTAAAAATTATAAACTATTTATTTAAAAATTTATATTTTTAAATGATGTGATTTAGATTCTCAATCACTATCCTATCCACCCACTTTAAAAGAACATAGTCAAAGTTTTTAAACTATTAAACTTATTAGTGTTTATCTAAATCTAGATACACCCCACTCGTATTTCTAATGTTAAAATTGTCTAACCTGAAATATACATGACTTGTATTGACCTTAACCAGATATGCACACAGTATTTATTCAACTCATTCGTTCGAATTGATAGGTCTAATAACATAACTTTCAAATGATGTTAGGACCCTTAGTTATTGTATTTGAGGACAAGACATATAGTAAGGCTTTTTTTATATTATATAGTATTCCATGAAAAAAATGATAAATGCGAGTGTGAACATAAGCTACAAGGCAAATTGTTTATTATTATATTAATTAAGGGCAAAAGAGTAAATTCATGTGTAAATATAAGATACAAGGCGAGCAGACAGACAAACTTTTTATTCTTATATTTTATATTTTATTCGAGGGCAAAAGAGTAAATTCATTGTTGGGGAGATCCAAGGGGGGAGCCCATTTCAACCAAGGCCCATGGTACACAAGTTAAGTGAGGTTCCATTTTAAAACCAATTGGTGTTAAGACGAGTAGTCTACTTGACTTATATACCATGTGCTTTCTCTTTACTTTTTTGATGTGGGACATTTACTCATGGGTGAATCCCAACAATCTCCCCCTTCACACATGAGTCTCTTCCCTTGATCGGAAGCCTCTTTTGACCAAGGTTTCAAGTCACCATCTGGAGCCCATCATAGCCGCACCATACTCTACAGAGCCACACCCTACTCCACCTGAGTCTCATGACACCACTTTGTCTCAAGAGTCCCAGCCGCACCTTACTCCACAGAGCCGCACCCTACTCCACCCGAGTCTCATGCCACCACTCTGAGCATTCAGGAGACCCAACCACACACGCGTTATGGTCCTTGTTCCTGTCCATGGTGATCTTCCCGCACCTTGTACGCGCCCAACCGAACGAACCATCAGCTCTAATACCACTTGTTGGGGAGATCTAAGGGGGGAGCCCATTTCAACCAAGGCCCATGGTACACAAGTAAAATAAGGTTCCATCTTAAAACCAATTGGTGTTAAGAGGAGTAGCCCACTTGTCTTATATTCCATGTGCTTTCTCTTTACTTTTTCGATGTGAGACATTTACTCATGAGTGAATCTTAACATTCATGTATAAACACAAGCTACTAGATAGGCAGAGAGTTAGGCAGGCTACCTAAACAAATTTTTCATTCACCCCGCTTTTATTGTATATGGGATTAACGGCCAACTCGGGCCAAAAGTACATAAAGGACAAGGCCCAGTGTATTGTACAATACAATAAATAATACCTGTGAATATCTATGCAAAACATCAAAATAAAGAAAAGTCACATCGCCTTTTATTCTTGTACGCGTACTTTCAAAGCTAGAAATTCATTAGTTCTGACTTTCTGTTTGTACAATTCCTTTTTCTTTTTTTGATTTTTCAAAGCCTAAAAAGGCTGGATAATTTGAACTGTAGAGTAGAATTAAAATATCTTAGTGTGGAAGCGGATATAGGATCGAATTGTTGAGCCTTATTTCACGAATACTGCAGTATCCTTTATTTCTTGAGTCGTTCTAGTGAATGCCTTGGAATGTTGGCTACCAATTATAGAGTCACCGGAATGTTCACATCCCAAAACCCCTAACCTCTTATGGTGGTTATCCTAAGACAAAATTGATTAGATTCCTTATTGTATCCTTTAATGTATACCACATAGCCACATAGGTGTGTTTGTGTGTGTGTATACATACATACATATATATATATATATATATATATATATATATATATATATATATATATATGAGTGTGTGTGTGTGTGTGTGTGTATGTGTGTATATATATATATATATGGCAGAAGATCAAAACTTTCCATTAAAAGCCTAAAAACAAGGCCAGCCAAAACAAGAACAAGATCAGAGCATCCCTAGAGAACTTACTTTAGTAAGATATCTAAACACTTCCTATACTTGTTACCCTTCTTGGAAAGAAACAAGATCCTATTTACAAGGGTTTGATGTATCCTTTTTATAGCTTCTTCAACACTTGTATCACTGTGCTTCCCAGGAAATCTTTTATAATTTCTCCACTCCCAAATTACTGCTATTGTAGAGGAAATAACAGCAGCAGCAACAAGCTTGGTATTTCTGTCTTTCTTCATGTTCTTCCAATTCATAATCCAATGTTTCACAGAATGGAACTCAGATTTGATACCCAATCTGTTGCCAAAAACCGCGAGGATTTGTCTGGTAAAACAACAGGAAGAAAAAAGATGATCATGAGACTCATCACCCTCAGAACAAAGACAGCAGGAAGTTTCAATCTGGCTACCATGAGAAGCCAATCTGACAGCCACAGGAAGTTTGTTAAGGGCAGCAGTCCACGCAATAAAATTGTGCCTAGGAGGTGAAATGTCATTCCAGATGATATGGTAGCCGTACCACTTATCAGCAGCATGAAGTAACTCCAAGTAGCACCTCTGGACAGAATAATTACCATTCGTCATGCCAAGACATAACCAAGTACTCCCATCTCCTCTCTTAATAAGGTCTTTCACTTTGCAAATCTGTTTCCAAGACCAAGAAGAATTGACAGGGGGATTATAATGCCAAATATTCCTATCTTTCATATACCGTTCATGGACCCATTTGACCCAAAGCGAGTCCTCCTTCTGAGACACATTCCAAACAAGTTTACCAATGGTAGCGATATTCCAAGATCTAGGGTTCCTCAAACCCAAACCACCAAACTTCTTGGGAATACACACATTATCCCATGCAACCAAAGGGGTTTTGTGATAAATATGATCCCCAGACCAAAGAAAGTTTCTATATATTCTCACAATTTGCTCAACAACATTGATTGGGATGAGAAAGATATTTGCCCAATAGAAACACACTGAGAAGGACAGAATTGATCAGTTGTGTCCTAGCTGCATAAGAAAGGTGTTTAGAAGACCACGACTTAATTTTAGCCGTTATCTTATCAACCAAAGAAAGACAATCAAATTTACCAATTCTCCCAGTGGTAATAGGGACTCCAAGATACTTCAAAGGAAAAGATCCAATTTCAAAACCCAACGACGCTAAATGTGATCGAGCCAAAACAGAATTACAACCAGCAAAAACTAACTGCGATTTAGAGAGATTAGCAGTTAAACCAGTACAGTGAGCAAACTGCTTCAGCACACTATCAATGCATTTAACAGAATTAACATCAACTGAGCAGAATATTACCAAATCATCTACAAAGAGCAGATGGTTAATCTTCATTTCCTTACAGCCTAGATGAAACTTGAAATCAGGGTTATTCTTCAAGTTATTCTGCATCTTTGAAAGATACTCCATCATGATCACAAATAATAAGGGGGATAGAGGATCCCCTTGTCGAAGGCCCCTACCACCTTTAAAATATCCTTGATGTTGTCCATTAATATTGATGGAGTAAGAAGAAGAGGAAACACACATCATGACCCAATGAATGAATCTAGTAGGAAACTTAAAAGCAATCAAAGCCTCCTCAATGCTTTCCCAATAGATAGAGTCATAAGCTTTCCTTAAGTCCACCTTCATGATACATCTAGGGGACAGTTTCCTTCTACTATACCCAGAAGCCACCTCCTGATAGAGAATAATGTTTTGCACAATTTCACGACCAGGGACAAAGGCTCCTTGACTTTTACTAATCAAAGAAGGCAAAACCTCTCTTAAGCGATCACATAAGAGTCTAGAGAGACATTTATAAGACACATTACAGCATGAAATGGGTCTGAAATTAGCTGGAGAAACTGGATTAATCCTCTTGGGGATCAGGGAAATTACAGTGCCATTGATACTTGAAAGAAGGGAAATGTTATCCAAGCTCTCAAATAAAGCTGCACAGAAAACATCACCAATTCTATGCCAATTATATTGATAAAAAGCACTGCTAAACCCGTCAGGACCAGGGGCTTTGAGAGGAGAAATAGAGAAAATAATTCTTCTAACCTCATCCTTCTGAAAAGGCTTCATAAGCTTCATTTGATGGTCAATGCTCAAAATATATTCCAGTTGAATAATCTCAGCCTGAATAGAGGATCTACAATAATCCTGTTTCCCCAAAAGAGTTTGAAAATAATTGACCATTTCAGCAGCAACATTGTCAAAACCAGTGAGAATTTCACCATTTTCAGAAGTAATAGAATAAATGAAGCTTCCCACTTAACTCTTCCTCAATTTAGCAAAAAACACACGAGAAGGGCAATCACCCAAATTTAGCCATTCTAACTTGGCCTGTTGCTGCATGAGTTGCTGAGTAGAATTAAGAATGGAAACATAAACAGCTCTATGACTTTTCTCCAGATCTCTCAAAACCAAGTTAGATTTGTCATTGATTAATTGCCTCTGAATGTCTTCCAAATTATCTCTAGCAATAGCAACCTGATGATGAATGTCAAAGAATTTCTCTCTGTGCAAAGTCTTAAGAGGATTCCTTAAAGACATAAGAAATTTATGGAATTGAAACATCTTACAACCCTGAAACTTCACCTTCAATGCCTCAGTGATGATCACATCATACATAGGATCATTCTGCCACATAGTGTAATACTTGAAACCACCTTTCCTTTGAGGAGCCCCAGGGAAAGATATGAGGATTGGTGTATGATCAGATAATCCAAAGGGGAGAAAAACAGTATGAACAAACTCCATTTGATGAAGCCAGGCATCATTAGATAGAGCTCTGTCAATCTTGAACCATACATGAGAATTAGTCCAGGTAAAATGGTCTCCCTTGAAACTCAACTCCTGCAGATTAGTAGCATTGATACAATTATGGAAGTCCACAGTCTCAAAGAACTCTACTGAAGTACCACCAATGCGATCCTCAGGGCCAAGAACCGCATTAAAATCTCTTAAAACCAACCAACCATCCAAGGTCTGATGGCTAATATCAATCAATTTCTCCCAGAGCACTTTCCTTTCATGTAACTGATTCAAACCATATACAAAAGTAACATGAAATTTAATTCCATCCATCAAACGAGTAATATGAATATGAATCCATTGTTCCTGAGCATCTAAAACCTCCACCAAATAAACACTTGAGTTCCAAGCAACCATAATATGACACTTTCCACCAGAACAAGCATTATGCACAAAAGACCAACCAAGCAACATACTAGAAACAATTCTTACCATTTTTTCAGAATTAGATTTAAATTCAAGTAAGCCAACAAGACTTACTTGATGATTATGCAGATAGTTACGAATATCCATCTGCTTATTAGCCTTCCCACAACCTCTAATGTTCCAACTCATCACATTAACCATTATTCCCAGGGCTCTTCCCTCCTGCCTTTTGGAAAGCTCTTAAAACCTCACCAGCTCTGATAGATTGAGGCCTAAGAGTTCCCATTTTAGGTGGCAGTCCTTTAGAAGGGACAGATGGGGTAATAATTGGTCCTCGAATCACTAGAGGACTAGGTGATCTCTGAATAACTTCCTCATTGTTAACCACCTCAACAATACTTGACTCCCCTGAGCAGCCTGAAAAAATGGATGCTTCTTCAATTTGCAATCACTCACTTCATGGCCAAAATTCTTACAATGGTTGCATTTTATGGGCTTCCAGTCATAGACTACCTTCTGCGATATCACGACCCCATTATCAACAAAATGAACAAGCTGAGGAAACAAACCATATACATTCATCTCCACAAGAAGTCTGGCCGCAGTAATATCTAGTTTATCCCTTGTTCTGAGACAAGTTTTAATAGGAATCCCCAAAGTGCTACCAATCTTACTGAAGCCATTCACATTCCAATAATTCGTATCCAATCTAGGGAGTATAACCCAGACAGGAGGGGAAAAGATAGAATCCGTATCAATGCTCATGCCTTCATTCCAATCCCTAATAATCATAGGTTTGTTACCAAAATAGAACACACCCTTCTCCATAGCAACCTTTTTATCATGCTCCTCCTGGAATTTGACTGCATAAGTACCCTTCCTTGCCTTGACCACTTTCTCAATCTCCTTATCCCTCCATATAGAACGATCAAAGGAATTCATCTCAGAAAATGACAGATTAATATCCAAAACATTGCACAGAATAGAATTCTCCCAATTATCTACGATAATATCCTCTTCTCCAATTTCTGCGCAAAGAGCTCCCTCAATCGATTTTGGGGGAATAAAACGAAGACTGATATCTCTCTCACCAATTAAAGAACTATAATGCGAAACCACATTTTGAGCAGTTGAATCATCCATACTTCCCTCAATCGAACAGTAACCCAAGCCTCTCCCTCAGTTGCCACCGCCGAGAAACCACTCAGAAGATCGCCAAATCGCCTGGAAAGGCTCTCGTAAAGAGAGAAACTTATATATATATATATATATATATATATATATATATATATATATTGGACAAATCAATGAGATTTTCCATTAACAAAACAAGTACAAGATACTCGGGCATACCCGAGGGGTCACACAATAGAACTGACCCAAGGTCAAAACAACTACAAAACCATGTCTCAAACCAACACTGATACTAGCACAAGCTAATAAAGCCTCAAATTTACTTCCGATTTAATGAACAAACTTAAAGTAGTAGGATCCCTGGACAGATTTTGATGTACTCTTCTGTTCCGCTCTCCCCAAACATGATAGAGTATGGCAGAAAGGACCAATTTCCTTTGCTTCTCCTTAAAACCAGCTTTATCCCATCCTGGGAGATACCAATTGTCCCAATTTGGCAAGGCACCAAACAAAGACAACCAAACCTCATTACCACCCTTAAAGAATACTCACATTCAAAGAAAATGTGCATATTCGATTCCTCCTTCTGCTCACATAAGAAGCATCTGTTAGCTAAATTAACTCCAAATTTTCTGAGTGTATCAAGTGTAACAAGTCTGCCATTAATAGCCACTTAAGAAACAAAAGCACATTTTGGAATACGAGGATTACTCTAGATCAGATTGTGCCAAAATACCTTTTGCTTCCTCTCTTTAACAAACTTATACCCCAAATGGAATTTGTACTTCTTGCCAGAATGAATAAGTGATTGAAATAGTGGAAGAAGGCAATCTCTAGCTTTAAGAAGTTTATGCCAGTACCAACTGGCATTTTGCTTCGCCTCACAGTCCATAATTGAACTCCTCTTCATATAAATGTGATGAATCCATCTAACCTATAGAGATTTCTTGTTGGTTACCAGCTGCCATAACAGGTTACCAAGAGCAGCAACATTCCAAACCTTCGCATCTCTAATGTTCAAACCACCCTCAGTTCTAAAGAGACAACAAGTATCCCAAGCAATTGGAGGAGCTCTAACATCAGAACCCCACAAAAAACCACGACATATTTTCTCAATGGATACACAATCACATTTTTAGGAATAATGAAAATCTGAGCCCAATATGTATGTAATTACATTAAAATGCTATTGATCAGTTCAACACGACCTGCATAGGTGAGCTTTTTCACGCTCCAACCTTGAATTCTCTTGGTGATCTTTTCAATCAAAATTGCACAATCATTTCTATTCAAAGCAAATGGCTTAATTGGGACTCCAAGATATCTGAAAGGTAAAGAACCTTCCTTGAAACCAAGAGACTCTAAAATCTTCTCTTTTTCAGCTGGATTCACATTAGCAAAAATAATATCTGACTTTGCACTATTAGGGTACAAGCCAGAAACAGCAGAGAAGTGCTTAAGAGCCATAGACAGGGTGGTGACACTTTCAGCATTTCCATGACAGAACATAAGGAGGTCATCGGCAAAACATAGATGTGTAAGCTTCAGACCAGAACAGAACTGATGGAATCTGAATCCTGGGATTTTCGTCATGCTCTTGATTGCTCTATCAAGGTAATCCATTATTAGAACAAAAAGAAGGGGAGAGAGAGGGTCACCTTGACGAAGACTGCGACCACTCTTAAAGAACCCATAAGAAGCTCCATTAAAACCCACAGAAAAGCTAGCTGAAGTCACACAAGTCATTACAAGCTCAATGAATTTCAAGGGGAAGTTCAAACCCAACAAAAGATTCCTTAAGAAATCCCAGTCAACAGTGTCATACGCCTTCTGAATATCCACCTTTAGCATGCAGCTAGGTTGAGCAATCTTCCTGTTATAATATTTCACAGGATCTTGTGCAATTAAGATATTATGGAGTATAGATCTTCCTTCAACAAAAACAGCCTGAGAAATATCAATAATATCTGGTAAAACCTCTTGGAGCCTTGAGCATAGAATTTTTGTGATGGTCTTGTATATAATATTGCAACATGGAATAGGACGAAGATCACCCACACCAGAAGGGTTATTTACTTTAGGAATCATTGTGAGAAGACTATTATTAATTTCACCAAGAAGTTTCCCTGACGAGAAGAAACCCTTCACAGCTGAAATAACATCATTTCCCACAATAGTCCAAGAAGCCTTAAAACCATCAGGCCCTGGACTTTTCGATCCATCCATGTCAAAAATCACCTTCTTGATCTCAGAATCAGTTACTGGTCTCATAATATTGATATGTGAAGAATCATCCAACCTTTTTCCTTGAGACATGACTTCAAATCTAACTTTCCCTATACAAGGATGTTTGGAAAAGAAAGCCTCGAAATGTTGAGCAAGGTACCTTCCAATATCTTCATCATTTTGGAGAAGCACGCCCTCCTTGTTTTCCAGACATAGTATTCTATTTTGGTAATGCCTGGCTTTAATCATGGAATAGAAGAAAGCAGAATTCATGTCTCCTTTTTTCAACCAATCTGCTTTAGTTTTTTGCTTCATCAACTTTGTCGCAGCATTGAGAGAATTCTGGTAGTCTAAAGTAGCATTTTCAGCCCTTTCCAAAGATAATAGATCCACAGGATTCTGCAAGAAAGCATCCTGTGCCAAAATCATTTGATCATAATCCTGTTGAGTGCTCAGAAGAATATCTCTAAAAGTAGATTTATGGAGTGAAGATAGAGGGCCCTTTAACCGCTTCAATTTAGAGACCAAACGAAACATTGGTGTACCTGCACAATCTTGCTTCCACACATCAGAAACAATGGGACCAAAAGAGGAAGAATCTATCCACATGTTACAAAATGTGAATCTCCTTTTTGGTCTCTTAAGTTGAGAATCCAAATGAATAATCAAAGGAGAATGATCAGATATACCATGTGCAAGAACTTCATAATGAGTTGACTCAAACTTATCTAATCCTTCTACATTGATCAACACTCAGTCAATACAAGAAAATATTCGCTTATTGTGCCATGTGAATTTGTGACAAAAGTGTTTCATTTCACAAACTTGAAAGTCTGACATGAAGCTCCTGAAATCCATGACCTCCTCTGCAGTAATTTGGATTCCACCAATTCTATCTTCAAAGTTTAGCACATGATTAAAGTCACCAGTAATAATCCAAGGCCTATCACAGTTTGTTGCAAACTCGGCCAACTCCTCCCAAAGAACCTTGCGTTTACCCAAATCATTATCTCCATACACAAAAGTGATCAATAGCTTATTAAGGCCACAACAAATTTTGCAATGGATAAATTGATGATGAATATGAAGTTCTTGGACTGAAAGACCTCCCCTCCATAATACCCAAATTCTACTTCTGCAAGTATCAGAGGAATTATGAACCAGATTCCAACCACAGCAAATATTGTTTCTGATTGTATCACAACTTTCAGCAGTAACTTTGGTTTCAAACAGACCAACAAGCTCAAATTTATTCATCTGAAGAAAATGTTTTATTCCCTCCTGTTTCTTAGGGCCATTCAACCCTCTAACATTCCAAGATAAGAATTTATCCATTAGAATATACCTTACTGGTGCAAGGAACATCAGACCTTTCAACCAACCCTGATTCAGGAATGGGAGTAAGAGTGATAGGGCACGAACCAACAATAAACTTAGTGTTAATAGGAGTGTCTGGCCTGTTGTTCCCCCTTTTAGGCACCAACTGAGAGACCTTTTGAGAAATCTTAGAAGCAACATTCACCACTGGAGAAGGAATAGGTTGTTTTTGCTTCCATTGCTGATTACCATCCTTCTTTCTACATGAATCAGCTCTATGTCCAAACATTTTGCATTCAGAACATTTGACAGGACGCCATTCATACTCTACCTTCTGAGTATACAGATAGCCTTCCTCATCAATTAGCGGAACAGATTCAAGAAAAGGTTTCTCAATATCCATTTTAACCAGAATTCGAGCAAATCTCATCATAGTCTTCTCCTTAGTGTATGAATCAGCCAATAAAGGATTTTCCAGAATACTCCCAATCTTACTAAGACTATCCTTACTCCAGAATTTCCAGTGTAAACCAGGTAATTTCACCCAAACAGGAACAACAAAATCCTTGTCTGGTACTGTAGAATCACCAAGAGCCCAAGCCTTCAGTAAGAGGGGTTTCTTATCAAAATAAACGACATGTTTAGCAAGGATTTTATCACGAGCTTACATAGAAACAAATCTGAAAACAAACGTGCCATCCTTGCTCCAAACAACTTTATCCAAACCCTCCAAGCCCCACATTCTTTTAGCAAACATCTCCATTACCGATAATGGAGGCCTAGCTCCCAAAACATAACCCAAAATGGAAGATTTCCATAATGCAACCTCCGATTCAATATCGTCAGAAGAAATTTGATGTGTGCGAAAACCTTCAACCTCCAAAGGAGGTATAAAATCAAGTTTCATTGTATCATCTTCCTCCGAGCACTCTTCTGAATTCGCAGTCGTATGAATTTCCTCAGAATGCTCCGATAGCTTTCCCGATTGATCTTCACCCATGGTGATTTGAAGAATCGGAGTCGACTCTTCATCCTCCCTTTTAGGTTCTACAAAATTAGGATCAAATTGATCCTCAAAACTAGCAGATTTTGAAATCAATATATCCGGTGACTCAAAATCAATAGAGGTCTTTGATTTCTTGGCAGATTTGGCGGCTCTTTTCTTCCCCCGTGATCGCCCCATCGCTACAGTGCTCTTGGGCATTTCGAATTACTATTATATATATATATATATATTTATATATATATATATATATATATATATATATATATATATATATACATATATATATATATATATATATATATATATATATATATATATATATATATATATATATATATATATATATATATATATATACTTACACACACACACACACACTAGTTTTGCCTCCCTATGGACAAGTGAAGGTCTTGTTTTTTTGTAATGTATGATAAATTTATTTTTATCTATCACAATTTGAGTTACTTTACCCCCAACTTTTTTTTTACATTACTAATACGATGTCTACTAAAACTCTTATGTTGACCTCGAGACCTAAAACACACTCTAAATGCGTAAAAAACAACCAAATATACAACTTGTCCAGTTTTGACCTAGGTGCGCTATTTGGGTCGTAACTCAGAATATGCACCTCAAAATCGCGATCCGCAATATTCCTATGAAAGTTAACATCCTAAGGTATTTCCAGACCAAAGGTAGGGCTAAATATTAACTACACAATAAATGGTGACCGATATCGTACGACGTATAAAATCTGTCCAAACTGACCGGGTTTTTATTTTGGGATTTTCGATCCTAGTTCTAACCATACTATCCCGGGACTCCAAATTGAGGTTCTAATCAGCCTACTAGGGTCTACTACTTCTTCTTTCACCCCCATATCATCACTAAGGTCGACTTACACATATATACTAACATGAATTGCGACGATGACATACTAATTCTCAAACAAACACATAAACTTAAAATTTACACTAATAATCGAAACAAGAGAAACGAAACATGGACCCCTAAACTTCAAAACACATAAGAAATCAGCAAGGTGCTATTTTACTAAAATATAAATAAATTGAACATTTTTAATAAATAAGGAACTCGATAATAATGAAATATTAATATAACCACGTGTCAATAATCCCAACATATATAACATTTGAAACTTTATTACGCATTATACGTTATAAAATTTATAAAACAATAAAAGTATCACATAGTTTTTCATATAAAATCGATACTAATTTAAAAATCTAATGACTCATGTAATAAAACTAAAATTACACAATTTACTTAGGAATATGAAAAGAAATGACATTAAAACAACGAACATACTTAGTAGATCGACTTATAGGTATTATAACTCAAAAGAAAATTAATAAACTGAAATTAAACAATTTCAGTAACGCTAATCAAACCCTAATCAGAATTGACATGGAATCACAATATTCATCCCATACAATGGCCAAAAGCACTAATTTAAACTATAGCATTTATCCAATCAATATACCAAATTATACACAAGAAAAGTATGTATAATAACATGCATAAAATTAATCATAAACAGGTAATAAGAATAAGGGAAATTGGATTGTAATAATACGAACTTTTGGCCATATAAGGCTTAATAATACGAACTTTCGATTCAGTGATGAATAATACGAACTTTGACCCCCTATTACCCCCAGTAACACGCCACCGAGTTATGATTAACTTAACTCGGTGGCGATCCTAGCTGGCGGCGGAGGGATGAATTTAGTCAACTTTGACTTGTCCAATCAGCCCCCTCTCTCTTTCTCTCTCCTCTTCGTTGCAGATCTTCTTCTTCCTCCCTCTTTTCTCTGCAACTTCCCCTTCTTCTTCCTTCTTCTTCCATCATCACCCTCATCCATCTCCACCACTACAAAACTTTCAAACCACCATTACTACCACCACACCTCATCATCGCAGCCACCAAAAAACCACCCAACCACCTTCACTTCCACCACCATCCGCCCCAAAACACCCATTGTTGGAATTTTTCTGGTTAACTCGTTCGCATTTTACTTGGTGAATTAGTCAAATATAACACTTTAACCTATTGTTGGCGGTTTAACCCTTCCTCCCACTCCCCTCAACCACCCCTCCTCCAAAGCAGCCGCTCAAACTATTACTGCTACCCACCACTACAATAACAGAATGACACAAACAGAACAAGGCTATAACAAAATAGAGCTTGAGAAATCAAATAGGAAAACATTATCATTCTTGGTTAACCAAGAACTCAACCCAAACAACACAAAAATTCCGAAACACAAGCCTAGAAAAGCTGGATTCACTAATTTAGCAATTGAAATCAATTAATACAGAAAGTGGGCAATGTTACTAATCATCAACTAGGTATTTGGTTATACCAAAAACTGATTTCGCTAGTCTAACGCTCGCTATTTCTATGACAAAATTGCAACCATCTCCACAATTTTATACTCTCGCCAATTGCATTTCACTCTCCTCTTCGCTTTTGTGCGGCGGATCCTTGCTTTTCTCTGATAGTCAATTCATTCCATTGATTTATTCCTGTACCTTTTGATTCCTCAATTCACACAATCAACTATGCTTATCCCTTGAATTGAGCTTTGTCTTGTAAGCATAAACTTCAAATTACATACCAAATTCGGTGATTTCCCAGCTCCCCATTTCATGGAGTCCAAATTCTCCCTCCTAAATCAAAGAACTGGAGTTGAACAATTCTAGGTTGTGGAGGATGAGGTCGCCGGGGGAAATTGGGAGGTTGTGCGACAGTAGTGAGGAAGATGACACCCTTTTGGCGGCACTGCAGTAGCAGTGGTCACAGAATGGTGGTGGTGGGTGCCAAAATGCAGTAGGAATAGCAGGTTTCAGGGCCTCAGTTTTAATGGGGGCTAGGATTGAGACTGTAGTTTTAAGGGGGGCTGGGATGGTGATCGGTAGTGGTGTTGGGCGTCGTTCTGTCACTACTCGCTCGTAGATGACTAGTGGAAGTCTGCAATGGTTGCTGGGTACGGAGAGACGAAGATGGTTGAGAGAGAGATGGATGAGGGTGATGATGGAAGAAGAAGGAAGAAGAAGGGGAAGTTGTAGAGAAAAGAGGGAGGAAGAAGAAGATCTGCAACGAAGAGGAAAGAGAAAGAGAGAGGGGGGCTGATGTGGAACAAATAATGCTGATTGGGCAAGTCAAAGTTGACTAAATTCATCCCTCTGCCGCCAGCTAGGATCGCCACCGAGTTAAGTTAATCTTAACTCGATGGCATGTTACTGGGGGCAACAGGGGGTCAAAGTTCGTATTATTCATCACTGAATCGAAAGTTCGTATTATTAAGTCTTATATGGCCAAAAGTTCGTATTATTAGAATCCAATTTCCCTAAGAATAGTAGTAAAAGAAATAAGATTTTTAAGTGAAATAAACGTAGGGTTTAGGGTTTACGCACGGAAGTTTTGGCGGCAGGAAGGTGGACATCGGGCAGGGCTCCGGCGACGTCGGAGGCGGCAGTGGGTGTCTGGGCGGTCAACAGGCGGTGGGCGGTCGTCGGGAGGCGGCAGTGTTGGCCGGAGTCGAGGCAAACAAGCGGCACAGCAACAGTGGTAACGGGGAAAAACTTCGCGTCTGGGCACGTGTGACGGTCTCCGGCAATTGCGTGGGTGGCGCTCGGTTGTCGCTTGGTGTCCAAGAGTCGACGAGGGTTGACAGCGGTGGCTGGGCAGCGGCGATGGTGGCACACGGTGAGGCGGACGGCGGTGAGAGAGAGAGGAACGAAGGGAAGAGAATAGAGAGAGAAAGAGGGCGCGGTGGTTGATGCGGTGGTCGGAGCGGTTGCTGGGGTGGTTTCCGGTGAGACGGAGGTGGCGGCGGTTACAGGCGGTGGTCGGTGGTGTCTTGGCAGTTACCCAGAGGGAGGAAGGAGAGAGAGAGGTTGAGGCACGTTAGGGTTTGTATGGATTTTTTTTGTTTTTAGAGCTAATTAAGCTTAATTAGGGTATTAACCCCCTTAATTTAGCAAAGTTAATCTTGGGGAGCAAGCCTATAACCGGCCACTTAGAAAAACATAGGAAAATTTTGGTTTATAAAAAAAAAAAAACTCCTAAAAACAATAATAATAATAGTAATAAGAATAAGAATAATAATGCAAATAATAATAATAATAATAATAATAGTAATAAGAATAATAATACAAATAATAATAATAATAATAATAATAGTACTAATAATAATACTAAAAAAAATCCCATAATTAACTAAATAAAAACTAACATATAATCATCAATAATTAACATGTAATTTACCAAAATACCCCTAGTCCCATGCATATCCATGCACGTAGAAAAGACTATATTACCCTTGATAATCCCACGACGGTCCTACGAGCTCAAGTGTTAACAATTTAAACACAGAAACAATTACCGGACGTAAAATAATACTAACGACGTAACGGTAATTATACTCAGATTTTCCTGGGTTTTACATACATAGTCTTCAGTCAACCCATCCGTCTGATTGATAGGACTAATAACATAATTTTCAATTGATGTTAAGGATCCGTAGTTATTGTATTCAAGGGCAAAACAGTAAATTTAAGTGTGAATGTAATCTACAAAAAAAATTGTTTGATATTAGATTGTATGCAATGACAAAATTATAAATTTAAGGGCGAACATAAGCTACAAGACAAACTATTTATTATTATATTATATTAAGGGTAAAAGAGTAAATTTGTGTGTGGACACGAGTTACAAGGTAAGCAGCTAGGCAAGCTGCTTGTTGTTATGTTATATGCGAGGCTAAAATAGTAAATCCTTGTGTAAACATAAGCTAGCAGGTAGGCAGACAGCTAGGCTGCTCAAACAAATTTTTCGTGATCCCCACCTCCCTGCTTTTATTGTATAGGGGATATATATATCTAGAGACACACCTCAACACCTAATAGGAATACTAGTCATATAGGAATTTGCATTCCTAATTTGTTCATGATTCTTTATTTTCTAGGAACTGTATTCTAGATAAATTGAGCCAATGTTAATTTAATTAATTAACTAGCAATTAACTAAGTGAATGTTAATCAATCAACAACTCCCACTCAATCACAAAAGCCAAACAGGGAAATGTCTAATCTTGCTCTTCTCGTCAAGTCTTGAAATGTCATTAGTTTGTTTACATGCAAAGCGTAAATAATGCTCCACTCCATTCCTTGTATGCACAACATCAATCAAAGCAAAGTTACATTACCGTTTTGCATAATAAAGAAAGATTGTTCATTGTTTTATGAATAGAAAATAATGTTAGTGATAATTCAATAAGACTATTAAAATATGACTAAAAATAGACCTGTTAGTTTTTTTCCTTTTTTTGGGAGAAGAAATGTTAAAGAGAGGAAATTTATTATATTTAATTTCAAAAATAATTTGGAGTAATGTATTTATATTAATTCAAACTAATTCTACACCAGTGCGATGCACGAAGTGTAACAAAATAGTTGTTTTAAAAAGGTGGGGGGGAGTCATGAATAACTAATCGTCGATACATAGTAAACACTACGAAACATTGATGAAATTATTAAATGGAGAACATCACAATAAATTTTTCAAACAAAACATATACTGGTGTCTGGTGAAATAAAAAAATTTCCTAAACTGCTAACTAACGTTGACCACGACGATTTTAATGAGTCACCTAAACTTGCTATCTGCTCAATATTTTAAAATTCAAATATTTAGCTTTGGTATAATAATAATAATAATAATAATAATAATATTATTATTATTATTATTATTATTATTATTATTATTATTATTATTATTATTATTATTATTATTATTGTCATTCCATAATAGTTATAACTCATAGTTGCACCAAAATAATTTAATTATGTTATGAAACAATAATAGATGAACACGATACAGAGAAAATAATAACAATAGAGACACAGAGAGATTGAGGGAGGAGAATGAGCGATGCTTTATTCATAACCCACAAGGGGTATTTATACTAATTACATAATGGGATTACATAAGAGAAATCCTCCTAAACCCTAACCGCCTAAGAGATATTGATGGACATTCACAAAAATATATTATTTTATAATACTCCCCCTTGAATGTCCATTATTCAAAGAACATTCCTCGTTAAAACCTTACTAGGAAAACCCGATGGGACAAAACCTAGTTAAGGAAAAAGAGTACATAATTCTTTATGCGCCCACATATGTTGCCTCATTAAAAACATTTCCAAGGAAAACCCAATGGGATAAAACCTCAGATAAGGAAAAAAGAGTACAACGCGCATTAACTCCCCCTGATGAGAACATCAGTTAAGATCTCTGAGCCGACGCAACCCAATTTTATCAACTAACTTTTCAAACTTTGCTGTCGGGAGTGACTTAGTAAATAAATCCGCTAAATTCTCACTAGAGCGGATCTGTTGAACATTAATTTCGTTTTTCTTTTGGAGATCATGGGTGAAAAAGAACTTTGGTGAGATATGCTTAGTTCTATCACCTTTGATGTACCCCGCTTTCAGTTGAGCTATACATGCTGCATTATCCTCATATAAAATTGTTGGGACATCATTTTCTGAAGTCAAACCACAAGATCCCCGAATGTGCTGAATTACAGATCTTAACCAAACACATTCTTTACTACCCTCGTGAATTGCCAAAATTTCAGCATGATTAAAAGAGGTGGCTGTTATAGTCTGTTTCATAGAATGCCAAGAAATGGCAGTTCCACCGCAAGTAGATACATATCCAGTTTGCGAACGGGCATTATGGGGATCAGATAAATATCCGGCATCAGTATAGCCAATCAGACTCGTTTTGACTTCACGAGGATAGTATAGACCCATATCCATCGTACCTTGAAGGTATCGAAATATATGCTTAACTCCGATCCAATGACGTACGTCGTGTTGGGCATGAACTAAACCTTGCTAGCAAATTCACAGAAAAGGAAATATCCGGTCGTGTATGACTTGCTAGATACATTAGTGCCCCTATAGCACTTAAATATGGTACTTCAGGACCAAGGAGTTCTTCGTCATTTTCAGGGGGTCTAAAAGGATCCTTTTCCACATCAAGTGATCTCACCACCATTGGAGTACTTAAAGGGTGTGCATTGTCCATGTAAAAGCGTTTTAACACCTTTCCTACATAAGCTGACTGATGCACAAAAACTCCATTATCAAAATGATCAACTTGTAAGCTAAGACAAAACCTGGTTTTACCCATGCCTTTCATTTCAAACTCTTTCTTTAAGCAATCTGTTGCTTTTCGGAGCTCTTCTGGAGTTCCAATAATGTTTAAATCGTCAACATAAACGGCAATTATGACAAAATCAGACCCCGATCTTTTTATGAAGATGCATGGGCAGATGGGATCATTTGTGTAGCCTTCTTTCAATAAATACTCACTAAGACGATTATACCACATTCGTCCAGATTGCTTTAAGCCATACAGAGATCTATTCAATTTGATTGAGCAAAGTTCTCGAGGTTTCTTATTTGCTTCAGGCAATTTAAATCCTTCAGGGGGTTTCAAGTAGATGTCGTTATCAAGTTTCCCGTATAAGTAAGCTGTAACGACATCCATGAGATGCATAGTGAGATTTTCATGAATTGCTAGACTTAATAGGTATCGAAATGTAGTGGCATCAACTACAGGGGAGTACGTTTCCTCATAATCGATACCTGGCCTTTGAGAAAACCCTTGTGCAACAAGTCGTGCTTTATATCTTACAATCTCATTTTTCTCATTTTGTTTTCTTACAAAAACCCATTTGAATCCCACAGGTTTGATACCCTTTGGTGTACGGACTACGGGTCAGAATACTTCTCTTTTTGTGAGTGAATCTAATTCCGCCTTAATGGCATCCTTCCATTTTGGCCAATCTTCTCTTTGTCTACATTCCTCAAGAGACCGCGGTTCATGATCCTCGTTTTCATTCATGATAGTGAGCGCTACATTATATGAAAACATTGTATCGACGTCGATTTCATATCGGTTCCATCTTCTCCCAGTAATGACATAATTAATTGAGATCTCATCATTTTCGTGATTTTCAGGTACCTGAACTTGAGGTGCAACTTCCTCATTTGTCATGTTTGGGGACTCTTCTAGAGTCAGTATTTCCTTATGTTGGTTATCGTTATTCTTTGCTCCTTTTCTTTTTCGAGGATTTTTGTCTTTCGAACCGACTGGCCTACCACGCTTCATTTGTGGTCTAGGCTCATTTGTAATAATGTTTTGTCCTACAGGGACATCAATTCTACAAGGAGCATTAGCAGATGGGACAAAGGATTTAGTGACTCTCTTTAGGTCAGAAAAGGCATCTGGCAATTCATTTGCTAAAGTTTGCAGACGAATTATGTTTTGAACTTCCAGTTCATATTGTTTTGTACGAGGATCAAGATATGTTAATAATAATTCATTCCAACTTATCTCCTTGTCCATCTGCTTATTTTCTCCCCCTAATGTTGGGAAAACTGCCTCATCAAAATGACAGTCAGCAAACCTTGCTCTAAACATATCTCTAGTTGCTCGCTCTAGATACTTAATTATGGATGGAGATTCGTACCCAACATATATTCCCAATCTTCTTTGGGGTCCCATCTTAGTGCGTTGTGGTGGGGCAATTAGAACATACACCGCACATCCAAAAGTTCGTAGATGGGAGATATTAGGTTCATGGCCGTAAACCAATTGTAGGGGGAATATTCTTGATAACATGTCGGCCTTATGCGGATCAATTCCGCGGCATGCAATATAGCATGTCCCCAAGCACTAATGGGAAGCTTTTCCCTCATAAGTAATGGTCTTGCAATTAGTTGCAAGCGCTTGATAAATGATTCTGCAAGACCATTTTACGTATGGACATGTGGCACTGGATGCTCTACCTCTATGCCAACTGACATACAAAAATTATCAAAGGCTTTTGATGAGAATTCACCAGCATTATCAAGACGGATTTTCTTGATAGTATGATTTGGAAAATGTGCTCGTAATTTAATCAATTGAGCTAGCAATCTTGCAAAAGCCAAGTTGCGGGTTGATAATAAACACACATGTGACCATCTCGTTGATGCATCAACTAAAACCACAAAGTATCTGAAGGGCCCACATGGTGGGTCTACTGGACCACAAATATCACCTTGTATGCGTTCCAAGAACTTGGGAGATTCAACCCCCACCTTAAGTGGTGATGGTCTTATGATTAATTTTCCTTGAGAGCAAGCCGCGCATATGAACTCACTAGATTGAGGGATCTTCTGGCCCCTTAAATTATGTCCATATGAGTTTTTTGTAATTTTCCGCATTGTGTTTGATCCAGGGTGCCCCAATCTTTCATGCCATATGATAAATTCTTTGTCGTTAGTAAACTTCTGGTTTACTAAAGTATGTGCTTCAATTGGGTTAATTATTGTGTAGTATAACCCAGAGGATAATGATGGTAATTTTTCTAACACACATCTTTTGCCTAAGGCAAACTTTATAATATGCAAGTATTCAACATTCCTTATTCTAGTTGTCTCAATATGATATCCATTTCTGCGAATATCCTTGAAACTTAATAGGTTTCTTTGAGACTTGGCGGAATACAATGCATCATCAATATGAAATATAGTCCCACTGGGTAGTGTTATATGAGCTCTTCCGGAGCCTTCGATTAAATTTGAACTACCTGAAATAGTGCTAAGATTTGCTTCTTTCATCAATAAATAAGAAAAATATTTCTTATTCTTCAAAATAGTGTGTATTGTTGCACTGTCTGCAAGGCACATATCCCCTCCTTTGTTCATGGCTCCAATCAAAGAATTTTCCATAACTATAAAAAAAAGTTAAAACAGAGGAAAAAAAATTATAAAGCATCCATAGAGCATACATTTAACCATCAAAGTCCTTAAAAGGCATTGAGCTAAAAAAAATATATAATCAAGGAAAAACAATACAATATTGGAAAATAACCTTCATAATGTAATTAATACAAAAATGAAAACCATCAAAACTTTTAATATCCTACTTCTTGACATTCTTAATATTCGACATTGCCATCGCCAATGAGATGACCAATTTTCCCTTCAGGGTGGGCAAAGAAATCAGAAACATCCAGGTGCGACACATCGATGGGATGTTCATTAGTATCCTCTTGTATAAAGTTGGCCTCTATTTGTTTTCCTTTGTTCTTTAGTGATGCTTGGTAGAGATCAACAAGATGTTTCGGCGTACGGCAGGTACGCGACCAATGTCCGTGTCCTCCACAATGGTAGCATAGGCTTTCCACATTATTTTTGCCTTGGTCCTTGTTTTTCCTCTTCTGGTAGGGATGTGATCTTTTAGTGGAATTATCAAGACCACGACCACGACCATGACCATGACCACGAACACGACCGCGACCCCGTCCACGTCTGCTGCTATCACGGCCTCAGCTACTAGCATAGCCTTTATTTTCTCTACGATCATTGGGTTTGTATGTTGCCACATTCGCTTCAGGGAATGGAGCAGAGCCAGTAGGACGGGTCTTATGGTTTTTCATCAAAAGCTCGTTGTTTTTCTCAGCTATAAGCAGGCAAGAGATTAGATCCGAATATTTTTCAAAACCCTTTTCACGATATTGTTGTTGCAAAATTAAATTACTTGCGTGAAAAGTGGTAAATGTTTTTTCTAGCATGTCCTCATCTGTGACTTTTTGACCACACAATTTCAGCCGTGAGGTGATTCGAAAAACTGCTGAATTATATTCAGCCACAGTTTTGTAGTCTTGAAACCTGAGGTGCATCCATTCGGATCGAGCTTTTGGGAGGATAACTGTTTTCTGGTGGTCATACCTTTCTTTCATGTTGGTCCAGAGTTCTAAAAGGTCTTCAATTGTGAGGTATTCTGTTTTTAAACTCTCATGGAAGTGGTGGCGTAAAAAGATCATAGCTTTGGCCTTGTCTTGATCAGTTGATTGATTTCCATTTTTAATAGTCTCTCCTAAACCTCTTGCCGCCAAATGAATTTTAGCATCAAGGACCCATGCCAGATAGTTATCTCCAGATATGTCAAGGGCAATGAACTCGAGTTTGGCCAAATTCGACATGGTACTATCATGAACATATAATTGATATGTTAGAAAAGAATATAAAATAGACCACGTCAAAAAAAAAAAATAATAATCTACATATGCATTGCAATTTAATCAAATATATGCAACAATGATTCTTAATAAAATGGTCAGATACAAAATACATCATATTAAAATTGATACACAGTAGGAGGCCTAATTGAAAGATCAAGAGCATATTGTAAGGCACCTTTTTATTACGAGTTAGTATGTATCAAAAGTAATTGTGCAAATTCATATTATGAGTTCAAAGAGGAGAACAAGTGGCTATATGTTCATTGACTATTAACTGACAATTATTACTGCATATATTAATTAGAAGATTCATGTATATGAAGAAGCAAGATATGCGAATTGGTTAATAGTGATCATTAAAACACAATATTACGAAATAGACAAGCTTCGTGTATAGTTTTCATCCATTGGTAATGCGTATTCGATTAAAGCAATCAATATAATTTAGACAAATATATAATCCGTCAATCAAAACCTCATAAGCATTAATAGTTTTGTTGTACCATTAATTAACAGGTATAAAAAAAAAAACCACACAAAGACTTAATTAACAACATATTGAAAAAAAAAACTTGCCATCAATTAATCCACGAAATTAGATTTATTTAGAGGGAACTTCAGGTTCCATCAATTAATCCTCGAAATTAGATTTATTTAGAGGGAACTTCAGGTTCACTAACTAAATTAGACGAAAAGAAACAAAAAAAAAAACATCTGAAGTGAACTTCTGATTCACTAAAATTTTAATCAATGGTTGAACTTCTGGTTCACTGATAAAATTGGAGGATTTCTCTTATGTAATCCCATTATGTAATTAGTATAAATACCCCTTGTGGGTTATGAATAAAGCATCACTCATTCTCCTCCCTCAATCTCTCTGTGTCTCTATTGTTATTATTTTCTTTGTATCGTGTTCATCTATTATTGTTTCATAACACGTTATCAGCACCAGTCTCTAACCAATCGGTTCCTGAATTTTCCGACAATAATAGATGAACACAATACAGAGAAAATAATAACAATAGAGACACAGAGAGATTGAGGGAGGAGAATGAGCGATGCTTTATTCATAACCCACAAGGGGTATTTATACTAATTACATAATGGGATTACATAAGAGAAATCCTCCTAAACCATAACCGCCTAAGAGATATTGGTGGACATTCACAAAAATATATTATTTTATAACAAATTATGCATTTATCTACTTTTTGATTGATCGAAATCCCTACAATTAATCTCCTTTCTCCATTCAGCGGGATCCACAAACTTTACTATTAATATTATGTAGATATAGCAGTGGAAAATTGTACTATCATTATTTATATATATTTCGTAATTGAAACACATGTTAATACTATTCTGAATTAAATGGTTAAGCATACTAATTAACACACACACACACACACACACACACACACACACACACACACACACACATATATATATATATATATATATATGTATATATATATATATATATATATATATATATATATATATATATATATATATATATATATATATATATTCATGCCCAACAGCAGATTGCGAGACAATATCTAGAGCAAATCCAGGAGAGACTAATGGAAGGAAAAACAAGCAAAGGAGCCATATTAGTTTATCCTGTACTCAGCTCTACATATGAAGCAGCAACAATCTAAGTTTGACTGGACATTATTTGGGGATGAGTGCACCCGCCCTTTAATGGCAAAGATGAGGCAAAAGTGTTAACACAACTATATTTATGAATTAGAAGACCAGAATGGGAATCTTAGGGAGGGTAATCATGAGGTTTCCCAAATCCTTATGGACTATTACCGTAATCTGTTGGGCACAAAAAAACCCAACAGAACTCGGGTGAATCCGAAGATCATCAACAAGGGCAACAGGCTACAGGTGGACAACAACTCTACCTAGTTCAACCTTTCAAAACTAAGGAGATTAAGAGGGCTATCTACTCTATCCCAAACAGCAAGTCTCCAGGACCAGATGGATATACAGGTGGGTTCTTTATGTAGAACTGGGGCATCATTGGCAAACAGGTAGTTGAAGCAGTCTAAGAATTCTTTGAAACGGGGCAGTTGCTTAAGGAATTCAATGCAACAAACCTAGTCCTTATACCAAACGTACCTAATCCAAGAGCGGTAAGTGACTTTCGGCCCATATCTTGCTGTAATACGATTTACAAGTGCATATCCAAGCTGATAGCAAGTAGGCTAAGGGAAGTCTTACCTTCAATTGTTGATCAGAACCAAAGAGCCTTTGTTAACAGGCGTCTTCTCCTTCACAATGTTCTCTTGTGTCAAGAGTTAGCTCGAGGCTACACACGCAAGCATATCTCCCCCCCCCCCCGGCTGCATGTTCAAAATTGATCTCAAGAAGGCCTTCGATTCGGTCCATTGGGAATTTGTAAATGAAATGCTCATAGAACTTCAAACACTATGCAACGTGGAACACATATGGATTCTTTTAGGAAATGGATCAAAGAATACATATAGTCTGCATCATTTTCCATATGCCTCAACGGGAACACATATGGATTCTTTAAAGATGAACGTGGCATGTGTTAAGCGGACCCCATCTCCCCCCTATTTTTTGTCCTCACCATGGAGTACCTCACTAGAACGCTCAAACACAATGCAACCATGAATGAGTCATTCAAATACCATCCCCTATGAAAGGAGCTTCAACTAACAAGCCTCATGTTTGCCGACAATCTGATCCTCGTCTGTACAGCAAACCGGGGCTCGATTACCAGTATCATTGATAGCCTCAACTCTTTCAGCGATACAATAGGTCTTGAGGTAAACCCTCAGAAATCACAAATTATGATGGGTGGCCTCGAAGAGAACCTGGCTAGAGAACTCATCTCTCTCACAAGGTTCTACGAAGGAACTTTCCCATTCAAGTACCTTGGTGTCCCCATCACAGTGAGCCAACTATCAATGGCAGATTGGAACACGCTATCCGAACATGGTCAGTGAACAACATTAGCTATGCAGGACACCTTGTGATTTCTGGGCTATAATTTTCCCTCTTCCTCAGGCTGTACTTGATAAAGTTACTTCAATTTGCAGGAACTTCCTTTGAGGGGGGGGGAGGAGGAGGAGGGGTGATAGTAAATACAACAGAGTCCCCCCCAGTCTCATGGAGCACGGCTTTCCTACCCACAACGAATGGAGGGCTAGGACTCATGGATATCACTAGTTAGAACAAAGCTTGTATGGCCAAGCTCGTTTGGGATATAGCGGCAAAGAAAGATGTTCTCTACGTTAGATGGGTGCATAGCAGATACCTCAAAAAGACCAATTGGTGGGAGTTTGTGCCGCAATACGACACTTACCGGTATATCAAAAAGCTAACCCGGATAAAGGAGCAGTTCAAATAGGGTTGTGTTCCCGGCATAAAATGGCATTGGAATGGGAGCAATCACGGGGGTGTTAGCACCAAACTAGCCTACCAGTGGCTATTAAACGCATGCAACAACCAACCTTGGGCAAGGGTGGTTTGGTCTAGATACAATACTCCGCGACTCCGTACTCTGAACAGGAGGGCTAGATGGACCAGCTAGGAAGACACCTCATGTAAACACTGTGGCGCCGGTGAAGAAACGCATTCGCACTTATTTTGTGAGTGCCCCTTCGCAAGCCAAATCTTGGGAACTTTTCATGCGAAATATGGTTTGGAACTGGAGGGAAACACAATTCAGGACTACATCAAGCTTCTCCTAAACAACCACAAGAGAGGCTTGGCCAAAAAGTACCTCGTGGCCATCTATGTAGCTTACATCTTATAATTTCTGGTGGGAACGGAACTAGGTGATCCACAATAAAGTTATTCCCCGTGCCTTTGAGGTGGTGAAGAGAATAATGCATCAAGTCAATAGATGAGGTCTTGTGGTGACAAAAAATTCCAAATACTTAGATAGTATGGTTACTATTATGTACGGCTGAGTCCTCCCATTTCTTTAAGCATGTATTCTTTCCTCGTCTGAGGTCGTGCATAATAAAATCGCCAGTTTACCTTGTTGCAATATATATATATATATATATATATATATATATATATATATATATATATATATATATATATATATATATATATATATATATATATATATATATATCTGGGTATAAGGGTGAGGATCGAAATATACAAGATTTAAAGAGGGTATTTCGGGAAAATCATTATTAACCATTTTACTTTTTAAATTTTTTTTTACACATTCTTTTTTTTTTTTTTGAGAATCGCCAAAACGAGCGAAATTTATTCATTATCATTCAAATACAAGGACATATCTTGTTGGCCAGGGCCATTGAAGCCTCCGGGCCATCCTCCAACCAAATTTGCTCAAGCAAATCATAGGGTTGGTGGTGAGCTAGCGAGTGAGCAACACTGTTTCCAGCTCTAAGAACATGACACCAAGTGATAAAAGAGAAAGACTTTGCAAGATCGAGAATATTTGCTATGATAATACTCAACTCATTGCTGCCTTTGAAATTCTTCCTCAACTTCGAGATAAGTGATAGGCAGTCCCCTTCTACTTCAATGTGTCGGTAGCCCAAGCGCCAAGCCGTTTGCAAACCAAAGAGGCATGCTTCAGCCTCCACTGTTTCCACCGAACTGAAACCCATGAGTTTCCTTGACCCTGCTGCCCATACTTTCCCGGAGTAATCCCGTACGACAAAGCCCAAACCCTGACCCAAATCTCCAAGCTTTGCTGCATCGAAATTCATCTTCCAAACATTTACCAGTGGCGGGGTCCAAAGCGTGGCTAGGTGGAAAGTAGGAGGGGTCGGTCTCGGCAAACACATTTGATACTCTTCCAACATCGTTGTTAGTTTGAGCATAGACGTCACCACTGATGTTGTAGTTCCTTGGTAGATTCGCTTGTTTCTCGCTTTCCAGATTTGCCAGGCTATCATGACAAACATACATATGTGGTTTCCAGAGAGCTCTTCAAATGCCTTGTGAAGATAATCCGCTGTCAAGGAATAGTTTGTAGACCATAGATGTTCAGCAATGCTACTTCCTCCCAAAAGTCTATCGCTTGTGGACACTTGAAGATGTTATGTGTGCTTGTCTCAGAGATGCACCCACAAATTTTACATATCCCGTCATGTGTTTTGATACGTTGCGCTATGGCTCCCGCAGATGGAATGATACCTCTACCCAACCTCCAGCAGAAAGTCTTAATACGTGGGGGGATTTGGAGGTTCTAAATGGACTTTCATAACTTGTTATTATCTAGGTTGCTCATGGAGGCAATCTCCTCTCTTTGAATTCCTCAACGCATAATAACCGGTCCTCACTGTATATTCTCCATTTTTAGAATCGTGCCAAGCTAAACTGTCAGTTGGTAGGGTCCTACAGATTGGGATGCTGTTGATGGTCTCAATGTCTCCCAATAAAAAGAGTTGTTCGAGGTGGGACTGATTCCAACAAGATTCATCCGATTTGATGAGCTCCTTGACAAGAGTGGGGTGTTGATGATTGGGTGACGGGGAATATAACTTAAAGGTTGGCTCCCTTGGAAGCCATTTATCTTTCCAAATACGTATACTTGCTCCATCCCCCACAACCTACCTTATTCTGGATTGGATCAAGGCCTTCGCTTCAAACAGACTGCGCCACGTATAACTAGGCCGATGGCCCAATCGAGCATTGAAAATGTCACCATCCGGATAGTATTTCACCTTCAGAAGCTTTGCTGCGAGCGAGTCAGGGGTTCTCCATAGGCGCCAAACCTGTTTTGCAAGGAGAGCTACATTGAAGTCTTCTAAATTTTTGAAACCCATTCCGCCGAATTCCTTACTCAAGCAAAGCTCTGAAGCTCCAAGTCAATGCATCTTCCGCTCATTTTTCTTTGCTCCCCACCAATATCTCCAAATTAGTCTTTGAATGTTGAAGCATAAGGACGCCGGCAACTTGAAAGTACTCATGGCATAGATGAGAAGAGCCCGGGCCACTACTTTTATAACCACTTCTCGACCGGCCCAAGATAAGAACCTATCATCCCAGCTATTCAGGCGTCGAGCAACCATGTCCTTGACGCATAGCAAGTCCTTGTACTTTGATTTCCCAGTTCGAGTGGGAGGGCCCAAATATTTGTTATGGGTAGGTACTTCTCTGATTCCAAGGACCTCAGTAATGGCAATGCGGCGATCCGGAGGAGCATCTTTGTGGAAGACCACATCAGTTTTGTTGTAGTTCACTTACTGCCCTGTTACCTGTTCATATATGTTCAACAGGCGTTTGATCTCCATGGCTTGGTCTACAGTAGCTTTATAGAAGAGAATGGTGTCGTCGGCAAAGAGCAAATGTGACACAGGAGGAGCATTCCTGCAAATACTAACACCCTTCAAGGAGCCTGTATTAATAGCATTATAAAATAGGGCCGACAAGCCCTCCGTGACTATTATGAAAAGAAAGGGAGACAAGGGGGCCCCTTGCATCAGGCCTCGAGACGGTTTTAAAAAGCCACGAGGAGTGCCATTTATAATGAATGAAAAAGAGGGGGATTCGACAAACCTCATAACCGTGTTCACCCACGTCTCACTGAATCCGATTTTCACCAGGATACCCCTGAGGAATCCCCATTCGACTCTGTCAAATGCCTTCTTCATATCAAGCTTAATAGACATATGCCCGTTGCTACCCGTATGACAGTGGGTATGGTGAAACAGCTCATAGGCGACGAGGATATTGTCGCTAATTAGCCTGTTTTTAACAAACCCACTTTGCTATTCAAAAATGATATTGAGTAGGACAGATTTCAGCCTATTAGCAATAGTTTTGGTCGCAATTTTGACCAGAACATTCGCTAAGCTGATGGGGCGAAATTCCGTCACCGAAGTAGGATGCTTCACCTTCGGTATAAGAGTAATCAAAGTATGGTTCAAACCATCTGGGAGGGGGCCACCAGTAAGCATATCCGTGACCGCGGCGGTAATATCCTCCCCTATAATGGGCCAGAATGTTTGATAGAAGTGCGGGTTGAAGCTGTCTGGGCCCGGAGACTTGCTCAGGTGCATTTGAAAAATAACTTCCTTAATCTCCTCAGCCGTGTAGGGTGTTGTGAGGAAGTTGTTCATGTCATCTGTAACTCTCCTATGCACACGTTAAAGGACCTCCTCTGCACCCAGATTCCCTTCAGACTTGAATAAGTCATCATAGTACTCAACAAATAACTTCTCAAAATTAGTAATGGAGGTATAAACAGCGCCATTTACGTCCATAAGCTTACTGATAGTATTTGTTTTGCGGCGAGCAGACACCTTTTGGTGGAACCAGCTGTAATTTTTATCCCCAAAAGATAGGTAATCTTTTTTAGCCCTCTGCCACCACATGACTTCTTCCCTGTTTTGAAGCTCCTTAATCTTTTTCAATAGCATCTTCCTTTCACTTATATCTTGCACAGATCTGAGCTTTCTTTGAGTGTCTTTTATTTGGAGTTGTATGTTGCCCACTGTGTGTTTGGCCCAAGTGATAAGAGCTTCTCTACAACGGCCCAACTTCTCCAAGACCCCCCCCCCCCCACAAGTCTCCTGTGCAAGATGATTGCCCCAATTCTCCTTTATAAGTGGCCCACAAGTTTCCTCCAAGGTCCAAAGATTTTCAAAGAGGAAACGTCTTCTTCTTTTTTTCCTTTGGGTCTTTTTTGCTTCTAAATTTAGATAAAGGGGAAGGTGGTCTGAAACCAATTCTTCCAAGTGTATCACTTCAGCATCTGCAAAAAGATCACTCCACGACATTGTAGCCATAAAACGATCAAGGCGTTCCTCAACTGACTCACTTCCATCTCTACCATTCCACCATGTAAAATCATAGCCTTTGTACCCTAAGTCCATTAAACCACAGTTTGAGAAGGTTTCTTGAAAAGAGTCTAAGATGTTTTGTGCCTTAGGAGGGCCCCCCTTTTCTCTATGTTGTAGAAAATTTCATTAATGTCTCCACCCACAAGCCATGGTAAAGAGGATTTTGAGCTAAGCTCATTTATGAGAGTGCAAGTGTTGAGCTTAGCATGGTTTTCAGGCCACCCGTAAACCCCCGTGAAACGCCAGTGGGCTTCCCCAATACCCTCTTCCACGACAACATCTATATGGGGCAACAAATAAGAGAGAAGGGAAACTGTAATATCCTTGCTCCAGAAGAGAGCTAGTCCCCCCGATCTTCCTCTACTTTCAACACAAATACAGAAAAAATCTACTAACCTTCGCTTGATTGGCGCCATCTCGTGAGCGCTTCATTTTGTCTCCAAAAGGAATACACTGCTTGGCTTAACCTTGTGAATGAGTCTCACAAGTTCATTCACTGTCGGGGATTGCCGAGTCCCCGGCAGTTTATGCTTAGGAGACTCATTGGCTTAGGCGAGGTTGATTAACAACCTCTGCCTCTGGTTCATGTGTGTTGCTCGTGTCCTTCCTTCTACCTGACATCTAGCCTCTGTCCTCATTTTTGTTCGCCTGCAGTTGGTTGAGCTTACGTTTGAAAGCTTCATTCCCCACAGCTAATCCATCCCTTTCATCTATCATCATTTGGTCTTTACAATTTACCCCCCATCTCTGGCTTCCATTTCCGGTTGTCTCCATCTCAACAGGTTGAGAAAAAGCAAGGAGTTGTCTCGCTCTGTATTGCACCGGACGTCCCTTGAAGGCCATGTATAGCCTACGTTCCTTTTGGAGTTCAGTCTCCGCATTCCGCCTTCTTGTCTTCATGGGCGAAGCTTTCATCCAGTTACCATATTGGAGTTCCTCTTTTGGTGTTTCGAGACTCACAATTTCATGGTCCTTCAACATATGCCCCAAGCGTCCACACCCATGACAGAACTCCGGTAGGCGCAAATATTAAAATATATCCATATCGATTTTCCTCCAATCTTCACCATGATCCCTCTCCTTAGAGGCTGAGTTACATCTACATCCGCACGAAACACAGAGATTTATCTATCCCAAACATTGACTCCTCCTCAGAGGTGTGTATATTCCGGTCCGGACCGGGAAAACCCCGTGACCCGGACCAGACATGGCCGGACCAACCCGGTTATCTTCGGTCCAGTCTCCGGTCCAAAAAATTTATTATTTCGGGTTTCCGGGTCGGTCCCGGACCAAACTTTAAAATATCGGGTTGGACTGGTTAACCCGGCTTATACTTTTCTACATATACATAAATTTAATTAAAATCAAATCCAATAAATATTTTATCTATAAATATAATTATTTTTTATATTTTTCAAATTATACACTTACCATATTTAAGAATAATTATTATTGCCTAGTTGTCTTTGAATCAACTTATAAGATCCTTCCAAAAACATAAATTTCCTAATTATGGGCAACTAATATCTACTAGTAAACATAAAACACCCTTGATATTATTAATATTAGTTTTCCAAATTTCAACTTATGGATATGACAATCCTAATCAAGGTGGCTAATTATAAAAGGCGTTGGCTAGTCCCATAAGTTGAAGTTTAAGCAAATCAATCTTCAACACAAATTTCTTAGTCGAAGGCAGCCGCCACCAAGTTTTGTTTTTTAAAAATAGTCTATTACTATTAATTTGTTACTAATGAATTATGAAATTTCTAGCAGTAGACTTATTATATGGACTAGTACTATGAAGTATAATTAAACACTAATTTCCTAATCAAGGTGGCAGCTACTAGCTAGTTAAGAGTTTGACTATTGTAATAAAAGTTATTTTGACACATAAAGAAAATGGTCCAATCGGTCGGGGTCGCGTCGGGCCATCCATTTTCTCGGTCCGGTCTGGTCCGGGTCTAAGGTGAAACCGGTCCGGTCTCGGTCTATTATTTAGTGAAAATTTGGTCTCTGGGTCGAGCTAATTCGATCCAGTCCGGTCCGGGTATGGACCGGTGCACACCCTTACGCCTCCTCACAGCCAACAAAGACTCCAACTTTGTTCCCCAAGATCTCAGCAAAAGCTACGGTTTGACGCACGGCTGGCACCTCATAAACTTTTACCCAGAATCGTGTCGTTATGAATTCGATATCAGTATATTGCTCCGTTCCCTCCCATTCTTTGATCAGCAGCAACTTGTTGTCGAAGGACCACGACCCCTTCATTAAGGAAAAAATCTTTGTCTTTCTTATAGAAAAACTGGAATAGAAAGAGGTTTAAATCCAGTTCACGCATCACTACTTCGTTTCCTGGTTTCCATATGTTTTTTAGAACAGTCCTCATTACCCTAAAGCTAAAGGATTGATTTGTGAGGAGATGCCCAACCAACATCAATTTAATCTCCTCTTGCTTCTCTGTCGGAATATCGTCCTCCACCTCCAGAATTTCCTCCTCCACATCCGTGAGTTTCAGCTTCCCCAGTCTATCTCCACCTTGTCGTCCATAATCTTGAAACAAACGAGATAAAGATAACTTCGTCTCCACGCTAACTTGAAAGCCTCGCAGAAACAGCCACACAAGATGGCACTACGCCTTCACCGGATAAAACACCGGAAAGGAACTCCTTAACAACTAAGGTCTCACGAAAAGGGAGACAAATAAGCCCTCACAAGGTAGCACCACTAGGGTTTTTGGGGAACTTAGGGTTTCTCTGCCGGAGTACTAAGAAATAACATGATAAGTTACAACTAATAATGACTAATAGAATTGGCTAATAATTAAAAGAAAAAAATTAGAATTAATTTAAAAGATAAGTTACTATACATTATTATGATAAGTTACAACTTTACATTTACGTTGAGTTATCTTTCATTTTATTTATTTAATTTTATAATTTTTTTTCCATTTTAGAACACATT
Organism: Portulaca oleracea; assembly: GCA_029582165.1. Taxonomy (NCBI): domain Eukaryota; kingdom Viridiplantae; phylum Streptophyta; class Magnoliopsida; order Caryophyllales; family Portulacaceae; genus Portulaca; species Portulaca oleracea. Next base: position 31,859,929 of record CM055888.1, on the reverse strand, counting down.
GAAACGAAATAGCTACCCACTATTCATAAACTTTTACAAATATGCAGATTAACTTGATAAAAAACAAATATTTAGATTAACCAAAATTAATAGAGGGTGGTTTTTTTTTTCTTTTATGGATTGTTCTTTTTTTTTTTTTAAAACATTATGGACTTCATATTAGTGTTTTTGTGCTTCCTACTAATGGTCAATTATTTTCTCTTGATAGATCCTTTGAGAGAAAAGTCATTTTATACATATTCATTGACAATGAAAGTTACTACTAATAACAATTAAATAAATAATATTAACTAATTATGAAATTATTTTTTATAAGAGAATTACTTATTAAAGTTAGTTTTTCAACATAAAGGGAAAATTATATAAAATAAAATTTGCATCAATAAAATGATGCTATTGATAAGGTGATCGATCTAATATTGACAAAAAAAAAATAATTATTGCTGATTTCATTTTAGTAAAAAAGTGTAAATATAAAATGATTCATATATCAATAACATGATTCCTTATGCTATCAAAAAGAATTATTATTTACACTTTATGGGTGTTATCAAGAGCGAAAATTGATTTTTACAGTAAAAAAAGAGAGAATTGATTTTATGATTGAGATGGTGAGTGTGTGATTTGTTAAAGTGATATTATATCTTTAAAAAAAAGTACTTTAAATGCATTTAACTAAAGTTTGCAATGAGTGGCCATTTTGTTTTAATTTTAGTATGTTCACAACTATCGATTCATAAAATGCCAAGCCACTTTAACTTCTTTATTTTATGAAATCCATTTAAATTTATACCAAAGAAATTATTTTTTTTTATCAAACTCTCCTTTTTCGGCTAAGAAATTGTTAATATTTGGTTTAAAATTTATATAACAATTATTATTAATTAATAATGAATGTTGTAAGTCACAAAATAAGTTAATATTAGTTTAAGTTACAAAATGAATTATTTTATCCAATTAAATTTTGGTAACCTATGGATATTTTGTTTCCATGATGTTATTTGTCTATAAAAAGTTGGATTGGTTGTTTGTATCAAAGCTACTCATCAAGCTCTAAAACATAATCTTTTTCCTCTCAAGTCTCACTGCAATTATCATTTCCATTGGTTCTTAAGGTTGAGGTATTAGTTTTATTGTTGTTAGATTATTTTTTTGATTATTACACATTTCATTTTACTATTTTACGGTGATTATAACCATATAGGAAGAAGATAATTATATTTTTGTAGGTTGAAAATGGTTGTCTTATGAACTTCTTATTGCAACTTGGATGTCTTAGCTTTAAAGAACGAGTTGGTATTTTCATTCACTTTTAAGAATTGTTAACCTTTTTTTTTTAACACAAACACATTGATTAGTTCTATATCATGAAGTTGTGTTTTACTTGTCATAAGATATGTGACTCTACTAAAATTTTTGTTTGTGTTTTGATTTAAACTACTTGCATCATTGCATACATATTTTCATATATCATTTGCTCTCCTGATTTCCCATTAGGGATGGCAGTCAAGTCCGAATCCGAAGCGAATCTGATTCGCTCCGACTAAAAAATTCAAATCCAAATTCAACTGAAAAAACTCCGAATTTGAATCCGATTAAAAAAATCCGACTTCGATTATGATTGGGCCAGCTATGAAGTTGACCACCTCTGATCCGATTATGTCCGATTAAGTCCGATTATAGTCGATCCAATTAAGTTCCATTATAATAATTAATATAAAAAATTAAAAAAATTGAAAATTAAAATGACCGATTTTTTTATAATAGATTGTAAAATTTATTTTTTTCTTTTTATTTTTTAAGGGAAATCATGTATTACTATTAGCCATTAGGGTTTCATTTCATCAGTTTCACTTCACCTGCCCTGCGTATCCCAACCCCCGCCCCCAGGCTCCCATTGTCCCCTTCACTTCACCGCCCTCTTCTGATCTTCACCTGCGCATCCCAGCCCCAGGCTCTCATCCCAACGTCGTTAGCACCATAATCCACCACCTTCACTTCACTACCTTCGATTTCTTCTTCTGAGGTCCGAGTTCTGAATTCAGCGTCATTACAACCATCATCTCCAATCCAGTCTCCTCTGACCTTTGTCATCTCTGCCTCTCTCTGTCTACGTCTGCCGTGTGGCCCGTCTCCTCTCTCTGTCTCAGCCGACCGCCGCACAGCCTCACGACAGCAGAGCGCCGCACCGCCTCACGACACCTGACCGCGACATTAGGACCACCGCACGCAACCATGGAACGTATAACAGCTAATTGGAGTCGGAGGTAATAGGAGGTAACCGGAGTCGGAGGTAATCGAAGTCGGAGTTAGAGTTGGGTATCTCCGATTAAGTTGGATTTGGAGGTCCTCCCACCTCCGATTAATTGGATTTGGAGGTGGACCTCCACCTCTGTTTATTAATTGGAGCGAAGGTGGAGGTACCTACCTCCGATTCGCCTCTGACCCATTGCCATCCCTATTTCCCATACCCTTTTTTTAAATGTAATTAGAAATGTTAATAGATACAAGAACGATTGTATATATACAATTATGTCTATTATTTGTCATTTTATGATTGGAACTTGAATGTTCATTCAGCTAATATTTTAAACTTTCCTATAATTAGCACCTAGAATATGAACTCAACCATTCAATGAAGTGAGAAAGTGCAAACATATAATATTTCACGAATTTTATATAATTTATAATTTTTTTATTCACTCCAATATGTTAATTAGATTTATTTTTTTAAAATGTTTAAATATTTTTGAATCAAATTAACAATGATAATACAAAAAAAAAAAAAAAAAAAACTGAAACTTCTCCGCGTTTATATTTATGTTCTACTTTTTGGATAAATAAATCTGACAACAAATTGTTTGATTAAAATGAAGTCAACTAATTTCAAATTCTTTGCTTAACTAGCATTTTTAAATAGAGCAAATAATATTTACCCCCCACCAAGTTTTTGGAAAAGAGGATTTTACCCTCAACTTTTGAGAAATCATATATGCCCTATCTTACCTTTATAGTTAATGATAGATATCCACAAAATCCGGACTGATGTATTAAATAGAGGAAAATGCCCCTGCATTTTATGATGAAAGACAAAAATATCATCACCTCTATCTTCCTTTTACTCCCTCTCCAGCTGCGTTCCTCTGAATCTGCTATTCCAAATCCTAATTTTCCCGTTGTTTTTTCTGTTTCCTAATTTATACAATCAATTAAATCATCTATTGAATCGAATTTGCAGAGGTAAAATTTGCTTAACTTTAGCCCAGTCTTAGTTAGTCGTCAATCACCATGAACAAACTTCTTCTAGGCTTCTTCGGGGAGTGATCATTGTCGGTAAACAATGCGATTGCAACATTTTCAACACTCTTTCTGCTAATTTGTGGTTAATTTCTACTCCTTGATTGTTTTGGAGCCTTCTAACTTCGAAATCAGCGTCAAAATCCAAAGAGTCAATTGAATTTCTGGCTTCGAAATCAGCGTCAAAATCCAAAGAGTCAATCGAATTTCTGATGAATGCTCCTGGTTTTTTATGGCATTGTGTATGCAAAGTGCCATTCCTTGGCATTATGTATGCAAAGCGCCATTCCTTGGCGATCAGTGTCTGCAGAAATAGAAAATCAAACACAAAATTCAACACTCTTCAATTAATATTTAGCAAATTTATGATGAAAAGACATCAGCTATCATGTTCTTTGGTGTGTTGGAGACCATGATGCAATTTTCCAAGGATTTGGAGTAGCAGATTCAGAGGAACGCAGCAGGAGAAGGAGAAAGAGGAAGATAGAGGGGAAGATATTTTTGTCTTTCAACATAAAATGCAGGGGCATTTTTGTCCTTCACTTCACCGCCCTCTTCTGATCTTCACCTGCGCATCCCAGCCCCAGGCTCCCATCCCAGCAACGTTAGCACCATAATCCACCACCATCACTTCACTACCTTTGATTTCTTCTTCTGAGGTCCGAGTTCTGAGTTCAGCGTCGTTACAACCATTATCTCCAATCCAGTCTCCTCTGACCTTTTTCATCTCTGCCTCTCTCTGTCTACGTCTGCCGTGTGGCCCGTCTGCTCTCTCTGTCTTAGCCGACTGTCGCACCGCCTCACGACAGCAGACCACCGCACCGCCTCACGACACCCAACCGCGACATTAGGACCACCGCACGCAACCATAGAACGTATAACAGCTAATTGGAGTCGGAGGTAATAGGAGGTAACCGGAGTCGGAGGTAATCGGAGTCGGAGTTAGAGTTGGGTACCTCCGATTAAGTTGGATTTGGAGGTCCTCCCACCTCCGATTAATTGGATTTGGAGGTGGACCTCCACCTCCGTTTATTAATTGGAGCGAAGGTGGAGGTACCTACCTCCAATTCGCCTCCGACCCATTGTCATCCCTATTTCGCATACCTTTTTTTTAAATGTAATTAGAAATGTTAATAGATACAAAAACGATTGTATATATACAATTATGTCTATTATTTGTCATTTTATGAATTGAACTTGAATGTTCATTCAGCTAATATTTTAAACTTTCCTATAATTAGCACCTAGAATATGAACTCAACCATTCAATGAAGTGAGAAAGTGCAAACATATAATATTTCACGAATTTTATATAATTTATAATTTTTTTTATTCACTCCAATATGTTAATTAGATTTATTTTTTTTAAATATTTAAATATTTTTGAATCAAATTAACAATGATAATACAAAAAAAAACAAAAAAAAAAAGCTGAAACTTCTCCGCGTTTATATTTATGTTCTACTTTTTGGATGAATAAATCTGACAACAAATTGTTTGATTAAAATGAAGTCAACTAATTTCCAATTCTTTGCTTAACTAGCATTTTTAAATAGAACAAATAATATTTACCCCCACCAAGTTTTTGGAAAAGAGGATTTTACCCTCAACTTTTGAGAAATCATATATACCCTACCTCACCTTTATAGTTAATTATAGATATCCACAAAATCCGGACTGATGTATTAAATAGAGGAAAATGCCCCTACATTTTATGATGAAAAGACAAAAATATCATCACCTCTATCTTCCTTTTACTCCCTGTCCAGCTGCGTTCCTCTGAATCTACTATTCCAAATCCTAATTTTCCCGTTGTTTTTTCTGTTTCCTAATTTATACAATCAATTAAATCACATATTGAATCGAATTTGCAAAAGTAAAATTTGCTTAACTTTAGTCCAGTCTTAGTTAGTCGTCAATCACCATGAACAAACTTCTTCTAGGCTGCTTCGGGGAGTGATCATTGTCGGTAAACAATGCGATTGCAACACTTTCAACACTCTTTCTGCTAATTTTTTGTTGATTTCTACTCCTTGATTGTTTGGAGCCTTCTGACTTCGAAATCAGCGTCAAAATCCAAAGAGTCAATCAAATTTCTGATGAATGCTCCTGGTTTTTTATGGCATTGTGTATGCAAAGTGTCATTCCTTGGCATTATGTATGCAAAGTGTCATTCCTTGGCGATCAGTGTCTGCAGAAATAGAAAATCAAACACAAAATTCAACACTCTTCAATTAATATTTAGCAAATTTATGATTAAAAGACATCAGCTATCATGTTCTTTGGTGTGTTGGAGACCATGATGCAATTTGCCAAGGATTTGGAGTAGCAGATTCAGAGGAACGCAGCTGGAGAGGGAGAAAGAGGAAGATAGAGGGGAGGATATTTTTGTCTTTCAACATATAATGCAGGGGCATTTTCGTCTATTTAATACATTAATCCGGATTTTGTGGATATCTATCATTAACTATAAAGGTGAGGCAGGGTATATATGATTTCTCAAAAGTTGAGGGTAAAATCCTCTTTTCCAAAAGCTTGGTGGGGGGTAAATATTATTTGTTCTTTTTAAATAGGCTATAGTTTATTTCACAATTTAATTTATGTTTATATTATTACATTTTTATATTTAGTCTATGTAAATATGAAATTGCATGCTAATAATTGAAAAGAATTGATGGATATAAATTGAGTCTTAGTTATATAGTAATGATTAATTGACACGTTACAATTTATTACATTTTCAATTTTACAAAATCATATACTTTGTGATCATAGTAATATTATATAGCTACTGATATATGTATAGATTTAAATGTGAATTAAACGTTAAAGATAATGGTCAATTTTTTTGAGAACCGAAATGATGAATAATATAGCATTGTAATGTTTACTTCTAATTGCTTTTAATTTGTTCCTTTTCACTGTTAAAATAGCATTGCAATATTTCTAAACCGAAACTAAAATCAATATTCCGAAATCCCATCAAACATCGCAATACTTTTTGTATTGAATTATTTTGATTACTATTAATTTAAATAATTTTAGGTTTTAATATAAATATTCTCATTATTTTAGTAAACTTTGTCATATCTATATAAATAGAGGTATTTTACTTTTGAAAAATATTAATTAATTTATTTCTCCGCTTCATTCTACCACTGTTTTCTATCATCCTTCAACAGCTTTTAACCTTAGGTGTTTGAGTTCTTCCTCCGTATATCATAATATCTATATGATAGCCAAAATTTACTTTATTAACAGCCACAATATGTTTGAGTTTATGATTAAAAAATTTCAACATTTTCTCCTCTATATAATCTCAATAATTCACATGCTTTCATTTCTTAACTTGGTTTACTTTTTCTTTTCTTTCCTCTATAATTTTTAATTAAAGTAAAACTTTGTTGTAGTATACATTATATAATCATGATGAACTATCATATAATATCAATATATCAATAAATTAATATCTAATATAGCTAAACATTTCATCTACGAAATAACATGTATTTTTTATTAAACATTATCATCACAAAGTAAGAATTATTTTCTATACATATTACTTTAACTATTCAATCATTTAATTTTTTTAGTATATGAAAAGTTCATTAAGTAGTATAAGTTGTCAATTTCATCACCTAATAAATAACTTTTTCCTCATATTTCTATTTTTTTTTCAACCTCCTAATGATCACTAGATCTACGTAAAATGATTTATCACCTGTCATTAAAAAGAAATTTCCTAACTATTAATTTTATTGAAGGTTAATAAGAATATCAAAGAGTTCAACGGTATACTTCTGCACATTTTAGCTAATGAGGCATAATTGTATTAATTTAAAATAACACACGTGCATATCCATTTGAACCAGAGTTGTTAAACCTATTATGTCAAACACATTTTAAAGACCAATTTTGAAATTAGTAATGGATTTAAGTGAAGTTTGACAAATCATCTTTGGAGCATGCCATCATCAAATAAAGAAAGAATATATTTTTAAAACTTAAACGGTACAACAAATTTATTATACACATATTTTAACATTAAAAACAAAGTGTGTGATCTAATAATGTCAATATTCAAGAAAATAGTTTGTATTATTATTGCCCAATAATCTCAAAGTTGGTATTATTAGCATCCAATAATCATTTTCTTTATTAATTAAAATCAAATTTTTATCACATCTGGTCACCTTATGTTATAAGATAAAGTATTGTAAATTACTTATACAAGTATGTTATCTATTATGCAAACATTTAGATAGGGACAAGAATCATATGTCATCATCACAATAATTACCTTTTTTTTATGAATTTTTGGTGAGGGATAAGTAGTATAAATTTTACAATACATATTATGTCTCCTAATTATTCACATATTTACAGAAATAAATAACTTACTTTTCACATACATGCTATATTGTAACAAAATTATTTTCATAGTTAAGTGGATTAACTGCACATTTAATATAATCCTATGTGGTGAACAAACTTAACTTTTCTTATAAAATTATCTATGTTGTCTGATAGTTAACTTTCACATCCCCTCAACTTTGCTACTAAATAGACTTAATTAATTTTAAGTGAAAACATGGTTTTTCAAACTTGAATTGGTAAAAATGTCATTGTCAATATATTTTAACGTAAACTGTTACTCTCTTTCCTTTTATTTAACGTAATTTTCAGGCTAATCAACCTTTTTGTTTTAAGACCATATTCTTTTTGTGTGGTAGGTTGGTAGGATAAAGTAGATAACATGGGCGAGGTAAAGTGAAAATAGGTGAAATAAAGTATGGTAGATGAGATAAAATGATAAATTGCTTATTTCATGAGTCATGACACAAAAGAGGCCTTGTTTGAATTGTTGTAATCCAAAAATCTATCAACATATAATTTTTGCAAAAAAATTATCAATGGGTGCCATACAAGTTTATTAAAAGCACGTTGAATAAGTTTTTTGGTCTATTAAAGTCTAAAAAAAGCTATGTTTTGACAGGAAACTTTGCTCCAGAGTGTATTTAACAAATAAAGATGAAAAAGTGTACCAGTTAAGTTGTAAATGATATAAGTAATTTTGAAATTACACATAACCTTAGAGAATATATATGTACAATTACTTCGTTAAAACTTTGCTCCAGAGTGATCAAATCTCTTAAAATTTACCATTTAAGTTTCAATTTCCCGGCGAAAGTGTTGGGTTTTGTGGCCCATTGGATCCATGGTAGGGTCCAGAACGAGAGAAGAATCGGCAAAGTTGAAGAGATGCTGTCAGTGGCGTCTCGGCGCTACCAGCGCTTAGTTCAAGTGAAGCGCTACCTCCTTGCTAGTAGGTGCTACTAGCGTGTAATTCCGAGAGGTGGATTTGAAGACGCTGCCAGCGCCCCCTTTGGCAGACTCTAGGTTGTGGCGGCAGGACTTTCCTATTTGTTATTTAGGTTATTTGTAATTTAACCTAGTTTTCCTTCTCTCACTATCAGTATAAATATTACACATGTATCTCCACCATAATCACGGTCACACGGCGCACGGCGCACGGCGTTGTCGAGTATGGCGAACAATGATCGAGTTATAGAGAGTCAGAGAGGGAGAAAATATTGAGATAGAAAAGGGTCTCACCAATATTTTCCCAAGTGTATCCGGAGAAAGAAAGATTGAGAGTTGTGAGTGAGAGAGATTTGTGTTGTAATCTCCTCTGTTGTGGATCGCATCACACCCTGTGATAGTGATCAGATTGTACTCCTCCTTTCTCATGGTGGGTTGTTTTCTGGATGTCGCCGTCCGTGGGTTTTTCTCCGAGTTCTTCGGTTTCCCACGTAAACCTTGTGTTCTTTTATCGCTCTTATTTTGGTTCTTGAATTTTGTCGTAATTTCCGTCATCTCAATTCGATTTTGTTATTCGCTTCTGCTGTTACCTTGCTATCATATATTTCTCTAACATTTCTAACATAGATATATAGATTATTTGCTAAAAAAGCGCTTTATATATCTTGTAATTAAACTACTTCTTCCTTTGCATACTATCTGTCACTTTAATTAATTTTTTTTCCATAATATATGTCACCTTACCATTGCAACTACATTAGTTATTAATTTATCAAATTAACTTTATTAAGTTAATCTTTTTCTTCAATTTTTCTTTTTTATTCACCATTTAATTTTATTGACCTTTTTCTTATTTCCAAAAATGTAAATTAATGTTAAGTAAAAGTTTTCTTGATTTTATGAATAGAAAACTAAAATCTAATAATCCCTACTTTCACCAATTATATATCAATAATTCCTACTATCAGTTTAGATTATGATATTCTAAATAAAAAAGGTTACATAAGGATGGAGGCAAAGCAGGAAAAAAGTTTAATAACCCTTTTGTCTTGATCCGGTCACATTTCACATTTATTTTTCAACGGGCCTTTTTGTTGTTGAAGAAACGGTTCAATTTGGCTATAAAATAAATAAATGTTTATGTATTGATTAATGATAATTGATTCATGTCATTTCATGTGGGTGGAAAGGAAACCGACCTTCCAGCAAGAAATAAGGAGGATACCCAAAAAGCAAAAGTTCCACTTCCACCATTTTAATACTTCCCTTTCTTCTTTGTTTTCTTTTTCTTTTTTTTTTTGTTTGTTTGTTGGGCAGAGATGCCGTTAGATTAATTGCACCGACAGAAAGAGAAAGCATTCCTCATTCGTTTAAAACCCCCTCAAACACTTCATTTGACTAAACTATTGCTTGATACTGATTGTAGCAGCACTTCTCAGCTCAGTTGTTAACTGTTAGGGGAAAAAGAAATTCCCACAAGTACCAGTGAAGTATTTTAGAATTTGGGACACATGAACTTCCTAACTAATGAATAAAAACAAAAATACTTCCTCCATTCCTTAATAATTGTCACTTTGGAGTTTTGGGAAGATTTTAAGAAAATAGTATTGAAAATGATAATTATATTGGAAATTGTAAAAGTAAGAGTTAAGTTTTTATTTTGGTTATATAATTGTATTGAGAATTATAAAAGTAAGAGGTAAATTTTAAAAAATTGATATTAATGTTGCATTTAAATTGTAAAGTGGATATTGTGGAAAATAGAAAATTGATCAAAGTTACAGATATCGAGGAATGGAGGGAGTAATTGAAAAAAGAAAGTTGGCAAAGACCTTGGTACTTGGTGAGGTGAGGTGACAGTTGTTTTGACTTTGGATCTCACAATTTGAGCATTTAGAGTTTGTAAGTCAATGTTCAGAAACAGTTGAATGAGCTACTGAATGAAAAACAATGATCTACTTGACATGTTTCAAAGAGAATCTTTTTGATAGGATCATTCGTAGATATGGAACAACTTCTACTTGTACACACACGAGTTTTTTTTGGATTTTGGACACTCAACTTTAGGGGTATTTATTATTTGATACCACTCTTTCAAAGTTTATTATTTGGACCCTGTACTTTGTCTCCGGTGCCATTGTGGAAATTAACATAGCAGTCCGGTCGAAAAAAGCCCTAACTAAGTTTGACTATTTTTTCCTTTCAACTTTGCCCTTTAATTAATTATAAACTTCCAAGTTTGCCCTTGATTTATTAATTCTTTATTTTTCCTTCACTTATTTATTACTACCAAAATTTTCATATTTTAAATTTTTTAATTTAAAAATTGTTAAGAGCTTCAAAATTTTAAAAATTATAAATTAAAAATTAAAATAATAAAACATTTAAATAGTTAAAAAAGTTTAAAAATAAAAAATTAAATATAAATTTAAAATTTAAAATGTTAAAATTTTCAGATTTTAAATTTTAAAATTTTGAAAAATTCAAAATTTTAAATTAAAAAATCAAAAATTTAAAAATTGAAAATTGAAAATTTTCAAAAATTAAAATAAAAAAAATCAAAAATCAAAGATCAAAACGTTTAAAAATTTAAAAATTTAAAAATTTAAAAGTTTTACAATTTTAAAATTAATAAATTGGAAATTAAAAATTAAAAATTATAATCAAAATGAAAATGATAATTAAAAACTTAAAAATTAAAAATTTAAAAATTAAAAAATTAAAAAATTAAAAAATTAAAAAAATTAAAAAATTAAAAAATTAAAAAATTAAAAAATTAAAAAATTAAAAAATTAAAACATTAAAAAATTAAAAAATTAAAAAATTAAAAATTAAAAATTAAAAATTTAAAAATCAAATTAAAAATCAAAAATCAAAAACAAAAATTTTAAAAATTAAAAATTAAAAATTTAACAAAAGTCAAAAACCTTTAAAAATTGATAACGACAAATCGGGAATTTTATGTGTATTTTGGCCCTTTGCCGGAGTAAAACTTAAGATTGAGCTAGATTTTTTGAATACCCAAAGTACAAGGTCCAAAAAATAAACTTTGAAAAGTGTGGTACTAAATAATAAATACCCCAAAGTTGAGGGTCCAAAAACCAAAAAACCCGTACATATATATATATATATATATATATATATATATATATATGATCATTCGTAGTCTCGTAGATATGGAACAGTTTACACACACACACACATATATATATATAGAATTCTAATAATTGCTACTTTCAGCTTTTATATATCAATAATTCGTACTTAATTTTTATATTTTGGTGGTCCTAAAAAATAAAATTATATTCTGATGAGATATCACCGAGTCAAACGGTGGTGACTCGATGGAAAACGTGGATAGCCGACATTTATCGCAGGAGTGTGTTTGACACGTCAACTTTCCACCGAGTCACCGCCACTTGACTCGCTAATATCTCATAGAATATAATTTTACATTTTTAGGACCACCTAAATCCAAAATAAAATAGATATTATTAGAATCCAATATACATACATACATACATACATACATACATACATACATACATACATACATACATACATACATACATACATACATACATACATATATATAAATATAATGAGAAGGGTTTTTTGTGAGAAGGAAAGAAGGGGAGATCTCAGCCTTTGATTGAAGGATCTATGGTTGGGGTAAATTTGGAGTTTTAGTTTTATTTCTAGAGGTGTAGTGTAATAATGAGGGGTTTTAGATTTTTTTTAAATGTTCTCACGTGAGAACATTTCAGCAGCAATATTTTTTTTTTAAATTTGTGATGGGAAGCCCAAGACATGAATGCAGCAGCACAACACATTCACGCTTTCTCCATGCTTGAATTCTCAAATGACTTCCCATCTTCTTTTGCTGCATCTGAATTGTTGTTCCTCACATCATCCAAAATGTTCATTAATTCCAGTATTGAAGGTTTGAAGCAAACCCTAAAACGAAAATCCAGAATTACAAGGGGAGGGACGTGCGTGTTCCAAAATTGAAGTCTCCGGCGAGTGATTTTTCAGTGAGCGTACCCAGAATTGAAGTCTCCGGCGAGTGATTTTTACTTCTGCCATTTTCTTTTTGCTTCAGCTCAAAACGCATAACCAAAATCAATTTTGAGCAAAGAAACTCCAGACGATTTCGAACCAAGAAACCTCAGGCGATTTCGGCAGCTTAAAGGTATTTGTTTGCAATTTTTTTTCATTTTGTTTGAAAATTGGTGCAGGGGGTTAATTCAGTATGTGTATTTGATTCATAACAGATGGGGTGAAGTTTTGGTTGCAATTTAAGTTATTGAATGTGTTTATTTCATGATAGAAGGCGAATTGTGCAGTTGAACATGGCGTTGAAGCAAGTGGTTGAGTCAGAGAATGAACAGAGCAAGAACAAGATGTAAGTGTGATTGCGGACGACCGAAATTCATCAATTTTGGGTTTTTGTGTTCAATATGGGGGCTGGGTAATGATAGGACGTCTGTATTCATCAATTTTGACACAACCTATGGTAGTCTAATTGTTGTTCATATACTATATTGCTGATGTTCATTGTTGGATAATAGGTGTTGGTGTGTGTAATTAAGGCTTTGTGATGGTCATTTCATTATGGATTAAACCCCTTTCATTGTGATTCACATAATAGCTTAATGTTCAAACTTGATGTTCAATTTGATATATTAGATGTTCATGGCCAAAATCCTGATGTTCATGGTGAAACATAATGTTCATGTTCAACATATTGGATGTTCATGTTCAATGTATTGGATGTTCATGGTGACATATTGGATGTTCACGGTGAAATCTTGATGTTCATGATCATGCTCAACATATTGGATGTTCATGTTGAAAATCGGATGTTCATGTGTTTCGATTGGTTGTTCATATTATGTGTGTGTGTTGTACTTACTGAATGTTCATTTCAGTTTCGGTCGTTGTTCATTATGGTTTGATGATCACTGATGATGTTCGTATGTGTAGTGCTGCCGCTGATGTGTTGCAAGTGGGGACATGGCCGACAGTGTTGACCCCGCCAGTGCCATTAAGCTACCAAATGAACGAGCACGCGAATATGTTCCATTTGTGCTGTTGAATCATGGGTTCCAATAAAAGGGATGACATTTGATGACATTGAAGCGGGTTAAATGGATGTGAACCATGTTTTTGATATATTTATCCCTCTGTGCATTGATGTTCATTTTGCATTGAATGGCTGTTCATTCTAATGTATTATGCGAATGATCATTTGGGTGGATGTATGGTGCGCATACATTGTGTATGTTTTATCCCCTTTTGTAATGAATGTTCATTTTAGATGGACTAGATGTTTATTTAGATCAATCAGATGTACATTGGTGCTTATATAAATGATCATTTATGATTTAGAGGTTTTGGCGTGTCTACGTTGTGTATGTTCATCGCTGTTGTACCAGATGTTCAATTGTGATGAATGAGATGTTCATTTGTGATAACCTGTTGGGTGGATGTCTTTGATCCATCTGTGTGAATGTTGTTCCTTTCCCTGGATGTGGTGTGTACCAGATGTTCATTTTGCATTGAATGGATGTTCATTTTTTTGTGATGAATGGGAGGTTCTGTATGTTGTACCCCTTTTGTACTGGCTGTTCATTTTAGATGGCTTGGATGTTCATTTAAATTATGTGTAATCATATATGGTTTAATGGTTTTGTCATGGCTAAATTGTGTATGTTCACCGCCCTTGTACCAGATGTTCATTGATGATCAATGGAATGTTCATTTGTAATAAACTGTTAGTTGGAATGTTGCTGGTGTTGGGAATGTCCCGACAATGTTCGATATACACGGAGATTAAACCAAAGTAATATAGTAGTTATTTGTCTTGCTAGAGACCTCTATAATTAGTGAATAAATATGTTTAATTACAACTATATTAACTGGTCCTACTGGGTCACACAAGTCAGTGCCCTGGAACAATGTATGTAACCTAACTAATACTGTATTACGTTTAGAAAAGTTGGAAACTGATTTCTGTGAGAAATCATCCCAACACGGGCCGAATTAGGTTCAACATGGACCGTGCTGACCGAACACGGTCCGTGATGAGACACCACGGTCCGTGGTGTCTATGGGCCGAATTAATGGACTTTCTGGAGGCCTACACGGACCGTGTTGTTTCAACACGGACCGTGTTGGGCCTGAAAAATCCGTCGTTGCGTTAAGTCGGCCTTTTAGGGTTTTGAACCCTTTCCTAGGTTTTCTAAACACTATATAAAGGGGTCTCTGTGAGAGATTATTATACACCAACTGCCTAAGACTCTTAGAGAAATACCAGGGTGATTTCCTGAGTTCCTCTCTCTTTTAGTTTGCAGTTCTTGTTTCAGGAAACATTCTCTGTTTCCCGAAACAATCTCACATACATCTTAGATTGAGATTCATCTCGATCGGGTCGATCTAGCAATCGGGTTCCGGAGTGCTGCGTGGACTTTTCCGTAGAGGATTTCAGCATTGGAATCTGGAAGGTCAACCTCTTCATCAGCCGGATTAGCGATCAGGTATAATTACTAAAGCCTCTGCAATTGTTGTGATTAGTTGTTTTATAACCGTTATGAATATTCCGCCAATTAATCTGTATCTGTTTAGGAAATAGATAATCTAAAACCTAACAGTGGTATCAGAGCCACCAATTGCATGCTAAAGTATTGTACTTGTATTCATAATTAATTTTGTAAATAGTTGAATTATATTATGAATTTGCTAGAGTAGATTTATGCCTAAAATTTTGAATCTTTATGAAAGTTTTAACCTTTAATGTTCATGATAGTAAATCTGGAATTTTATTGTAAAATTATATGCTTTGTTATTATTTATTTCTTATTGCCTTTAATTAATCGATTTTATGTTTGTTTAATCGTTAAATATAGCATAAACTCGATTTAATCTTGAATGTTTTAGAAACAATCATGTTTAATATTGTTAAACAGTAGGAAATACATGAAATAGGTCAAAATTCACAAAATAGGGTTTTGTAGAATTATTTTCTGATTTAGTTTATTTACGGTAAATATGATAAATCGAAATAAAATATTAAACGAATTCGAAAATTTCTGAAATTTTTACTGGAGTTGTCTGGAAGTGTTTTGGACTTTCCATAATTTTTGTAGATTTTTCCCAATTTTAATTGTTTCAGATCTGAAGAGAATTAAAAGTCGTTTAATTCTCTGAACTTTATAAATTTGAAGAAATTTGTAAAACTTCTGAAAATTTTACAGTAGGTTAGTGGGTAACCATACTTTAAGGAAAAAAATTTTCCATTAATTTATCCGGTCAAATTATATTTTTTAATTTAGATTTTCAGATCTGAGAGAAATAAATTTGTTGCTTCTCTGAATTTTGTATATTTATAAAAATTTGCAAATTTTCTGAAACGTTTATAGTAGGTTACTGGGTAACCATTCTGTTATGGATAAAATTTTCGTGAATTTTCAAAATCGTTTACTAATTTTCCTTTAATGTTCAGATTAACAGAAAAGTATAATTGTTTACTTTTCTTAATTTTATTCTAATTTTTGAAATTTGATAAAAATATGAAAATGTTTACAGTAGCATATTGGATGAACATATTGTATGGGAAAATTATAAAATTTGATTTTTAAAACTTATCGGACTATTATTATTTATTTTCCTCTTAGATGTAGAAAAAGGTTTAATTCCCTAAAATTTTACAATCTTTTGAAAATTGTCAAAATTCTGGAAAATATTCATATTGGGTTATTAGATAACACTGTGATATGAAATCATTAAATTCGATAAGTTATGATAATTTTATTTAAGTTTTTCATTCTCGAAATTAACCGAAACTGGGAAGCAACACGGACCATGTTGCCAGCAGTTTTGGTGAATTCGTGTGTTTTAAGATTTGTAACTAATTTTAGAAATTAATTGTCAAATCCTATTACTACTAAATCAGATAATGGGCATAAAATCTATTATTTTGTAAAGTTTAGGAAACTTACAATATCTTTAAAAGATATAGTATCTTTTAGACTTCTTGAGTTTAGGAAAGTCAAGTATTTTGTATGTGTAGGTACAAAATCCTAAATCTGTTTAGGTAGCTAAAATAAAATTTGGAATTTTGTTTATTTTATTAATCATGCAAATTTTTTAGGAAACCTTATTTAGTATTTGTTTCCTTATATGTGTTGTATTGCAATTATATATGCCTTTATAATTTGTTATTGAAGCATGTGTTATATTTGATATAATTATTGCAATATTACCTGTTTGCATGTGCTTCTAGTATGGCCATAGATAGTCGGTTTTACCGGTCTGCGTACCGGGTTGGGTGAAATACGGCCTGCTGTGCCGTCGTTGAATTAATTTTAAATTTAAATTTTCAGTTAAGTTTATTTTAATTCATGTAAGGCCTCAATTGTGAGGTCCACTTTGTAAACTTGTTATATTTGGAGACATCAAGTTGAGTGGGAGCCCAACAGCAATGGAGGTGGTGATTCGAGTGGGAGCCCATCCAAGGAAGTTGCAAAATCCAAGAAGATTTTCTTGAAGACTGTCAAGGCTTAGTTAAAATTAGTTTGATTAAGTCTAGGTGGCCATACTAGGGGTCTTATTTATGCTTTAAATTTGTTATAGCATGTTGTTTTATTATTCCTTTTATGCTTTTCGAAAGAGTTCACCTAGAATTGCATGCTTAGGATAATAAAATATACTCTCTGTAACGCCCCGGAAATTCAATTATAAAAAGTCAAAGTCAAACTAACGTTAACAGACAAAACTTAGCGGAAGACTTCAAATTTAGTTTGGGCGTCACTGCCGTATTCCCGAAGGAATACAAGGCGAAAGGAAAACACAATCGCTACGGTAACTACTAACAACTCAAAACAAACTTTAAGAATTCATAACGAAAACAATATAAAGGTTCAAGGACTTCTAGACTCGTCGTCCTCACTTCTAACTCCGTCCCAAAGCATTTAGATCTTCACAAATCAAAACATTTGAAAATGAGGGGAAATCTCAATAATGTCTACCCCTAACGTTTAAAACAGTTTAAGTTCATTTCAATTCATTTTAGGGAGAGGGAATAAGTCAAACCATTTCACAAACCTTTAAACCCTTAACTGTTTTCCTCAACCCATCCAATCCATATTTTAATGTGCGGGCGGGATACCAAATCCCTTAAAGTAACATCGCCTACCAAAGGCATCAAGAACATCGCCTACCAAAGGCATAAACATCGCCTACCAAAGGCATCAAGAACATCGCCTACCAAAGGCATAAAGAACATCGCCTACCAAAGGCATAAACATCGCCTACCAAAGGCATCAAGAACATCGCCTACCAAAGGCATAAAATACTATCCTATATCAGGGAAGGAAGCCCTGATCTCCTGGTCCATAACCCTGCAGGTTGTTACACCTGCACAACAGGTTATCCCCCGAAACCCGCATAACGTTTCCACTTGAATTATTTAACAGTATTCAAACTCAGCTCACAACTCTCAAGTCAAACCAACCCAAGTTATCAAAACCATTAACAAAACTTTGAAATAAAGACCATCCAATTTCTCAACTCAAATAAACCAAGATCACAATCGAAACAAAAAGATTATCAAAACAGATGGTCGTATTTCCACAAAAGTCCCATTTCGGGATGCAATTCTCAAAATAAATTATAAAACATCAAAACACATTTAAAGAGCATCCCGGTGGGGATTAGAGCATAGACAATTACCTGATATACTTCACAAAGACAAAAAAGAAGAACACACTTGAGCTCACTAACGTCTCACTAACTGGGCCTAGAATAAAAGTAATTATCTAATCAAAACGCGTTCTAACGAAGTTAGTATTAACTATTAACTACCTAACCCATCCCCTAGGAACACTTAGGTTCCTATCATTTACGAAATTACACTTAACACCTCCAAGAAAACACATAACAAGATCACACATTAATTTCACTCAACAATTTTTTATAAATAAAAGCAAACAGAGGACAGATTATAACATTCACATAAAACGGGTCACAACTCGACTTCCCGACATCCTATGGGTCTGGTTCTGGACTTTTCGGAAACCTCAGGATGTCTACTAAAACTTCTATGTTGATGGTTAAGCCCAACTCAGTCCTGAAGGACTCTAAAAACACCCGTCTTTTCCATTGGTCCAGTTCTGACAGGTTCTAGTAAAACGGTTATAACTCGGGCTATACAAGTCAAACGTTCAATCCGTAAAATTCCTATGGTTCCTAACATCTAAGGGAACCTTCAGTTCAAAGGGTTTGATAAAAAGGTAACTACACTAGCCGTGGCAACCCGATATTTAGACACTAACAAAACTGTCCCGTTAACGGTTATCAATTAATTAATACTTTCGGTTCTAACTTCCACCATTCGATCCCGGGGTCCTAATTTGGGCTCAAAACGGTAACTAGGGTCTAAGATATAAAGTCCAACTTAGCTTAGGTCCAACAATCAACCTTCCCATCATAAGAACCAAATTACAACACATGAATCAACTTTAATAATTTAATCTAATCCTACAATCATGCATAAAATATCATACACTAACATGACATACCTCATGTACATAAATTCTAAACTAACCTTGTACTAATCATGCATGAAATATTAACGCTATCCTAAACACGAATTTCTTAACCAATAAACAAGAACCTTAAGAACATGCGAATAACCTATAAAGAACATATAAACATTTAAACTTCTAATCAAGAATCCTAAACAAACTAATTTCTTTTAAACAAGATTAACTCAAGAACCAAGAATTAATAAACATAAACTCAACCTAACTTATTTAGGCAAAATAAAACATGAATTAAACAAGAAAGAACCCTAAGAAATAAAAGAACATGATATTTAACTTGATGAACAAGAAACCTAACTAATTTACAAAAATCAAGAAGACATAGGTTTTCATGTACAAGAATCATAAAGAACTTAGTAACATTAAACTATTAATCAAGAACCTAGGGTTTTAATAACAAGAATCAACCTAATTTATTTAACAAACTTTAACAAGATTAATTCCTAGGAAACAATAAAAGACTTAACGATTAACCAACTAAACATTCAAGAAAATAACCTAAGTAATAAATTTCCAAGTTCGTACATACAATAATATCGTGGTTTAACGATTCATGTAAAGAATATAACGAATATTAAAGAATCACTTTCAACCCTAATAATTAACTATTACAACCTAAATCTAATTACAAATAATAACATAAAATTACACATAACAATTAGAAAAATTACACAAAATTACAACAAGAAAATAATTACAATTAATTTCCCTAATTACAACACTAATAATACAATAATTATAAAACAGAATATTTATAACAATAATAATTACAAAATAAAATCAGATTAATACTAATAAAAACAAGAAAAGAAAAAAAGGAAAAAGAAAAGAAAACAAAAAAAACAAGAAATATAACAGTTAGGGTTAGGGTTAGGTTTTAGGGTTTACGTAGAGTTGGTCTCGGTGGTTCTGGGCGCGGTGGCGGTGTGCGACGGTCGGAGGGAGTGCGTCGGAGGTCAGGGCGTCGTCGGGAGTCGTCGGGGATCGTCGGAGGGCTCGGTCGACGTCGGCAACGGCAACGATGTGAGCGGCGATCTCGAGTATTTCTTCGACCGGGCCAGTTCCGTGACGTCGGCGGCGGTCGTGTCGGCATGACAGCGACACCAGTGGTCGGCGATGATGGTGGCGGAACAAGCGGAGTTAAGCGCAAGAGAGGAAAGAGAGAAAAAGAAAGAAGAAGGAAAGGCACGGTGGTTCTGGCGTGAGCGGCGGTGTCGAGCGGTGAAGACCGACAGCGAGGCGCGGCGGCGAGTGAAGGTGGTGGTGGTGCGGCTGGGCGGTTGAACAGAGGGAGGAAGAAAGAGGAAGGAAGAGAAAGAGAAAAGAAAGAGAGGGGGAGTCGGTTGCGGTGGTTTCCGGTGCCCCAGGCGGCGGAGCTGCGGCGGTGGCCTGGTGGCGGGGCTGCTGGGCGAGAGAGAGCAGGGAGGGAGAGAGAGGTTGGAGCTAGGGTTTAGGGTTTGAGGTTTGGTGGAGATTAGGGTTTGAGAGGAGGGTTTAGGGGTTTATATATTACCCATTTAATTAGGCCCACTAATCCTATTCCTAGCCCAACCCATTTAAAACAATTAAAACTGATTTTATTTCAAAAGTCCAATAATTTTAATAATAGTAATAATAATATTAATACTAATAATCATATAATCACATAACAAATAATATTCACGTAATTAATCACATAATAATATTAACCAGCGGAAATTACTATTCTACCCTTGTTAGCCCCTCAACGGTCCTACGAGCTCAAGCGTTAACATAAATAAACACATTACGAATAACAGTAAATAACGAAGTCAACTTATTTTATTAACGACGTCACGGTCAACATCGTTGGATTTTTCGGGGTTTTACATCACCTTCTTAAAAGAAGTTTCGTCCTCGAAACTTAAACTTAAACTTAACCCTAACGGTCCGGTAAGGAAACTAACGGTTTCTTTTCTCCTAAAACTCGAGGTTTTACATCATTACCTTCTTAAAAGAAGTTTCGTCCCCGAAACTTGACGCGGCTTAGGCTTGGAACAAGTGAGGGTACTTCTTCCTCATTTCGTCTTCTGTTTCCCAAGTTGCTTCTGTTGTAGTATGGTTTGCCCACCGTACTTTTACCAAAGGAACTACTTTCCTCCTAAGCTGCTTTTCTCTACGGTCCAATAATTTTAATAATAGTAATAATTATATTAATACTAATAATCATATAATCACATAACAAATAATATTCACGTAATTAATCACATAATAATATTAACCAGCGGAAATTACTATTCTACCCTTGTTAGCCCCTCAACGGTCCTACGAGCTCAAGCGTTAACATAAATAAACACATTACGAATAACAGTAAATAACGAAGTCAACTTATTTTATTAACGACGTCACGGTCAACATCGTTGGATTTTTCGGGGTTTTACGCTCTCAAAATTGAATTATTGCTTAACCTATCGAAACATCACTTAGATGGAAAAATAAAGAAAGCCAAAGCGAATTATTTATCCATCATTACAATAAGTAGGGTGTGGGAGTTAGGTCAATTCAAATTAGCAAGCAAAATAGTTTTGAGTTAAGAGCAGAGAAAGAGAAATATTGTATTCGATACAAATTTCTTGCCAAGAGTCATTTTGAATGATCAATCATAAGATGATTCACCAAAAGTAACATGGGCTCGAGTTTTGTTGGGCCAAAGTCCACTTGAGCCCATGAGTCTTGTGGGTCTTGGTTCAAATTAAAACACTAAGTGAGAGTTAATAAAGTGTTTTGATTTGAAATTAAAATTAGTTTAATTTCTTTTGATGAATAATAATTAAAATGAACCAACTTGTCTCGTAGAATTATTTATGTCTTTTTCACTCAAACATCCACCACTAATAAAATATTGTTTTCTCCTTGAGAAAGAGAAAAACAATTAACACCAATTGGCATCGCCATCACAAGATTGTCTTGGAGGCGAATAAAAGGAACATGTCTTTGATATAACATTGAGCTAGACATCAATATTAAGAGGTCAATCAAGCCAAATAAATACATGTAATGTCATAGTAATCATGCAACTTTAACTTCACAATGTTTGAAGATTAGAGGAAGGATTTCAATATTACAAACTCAAAACCAGGCTCATCGAACAGTTAGAGTTGACAAATATGAAACCTATAACCAGATAGTCTCGGTTATGCTAGATAAAGGCCAATTGATGGCACTCATGTTCTGAAATAATTTGACTATTTTAAAACATGAGAAACCTCATATCCTCTTTTAGCCAAAAGTTTGGCAACCAAAGATAGTCTTTTAGTGAAAGGGAAAATAAGATTTAAGAAATCTATCAAAGACAAGAAGTCAAAGGAAAGGTAAGGACAAACAGTTGTACATACCCAACCAATGACAACAACCGGTTAACAACCAGATCATGTATGACACTGGGAACGTGAATAACTATAAGGAATACTTGAGATATGATTTCAATTCTAAGCAAATGTGTATATGATACACACTACCCTTATTAAACCCACTTTGAGTATAAGATACCGGCTGTGAAACTCGCATTTATGCAAATGTGCAGGATCTACAGCAAAGTAGATGTGTTTTGAAGGATGAGAGTGACCCTACAAATAGGAACATGCAATTAGTTGTAATCTCCTCAGGAAGAGTTGGTTGTTTATCCATTTCCTCAAGACTTATAAGAGAAATTTATAGGTGATTTTATGTTCTCATTATAAGAAGAAATTTGATTTCATGCTCTCAATTAGAGAGAGGGGATCTCAGATAAACACACACAACACATCGAAACCAAAAGGTTTAAAAGGAATAACTCATGTTCAAACTTAAACCTTGTAACTATCTATTAAGTCATGCAAATCAGAGCGCATTTGGAAGCGTCACAGTGATAGACTTTTGAATAATAAGACTTTGAAACATGTGATGTCTGTAAAGCATGATTATACCTTTTACAAGAAAATGTGAACGTGCCAACAAACACTCATAGATATAGATGTATGTAGTCCAATTGTGCACAAGTACAAGGGATGAATTACTTTGATTCTTCAAAGATGAATAAAATAACACATGGTGATTCATTTCTATGAGATTAATCTGAAGTTGGAATGTTAAAACAATTTAAAGATTTTCAAAATGAAGTAGTCTTGGCGAAACAATGAGAGCACCTAGATAAGATCGATAGGATGCTAATGGTTGAGCCAAGAGTTTGAACAAATGACTCAAATGAAACATTATTCTGGCACTATAAGCTTAAGTCATATCAATCAGAAATGTATTCAGAAACTACATAGTGCAGGATTTTGGAAAAACCTAAACTTTGAAAAGTTCAATGTTTGCAAAGCATGTCTGATGAGTAAAGTGACTAAAATCACCTCTTATTGGGATTGGTGAACAAGCTAATGACTTATTAGGATGCATACGTACCGATGTATGTGGGCCTGTGAGCACTAGTGCTAAAAGAAGGTTTATTGTACTATTTCATCACTTTCAGTGACGATTTTAGTAGATATGGGTATATCTACTTAATACGCCACAAGTCCAAATCCTTTGAAATGTTCAAAGATTATCAAAGTGAAGTACAAAACCAACTTGGCAAGAAAATCAAAACCCTTCAACAAGGTTGAGGAGGTGAGAATTTGAGCCATGATTTCACTGACCATTGCAAAGAATGTGGAATTGTTTCATAACTCTCTATTCTAGGAATATGACATCTCAATGGCGTATCCAAGAGGAATCACACCTTATTAGATATGGTGCGATCAATGATGGTTGAGTCGACATTGTCGGTTACCTTTTGGGGATACACGCAGTTAACCATAACTCTAATTACTGAATAAAGATTATCTAAAGCACTAGAGAAAAGAGGTTCTTGAACCATTTTCTGAAAGAAAGAGTATCACTTCTACAAACTGTTGTAGAGGAAAGTGTTTGTATCTCAAAATTCTTTCTCTTGGAGAATATGTTATTCTCTAAAAGAAAGAGTGGGAGAGTTTTTTGAACTTGTCGAAGTTCAAGAGACACAAAACACTATAATCATCACCTAAAACTCCGCTACTTGATCCTAGTTTAAAATTTTCCTATTGGTCGGGAAATTAAGAACAAGGTTGAGGCAGTTGAAGTTCCTCAAAACGTTGAGGAGAAGGTGTCATGAACATTACTCCAAGCAAGGTCAGGTAAACAACTCCGTCAAGCACAAAGATATCGATCTTCTATGGATGAACGTGAGATATTACTTTTAGAAAGTAATGACTCTACCTACATCAAAGAAGCTTTAAGTAAATCAAAATTCCATGCAACCAAGTCTAAAATGGACTCCATGTATACAACCAAGTTTAGAACTTGGTTGATTTGTCTGAAGGTGTGATCCATCAGGCATAGGAGGGATTTAAGGGAAAACATGGGTTGATTAAGATAGACATCAAGACTGACTTCAAAATTAGATTTGGAAGAAAGATGTGTACTTGACACAACTGAACGGTCTTTTGTTGGAATACTTGTAAACTCCAAGAGACCATATGTGATCTTAAGGAAGCTTCTAGGAATTGGAATCTTTGACCTTCTTGACCAGGATATCAAAAGTTTGATATGCTGGGAAGTGCCAAAGATAATATTGTGTTTACAAGAAGTTCAGTGGGAGCAATGCATTTTCTGATATTGTATGTGATTGACATACTGCCTACTGAGAAGAAGATTCTCATGTTGCTTCTACTGAGGTTGACTTGGGAATAAGTTTCAAAGTGAAAGAATTGGTGGGGCTAAGAATTTTCTTGGAGACAAGATCTATAATGATATATTAAAGATTTTGATTGTTTGAATCAAAGTTGACTAGGTGTTGAATAAGTTCAACCCACTTCGAGAATGTTAATTTCCATAAATCATGGCATATCCTTAGGGAATCTGATTGTCTCACAATTAGAAGATCTAAAAGGGATGAGACATATAGCTCACGCTTCAAGCGTGAGATTAATGTATGCCACGAGATGGTCAAAGCCCAACATAACATATACATTGTGTATATGTATAAGCAAAACTAAGGATATGTCCTAAGTCTAAAGTGATTGATAAAAGCTAAGTGTGAAGAGTTGCATTGATGCTACACTTATGTCAGAAGATATGATTCTCTGAAAGGTCAGAGAAATTATACGATATGTCTGAGTGATATTGAGGTGAGCTGGAAGATGTTCCTAACATGAGATGCGTTTAATTCTACAAATAAGACAAGAATGAGATGACTTTAGAAGCTGTGGCAGAAACTATTAGGATTGTGAAAGTTCGTTTTAGAACTGGGTGATGTTTCTAGCCTTGCGAGAGAAATTGAGTCTTGTTAATAGGAGCCATCACTCAAGCAAAGGAATTGAAGCTCACTATGAATCCAAACATAAGTTCCGAAAATATCTCCCTGTATGAAAGGTCATTACTGAGATGGTATATGTGCGAGGTTCATTGCAAGTATTATGTACTAAACCCCTGTTGTAGTTGTAGCATGATAGTCATGCATGGGCAATATGTATTGAACACTTTCCGGAATACTAACAAGTCAAACTTACATGAATTGTTCATGAAATATGACCTTGTTGATTCATCATTAAGAATAAGATTCCTAAATTTACATTAATTGTGGTTTAGAATTATGTAAATGTCCAAAAAGGTTCGCGCATTCAAAATGGGAAATTGGATGAGGTCCGATTTCTGAAACCCCATTAGTGAACTTGATAATGCTAGTCTTAGTCGACAGTCGACCTGTTTCCTAATTGTATTATCACGTAGGAACAGTGACTATATCAACACAATTAGCATGTAGGATTGAGGAGATGATCAAGTTTCGTGTTCATAGTGATGTGATGACATCATAAATCAATCACATGGGTATTGTTGAGAACAACTACCGAACTGACCCGCAGTGGGAGCTCTTTAAGTTAGGAATGTCATAAGAGCTCTCACTACTCAAAATTCCTAAATCCTGAGTTCAATACACAGACTATATGGTCTGCTGTGACTTTAGAGCGCGTCAAACGCCTTTCGTAACAGTAGGCTATAAAGGCGTGTATGCAGATTCTGATTGGATCATGTGAGAATGTATGTCTGAACAAGATGGCATTGTCCTCCCTATTAGGGACAGTTGTCTTATTGGCCACTTGGTGAGATTGGACTGAAAATGCTTGGCCGAGCTCAGTTAAATCAATAGTTGATCATCTGCTTTTCAAAGTCTAAACTCGGAGATCGAGGAACATTTCGGACCTTACATAAGGATGACATCAGCTTACCTTATCCGAACATGAGACAGTAAGTGACAAGGGAATTCAAGGAATCGAACACTTGTGGGACAAGTGAGAGATTGTCGGGAATGTCCCGACAATGTTCGATATACACGGAGATTAAACGAAAGTAATATAGTAATTATATGTCTTGCTAGAGACTCTATAATTAGTGAATAAATATGTTTAATTACAACTATATTAACTGGTCCTACTGGGTCACACAAGTCAGTGCCCTGGAACAATGTATGTAACCTAAGTAATACTGTATTACGTTTAGAAAAAGTTGGAAACTGATTTCTGTGAGAAATCAGCCCAACACGGACCGTGTTGACCCAACACAGTCCGTGTCGAGACACCACGGTCCGTGATGTCTATGGGCCGAATTAGTGGACTTTCTGGAGGCCAACACGGATCGTGTTGTTTCAACACGGACCGTGTTGGGCTTGAAAAATCCGTCGTTGCGTTAAGTCGGCCCTTTAGGGTTTTGAACCCTTTCCCTAGGTTTTCCAAACACTATATAAAGGGGTCTCTGTGAGAGATTATTATACACCAACTGCCTAAGACTCTTATAGAGAGACCAGGGTGATTTCCTGAGTTCCTCTGTCTTTTAGTTTGCAGTTCTTGTTTCAGGAAACATTCTCTGTTTCCCGAAACAATCTCACATACATCTTAGATTGAGATTCATCTCGATCGGGTCGATCTAGCAATCGGGTTCCCGGAGTGCTGCGTGGACTTTTCAGTAGAGGATTTCAGCATTGGAATCTGGAAGGTCAACCTCTTCATCAGCCGGATTAGCGATCAGGTATAATTACTAAAGCCTCTGTAATTGTTGTGATTAATTGTTTTATAACCGTTATGAATATTCCGCCAATTAATCTGTATCTGTTTACGAAATAGATAACCTAAAACCTAACAACTGGGTTGTTTACTTTCATTAATATATTAATGTCAGTTAGTGATGTACAAGGACACATCCGGGGTTGGAAATTGGGATTGGTTGACTGAGACTTGGAAAGGTGTGAAAGTATAGATGAACAACCGTGCACCGTTTCGATTTGAAGTTTATTTCTCTTATTCTCTTTGTATGGAACTTGAAATATTGTGTTCGTCACCCTTTGTATGCACTGTTTGGAACATTTTGTATGCACTATTTGGAACTTGAAATATTATGCTCGATAGCTTTTTTAATACACTGATTGGGGTAATGAAATGAACAACAAGTTGTAGTGGAATGAACATCAATTGAAATACTCAACCATGCATAATAAAGATAAACTCATTGGGTTGAACATCAAGTGAACATGAAATTAACATCAAGTGAACATCAAATGATCTTTCAATATTAAATGATCAATTTATACTAGAATGAACATTAAGTCATTGTAGGATGAACATCTATATATAATGAAAATGAACATCACATGATCATGTAATGATCATCAAGGGACAATGAAATGAATATCAAGTGGAAATGAAATGAACGTCAAGTTGTACTGTAATGCACATCAAATGAAATACTCAACCATGCACAGTAAACGTCAAAAGTTTGGGTTGAATATTAAGTGACATGAAATGAACATCAAGTGAACATCAAACGATCAATCAGTATTAAATGATAAATATGACCCTAAATGGCATTGAACATTTGTGGATAATGAAAATGAACATCATTTGACTATAAAATAATCATCTCATTTCCACTTAATGAACATCAATTTGACATATGAATATGAAAATGAATATCAAGTCATACGGGGAGGAACATCTATAGATAATGAAAAACAACATCAGGTAACCTTGTAATGGTCATAAAGTGAAATTGAGATGAACATCAGGTTGTACTGGAATGAAAATCGAATGAAATTGAAAAAATAACATCAAGGGACAATGAAATGAACATCAAGTTGTACTGGAATGCACATCAAATGCAATACTCAACCATGCACAATAAATATGAACTGTTTGGATTAGTTAAATGAAGATTAATGAACATCAAGTGAACGTCAAATGATCAATTAGTATTAAATGATAAACATATCCCTAAATAGTATTGTTAATGAAAATGAACATCAAGTGAATATGAAATGATCATCAAATTATACTGGAATGAACATCAACATATAATTAACATAAACATGAAATGAACATCAAGTCATTGTCCCGATGAATATCTATATATAATGAAACTGAATGTATGTTTATATGGTAGAAAAAACACAGGCTCTCCACGCCTTGTTGGTCAAGCGCTTCTTCCCCGTCAGCAAATGTCCATGCACTTATAAAAGCCCTCAACACCTTGTTGGTCAAGCGCTTCTTACTGGTTAGCTTGTCGCATCCCTCGGTGACGATATGTTCCACAATGAATCGGTAGCGGTTTATTGCGTGCTTTGTCCAGCGTTCCACTATGAGTGTATCCGACATCTCATCGAAATGATGGATAACCAACAAAACAACAGCAGATGGAATAAATACCTAGTATTGGACATCAATACATCATGAAGGACACGTAACATCATAAAGGACATGGAACATCATCCAACTAGTGGACATTCCAGAATGAACATTAAGTGACATCAAAATGAACATCTAATAAACTTTCAGTATGGAGAACTGAATTAAGTAACTCAACATCAGAATAGACATCAGGATTTCACATGAACATTCAACAAACCCTAATTTTTTTGACCCAACAAAAAATTTAAAAAGACATTCAGTAAGTACAACACACACACGTAATATGAACAACCAATCGAAACACATGAACATCCGATTTTCAACATGAACATCCAATATGTTGAGCATGATCATGAACATCAAGATTTCACCGTGAACATCCAATAT
The DNA here is from genome assembly GCA_029582165.1 of Portulaca oleracea. NCBI lineage: Eukaryota > Viridiplantae > Streptophyta > Magnoliopsida > Caryophyllales > Portulacaceae > Portulaca > Portulaca oleracea. The sequence continues at coordinate 31,830,630 of CM055888.1, read as the reverse complement.
GTCACCATGAACATCCAATATGTTGAACATGAACATCCAATATGCTGAACATGAACATTATGTTTCACCATGAACATCAGGATTTTGGTCATGAACATCCAATATATCAAATTGAACATCAAGTTTGAACATTAAGCTATTATGTGAATCACAACGAAAGGGGTTTAATCCATAATGAAATGACCATCACAAAGCCTTAATTACACACACCAACACCTATTACCCAACAATGAACATCAACAATATAGTATATGAACAACAATTAGACTACCATAGGTTGTGTCAAAATTGATGAATTCCAGACATCCTGTCATTACCCAGCCCCCATATTGAACAACAAAAACCCAAAATTGATGAATTATGGTCGTCCGCAATCACACTTACATCTTGTTCTTGCTCTACTCATTCTCTGACTCAATCACTTGCTTCAACGCCATGTTCAACTGCACAATTCGCCTTCTATCATGACATAAACACATTTGATAACTTAAATTGCAACCAAAACTTCACCCCATCTGTTCTGAATCAAATACACATACTGAATTAACCCCCTCTCCCAATTTTCAAACTAAATGAAAAAAAATTGCAAACAAATACCTTCAAGCTGCAGAAATCGCTTGGGGTTTCTTGGTTCGAAATCATCTGGAGTTTCTTGGCTCAAAATTGATTTTGGTTATGCGTTTTGAGTTGAAGCAAAAAGAAAATGGCAGAAGTGAAAATCACTCGCCGGAGACTTCAATTCTGGGAACGCTCGCCGAAAAATCACTCGCCGAAGACTTGAATTCTGGAACACGCACGTCCCTCCCCTTGCAATTCTGGATTTTCGTTTTAGGGTTTGCTTCAAACCTTCAATTGTGGAATTAATGAACATTTTGGATGATGTGAGGAGCAACAATTCAGATGCAACAGAAGAAGATGGGAAGTCGTTTGGGAATTCAAGCATGGAGAAAGCGTGAATGTGTTTGGCTGCTGCATTCATGTCTCAGGCTTCCCATCACAAGTTAAAAAAAAATAATGTTGCTGACATGTTCTCACGTGAAAACATTTTTAAAAAAAATCTAAAACCCATCATTATTACACTACACCTCTAGAAATAAAACTAAAACTCCAAATTTACCCCAACCATAGATCCTTCAATCAAAGGCTGAGATCTCCCCTTCTTTCCTTCTCACAAAAAGCCCCTTCTCATTATATATATTCCATATATATATATATATATATATATATATATATATATATATATATATATATATATATGTATTTCTGGGTACAAAGGGTGAGGATCGAAATATGTGGATTTTAATGAGGGCATTTTGGAAAATTTACAATTGGTTCTATTTAATTTTTTTTAAAAAAATTATGTAATATTAATGTGTGCATTAATGTGTATTTTTACATTAACGATTCTTATTTCTTTTCCTTTTTTTATTATGCACTATTCTTTTTTTATTATTTTAAATAAGAAAACTGTTCTTTTTATTTTGCATTATTGTCTTTTTGTTTATTCATTCAAATATTATCTCGGTATAGTAATATTTTCAACAATACGTACAGTTTATTTGCATCGCGTACAGCGCACAGGTCTAAGTACTAGTGTGTGTATATATATATATATATGTGTGTGTGTGTGTGTGTGTGTGTGTGTATAGTGTTGTCCAAGAAAAACATTTATCGTTGCGGAGTTTTCTTTCACTAAGGTATTGTCACCCGTTAAAGTACATTTGATCAACTAACTAATTTCAATATAGTCCGTTTAGTAGGTATTCTAAGCTGTTATGTCAAATATTTTGTGCGGAATTTTTTTTTAACGTAAGAAAAGAAGCCAAATAAACTAACGTAAACCAAATTGGAGACCATGGAGAACCCAGCCAGAAATAGGTTTACCTATGCATTTATGGGGTTTACGGAGGACGAACTAAATTGATTGAAAAATACACTAACTTTGTACATAAATACATGTAAAAAAAATTATAAGAAGAGATAATTAGTAAATCAGTATATTAAATAATTATTAATTATAAGAAGATACATGTAAAATAATTTGGATTAATTAAGTAGGAAATTATCCAAATAAAATGAGGTATGGGATGAGTATAATCAAGCTTGGAATAAAAGAGAATAAATAGTTAAGGGTGTTATTTGACATTTCTCTCTCATCCACTTTTTGCTTTTTAAACGGGAAATACAGAACTAGAGGACGACGGTGGAACAAGGGTAAAATAGGGCCACGAATGATGGTTTCCGGTGGGAAAAAATGTTGGTGGTGAAGGCTATGACACAGAGACAGGCAAGATTCGTGGTGGTAGTCTAAAGTCAATGGTTCGGGGTTCGGTTGACGTGTGACAAGGTAGAGGAAGCTAGGTGTTTTGGGCAGCGGAATTGGTGTTTTACGCAAGCCCTTGGCTAATTCGGTATGTATTAACTTAGATTGGATAAATTAGAGTTGCAGGTATGGATAATTTGGTTTGACTTAATAGTATTCCAAATGGGTTCGATTTTATTTTTGGTTTGTGTCGGTGGTGGTCTAAGTGTCGACGGGTGGTGGTGACAGTATTGGGTGCGTTGTTTTTGCCATAGGTAGTAGCAGTGGTGGTGATCAGAGTGGTGTTGGTGGCGTAAGTAGTGGCTAATGGTGGTTTTGTAGTTGTAGGTATTTTTTTTTTTGGTTTTGCTATGCATCAGCCTTAGGGTAACATATAAGAGCATCTTATCCATTTATAATTTAGAATCATTCATCATATTTATTTTGTATTCAGTTTCCTGAAATAGTGTCATAAATATTTTTTTTTTTTTGTGGAGTCAATCAACGATAATTCTATTTCCTAATTTCTTCTTGCCATATTTTAGTTGCTAAATTAAATCACATATATCAATGTATGATGATTCTATTCCTAAATTTTCAATTTTTTTAAAAAAAATTAACATTGGTCATTATTACAAAATAATACTAAAATCTAAATTTGATTTCTTTCTAAATAGATGACAGACTGGCCAAGCAACAGTACAATCGCCTTAAATCATACGCATCGATCTTGTCTTACATGCATGGATGGTTGCTCTAAACTGTAGAATTTAATTACTTCCAATGTTTTAGAATTTAACGTAACCGTTATTGACAAGATTCTAGAACAATTTTTTACATATATTTTTTTACTGCTAATTCTCTTTGGTTATTTATCGTTGTTTGTTAAAGAGAACTAATTAAAATGGGTCAACAATTTAGCAATATATATGGAGGTATAAGATAATTTGAAAGTTTATAAGTACAAAAAAAAAAAACAAAACACACTATAAGAGAGAAATATTATCATTAGAGATTCAACTATTATTTGCGATGGATAAAACATATATGTAAAGAATTAGGATTCTAGAAGAAAAGAGTTAACATTGATTGGGGATAAGAAACTTTGTCAAATTAGTAAATAGGATTATTATTTCTCGATTCTAGAAGAAATGAGTTAACATTGATTGAGGATCTGTTTTAGAGAATTGATTTTAAATATAAAACAAATATGAGGAAATATTTTGAATTGTAAATGGATAATAGTTTGTCATCCATTGAATTTGTATAGTTCACCTTACAAAACATCATGGTAAACCCCACTCTGGGTCAGATTTACATATGCCCCTATGTGAGTTAACTAAATTGCAATCAGTATAGCTTAAAAAAGTAATAATAATACTAATAATTTCAAATAGGGGTAGGCGTACTATTGACACCCTATTTCATTGCAAAAAAAAAAATCAAAATTAATTTCCCTGGTCTAACGTATTTAATTGATGACAACACTTGATTGAAAGAAAAATCTACTCTATGATGTCATTTATTCGACAACACTACAAACTAACTTTCCCATACATACATATATATGACAACACTTTATTGAAGGAAAAAATAGCTCTATGATAAGTCCTTTATTGGACAACACTACAAACCCCCACCCACCCAACCCCCCCCAACACACACACACACATATATAGGAAAATTGGATTTTAATAATTCCTACTTTCACCAATTGTATAATAATAATTCCTACTTTCATTTTGGATTCTGGTGACCCAAAAAAAAAATTTGGATTGTAGTGGTACTAAATCCACCTCCAAATTCTTTTTATTTTTTCATTCCTACCCAATATTGTTTTTATTTTTTTCATTTCTACCCCCAGAAAGGTAATGAAGTGTAGTTACTAAAACAATTTTTAAATTATTTTTTTGAGACCCCCAGCAATTATTATATTTTTTTTAAATGAATAAAAGTGAAAAAATCATAAACAAATCGTAAAAAATTGAAAAAAATTGGGAGAAACACCGTAAATTCATTAAAAATCATGGTAAAGTGTTATAACAAGCTTTGAATCAAACGCAACACCAAATCTATGATGTTTAGTGTATACTCTCGGTGATGTCTAACTACAATCCAATTTTTTTTTTGGACCACCAGAATCCAAATTGATAATAGGGATTATTGTTGTCCAATCGTGAAAGTAGGGATTATCAAAATCCAATTCTCCTATATATATATATATATATATATATATATATATATATATATATATATATATATATATATGGATGTATGTATGTATGTATACATACATACATACATACATACATATATATATGTGTGTGTGTATGTGTGTGTGCACGCGTGAGCGCGTGGATACATACATACATACATACATACATACATACATACATACATACATACATACATACCTACATACATACATACATACATATATATATATATATATATATATATATAGGAAAATTGAATTCTAATAATCTGTACTTTTGCAAATTAAATGGCAATAATCCCTACTTTCAATTTGTATTTTGGTTATTCAAAAAAAAAATTGTATTGTAGTGGGACATAATCGAGAGTATACCTTAAATATCATAGATTTTGTGTTGCATTTGATTCAAAATTTTGTGTAACACTTTACCATGATTTTTAATGAATTTACAGCATTTCTCCCAATTTTTTATGATTTTTCAATTTTATTCCTTTAAAAAAAATTATAATAACTGCTCGGAATCTCAAAAAAGATAATTTAAATAATGTTTTAGTAACTACACTTCATTACCTATGTGGGGGCAAGAACAAAATACAAACAAAAATAATATGGGGTAGGCATAAAGAAAATAAATAGAATGTGGTGATGGATTTGGTACCACTACAATACAAATTTTTTTTTGGACCACTGACGAGGAGGTAATTCCGCCTAACTCAGAGGCAGGGCGAGAGGATGCTGCCATTGAGGATAGAACCCCTAACCTGCGACCAAGCAAACATCCTCCCCTACCAACTGAGCTATACGACGTGTGTCTATATATATATATATATATATATATATAGGGTCAGAAGAGAGATCGGGTGAGAATGTGAGAAGAAGTCTTTTTGACTATTAGATCATAATCAAGGGCCCTAAATATTTCCCTATTTTTGATTTATTTTTTCGTTATTTGTCATGTGAGTTAGTGCAGAAAAGAAAAAAAAAATCTTGATGCTTTGGAAATAGATGAGGCAATAAATGCAACAGGTTTTCAAAAAAATATTGGCTGAGATTATTGCATGCAAATATTTCTTCAGATCATTCAACTCCCACGTCATTATCTTCTGTGTGTTTGTGTTCTTTTAGTTTATTCGTCATGCTCATTTGACAGATACATGATGTTCATTTTCGTTTGAACATGATGTTCATTTTTATAAAATTTGATGTTCATTTTGTTTGTACGTGATTTTCATGTGATTAATACATGATGATAATTTGATTTGTACATGATCTGTTTATAATAATTTTGTTATTAATTTACTTGTTCATTTGATTTGATCATGCTGTTCATTGTGGATGTACCTAATTTTTTTTTATTATGATTTTCTATTCATATGATTTGTAAATGACATTCAATTTATTATAATTTATTTTTGTAACCATGGTCGTTAAGGACATCATGCTCAATCAAAATGCACATTGCATTGAAACAAACTAGATATCATGTGTACAATGTTTAGTGTAATATAAACTACAAAAGACATCGTTATGTTCAAACCAACAAGATATCAAACTAAATCATCATGTTATAATCAAGATGAACTTTATGTATAAAATGGACATCGAGTATAGACCAAGAGGACATCATGTATAACTCAAATGGTCATCGTGCTCAGACAAGATGGATATCACATTGAAACAAAATAGACATAGTGTTTTCACCAAAA